>CM031961.1:28787768-29387768 GCA_018749465.1 Paracanthobrama guichenoti | reverse complement strand
GCAGGTGTTATATACCATCATCACTGTCCTCGTCAGAGCTCATGTCCCAGTACATTCAGCATCTGGCTCATATTCGCCATCTTAAACATTCTCAAAACAATCATTTTCAACATCTTTAAAATCAGTATTTTGATCGCTGACAGCTTCTTCACCAGATCCATCAAGTGACAGTGACACTATATTTGACTGCGTTCAGTACTTGTTCTGCAGTAAATCGCTGAGCCATTTCAAGTTTTGTTGATGATACTTCCTATTTTTTTTTGTTTTCTGCCTGCGGTAACTATGAGTGAAGCATCACTTCATGTCTGATACACATCATTGTGTATCAGACATTGTCACCTTGTGGAATAAAGGGGAATTGCACTTAAGTCATCAAAGATTCAATTATTGTTGTGCAGAAAAAAAATGCTTACACTGTTACACACCTTTTTTACAAAATAATAATAATAGCAATAATGGGAAATAATTTTTTTTCTTGTTATATTGTTTGTAATGAATTGATTGAGGAATACTAAGGTGATTGATATCAAACTGAATGAGGAGGAGGGAAGTGAATGACATCCTACACTATTCACTAAAGACCCAAGGTATGCGTTTAGTTGTTAAAATACTAAAAAAACATTAAACTATTCTGATTTGGTGCTCAGATATATAAAAAATGGTTCTTATAACATTTAAAAACTTTTTTTTTTTTTTTTTTTTTTGTGGAAACCATGATTGTTTTTGATGATGATGAATAGAAAAATAAAAAGAACATGATTTATGTGAACAATAAATCTTTTGCAACATCATGAATGTCTATCACTTTGATTCATTGAGTGTGTCCTTGCTAATTCCAAGTGCTTGTTTTTGTAAGCGTCAAATAAGCATTTTAGAATGATTTCTGAAGGATCATGTGACACTTAAGGCTGGATTAGTGACTGCTGAATATTTAGTTTTATCACAGGAATAACACACAGTACTTCTGGTACTGCATGTGCCAGCCAGAAAGATGCCATCAAGATGACTGGGAATGATAATGGATAGTTCCCTCCAGCTATTACAAACCTCTTACAGTAGGTCACAGCTATCAGACAAGACTTAGTCACCAAGATGGCATGAACTAATCCTGCAGTGCAACCCCCAAGGCTTTGATGTGATGCAGAAAATAGTTGTGAGTGGTGTATTACATGTGCCATGCCAGAGTGCACATCGCTGGTCTGAATCCAGCTCATGTCCTGCTAGGTAACGGCAGAGCCGGCAGTTTGTCCCCCAGCATCTAAGTACTAGTACTGTGTAGAAGGACCCTCTGTTCTCTGAAAGCACAGCACAGAGCTGGAGAACTGCAGAGGAACCAAACAATGTGATCTGCATTATAAAACCCCCCAAACTGAGGCAATCGTTTACATCATTTTTTTAAGTTAAGAAATGTAAAGTTTAAGTAAGCAGAACTTGCAGATTTTCATTTTGTACTCATACATTTTAATTGCTCAATTTCAAATATTTGAGTAAGCTAATTCATACATTTAAATGAAAATGATCAACTTAAATATTTTAGTAATGGAAACTTGGCTAGCTTTAACTAGCTAATTCAATAAATGCTACCTTGCTAATTGGTAACACAATGCTTTAATAGCATTAGCATAGCATTGTCATTTGAAACTCTCCTCACATCCTGATAGCAATCAATAACAGAAGGGGTCTAAATATTAAAACGTGTATATATATCAATAGCATTATCTTGAATCTTGAATCTTGAATAGCACTTGCTGAATACGTACAGCCATGTAGAACATGTAAGGAACTGTGTATCTGTTCTCAAACTAAGCTCATGTTCAAATAAGTAACTAAGTAAAGCTTTATTTATGTAGCACCTTTTAAAAACTGTTTACAAAGTGCTTTAAGAAATGCATCTTTGCATTCACAGAAAAAAATACATGCACACATAGAAAATATAAAATTAAATGCATCAATAAAATGTAAGCACTTCTGTCTTCACATTTAGCTCAAGTTGAAGTATTGTAGTTGTGGAGTACAGGCTTTCAGTACATGTCTGGTAGACTCTCGGGCAAACGTGGAAGGCACTTGGGGTCACGTCCCTGTGAAGTTCAGTGGTAATGAGCACATGTTCTCTGGTGTCTGACAAATGACCCTCACTGCAAGTGAGATTTCTTAGCATGCCTCCTGACCTGTGAAACCGCAGATCAAAAGGACAGGAAAAGAGAAGGCACTCATGAGAATCACAGAGACATCATCATTATTGCACATAGAGGGAGAGGGAGGCACTAGAGAAGAGCAAACCGAGGCGCCTACAGGTCCAGTTGCTTCTTTTAATTAATTGAAGTGAACTTAAAGTTAGGGTAGGCAATTGCAGAGAGGCTAGCAATAGCAAGCTAGCTTTGAAAGCATAAGCTCCACCTCCCTTCAAAGCACTCTTCAAAGCCTCCTTCAAAACACATGAACGCACACAGCAGAGTCTGCAAAGCGCCACGAGAGAAAGGCCGTGTTAAATGATCTCAAGTCACAAAGCACATCACTTTACAATAATAATGAACGTAAACAACTTGGAGCTCTTGTACCACCTGACTGCTGCAGATTCATTTCAGAGTTGATAGTAATGACATAGAAAAGCATAAATCAGAATCTGAGGACATGAACCGCTCTGGGTAGAACGTCACAGGTTGCCATCTTGTAATTACAGTTACGATAGGTTGTGAACGCAGCACAAGCTCATTGTTTTGATTCAGGACCAATAAATGTTCGTCCAATCATTGCATTCCATCGCCTTCCACAGAAGATATATATACATGTTTTAATATTTAGACCCCTTCTGTTATTGATTGCTATCAGGATGTGAGGAGAGTTTCAAATGACAAATGACCCTCACTGCAAGTGATATTTCTTAGCATGCCTCCTGACTTGTGAAACCACAGCTCAAAAGGACAGGAAAATAGAAGGCACTTATGAGAATCACAGAGACATCATCATTATTGCACATGGAGGGAGAGGGAGGCACTAGAGAAGAGCAAACCGAGGCGCCTACAGGTCCAATTCCAGGTCTATAATTAATGTAAGTGAACTTAAAGTTAGGACCAAATACAATGATTGGACAAATATTTTTTGTTGAAGATATACAATGATCAGGCATAACATTATGACCACTGGCAGGTGAAGTGAATAACACTGATTATCTCTTCATCTCGGCACCTGTTAGTGGGTGGGATATATTAGGCAGCAAGTGAACATTTTGTCCTCAAAGGTGATGTGTTAGAAGCAGGAAAAATGGGCAAGCGTATGGATTTGAGTGAGTTTGACAAGGGCCAAATTGTGATGGCTAGATGACTGGGTCAGAGCATCTCCAAAACAGAATTTAAAATAATGAATCAATCTCAATCATCAATCCTTCTTCCAAAACATGTTTTTGTCTTACTAACTAACACTGGCTTGGCTTTTCTGTGATTGCGAGATATCCTTTCCATCTAAACTGGTTATCTTATGTTAAGCCTAGTAGTTAATGTTTTATGAGCAGTATTCATCTGCATAGTCACACAAAGCTGGAGCACAACCAAAAACAATATTCTTACGCAAAAATGCATGCAGTTTTTTAACCACTAGAGTTTAAAAGAATAGTTAACACAAATTTTAGGATAGGAAAAAAGAGGCTTTTATAAGGAATTAGAGGATACATTATGTGTATTTTATAATTGACAAAAGCATCCAACTCAAAGCAAACTTTCACTTGGTAAAAACTATACCTAAATTAGCTTGCATGATGTTCCCATCCTCAAAAACCATTGGAAACCCAACACAATTGTAAAAATGTGATGAACACTATAAACTATTATCCTGTTCTCTCTATGCTATCCATATCAATTAAAGTCCATATCTGTGTTTAAGTATTTGGAAAACTTTGGCAACATTCTTATTTTGAATAATTTAATTCCTCGCATCATTGTTTTCCTTTTCATATAATTTAATTTAGCCTTTAAAATTATGTTCAGACAGCTTTCAATAACAATGGCTGATGATAGCAAAAGAGAAAATGCTAGACAATAAGTTTGCCTCTGGGCATTACCCAAAACTCATAAAAGATTCATAAAGGATTAAATAAGGACTGTGAATAATGTGTCAAATAGAGAGGCATTGTGCAACAACATGCGATTTCGGCACTTGAGCAATGGCTTTTAGTAGAGGATCACTAATGGAAACTAGATTATACATCTAGAAAGAAAGCCAGACAACCTGATGCTGGAATGCACTTGCATGTTTGCTGAAAGTAATAGGGCCACATCACGAGGAATCAAATTTTCTTTGATATTTTGAGATGATAGGGTACTATGAAAACATACAGTAAGTTTCAAAACACAAAACCTCCTGTCCTTTTGTTGAAACCAATTTCTGAAATTAGGTGGTGAAAAAAAAAAAAAATAATAAACTGTGATGGCCATTCTGAATTTTCAGCATCATTACTTCAGTCTTCAGTGTCACATGATCCTTTATTATGCTGATTTAATATGCTGATTCATTTAATCATTTAATATGCTGATTCCCTGCTCAAAAAAACTGCTCTGCGTTGAGCAATCTTGAAAACAGTTGTGCTGCTTAAAATGGTTCAGGAAACTGTGATTTCTTTTACATACATTCTTTGATAAATAGAAAGAACATTAATCAATCATTAATCAACATTATAAGTGTATTTACTGTCAGTTTTGATCGATTTAATCATCCATGCTGAATAAAAGTATACTTTTTTTCATCCTATTACCAAAAACGTTTAATTGGTAGTGTCTCTGAACATCTGAAAATCCCGATTTAACAAATCTGAACAATTGCAAAAATAACTGTCCTCGTTTACACTTGAACAACACCAATTAAATAAATAACAATAATAGTATTTTTTTTTAATAAAAAAAAATGTGATACAGCCTTCTAAAGGGCATATAACAACTGGATTAAAGCCACAATATGTAATTTTTCGCCACTAGAGGTCATTTATTCAAAATAAAGTTGATGACGCCTTGATTATCCCAAAGATGACTGCTTCTGCTTTTTCTGATCATGTGTATGTGGGGTAACGCAGCACTGTTTTATCGTATTAGGTACAAATAAGAAATTTGTTATAATACTTGTGTTCACTCTGCGGCTACGAGACACTTGTTGCACACTGCGGTAAACTAGATCAATATTAGGCATGGTAAAACATGGACTCGCGGTAAATCAAGAAAACGAGATTTAAACAATAAGAGTAACTGTGTTGAGCTATATAACAATGATACGTTTTCTGCCGATGAATGTATCCCAACAGTTGCTCACCTGTCTAATAAAACACATAATATATTAAAGTGTCTTTGGTGTTTCCATGGTTTCTACAAAATATACGGAAATTGAGGGTAACGAGGGTATGACTCACGGACACGGTCCATGTCCTGGTTAAAATTGCTTATTTCTCTGGATTAAAATATTCTTGGAAACATTTGTAATAATGTAAGTACACAAGTAAAGCTTCTAATGGTTTTTGGATATTTTAATCCAAGAATCATACATATTGCGCCTTTAAAGTGAGTATGATTTAGGGGTCGTTTACACAATGCCGTTTTCAAGAAAAAAACAGAAGACTTTATGCGGTGGCCTGAAAACATGAACTTTTGAAAACGGGTTTCAAAGTGCACGTTTTTGAAAACAACACCCTTATCATCTCCATGTAAACTACAAAAACCTGAATCTGTGAAAACGGGGACATGTGTAGGCTATTACGCGTTTAGTCTACAGGCTTATGGATTATGTGTTTTGTGTCTATAGGCATGTGCATTCAGCTCAAGTGCACTGTAGTTAAAGAATGTGTATGTGCGCAGGCGTGTAGTCTTTCTTTACAAAGTGACGTCGCCAACTACTTGTCTGGCATGCATAATACAGCGTTATTAGTCGTTTTCACGGATCCGTGTGAACATCTGTTCAAAGAAAAAACTTCTTTTTCAGTTTTAGTACCTCGTTGTCATGTAAATGTACCCTTAATATCATTAGACAGGTGTTATGAAATAAACTTTTTTTCCTTTCTTTTTTGCCATGGTAATGCTCAGCATGTATGAATCTTGGATCTTATGAGCACTCTATCAAACAGAGCTCTTGACTATTTTATGCAGGTTAAATGCAAAACTCTGACCCTTATATTTTGAAGGCCAGAGATCAGAATATTACCTATGCAGATAGAGTGTCTACACGTGTATGCACACATATGCAGATTCACCTCAGGCAATGGACATTTCCTTCATAAAAATATACAGTGTATTTTTTTTTCTTCTTCTGGCAATTACTTGTTACTTGTTAAGCTGGGGCCACACTAAACGATTTTTAAACTCTTATAGGATTTTCAAAATGTGAGAGAACACAAACATGACGATAAGAAATCATAGATTTAACCGTTTTGTTCCTCTAGTGTGTGGAGTGTCACGATGTGACCAGGAAAGCACACCACACACAAACAGATTACATTCACAAATAAGAGTCCCGGCTGTGAACACGGGAAATCTCTTTACATGTTACAGTGTGAGCTGGAGGTGAGTCTTCCGTCAGTTTGCTTTCTGATTGGGTATTGTTTCGTTTCACGTGATAATCTAATGTGCTTGTGCTTGTTTCACGAACCACGAACTACAGAGTTCCACATACAAAGGGATGAAAGGTAGAAGAACAAAGGAAACGATAATTCATCTCTTAGAAACTGAGCTGTTGTGATCGAATATGAACAGGGCTCACAAACCTCAGAGATTAGACGTATATGATAGTCATTGCATTGGTATTACTGGAGAGATTAGCTGCCATCACATGTTCAGTACCATTACACCAAAAGAGAATGACAACTTCCACATTGTACATATGCACACAGACACACAGCTCTTGCTCAGAGTGTGTGAACGGGAGACAGAAAGAGATTGTGTGTTCTTTAAGGTTTGATGCATCATAAATATGTATGCCAGTCAACAGAGGGATGGAAGATGATGAGAGAGGGAAAAATGAGAGGGAGAGGAAAGCAATAGTGACGAGGAGAATAACAGAAACAGACAGACAGTGTGAGAAAGAGTGAAAGAAATAGAGAAAACACTTCATCTTTTGTGTGGAACTGATCGTTCTGTTTTCTGATTTGACTATTATCAACTTCAGATTCTTCCTTTGCTGTCACAAACTGCAGATATTGATGTATTTCATTTTTATTCCGTATCAAAACAAGTAGAATAAGGAAGCTAAACAATGTTTACAGTCAGTTTGTTTTTGGTTGTCTCTTACATTGTCCAATTCAATTTTCGATCAGCAAAATATTCCAGGGTACAGCTGTTCTAAAACTAAACTAGGTATAACTGGCACCACTTAAGCATCACCACTTCAAAGACTCTCTGTATATATTACAAGTAATTGTTTATTAGCAACACCACTATTATAAGTGACTTTTTATAGCATTATTATACGTTTTGCTTATAGTTCCTCTCATGTAAAGGGTCATGAAACCTAAACTAACTAAACAACATTTTCTGATATTTTAATACATGTATGTGTGTTGAGCATCATTGAATAATAAAAATAATAATGATAATAATAATATGGCCATGATGGATAGAGGCTAATGGGCAAATTTGGCCAGGATTGAAGACAATGTTAGCATCTGTTAGATTTAATTGTAGGGGAAAACTGGTTAATTTTTAGCTTTTTCCGCTATTTTCTGGGTTTAAAATCTACATTGTGCATTATAATAATACGGTGTCTCATAATAATTAATTAATCTGAGTTTTCTTATCCTATGAGAAAACACTCACTTTTTACTGAAAACACTTTTTATTGCCTCATCCATAGACATCAGTGTGTATATTACAAACTATAAATGTATTGTGTATGTACAGACACGTTGTGCATGGGAATGATGAAATTATATATTTGGTTATGATTTTGTCATTATGACATGTTGGAGTATGATTCTTAATTTAATCAGCCAGCAAAATTTTATTTACTTTTTAGTTCTTCCATGAGAGCCAAAGCCAAAGCCTCTCCCACTCAAAGTGTGGGAGAAGTTTGGAGAAGGACTTTTGGTCGTGCCAACCTTCTGGAAAACCGTCCGACACCTCAGGAGGGGGAAACTGGGGAACCAATTCAAGCTGTGTACAGTAAGGATGGGATGCTGTTGACCTCAACTGAGGAGGTAATTGGGCGGTGGAAGGAACACTTTGAGGAACTCCTGAATCGGATTAACACGCCCTCTATAGTAGAGGCTGAGCTGGAGGCTGATGGGGGATCTCCGTCAATTCTGTGACGGAGGTAGTTAAACAACTCCACAGTGGCAAAGCCCCGGGGATTGATGAGATCCACCCAGAAATGCTGAAAGCAATGGGTGTGGAGGGGATGTCTTGGATAACATGCCTCTTCAACTTTGAATGGGAGTTGGGGACCGTTCCTAAGGAGTGGCAGACCGGGATGGTGGTTCCCCTTTTTAAAAAGGGGGACCTGAGAGTGTGTGCCAATTACTGGGGTTTCACAGTTCTCAGCCTCCCTGGTAAAGTCTACTCCAAGGTGCTGGAAAGGAGGGTGCGGCCGATAGTCGAACCTCAGATTGAAGAGGAACAATGCGCATTTCGCCCTGGTCGTGGAACCACGGATCAGCTTTTTACTGTCGCAAGGATCCTGGAGGGGGCATATGACCGGGTTCTCCGGGAGATACTGTGGGAGGTGCTGCGGGAGTATGGGGTGAGTGGGTCCCTTCTCAGGGCTATCCAATCCCTGTACGTCCAAAGTGAGAGCTGTGTCCGTGTTCTCGGCAGTAAGTAAGACTCGTTTCAGGTGGGGGTTGGCCTCCGCCAGTGCTGCGCTTTATCACCAATCCTGTTTGTGATATTAATGGACAGGGTCTCGAGATGTAGTCGTGATGGGGAGGGATTGCAGTTCAGTGGGCTGGGGATCTCATCGCTGCTGTTTGCAGACGATGTGGTCCTGATGGCATCATCAGTCTTTGACCTTCAATACTCACTGGATCGGTTCACAGCTGAGTGTGAAGTGGCTGGGATGAGGATTAGCACCTCTAAATCTGAGACCATCATTCTCAGCAGGAAACAGTTGGAGTGTCTGCTCCAGGTAGGGAATGAGTCCTTGCCCCAAGTGAAGCAGTTCAAGTACCTCTGGGTCTTGTTTGCGAAGGAGGGGGCAATGGAGCGGGAGATTGGCTGGAGAATCGGAGCAGCAGGGGTGGTACTGCAGTCGCTTTTACCACACCATTGTGACAAAAAGAGAGCTGAGCTGGAAGGCAAAGCTCTCGATCTACCGGTCAATTTTCATTCCTACCCTCACCTCATGAAGCCATGAGTCATGCCCGAAAGAACTAGCTTGTGGGTACAAGTGGCTGAAATGGGTTTCCTCAGGAGGGTGGCTGGCATCTCCCTTAGAGATAGGGTGAGAAGTTCGGCCATCCATGAGGAACTCGGAGTAGAGCTGCTGCTGCTTTGCATTGAAAGGAATGTCATTGGCTCTCGTATGTCTCATGACCAATTCAGCAATTAAAACGTTAAGATCAACTCTTTTCTTCACATAAAGATATCGTATGGCTTCAGAAGACTTAATGCAACAAGAGTTAACTTTTATACTGTTTTTGGTCAGTTATTGCAATAAATATCTGTGACTGTACTTTCATTAGTCTGTTACAAGTTTTATATTTTTTAGAAGTGGGTAGGTTTAGGGTAGGAGTGGGGTTAGTTGCTCCAAAATATAAAAGTAGCCTATAAATATTTATTTAAAATCATGTCTACTTTTACAAATGCAAGGAATTAAATGCATCTTGATCTGACGCATTGGGCAAACAACTGAAATCAATGGAGTACCCTACACGTCAAAAAATGTTGCTAAAGGGGTACTCTGTGCCTTAAAAAGTGATGTAATTTACCTCTTTGTGGGTTTGACATTTTTCTTGGTAACTTAGGCAGTTTTGATTCTTAAGCTGTTGAGTGTTTGTTGAAATCTTCTATCCACTCCTTCTGGTTTATGTAGATCTTCTTTGCTTGTATTTGAATCTGAAGATGCTGTACTATTTCAGAAGATCTGTAACAGTGTCCCCTACCATATAACTGACAACATGGATTGCCTTGTCAATTGCGGGGTTAGTGTTGTGTCATACATGATGAAAAATCTCGTCAGTCGTGGGGAAAGAGTTAAGAAACCCGAGCTCTACCAGCTCAGCTTGTCTTTCTACCTGTAGACAGATGTCTCTCGCTTTGTGCCGGGACACTTCATGCGATGTCACCCCTCTCCAGATGTCTGCAGAGTGCTTGAAAGAGGTATCGTGTTCGTCTTTTCTTTAAGGGTGACTCAGTCTCTATAGGCTTTCATTGTGGGGTGTAGACAGTCAGTAACTGCTTTTTACTCCATCAGAGGAGCTGAAAGGGGTTGCACTCGCAGCAATGTTATCTCTCTCAGACACGCGCAATTTGGCCGCCAGTTCCTCCAGCCTCCTTCTGATTCAATCAAAACACAACAGGTTTGTTTCCTTCCCTCCCTCTCTCGCTCTCTCTCCCTCTCTCTCATGTCATGGAATGTTCTAGTTCTAGCTCTTGCTTTAAAGGAATAGTTCATCCAAAATGGAAAATTCTACCATCGTTCCAAACCACATCAGTTATGTCAATTTTACTATGGAACTCAAACAATAAATGTTTAAATGTTTTAGGGTGACCCATTAAATGAGAGAGCATGTTACATACATTTCAAGCTGGAAGTCACAACCCAGAGAGCAACATAGTGTCTGGGAATGAGAAACGCATTATAAGCAATAACTTGCTGAAATGTATCATCTCTCATGTAATATCCCAATCAGTGTTTTTAATTGCTGAAAGACAGCATGTGAACATAACCTGATGTTTACCTTAGGAAACTAATTCAATTTCCAAAGCTTGCTTGTAAAAAAAAAAAAAAAAAAAAAAAAAAAAAGAACTACAAGAGCACATAAAAGCTGAATTCAAGTTTTTATACAAGCATTATTGTATTAAGTGTCATCATGTCATTCGCTAGAGGACGACTGTAAGTTTTTATCTATTTGAAATTCTTTCTAAAGGACGAGTGTCCCAAGCTCCCAGTTTATTTCTCCGGGCCACTTAATCAAAGACTAAGTGTCAAGATTGTGACAGAGGTCAGTGAAATGCAAGGCTCATTAGATCTAATTGCACACAGGCATCCACCCACACACACACACACACACATACACGCTCAGAAATACATGACTGATCTTTGCATGAGCTAGATGTTGTGAGCAGAAGTCTGTCACCTGCTTGCTCTAGAGAACACTTGCAGAATAACAATGTTACAATAGTGTATCCATTTTTCTTTACATAAACAAATTATTCTGTATATCTGTGCTTTTTTAATTTTTTTTTATTTTGTTATAGTGCATCAGTTGGTAGATTTAAAAATATTTATATATTGTAAAATGTAAAAAAAATTAAAAATAAAAATCCTGTGAGTTTTGCAAATATCTAAAGTGTTTGGATGGTTGCTGATGCTTTGCTAGGTTGTTCTGTGTGCATGTTAGTGTGTCGCTATAGGCATTGGTTGTAACTAGGTTGTTGCTAGGTGTCACGTTAGCACTGTGACTAAATCCAAACAGATGAGGTGCGTGATGCAGAATGAATAAAGATATTTTTAAAGAAAACCAAGAATTACAAAACTCACTACTAACGTTAACGCAAGACAGTGAACTGGGGAAATCTGAAGGCTTAAAGGTGCATTAGTTGCACTTTTTTTTTGCAGTATGTAAATTAGGTATGTACTTATGGTTAGGTTTAGGGCAGGGGTGTTTCCTCCGAGTAGGTAAGGGAGGCAGTGTCTCCTCAAATTAACTTGCGAGATGTGATATTCCATCATGTAAAGTCCACAGTGTTTGGTTTCATTTGACATGTTTATGTTCTAGCTGACTAGACTAGTCTATTCAATTTTCCCTGACAGCCCACATTTTGCCTTGTTTTAGCCTAGACATCAGGGCTGTGTTTGGATGGCTATTAGACGTCTTTTAAACGTAAAATTATTTGATGTGTTGTTAGGGAGAGAGTTTTCCATTTTCAGTGGGTTGTAGTGTTCAGCAAACACAACTAAATTTCTCAATTTTCTGTTTCTGTTAATGTTCACAGTCATCAAGAGACAATGGCATTTTTCGCAACTGCATTTGTTGATCATTCATGAATCTCACACAAGAAAAAAAGATTTGTATCATCCCCTGTTGAAATGAACACCTGCCATTGTGCTACAGGGCTTTGATTTCCTGCATATCAGACCTGCTGGGAAATGAATGCATTTGGAAATTCCCTTAACAAAACTCTTAGGTCTTCTCAAGCTCAGCTTACCTGGTGTTGTCAAGGCAACAGCAAAAATGTGCTCTTTCTTGAGGAGAGATTGGGCCATGCTGGGCCATCGTATCTGTTCTGGCAATATTTAAACATAATGAGTCTGGTAAATGCATGTGGTAGCTGTGTATTTGTCAAAGCTCCTCTCAATGTTTAATGTAGGTGGGGGGAATAATTAGTAATTGGCATGAGAGAAAGAAAATTAAATAGAAAATATAGGAGAGATTAGGGGAGAGAGTGAACATCATTTCACGATTGCAACAAAAGGTCATTCTTTTGATGACAGTGACTACATCAAGTCTTATCCCACCCATCGACTCAACCTTTACAGTTATGATTGTCCAAATGAATATTTAATTAAAAATTACCATAATTACCTGCCCAACTGTGGGTGGTCTGCTCAAGGAGAAATTGTGCTCTTTAATTGGACCATTCCAGTGAAACAGAAATGGCTCTGTGTTTTGAAGTCTCAGGAGATAAAATAATAATACAAAAATAATTCAAAACAACTCACAAAGAACCAATTTTCCTTTTGCTGATTACTAATTGCTCATTCATTTCATGTTTATCATTTTAATTTTTTAATTTAACTTTAACTTAAAAAGGAATAATCCTTTTGAAATCCTTTTTGAAGATGACAAAAAAATGTTAAACATTTGTTTGCTGATTGGGATATTCAGATATATAAATAACACAATTGCAATTCATTCACCTTAATCTGTGAAAATAAGCATTTTTTCATTATTTATTTGGATTAATTTGGATCTGGTTAATATCAAATGACCAAATATTGATATCAAAAAGCAAAGATGTAAGTTATGATAGCGTGAACTAATATTACATGACTAATTAATTCAGAATATTTTTTATTAATTATTTGGATTAAATTGGATCTAATAAATATATTGAGCAGATCAAATGACCAAACATTTGATGTCAGTAAGGAAATATGTAAGTTATACACTGTGAATAAGATAAAATAACTGTATTCTTATTAAACATAATCTCCATAAACTTTTTTCAGTTATTTCAACTGATTATGATCTTGTAAATAATACTGATCATATCAAGTGACTAAACATTTTATGTCAATAAGAAAAGATATTGGGAATAACTAAATAATACATAGCATCTAAATGAATGCCTGTCCATTAATATCAGATATATAATATAGGCCTGGTTTTACAGACGGCTTAGATTAAGCCTTGTGATTGAGCAAGTAGTTTTTATAAACGTGCCTTAGAGAAAAAAAACGACAAAAAAAAAAAAAAACATTACTGTGTGCATCTTGAGACAAAACATTGGCACTGACAAAGATATATCAGTGCAAGTTGCTCTCAGTTAAAACAGCTCAAACCACGCATTTTAGTCTGGCACTAGGTTTAAGCCTTGTCTGTGAAACCGGGAGAAATAATTTAAAGTATATAGAGGCAGTCAACCTGATTATGGTCAGCATGCAGTAGCTACTGTATCATATCCAGCAGTTTGTGCCTAAATTGCATGTCAGAGAGAACCTGCTGAGCTGGGTGTTCATTTGCAGGTTCACGGCCAGCAGAACCCGCTGGGGCTGACAGTGTTACAGGTTTAGGAAGGTGTCTGAGGGAAACTCACCTTCACATCTCATTGCAGCATCTGTTTGGAGTCAGGCCTGCCACGCCACTGCCCTTTCACTGCAGTGTCTTCTTTAATTAGGCCAGAATGCCCAGAGACAACCAATAATCTGTCATCCCTTATAAACGCGTTCAGGGAAGTTCAATTATTTTAACCCCCTGTCAAATGTACCTGCAGTCCGACAGGTGCATTGGTGTGTGTCCATATGAGTCTATGTGTGTGTGAGTGTGTGTGAGAGAGAGAGAGAGAGAGAGAGAGAGAGAGAGAGAGTGAGTGTGTGTGAGAGAGAGAGAGAGAGAGTGAGAGAGACATTTAAATGAAGGAATATCAATGTTTTTATATTTTCTGGTTAGTTTTAAATGGTTCAAACTTGTTTAGCATTTACCATGTTAACTGACAGCTTACGTGACTATTTCGACCACAGGAAAAAAATAAAAAATAAATTCATTATTATGAAATTTCAGCTATGTTGTCATATTATTTACTACACTGGCATTGTCATCTTATGGTCAAGCGACTTATTGTGGCCATATGAAATGAGAAAGTGACCTCATCAGTAAGCGATAATGCAAGTAGTCATCACAAAGAGACTGAATCAAAAGTAGCATGCGACCGCTCGCATTATGGGCATTCTTTAATCTAAGGACATCCTCTGTTTTAAGCTATGGAGTCATCTAGTTTTGTCATTACTCATGATTATGTTCAGTGCATTTTGTATAGCTAAAGATTTATCTTATTTATAACTGCATGTTTATGCTTGTCAATATTATGTATTTTAGTGGTCATGAAGCAGTACATAATAAGTACCTACTCAAGAGAGTATGTGATTTAGGACACAGCCACTGTATTTTTCAGTTTCAGACTGCTCATGTGATCAAAGTTACACTCTCAACATCACCTTGTGGTTCTGGGAGTTGTTGTGTGCCAAACCAACAGGTGGCGATATAACCCTAACTGTAAAGCCATGTTGCCCAATCAGAAGCCTGAAAAAATAGATTTACTATTGTTATTATTAAGCGGTGACGTACATAGTATTGCATTCTGACACCTCTGTTCCGCAATATAATGGGAGAACTGTGCATATCAACCTGGTCTCACAGAAATGAACACGGCCCCTTAACTCAAAATCTGTGGCCGTTTCACGGAAAATTCCGTGATGGGTCCACAGAAGTGATGCCTATGTAAGTCAATGACAGTATACAGACGCGTTTGGCATGTTATCGTCATGATGAAACTATATATTGGACTATGATTTTGCCATTATAACATGGAGTGTGATTCTCAACATGGAGTGTGATTTTATAAAAAAATTGTTTTATTTACTTTATTCAGACACGTTTTGAACACGTAACCCAATCCCTTCCACAAACCACAAACCGGTGACAGGGTGTTGGGATCCCAAGGCTCATCGATGCACAAGGGCAACAAAGGCTATCCCGTCTGCTCCGAGACAACAGAAGGTCTAATGTGGCATAGTCACACAACAATTTAATGATGGTTATGGGAGGAATGCATCACAGCACAGAGCATCGCAATCTGCTGCGTATGGGGCCACGTAGCCGCAAACCAATCAGAGTACCTATGATGACCCCTGTCTACCGCCGAATGCCAGGGCTGAACTTAGGAGCAGAGGAAGGTCGCCTGGTCCGATGTGTCCTTTTTTCTTTTACATCACATGGATGGCAGTGTACTATTTACCTGGGGAAGTGATGGCACCTGGATGGGCCTTTATGTGGATGTAAATGGTGTTCCCTGGTGGAAGTAGCTGTCACAGGATATATGTATTTGTGTAACGGTGAGCTTCACAAATCATGTGTAGCCTATATTGTGTTGCGTGTAACTTAATGGTAATTTGCAGAATGCATTTGTGGGAAGCTTTGATGCTTTTAATGAGAGCAAAATAAAATTATCTGAATCAGAAGCCGTTGATGTGCTGTCAGTCTCCCCTCGTCCCCCTCCATGCCACCGCTAAACCACGCCCACTTTTATAGCATTTTTCAAAACTGTGGTGAGAACTGACTGCTGCTGAAACAGGGGGTTTCATGACCCTTTAAGATCCCAATACTAATAACTGCTTACATTTTTGCAAACACTCAATCACAGCCTAACATTTACAAACACAGTAGGAAGATTAGTGCTTGTAAAAGCGTGTGACTTCGGATGATGTTGATTGGAGGTTATACAAAAATTAACCTCAACTTTCATTTGATAGCAATGCTTTCAAGCTCAAGAGATAAAATGATACATTTTGCTGTGGATGTCTCATATAACACCTGCAAATTGTAGTGAAAAGCTGCTAATTTGACAGCAACTGTTGTTTTACAACCAACTTTGCTTTTAAATTTTGAAAAATGATAGCATGCAAAGCATACAAAGTGAAGTCCTTAGCCCTCAGTGATACCTCAGCTGTGAGCAATTGCTCATTCTATAAGCAAGTTTTTACAGAAGCCTGTTTCAGAATCATAAAATGAAGTTTAAAAGTTTGGGGTCGGTAAGATTCTTAATGTTCTTGAAAGTCTCTTATGCTTACAAGGCAGAATGTCTTTGATAAAAATGCAGTAAAAACAATCTAAAATAATACTTTTCTATTTTAATATATTTTAAAATGTAATTTATTCCTAACTGTAAAACATCATTACTCCAGTCTTCAGTGTCACATGATCAGAAATCATTCTAATATGCTGTTTTGCTGCTCAAGAAATTTTTATTTTTATCAATGCTGAAAACAGTTGTGCTGTTTAATATTTTTGTTGAAATCTTGATATTTTTTTGTATTCTTTGATGAATAGAGAATTAAAAGAGAAGTGTTTAGAATATTTTTGTAAAATTATAAGACTTTACTGTCACTTTTGATCAATTCAATGCATCCTTTCTGAATATATATATATATATATATATATATATATATATGTGTGTGTGTGTGTGTGTGTGTGTGTGTGTGTGTGTGTGTGTGTGTGTTGTGTGTGTTTTATAGTGTTTTTATCATAATTGTGAGTTATTTACAATTATGAGGAATACATTCTTTATTGTGAGATATTAATTAACATGGCAAAATCTAAAGTAGAAATTATAAGAAATAAAGTTGCAAGTGTGTATAAACTTGGGTAGATATAAAGTCAAAATTGTGAAGAACACAAGGAGTTATAATTACCCTTATGTATTTATGTATTTATTTTACTCTGAGGTGGAAACTGTCTAACATAAATGTAAAAGACATTGTGTTTAAACAGTTGTGGGTTGCACATTTACAGTAAAATGTGGACAAATACATTCATAAAACATTTCTTTTTAAATTGTTCATAAATGAACTGAAAGTGATTATTAACACAAAAATTTTATAAACAATTTTCGCAGAAATTTGTTCTGCTCTAGTGTCAGGAATGAAGAGTCTTTCCTTTTGCCTGCGTTTGCCTGGTTGTGTTAGTATTTACAGGAACACAATTTATTCCATGCTTTTTATGATCATATATCTGAATAATCACAACATTGCCGTGGGTGTTAATCATATAACATGATTTGCTATTTCTACCAAACTTCAAACAGACGTACACATGTACAGCCCACTCTGATTTTCACACAAGTGTGTGTGTGTGTTCCTGGTAAACCCTACGTTATGGGGGACATAATGTCTGCACAAAGATGGCAATATCTGAAATCCTTGTCCTCGTGGGAAAAGGTTTTGGTCCCCATGAGAAAATCAGCCTATAAATCAGACTAAGTGATGTTTTTTTGAAAATGTAAAAATGCAGAAAGTTTTCTGTGATGGGTAGGTTCAGGATTAGGGTATAGAGTATACAGTATAAAAATCATTGTCCCCATAAAACATGAAAACCCAACGTGTGTGTGTGTGTGCGTGTGCAGGTTGGTGTTCAGGTCACTGAATGGATGTGATACATCCTCACATGATTGATGACTTTCATTTGCTCAGGTTCAGGTGCCATGTTCTGCTCCCCTGGGTGATGCCAGCTTCTGCAGGGCTTTTAAGATCCCACACCATAATTAAGACTGTAGCCAGTGCACCGGTCGGCCCGGCACACCACAGCTGCTGCTGCGCACACACATGCAAACACCATCACAATGACCATACAGCCATCACTCAGTATAAGTGCCACTCAGTGGGAGCCGAACACTCCTGCTTACCCTAAACTGGTTTTCCATTTGTAGAATTGAGTATGTTTTAAATATGAAACCACTGAAAGGTTGTTTGCCAATTGTCTGGCTCTGAACCGCAATCACGATTCACTGCTTAAATTATAGAGGGTGTCCAAGGACAAGCTTTGTTTTAGAGAGTGCTGACGGATGGCTCTCCAATATAGACAAATTAATCTGCATTCAAATGTCAGAATTTGTGCAGCTTACAGCATTATTGCTTAAACCAGGCATCTTGTTTAGTGCACACCTTGGAAATTGTATTTGTTTGTTCATTATTTTATTCATTTAGATCATTTAGAAGCTCTCATCGCAAGACTTCAAACCAAACTTTTATTATTAATGAAATACAGTATGATTGTAATCAATAGTAGCTTATTATATATTTAGAACTAAACCTTCCCCAGAGCTAAAGCTAACCTACTTCAGATCCTTACTATAATGAAGACATTTTAAGATATGCATAATTTTGATACTTTTTGTACAGCTCAGGCACACACAAAAAACAAACATTCACCTGCATCCAAAATCACATAAACGGTATGTGACAAGAGTAGTATGTCTGTATTCACAGTACACTGTAAACCCGAATAACAAAAAAAAAAAACCTTACATCAATTCTTTTTAGTTATGATGTTCCCAATTTTAAGTAAGCAGAACTATCAAGTTTTGAGTTTGTAGTATGTACCATGTTAATTGCTCCTAACTTAAAGAACTGAGTTAGCTAACTCATACAATTTTGATAAACTTTAATTTACTAAACTAAATGCTAAGTAAGATTTATATCTTGTACTCATACATTTGTATTGTTCTTAACTTGAAATATTTGAGTACACTAATTTATACATTTAACTTAAAATGATCAGGTTATCTTAACATAAATATTTCAGAAATCCTGGGCTAGAAATCCAGCCCAGTTTCAGTTAAACTTAAGTTAGTCTAAATGAAAGGAAATTAGTTCATACAACTCAAAACAGTGAAACAGCTCAGTTTACTTGAAATATGTCAGTGCCATGAACTCAAAAGAAAGTTCTAAATATTCATAACAGTTAATTTAACTGATCTCATTTGTTTAATTTAAGTTTGTCTTACTCAAACCAATTAATTGTTTTGAGCATTAGGGTTTACAATGTTCTCTTAGCAGTGTAGGTAACAAAAAGTACCCAGATGACCTACTACTTCCGGCTAGATTCTGAAGTGTGCACTTTACTATCCCATGAGGCCACGGGAGAGGATTTGTGAATGGCAGAGAAGCAACTGATGCTGGTAGGTCACATGATAATAACACGATGGCGAATGCGTCCAGATCGCATTCATACTACACACATTTACACTACATATAATTAACTTTTTTAGAAGTTGCAGAGTACTTATTCAATAATCTTCCAGACAGTATGTGATTTGTCGTATGTGTCCTGTGCCTTTGAGATGAATGAAAATGCTAACGGACAGCTTTCTCCGAGTTTCATAGATGCAGAATGGTTTCTAGTCTTGTGGGACTCAGACAGATACACTTGATGTGATCTGCTGCTGTGTTGTTCTTAGATTCAAGATTCAAGATTCAAGAGTTTTATTTGTCACATACACAGTTATATACAGAATATACAACCGGCAGTGAAATGTAAACAGGTCCGCTCCATGGACAGTGCAAATTCACAGTTAAAAACACAAGGAAGAAATTATAATAGAAATAGGATATAAAAAAAAAAGTACTATCTATATCTATATATATATGTCTATATCTGTAGAATTATAAATAATCAAGTCAAGAGAGAAAAAAAAGGTAACAAATAAGGATAAAGTGGAATAAAATAATTGAAGTAGACTTTGCAGTGAGTAAACTGTAGACTTATAAATATGTGGTTAACAAATGTATAAAGAGTATAATGTGCAAACAGGTTTATGACAGGTTGTTACACAGTAACAACGAGAACAGAAAGTGCAGTGCAATGTCAGTGTATCGATGTTTATCCTGACGTGAAGTCACGTGATGTTAAGTTCAGGAGTCTGATGGCCTGGGGGAAGAAGCTCCTCCTGAGTCTCTCAGTTTTGGCCATCAGGCTTGGAAGCGCTTACCAGATGGTAGCAGCGTGAAATGAGGGTTTGCAGGGTGATTAGAGTCCTTGATGATCTTGGTAGCTCTACCTTTGCAGCGTTTGGTGTAGACGTCCTGCAGAGACGGGAGAGCTGACCCTGAGATGCGCTCGGATAAGCGCACGACTCTTTGCAGGGCTTTGCGGTCATGACTGGTGCTGTTCCCATACCACGCTGTGATGCACTGAGTTAAAACACTTTCTATCGCCCTAAATAGAAAGTTTTCAGGATAGCTGGTGAAACCCTGAATTTCCTCAGCTGGCGCAGGTGGTACAGTCTTTGCCTGGCTTTTTCACCTGTGTCTGAATGTGAGCAGTCCAGGTCAGGTCCTCGGAGATGTTTACTCCCAGGTACTTGAAGCTGCTCACTCTCTCTACTGGTGACCCGCTGATCATGAGGGGAGTATGTCCGTTGCTGTCTCTTCCTGAAGTCCACAATCATTTCTTTGGTCTTGCCAACATTCAGAGAGAGACAGTTGTCCTGGCACCATGATGTTAGATGCTCCACCTCGTCCAAGTATGCCGCCTCATTGTTGTTGGAAATGAGGCCCAGGACAACAGTATCATCAGCAAATTTGATGATAGAGGTGGAGCTGTGTGTGGACAAACAGTCATGCGTGTAGAGAGAGTAGAGCAGGGGCTCAGGACACAGCCCTGTGGAGCTCCCACACTCAGGGTGATGGAGGTGGAGGTGGACTGGCCTATTCTCACCACCTGAGGCCTGCCAGTGAGGAAGTCCTCAATCCAGTGGCAGAGAGAAGGATTCAGGCCGAGATCCAGGAGTTTGGAGGTTAGCTTGGTGGGAACTATGGTGTTAAAGGCTGAGCTATAGTCAATAAATAGCAGTCTTCGTAGTTCCCACTTTTGCTGTCGATGTGAGTGAGGGAGGAGTGGAGGACATGAGAGATGGCATCTTCAGTCGATCTATTGGGACGATAGGCAAACTGAAGAGGGTCCAAAGTGTCAGGAATGAAGGCGCAAATGGTGTTTTTAATGAGTCTCTCAAAGACCTTCATGACTATAGACGTGAGAGCCACTGGACGATAGTCATTTAGGCAAGAGGGTTTACTGTTCTTAGGGACAGGGATGATGGTGGATTTTTTGAAGGAGGTGGGGACCACAGATGTAGCGTAGGGACTCATTAAAGATAGATGTAAACAACCCGGTGAGCTGATCAGCACAGGACCGCAGAACACGACCTGAAATACCATCCGCCCAGCAGCTTCTGACGCCCAGCTTTCTTATGAAGAGTTTCACAATTCAGCACATGAGGGTGCCGCCATCTGCTCATCAACATGTCAAATACTCATGAGGCCATAAAACAGATTCAGAGCTTTAAATATTTGACACATGCTTCATTTCACGAGTGACTTCACTCTCATGACATTGACTGAACACTCATGCAACACTACACTTACAAACCTCTGCGTCATGCTGGGCCATGAAATATATACATAGAAACTCAATATCTCAAACACATCCACCAGCTCTGTGTGTGTGAAGATCAATGGTGTGATGATTTGGGCTGATGTTTCATATGGGACGAAAAAAATCATGTGTCATAAAGCACAGCAACATGTAGCATATACTTCCAAAGGCCTGTCAAAAATTTGGACAGTGCATAACCTGTTCTCATACAGTACTACAGAGCTGTGATTGAAAGTGTCACTTCTTCTGACATCTGTCATTGGCTCTGCTAATGAACACTCAGAGAAACCAGGGGTTTTTCAATTGATAGGATATTGTTATATATACTTATCTGCTTTTTTTGTCTAACAAAAAAAATTGTAATATTTATATCACTAAATATTATATATATATTTAAACTAATATTGATATCACTATATATTCTATAACTATAGAATATATATATAAAAGTATATATTTAGTTATAAGCAAATATCGAATAAGCAAGTACACATTAAATAGATCAAAAGAAACAGTAAAGACACATTTATTTTTAAAAAGATTTCTATGCTAGAATGCTGATCTTTTGAACTTTTTATTAATCCAAGAATCCAAAAATTAAAATAATAATACATAGATAAATAAGGCAACATTTTCAATATTGATAATAATAAGAATGTTTCTTGAGTACAAATCATCATATTAGACTGACTTCTGAAGGATTATGTGAGATCAAATTACTGTATTTTTTATCAAATAAATGCAGCATTGGTAAGCATAAGAGATCAGATGAATTAGAAAATTGGTCAAATGTGACTGGTACTATATACTATATAATAACAAAACTACATAGATATAAATCATGTTATATCTAGTCAAGGGCACCACAATCACCACATTTCCATGGATTTAAAAAAAAAAAAAAATAATACACTGCTTTTTGTAAGTTTGCCAACAGACTCATGGCAGCCATTTGAAAACCACTGCTGTTTATACACTGTATACTGTATGGTGATGTATTCTATATTGTAATGTGTTAATTGAATATCATCTATGTTAGATCCGCTCATCTTATTGGACTGCCATTCCAAGAGTGCGGCGTTGAAGTGGAGCCACCTCTTCTCTTTACACAAGCTTTCATAATATGCAGTGGAAAGCTCTGCCTCTGACTCAATCAGTCTAACATTTCCTGCCCAGCCTCAAGAGAGCTGTAGACGCGGCTTGGGGAACATGAACTCGACCTCTGCAACACACCGGCTTGAAGATGAGCCACAGAATCATTTCATTTAGGGCTGGTAACAGAGACGCCCCCGTTCCCACTTCTCTCCTTTATACTGAAATCAACCTGTTGCTAAGTAACACTCATATTCATGAAGTCCTGTGAGCGTGTCCACCCATGTTTGATGAATCTGTCAGCAACATGGATCTACCCTCCCATTAGAGGGGTTGTGGAGAGAGCGTATGAATATTAACAAATCTTGATTGCATGTTCATCAAATCAAAACTGAAAAACAACAGAAAGCGACAAAGAAATCATGAGTATACACTGAAAAAATTATTCATCATTATGAAACTAACATTGTTCCATTATTTTCATCCATTCATCACAATAATTTCTGGCATTTATAATAGTATTTTACTCAAATTTTACTCAAAAGAGCTTGATTCAGACTGCTGGAATGAATTTTTACAGCAACTTTTTAACAGCTGTTTTCTGTGTGGTATATGAAAGTTATCCGGTAACACCGGTAATGTTTAATAAAAAAGTTATTTTAAAAACATCTCCCTGAAGGAGGGAACGGAGATGTACGTCGGAACTGACTGACAAATTGGGGATAATTTTCAGAGACCAACCTACTTCAAGTGTTTAAAAACAAGCCAATGAACATTAGCATGCGGTTCACACGTTCCACACTCCGCCCCGCAGCAAGCACGAGGGTTGAGGGCACGAGGGGTGCAACATTGCAGTCTCTGGGGTGGTTCCACCCTAGTTCCAGGGAGGAAAGAACACCATCAGAGACAACAGAGCGGGCTCTATCAAGGGAAAGACACAGGGCTAGCCGAGTAGGGTAGCTGGTACCGTGGAGGAATGCACATATGGGGTTGCCGTAGGAACGCTACATATGGATACCCAACTTACACACACGTTCCATATGCATACAGGTGTAAGCCTGACGCCAGACTCCCGCAACGTCTGTCGTCGAGGGGTGACGAAGGAGCTCGACAGGTTTAGCCATTTCTGGGAAACACAACTGGAGACAATAAATTAACGTATCCAGCCCAGAGGGCGGGAGTGGCGTTGCAAGCCGACACTAGAATGGGTCCTTCGCGCTACTGGCCACTGGGGGCGAGTACACAAGAAGATACCGGCTCTACACGGAGGTTATATAATCTAGCGAACATGTTAGGTGTCGCCCAATTTCTGAGAGACTAGCTATAGCAAGCTAACTTTCAAAGCATGAGATCCACCAGAGTGTTCTCCAAAGCCACGCCTCCTCTAAAACACATGAACAGCAGAGTCTACAAAGCGCCATGAGACGAGTAACGGTGTTAAATTACATCATGTCTCAAAACACATAACATTACAATAATAATGAATGTAAACAACTTACAGAGCTCTAGCTGTAACACCTGACTGCTGCAGGTTCATTTCAACATTGATAGTGTTGAAATAGAAACGCATATATCTGAGTCTGAGGACGTGAACCGATCGAGAGCGTCACTGATTGCTATCTTGTAATTATGGTTATGACATGGCGTGAATGCAGCATAAGCTCATTGTTTTTGTTCAGGAGAACTATAAAAGATGGCTGCGGTTTGTTTGTGTTGTTAGGTGACTGTCTGTCCACAGCTCTCCACCGCATTGATGATGTCTGCGCGAGTAGCATGTGCAGAGGTATGGGAATACATACATTATATTGCTACATACACTATATGTTAGTGGTTTTATAAAAAAGTGGAAGCAATTAGGAACAACAGCAACTCAGCCACGAAGTGGTAGGCCATGTAAAATCACAGAGTGGGGTCAGCACATGCTGAGGTGCACTGTGCGCTGGAGCCGCCAACTTTCAATAGCTACAGTTAATCAATAGCTAGTCAATAGCTACAGACCTCCAAACTTCGTGTGGCCTTCAGATTAGCTCAAGAACAGTGCATAGAGAGCTTCATGGAATGGGTTTCCATGGCCGAGCAGCTGCATCCAAGCCTTCGGATGCAGTGGTGTAAAGCACGCCACCACTGGACTCCAGAGCAGAGGAGACGTGTACTCTGGACTGACAAATCACACTTCTCTCTCTGGCAATCCGATGGACAAGTCTGGGTCTGGCAGTTGTCAGGAGAATGGTACTTGCCTGATTGCATTGTGCAATGTGTAAAGTTTGGTGGAGGGGGGGATTATGTTGTGGGGTTGTTTTTCAGGGGTTGGGCTTGGCCCTTTTTACTTCCAGTGAAAGGAACGCTTAATGCTTCAGCATAACACGACATTTTGGACAATTTCATGCTCCCAACTTTGTGGGAACAGTTTGGGGATGGCACCTTCCTGTTCCAGCATAACTGTGCACCAGTGCACAAAGCAAGGTCCATAAAGACGTGGATGGGTGTGGAGGAACTTGACTGGCCTGTACAGAGTCCTTTCCTCAACCTGATAGAACACCTTTTGGATGATTTAGAGCGGAGACTGTGAGCCAGGCCTTCTCGTCCAACATCAGTGCCTGACCTCACAAATGCACTTCTAGAAGAATGGTCACACTCCTAAACCTTGTGGAAAGCCTTCTCAGAAGAGTTGAAGCTGTTATAGCTGCAAAGGGTGGGCCAACTTCATATTAAACCCTACAGAATAAGAATAGGATGTCATTAAAGTTCATGTGCATGCAAAGGCAGGTGTCCCAAAACTTCTGGCAATATAGTGTATGTTGATAGGCATGTAGGACATTGGACCGAATGCAATGATTGGAAGAACATTTTTGGTGCTGAGACTTCCACAGAAGATATATGTAGTACATATTTTAACATTTAGACCATTTATATTATTGATTCCTATCAGGATGTGAAGAGAAAAAGTGTTTATAAAAAATTCCCTACCCTACCTTTAAGACACCCAGCAAAGAATATCAATGTCAGACTAAAATGTCTTTTTTTCTACAGGAATATGATTACATTTGAGTCCAGGGGACTCATTTATAAAATGTGCATACACACAGAATTGAACTGTGTATGTACACTAAAATCCACAGCAAAGTTCATATTTACAAAAACGTTGACGTGGAAAAGTGCTTAGGCATACACACTTTACCTTGTGGCAGAGAGTCGGAAAACTGCAGGTATTTGGAAATTTAAGCAATTCTTGATTTGGATTTGTATGTTGAATGGTTCTTTTTATATGTTAATGACACTAATATAGGTGGTGTTTACAAGACAGAGGTCTGAAACGATTCAGCTCCGCACAATTTCAAGATCATTTGATATATATATATATATATATATATATATATATATATATATATATATATATATATATATATATATATATATGTCTATTTCACATCTGGAAAAAAAAGAGTATGCATGCTTTTTGTGCATATGTTCATTCTCTGAATCACACATGCACATTTGAGAAATGATCAAAAGGTCGATACTTGTTCAGACGTAGACCTCTGAGAATAGAGAACTGCTGTGTTTTAGAGAAATTTCTGCTGAAATGGCCGCACTTGGCTAAAAAGATTAGAGTATTAATAGTGTGTGAGTTGGGAGAGTGATCGGTGATGTAATGTCATATAAGAAAGTGTTTAATTTTTAGTGTGCACTAAGTGTTTTATGAGATTTGCCCACAGGCTTTTTACCTTTACTGCCCCTAGATGATGCCAGGAGATTGGTGGGTCGAAATGCTGTTCTGTGCCACTCAAAACAGCTCCTATTACTGCTGTTGGAGAGGACATGCTTAATGTATGTTAATGGAAGATTAGCTGACAGTGAGTGGGCTGAGGATATGCATTTATATGTAGGAATGCGTGTCTCGGCTTTATAGAAGGATTAGATGAGCATTAGAACCTGTTGAAGCGCACAGTTGCACACACACGCGCATGGTATGTGTTGAGCCATCTGCCATCGGGAGGGTTTAAACACATATGTCATCCTGCAACGAGGTTGCTGGCAGCTCATTGCATTCTAAATGATGCGACTCAATCTGTCAAAGCCCAGACCTACAATTCATTAGGTCAAGGAGAAGCACACACACACATTTTGGATGGGGGTTGGTCATGCTCGAATGGTCCTGTAATGTACTTTACACAAAGATCTGACAGGTGTGGCGCTCACCACAAACAACATCTTCCATCATTTCTCAAGTAGATCACTCTATCCACATCCTCTCTTCTAAGACAGAGGCTGCGTTTAACTCCACTTTTATTTGTGAACTTTCCTCAGCACTTTCCCTCGGTGGAATCTCTGCCACCATTTTGAAGTTCGCTCAACTTCATCAAGTGGACAAGAAAATAAAGCTGGCCGAAAAACTATCATATCGAGATTGCGATTAAAGTATGTGTCAATAACAATGACAATCTCTGGACATTTTTAGATCACACAGCAGAAATAAACACGACAGCAGCCAGTCAGTGCGGGAAATCATAACTGCGTCGGGGCTGAAACTAGCAAAAAAACACTTGAGTTGTGTCTGCCGTTGCATTGTGCCAAGTGTATGATAGCGCCCTTTATGGCGTTAATAAGGGCTCTATCATACACTCAGCGCAATGCACCACCAGCTTGTGATGCAAGTGTTTTTTCTGATGCAGTTATCATTTTCACGTCCAGTGCCACGTTGTTTAAATAGCAAATGCATTTGAACTCATTTGTGTGACCTTGGTCTGAAAACAAGGTCTGTTCAGGCGCATTGTTGGCACATTGCTATTTTAAGGAACTGAAAACGACTGCGCCATTGACCATTACACACGCTTATTACACACACACAGGGACGTGCAGCAGCACACAAACATGTTTAAATATTAAAAATAAAAGGATTCCTCTCTGGAGAAAAGTTCGGTCTTTCCGCTCGCAAATTCCGCCATGCAAATAGTGAATCCGCCATGGTGCAAGAGCAACTGGCTTTTAAAGGGAATGGGAGCCCCAGCCCCCATCATGCGCACCTTCTACAAAGGCACCATCGAGAGCATTCTGACCAGCTGCATCACTGTGTGGTACGGCGCCTGCAACGCATCATGCCGTAAAGCACTTCAGCGCATAGTGAGAGCAGCTGAGAAGATCGTTGGTGTCTCTCTCCCACCCCTCCAGGACATTTATAACTCCCGCCTCTCTCCGCAAAGCTCCTCATCATTGCGAGAGACCCCACCCACCCATCGCACAGCCTCTTCAGTCTGCTGCCATCAGGGAGGAGGCTTCGCAGTCTCCAAGCAAGGACCAGCAGATTGAAGGACAGCTTCATTGCCCAAGCTGTCAGGGCATTGAACTCCCTCCCGACTCTGCCGACTCTCCCCTCTTCTGCGGTTGAATAATGAATATTGTATGATATGAGAAAAAATATTGTGATGATATTTCACAATATTACTGTTTTACTGTATTTTTGATCAAATAAATGCAGCTTTATAGTGATCACAAACATTTCTTGAAAAAGAAACATTAAAAAGTGAGTTTCAGGCCCCACTTTGTACCCTATTGATAAAAGGTGGTGTAAACATGAGCACAGTCATAAGCACAAGCATATGCAATTAATAGTGTGTCCTACATGAACAGTTCAACCCGTAATAAATCGCTGTCACATTAGGACTTTTATTGTATAATATATATATATATAGTTTACAAACCGAGCTTATAGTTGTCAGTTGTCATAATCACTGAATCAAGTGTGTTCTTATAAAAGGATGGTCTGCAATTAATGATGCTGTTGAGATCTGAGTTGGTCTGTAGCTGTGATTTGTGTCAGAGCAGTAGCCTGAAGACACATTCAGGCTTCATAATGAGCGTCAGCCAATGAGCACTGCTTCAAAAACAAGTGAGAAAAGAGGTGTTGGATTTATTGGCCATTCAGTTAATTAAATAGCTGGAGATATATGGATGAAGGAGAGCGTGCGTGAAGAGCAGCTCAGAGAGTATGAGTGTGTTTGGAGGGGGGGATATAGTTGTGGAGTAATACGCTTGTGAGGATAATAAATCTCTGTCGCTTCCTGTGTTCTGCACAGACAGACACACATGTCAGTGTGTGTATGTGTGTTTTTTGCAACGCTATCTCACGACCAATTCGTACAT
The DNA here is from genome assembly GCA_018749465.1 of Paracanthobrama guichenoti. NCBI lineage: Eukaryota > Metazoa > Chordata > Actinopteri > Cypriniformes > Gobionidae > Paracanthobrama > Paracanthobrama guichenoti. The sequence goes on along the minus strand of CM031961.1, from coordinate 29,358,922 downwards.
ATTTTACGAGGTGGCTAAGTGACGGCTAGGTTTAGGGGCGGGGTTTGAGGTGGGTAATTGTACAAATTCATACGATTTTGGCAACTTTCAAGATTCAAGAGTTTTATTTGTCACATACACAGTTATATACAGAATATACAACCGACAGTGAAATGTAAACAGGTCCGCTCCATGGACAGTGCAAATTCACAGTTAAAAACACAAGGAGGAAATTATAATAGAAATAGAATAAAAAAGTACTATATATATATATATATATATATATCTGTAGAATTATAAATAATCAGTCAATTATAGAAAAAATAAAAAAATAAAAATAAAGAAGTGGAATAAAATAAGTGAAATAAACTGTGCAGTGAGTAAACTGTAGACTTATAAATATGTGGTTACCAAATGTACAAAGAGTATAATGTGCAAACAGGTTTATAACAGGCTGTTACGCAGTAACAACGAGAACAGAAAGTGCAGTGCAATGTCAGTATATCGATGGTCACGTGATGTCAGGAGTCTGATGGCCTGGGGGAAGAAGCTCCTCCTGAGTCAACTCATCAAATACGTACGATTTACCAAAAATTGTACGAATTTGCACGAGTGAGGTCGTACAGATTCGTACAAATTAGCCACCTCGTACAATATGTATGAATTGCCGTGAGATCGAGTTGTTTTTTTGTGATTGTGAGAGGGAAGAATGCTAGTAATTGGCTATACACTCCAACATTATTATTATTATTATTATTTCTTATTATTTCTTTTTTTTTTTTTTTATCTTGTAAGTCTTAGAAATTCTTTCTTTGTCACTTCTAAGCACTTTTTTGGTTTCTTTTCTCTCACAAACACATACACACTTGACAAGTCCCTAATAATTAGAAATGACCAACAAACCGATTTAACAAACCACCCTATTTGTTTTTAGGATGACAAAACGTTTGAAAACATAATGATGCACGGGAAGAAGGCAAGACAGTGGAGGCAATGTGATACTTTGGGCAATGTTATACACATGGATGCATTTAATTGATCAAAAGAGACATTCAACACTTTTATATTGTTAAAATAAATCGTGTTCTTTTGAAATTGCTATTCATTAAATTATTCTGAAAAAGAGGGAAATGTTTCTTGAGCAGCAAATCAGAATATTAGAATGATTTCTGACTGATCATGTGACACTGAAAACCTTTTTCTAGCGTATAAGTACAGTAGGTGCCTATAGAGAAATTGACTTTACAAAAAAAACAAACAAAAAAAAACCTTCCCTCAGAAACAATCGCATTCACTAGCCCTGTTTTCCCGTGTCACAATATCTTTCCCAAAAATTGAGTCTGTGTGTGTTATTTGTCTGTTGAGAACAGTGCACCCAGGTGGTGTATCTGTGGATGTTATCCTGCGAATGGTCTGGCCTAATTACTTTCTGAATACTCTGGCAGTCCAGTTTGTTTATTTTTGATTTGCTCTACTAGTTCTGCCTGATTGATTCCAAGGTCAGGCGACTTCCAGAGATACTTAGACCTTCTCAGCTAAACAGGCTCATCATTCTCTCTTCTCAAACAACACTGTTGAAATGCATAAAAGCGAGCCCAGTCGAGGCGGGGAAAGAAACGTGTAAATTGTTAATCAGCGTAAGCCAGCGCCAAAGTCACCGTGCCAGCACAAAAATTCCTTCAGTCTCATTAAGGCTTAATGTGTTCTCCGAGAGATGGGCCTGTCTTGTCCATTGTTTCTTTGCTAACAACTAATTTCTAAAGAGGACTAATTCGCTTCTGTTTACACTGTTGATTTAACCTGGGAGCCCTCTTGTTTATTTGCGATGTTGTCTCAACAAATGTTCTCCGTTTTAGTTGTTAGGCTAAAATAGGCCTCCTTCTGTCAAATCTGCTCTTGCGTTTGAATTATCGGAAGTTCTTGTGTCATCTGACTAGAGTTGTGCTAACCCCACAGTGCAGGCATGACATTTGAAAAAGTCCAAATTCCATCCCAAAAAAAAAAATGTAATATATTAAATAATTATATTAATAAACAGTAATATATTGTTTGACATCTAAAGTTTCTGTAATTAGAGTAGCAATATTTGGTTAATTTCTCTATCATTCATCCTTGGCAAACTCAAGTAAAATCACACTTTGTCAGAAAAATTCAGCTAGATGTTAATGATATTAAAACCGATGCTACTGCACTGTTACTGACATCGACTGAACAAATTAATTACATAAGTCGCAATGAGCAAATTTTAAACAATTTGTTATTGTTATTTTCACAATATTTCAAAATGATGTATGACTTGTTGGAATCAGACAAAAGGTCTGAGAGTCAGTAAAGTCAATTTTGAGTAAAATCAAGTTTTCTGAATGTTTAACCATACCTTAAAATCGCTGGTAATAACACCAAATTTGGCACACACCAAGTCAAGTGCGTGCTTTGGATCTGTCAGTCAGCATGAATAAGATCAAGTTGTGAACATCAGCATGAGTTTGAAAATCACATTTCATTGGTTCAGACTCATGTCATTGAGAATTTGCTATGAATATTCATAAAGTTGGAATGCTACGCTTTACAGCGATACCAAACTTGTGCTGAGGGGAAGCAAAAAACTGAATTTTTCATGGAGAAAGGAAAGGTACTCCTCTCAGAAAACATAGGAATTAAGATACTGTTAGATGTTTAATTGGAGCATTGGGATCCATTACCCGGCTAAAAATCTTCAGAGAGTTGTGATGATAGAAATATATACTGATCCCCAGCCATTCATCTGCCATTCATCAATGAAACGGTCCGTGTTATTGCGTCACCCATTGCAGCAATTGCGTCATATCCACATTACCCTAGTTTTTTAGTTTTACTGTTGTAGAAACCATGGAAGTACAGTGCACTTCCTGAAAAAAAAAAAATGTGGCCACTAAGCCACTATGTTCACACAATTATTCGCTATCATTTGCTGCGGGTTTTGTCGCCAAAGATAACCCATGCGAAAACATACGGGCAAATCAAATTACCCAAGAAGATTTTTTGGAAAATTTTTTGGAATTTTGCAATGTGTTTTATTAGACAGGTGAGCAACAGTTGAATACTTTTATTGACATAAAACTTTGTTATATAGCTCAACAGATTTAGTCTTATTGTTTGAATCTCTTGTTTTCTTGATTAACCACGAGTAACATGTTTGTATCATGTCTCAGAGACAATGCTATTTTGTCAAGTGGCTAACATGGAAAAATCAGGAAAAGCTTTAAAAAAAGTTATCATGTTTTTTTTTTTTTTTTTTTCAAGCACATTTTACCAATTCCAAACCACATTAATCTTAATAACTACTATAAATTTTGTATTTAATCATTTATAAGTGATATATAATTAAGGAAGGCTGGAAGTGAAAAATGCCTTATATTCAGGTGTGCATAATTATTAAGCAGGTTTTCTTTTACAGGTAAATGGCCCAAAAAAGAGATTTAACGCGCACTGAAAAGTCAAAGATTACACAGATGAAGGATACAATTCTGATGAGAAGGATACAGTTCTAATGCAATACTAGAAATTGCAAAATTGATCATGACCAATGGACAGCAAAATGCTCATTGCGTATGCAGGGTCATACAAAAACAGGTCAAGAAGAAAAGACACATGTTAAGTGAAGTTCACAACATGATTTCAGGATGAGTGAACCCATCTAATCTTTCAATTAACAAAGTTTACAAGTGCAGGTCTGGGAGGAGTGAATAATCTATCAATTAACTGACAAAGCATATAAGCAGCCAGCTACCTCCTTCTGTCATTAGTTGTCTTTGCATCCCTCCACCTCCCCAACTCCACCAACATAAATTTAGGCATTCCGTTCAACGTACTCTTCTTCCTAACACTAGTAGTTCCTGGGGGGTATATCTAAGCTGAAGCTGAAGCTGCTTCCTCGAGCCCCTCCACCACAGACAGCAAGCCAAATACGCTTAAACCTGAAAGAAGAACGTCATACACCTAGGATTGCTTGAGAGTGAGAAAATCATTGGGTAATTTTCATTTTTGTATGACACAATCCAATTACAATTTGTAGAAACTATTAGTAATCAGTAAGGGATTAGTCTATTTTGAGTGACTTCCCAAACACCAGTAGCCTGACGTCATCATACTCAGATTCTAGTCAGAATATGAGTCTGACACTGCTCCATTGGGCTGTGATTATGGGGCGTGTTTCAACCGAATCAGGAAAGAAAATGCCTCTGCACTCAATTGGATAGACCTACAACCAATCAGAGTAACGGAGTAAGTGACATATGTTGTGCAACGCATACTTGTCAACAGAACTGAATAGAAATAGTAAAGTTTACAAATAGTAAAGGTGAATGCATGTACGAACAAGTTCTCTGTTTAGTAAAGGAATTCAACCCAATCGCTCTTTGGTGACGTAGATGATTACATTAATTGATCATCTTTCCATCATCGTACAAAGCCCGCCCTGACAATTTGATTGGGTCCAAACAGTTCTGGTTCGAGCATAGTTGCTCCACAACAGATCAAGTCCAGACCGAACTTCCCATCCTCAAATGTTGTGGGCGGGGCTAAGTTCGGCAGGCATCCAGGCTATAACACCAATGCAGTCAACCTACAGCAACTAACAACTACAAAAGTCACACTGGCACCTTCCCAGAACTCTGTGCTGGTTAAGAGGCTGTTAATGATTCACACATTTCTTGTGGACTCTTGGCTGAACCCTTCAACACTTCATTCCCCACAGGGACTGCAGATGGAGCACTGTAACACACGCACACTCGCACACACACACTCGCACACACACACTCGCGCACACACACTCGCACACACACACTCGCGCACACACACACACACACACACACACACACACACACACACACACACACACACACACACACACACACACACACACACACACACACATATACATACACATATATGCTCAATAGCCACATGTCAGTGTGTTGTACAGTGTCTCTCACACTGTACAGGACATACTGAACATGTCAGTACTTCTGCTCTTCTGTAACTATGCTGTTTTTTTTTTTTTTTTTTTTTTTTTCAAATGTTAAAGACAGGAAACATTCTCAAAATGTAAATTTGTGAGTCTATTGCCTGTCTCCGTCCTCTAGTATTCTTCAGACAAAACATCTGCAAATGTCAGCTTAACTCTGCTTCTGTCAGGGTTGCTCTCTATACATCACACTGACAAAACATCAACTGAAAACTCGCCCGCGCTGTCGTGTAAAAATGCTGAAAGGTGTTGTATTTAAATGTGCTAACAATCTGATTCTATCTGTGAGTCTTGGCTGTCAGTCAGAGTCTTGCAAATCATAGCATCTGTTTGGAGGAAAACCTACACAAACTACTGTTGGAATCTCTAATGAAGTCACAAGAGTGTGAGGTTTGGCGGCAAATATGTAAAACACTTAAAACCCAAGTCAAACTATAGTTTTTCCTATTCATACCATTGAGCATGATATTGTAAATTATACATTTTGATGAAACTCCTTTTTAAAGAATAATTGTCATCTTAGTGTCATGGTTTGACCAGGCTCAACCACCACTTTCATTCAAAGGTCACAGTCTCCAGAATTCCTGTTCCTGATCATTGCACTCATCATCCTCCCTATATATACACACTCATTCCTCTCCTTTATTCCTCTCCATTCCACTGGTCTTCCATGTGGAAAAGGACTCTGTAGCAATATTTGTATGTTCAGGGAAGAAGGAGGCGGGAACCGGCAGACATTTAAAAGACTTTAATAAATAAATGAACAAAACGAAAGTAACGTGGGCAGCCCCTCACGGACGACTGCCACGCACACACATAATAAAACATAAACAAAACGCAACATAAAGTCCAGGCCTGGTCCTCTCTCGCTCGTATACCTCGCCACAGACTCTTTACCTGCGTTACTTACCTGATCGTTTAACTAATCTCCAGTGGATTCCCGTTCTCCTCCTGTTTATCCTTGTGTTCTCCAGCATCTCCTTTATCCTTCCTCTTCTTTTACATTTACCTGGTATTCAGAAAGGACTGTTGTTTAATCACCATCATCAAAGTACAGTACGATATCGCTGCTACCTGCCTGTTTCACGTCATTTTACTACTGTTCAATAAATACCTGTCTGGTTCAGTTTATCCTCTCTCTCTGAGTCTGGTATCTGTTAAACTTAGGACATAATATTAAAAGCAATTATTTGACATTTGTAATGTCTTGGCTTTCAGTTGACCTTATTTAGTTGTGTAAATAGCCTCAGTCATTTTGGCCTACAATTGCAGACAACAGACAGCTTGTTGAAGACTGGAGCATTACCATAGACAGACTGTGCCACAGGCAAAGACTTAATGAAAACTTCAGTTCTTTAGTTGATTTTCTCATGATATTTCTCATACAGTTGGGTTGATGTGTCAGTGGGTAAACTCGGTTGCCCTCTTCATCTAGCAATTTGTGTACAATATTGTTCATGTGTCTGTATATTTAGAAAGAACCCATCATATACAGTTGCCTGTGACTGAGATGCACATGAGAAATGTAACATGCATTTTTATACTAAAATGTATTTATTTTGTATGTCAAATTTTCTACATGCAGGTCAAAACAAATTTATCCAGATCCATATATCCATATACATTTCTGGTTGTATATTGTATGCACTATGTTTGACCATTTATTTATGTACTTATGACCAAGAACGCTAACATGACCCTATGTTAGAAACTTTCTTATTATTCATATTGTATTATTAGGAATAATAGTTTAGCTTTTATTTAATTTCTCCTGTAGTCTAGACAAGCCTGTCCATGCATTAAAAATAATAATAATAATTAATTAATTAATTAATTAATTAAATAAAGCTTATTGATTGCAAATTATTTTGCTTTCCTCGATGGCAGTACTTCGTGACTGGCAAGTGTAAACAAGTGTTTACAACGCAGTGTAAACACAAAGTACACGTGCTTTCCTCAACTGGCATTGTGGAAAGCAAGTTTAATGACTGCCTTGAACAATATTCAAACTGAAAAAAAAAAAAAAACGCGATACACCACCCATGGTTCGAATCGCGATACACTCATGTCGAACCGAACACGCCCCGCCCCCTGCTGCCACAGCCCAGGGGCACTTTCAAAGCTCAACGTGCAACGTTTTGCTATGGTTTCCGGTTGAATGTCATGTTTCCTGGAAACGGTCTGCAACGGGTTTGAGATGCGTTTTTTCTCATTTGGTGGGTATGTCAAATATGTCAGCCCAATCAGCAGCAAAATGTATTTGTGTTTACAAACCCGATTCCAAAAAAGTTGGGACACTGTACAAATTGTGAATAAAAAAGGAATGCAATAATTTACAAATCTCATAAACTTATATTTTAAACATAGATACCATTTCAAATGTTGAAAGTGAGACATTTTGAAATGTCATGCCAAATATTGGCTCATTTTGGATTTCATGAGAGCTACACATAACAAAAAAGTTGGGACAGGTAGCAATAAGAGGCCGGAAAAGTTAAATGTACATATAAGGAACAGCTGGAGGACCAATTTGCAACTTATTAGGTCAATTGGCAACATGATTGGGTATAAAAAGAGCCTCTCAGAGTGGCAGTGTCTCTCAGAAGTCAAGATGGGCAGAGGATCACCAATTCCCCCAATGCTGCGGCCAAAAATAGTGGAGCAATATCAGAAAGGAGTTTCTCAGAGAAAAAGTGCAAAGAGTTTGAAGTTATTGTCATCTACAGTGCATAATATCATCCAAAGATTCAGAGAATCTGGAACAATCTCTGTCATTTAAAATGCGTCATCCATGTCATCCGGACTAAAGAGGACAAGGACAACCCAAGTTGTTCTCAGCGCTCAGTTCAGAAGCCTGCATCTCTGATGGGATGGGGTTGCATGAGTGCGTGTGGCATGGGCAGCTTACACATCTGGAAAGGCACCATCAATGCTGAAAGGTATATCCAAGTTCTAGAACAACATATGCTCTCATCCAGACATCGTCTCTTTCAGGGAAGACCTTGCATTTTCCAACATGACAATGCCAGACCACATACTGCATCAATTACAACATCATGGCTGCATAGAAGAAGGATCCGGGTACTGAAATGGCCAGCCTGCAGTCCAGATCTTTCACCCATAGAAAACATTTGGCACATCATAAAGAGGAAGATGCCACAAAGAAGACCTAAGACAGTTGAGCAACTAGAAGCCTGTATTAGACAAGAATGGGACAACATTCCTATTCCTAAACTTGAGCAACTTGTCTCCTCAGTCCCCAGATGTTTGCAGACTGTTAGAAAAAGAAGAGGGGATGCCACACAGTGGGAAACATGGCCTTGTCCCATCTTTTTGAGATGTGTTGATGCCATGAAATTTAAAATCAACTTATTTTTCCCTTAAAATTATACATTTTCTCAGTTTAAACATTTGATATATCATCTATGTTGTATTCTGAATAAAATATTGAAGTTTGAAACTTCCACATCATTCTGTTTTTATTCACAATTTGTACAGTGTCCCGACTTTTTTGGAATCGGGTTTGTAAACTGTGTGGTGTTAAAGACACAGCTCGCACAATGGGTCCATAAAAATACTATACATATTTATATATTTTGTTATTGTATTGTGGATACACTTTCATAAACTTTTCTATATTCCTCTGATCATATAATGGTAAATATTACAATATCATAGCACAACAGTGATCAGCAATAATGATAAGCCTAATAGCCTACTCACAATAAAAATAATAAGGTAATTTAGAGCATAACAGTCTCGGAGGTAAGAAGTGGATTATCCTTCACCTGAAGTGTTTGTCTTTTCATCCTGAAATGCGAGGCAAATGTTGGATCACAATAATTAGGAACCACAGTTTCCACAAATTCCTTCACTCGATTGGGATGTTCTCTTTTATTCTGGACGGCAAGAGCAGTGACTGTAACACTGAGCGTATTTTGCAGTATTAAACATATTTATACCAATTTCATCAGGCTCCGAAAATTCTTCAAAAAGAATACAAAGCATGGCCTTCTCAGCTGCCATAGTTTTCATATTTCATTAACAGTTCATGACGCAATGTGTATTCGCCATGGTAACTGTTGTTTCCATAACCCCAAAATGTGTGTTTATTTTTAAATTAGTGTGGTGGCTACTTTATTGTGTTAACAAAAACTGCTATTTAATAGCTTTAACTTATAGGCCTATTATGTGTTTAAGTAGGCTAAAGTGAGACATTAACTTTAAAAAAAGTGCTTGTTTGTTTTTGTTTTTTTTGTTTGTTTTTTTACATTATGGTAAAATTAGTAGATTATTTTTGACTAGTCTACAGTGCAGACATTTATTTCATCTTAGTTTACTCAGGTATGCTAACTGCTGTATAGAAAAAGGGAAGCCAATGTATAAAGTTAATAAGTTAAATTATTGCTGTTGTTATTATTAAGTTACAAGTGAATCTAGTGTTGTTATTGCTGGTGCCCTGCCATGAACCATGACTCCACAGCAAAGAGCAAACTGAACCGAACCGAACTGATCCGTGGCTCCAAAACCGTGACATGAACCGAACTGTGGCATAGGTGTATCGTTACACCCCTAGCCTTTAATATTCTGCCTCAACAGGAACGATCTTGAATAATCTGAGATGTGCCACATGTTTCCACCTGTGCTTTCACATATACACATTTGACATGCAAAATCATCCATACAGTACATGACCCAAATCATCTATCATCCTTCAGTCTACATACTGCATCCAGACTTGTAGTCAACAGCTCACTGTCAGATTCCAATATTACAAAACAAATGAAACATTACACAGGAACCGATGTGAGACACTGCAACTCGAGGAGCCTGGTGGCCCACTGGAGCTCATTCTGGCAAGGAGGCCGAACACACAGTTTGGCCCAGCCGGAATACTTCGGGTCGGCCCCTGATCTCTGCTCCGCTCTCTATGCGGGCCAACAGTTCTCAGCTGCTCCCATCCCAGCCACTGCTCCAGATCAACAGTGGGCCACAGGTGCTGCTTGCCGCTTCATTAAGCCTCAGCCCAAGCACGCTGAACCCCATCGGTTTCCCCTACCGATGAAGACCACACACATTCACACAGAGGCAATGGACAAGCTCATGCTCTCACAAAATCTTTTACCCTAATCATCTTTTATTCACACTTAGCATCAATGCTGTTTTTATTGGCCAGTCATGCATCCACTCTGTCTCATGCTACTTTATTGAATGACTAATGTATGGAGAAATAGCCAAGTGTCTAGAGAGAATATATTCAGTCTATTAAAGTATGAAAGCTCACACAAATCCTATTTTTTTCCACTATTGTATGGCAGCACTTAAGGCCGTTGTGGGCGCTAGGAAGTAAGTAATGAAAAGCCTTAAGCTTCAGTGACAACTTATTCTGGCTGTTAGCGGTCTACTAACTGACAGATTATGATTCTACATGGTTTTGCTGCTTTGCCTTGACAGCTGTTCCAGAAAAGCTAACTAACAGCTGCATGTCTAAACTAGCAAAAGTTTCTCATTTTGCAGCGTGGTTAAGGTTAGCAAGACAATGGTGGTGTTGCCAAGTAAAGGACCTCAAAGGAGAAAAATGGCCTTAAAAATTAAACAAATAAAACGAATAAGATAAACTAACAGATACTTAAATAAATACATAAATAAAAACAATAAATAAATGTCACTGGAAAATAAAATGAAATAAATATATGATTAAAAACATAGAAATAACAAAACAATGAAATATAAAACATTTTATTGTTTATATTTTATCTTAAATTTATTTCATTTTATTTTCCCATTATTATTTGCCCCCCCAAAATAAAATAAAATAAATCACAGAATGATAAAATTAAAGATTCTGTATTTTATTTTATTTTATAATGATCATTTTGCCTTTAGCCAAGTCAAGTCAAATCACCTTTATTTATATAGCGCTTTATACGATACAGATTGTTTCAAAGCAATTTTACAGTGATAACAGGAAAATTATTCAATAATGCAAACAGAATTCAAATTGCAAAAGTAGAGATATGTTTTACCTCTACCACTATTTAGTCAGCTAACCCGATTCCAAAAAAGTTGGGACACTGTACAAATTGTGAATAAAAACAGAATGCAATGATGTGGAAGTTTCAAACTTCAATATTTTATTCAGAATACAATAGATGACATATCAAATGTTTAAACTAAGAAAATTTATAATTTTAAGTGAAAAAATAAGTTGATTTTAAATTTCATGGCATCAACACATCTCAAAAAAGTTGGGACAAGGCCATGTTTCCCACTGTGTGGCATCCCCTCTTCTTTTTATAACAGTCTGCAAACATCTGGGGACTGAGGAGACAAGTTGCTCAAGTTTAGGAATAGGAATGTTGTCCCATTCTTGTCTAATACAGGCTTCTAGTTGCTCAACTGTCTTAGGTCTTCTTTGTGGCATCTTCCTCTTTATGATGCGCCAAATGTTTTCTATGGGTGAAAGATCTGGACTGCAGGCTGGCCATTTCAGTACCCGGATCCTTCTTCTACACAGCCATGATGTTGTAATTGATGCAGTATGTGGTCTGGCATTGTCATGTTGGAAAATGCAAGGTCTTCCCTGAAAGAGACGACGTCTGGATGGGAGCATATGTTGTTCTAGAACTTGGATAAACCTTTCAGCATTGATGGTGCCTTTCCAGATGTGTAAGCTGCCCATGCCACACGCACTCATGCAACCCCATCCCATCAGAGTTGCAGGCTTCTGAACTGAGCGCTGAGAACAACTTGGGTTGTCCTTGTCCTCTTTAGTCCGGATGACATGGCGTCCCAGTTTTCCAAAAAGAATTGATTGGTCTGACCACAGAACAGTTTTCCACTTTGCCACAGTCAGTTAAATGAGCCTTGGCCCAGAGAAAACGCCTGCGCTTCTGGATCATGTTTAGATATGGCTTCTTTTTTGACCTATAGAGTTTTAGCCGGCAACGGCGAATGGCATGGTGGATTGTGTTCACCGACAATGTTTTCTGGAAGTATTACTGAGCCCATGTTGTGATTTCCATTACAGTAGCATTCCTGTATGTGATGTAGTGGAAGATCACGGGCATCCAGTATGGTTTTCCGGCCTTGACCCTTATGCGCAGAGATTGTTCCAGATTCTCTGAATCTTTGGATGATATTATGCACTGTAGATGATGATAACTTCAAACTCTTTGCAGTTTTTCTCTGAGAAACTCCTTTCTGATATTGCTCCAGTATTTTTGGCCGCAGCATTGGGGGAATTGGTGATCCTCTGCCCATCTTGACTTCTGAGAGACACTGCCACTCTGAGAGGCTCTTTTTATACCCAATCATGTTGCCAATTGACCTAATAAGTTGCAAATTGGTCCTCCAGCTGTTCCTTATATGTACATTTAACTTTTCCGGCCTCTTATTGCTCCCTGTCCCAACTTTTTTGGAATGTGTAGCTCTCATGGAATCCAAAATGAGCCAATATTTGGCATGACATTTCAAAATCATGACATTTCAACACTTGATATGTTATCTATATTCTATTGTGAATAAAATATAAGTTTATGAGATTTGTAAATTATTGCATTCCTTTTTTATTCACAATTTGTACAGTGTCCCAACTTTTTTGGAATCAGGTTTGTATTTATTTTGTTGACCAGCATGCTTATAGGGAATAAAATACATATATAAAGATACATAACACATATACAAAATACAATCACAACCAGGGAATAAAATACACAAATAAAGCACAGACTAGCCTACAGCGAGAAATATTTTACTATCAGCTTCAAAGTAGTCATGCTGACAATCTTGAGACTGTTTCTTTTATGTGTATGTTTGCTTATTATGAACACGTTTGTCCTGAAGCATGTTGTTGCTTAACATTATGTACAGAAAGAAACTATGATACAGCAAACATTTTGCTGTTTAAACATCACTGAAGCCCACAGTGCCGAGTCCTCTATAATTTACTGATATTTTTGGAGCGTGTAGAGATGTTATGCTGATGTCTTGGAGGGAGCAAATATAGCATATGACTTGGCATTTTGAAAATTTAAGAGGAGATAGCTACAGCAGGCTGCAGTAAGAAAATATACAACCAAACTTTACTATTCATTAACACTGTAGGTTTTGATTATGGGAAGGAATAGGCTGTTAGAATCAGCGTAAGCAGTTGGTTGTTTTCGCTAACGTCTACCAGACTTAAATTAGATCACCTCATCTCTCCCAAATCCCGAAGTCCATAGACTTTCTCAGCAAACATGATGTGAAGAAACTAGACAGACAGACAGACAGACAGACAGACAGACAGACAGACAGACAGACAGACAGACAGACAGACAGACAGACAGACAGACAGACAGATAGATAGATAGATAGATAGATAGATAGATAGATAGATAGATAGATAGATAGATAGATAGATAGATTCAGTTTGCAGGAGCAATATTGAAGGTATAGCTCAATAACTTTTCAACCCCCAAAATTTGTGATTTACCCTCAGGTTGTCCCATATTTTTTTGTCTTCTATGTAATTCACATGGAGACAGATGAGGATGGTACAGTAACTGTGAATGCCAAGATATTGCTATAGGCCTATTCCAAAACTTCTAAAGCCATGCAATATATTTGTGCTAGAAAAAGACTGTTTAAAGTCCCCTGTAGTCAGTCATTGTATCCCTTAAACTCATCTTTGATCACCAAAATTACATATTTAAATATATTTTTTCCTGCGAAGAAAAATTCTTCATGCCTTAAAATAGCTTGGATGTAACTCTACACCCTTGCTTCATTTAGTATATGCGGATTCATGAATATGCAAATGATCCCCACCTCCACCCACACCAACTCCGACTTTAAACCCTGCACAATGGTAATGTTCTTTACAACATGATTAGCCTTTTGTTTTACTACATTATCAAACAGATAATAATGTGTTGCTAATGTTACACAAACCCTTTTCCCATTCACCATCTCAGTCTGCCTTCTAAAAATCTGTATCCTTAGAAACACTTTGAACAACTCAGAACATCAGTGGAGAAAGTCATATAGCTATAGTTCATCATAACATAATTCACCTGCTATATTGCTAAATATACTGATAACAGAAAAATATACCGGTATGGCTTGAGACTCCCCTGCTTTGCAGCATAGTAATGATATGCTAAAGCCCGCCCGCATGTTGAAGTGATTGGTTACAAGGTAGTTTAAAAATACTCAGCAGAGGTGTTGACATGACTTGCACATGGTTTGTCAACAACACCACATAGACATATAAACAACATTAAAAACTTGATTTTCACCACAGGGGTCTTTAAGTATATATTTACTTAAAATCTTCTCCATTTTCCTCTCAATCTTCTCCAAATGGCATGTTAATGATATAAGACTCCATATAAAAAGGGAGGAAGAAAATAAACCGCATATAGTTAATTGGTTCTTGTGTGTTTTGTCAAAATACTAGGTCTGAATATGCGTACATGACTGAGATTTAAGAATTAGCCCACTTGGTTAAAGCCTCCCGCAGTCAGATTCTTCTGTGCTACTTAATGAGCCCAGGGCTCTCACAGAGACAGGTGCCATAACTCTGGACACCTATTTCTGTTGTATGTCTCAAGTAGGGGAATTTTCTGTGCACTATTTCTATATATATATATATATATATATATATATATATATATATATATATATATATATATATATATTATACACACATACACATACACTCACCTAAAGGATTATTAGGAACACCATACTAATACTGTGTTTGACCGCCTTTCGCCTTCAGAACTGCCTTAATTCTACGTGGCATTGATTCAACAAGGTGCTGAAAGCATTCTTTAGAAATGTTGGCCCATATTGATAGGATAGCATCTTGCAGTTGATGGAGATTTGTGGGATGCACATCCAGGGCACGAAGCTCCCGTTCCACCACATCCCAAAGATGCTCTATTGGGTTGAGATCTGGTGACTGTGGGGGCCATTTTAGTACAGTGAACTCATTGTCATGTTCAAGAAACCAATTTGAAATGATTCGAGCTTTGTGACATGGTGCATTATCCTGCTGGAAGTAGCCATCAGATAATGGGTACATGGTGGTTATAAAGGGATGGACATGGTCAGAAACAATGCTCAGGTAGGCCGTGGCATTTAAACGATGCCCAATTGGCACTAGGGGGCCTAAAGTGTGCCAAGAAAACATCCCCCACACCATTACACCACCACCACCAGCCTGCACAGTGGTAACAAGGCATGATGGATCCATGTTCTCATTCTGTTTATGCCAAATTCTGACTCTACCATCTGAATGTTTCAACAGAAATTGAGACTCATCAGACCAGGCAACATTTTTCCAGTCTTCAACTGTCCAATTTTGGTGAGCTCGTGCAAATTGTAGCCTCTTTTTCCTATTTGTAGTGGAGATGAGTGGTACCCGGTGGGGTCTTCTGCTGTTGTAGCCCATCCACCTCAAGGTTGTGCATGTTGTGGCTTCACAAATGCTTTGCTGCATACCTCAGTTGTAACGAGTGGTTATTTCAGTCAAAGTTGCTCTTCTATCAGCTTGAATCAGTCGGCCCATTCTCCTCTGAACTCTAGCATCAACAAGGCATTTTCGCCCACAGGACTGCCGCATACTGGATGTTTTTCCCTTTTCACAAGATTCTTTGTAAACCCTAGAAATGGTTGTGCGTGAAAATCCCAGTAACTGAGCAGATTGTGAAATACTCAGACCGGCCCGTCTGGCACCAACAACCATGCCATGCTCAAAATTGCTTAAATCACCTTTCTTTCCCATTCTGACATTCAGTTTGGAGTTCAGGAGATTGTCTGGACCAGGACCACACCCCTAAATGCATTGAAGCAACTGCCATGTGATTGGTTGATTAGATAATTGCATTAATGAGAAATTGAACAGGTGTTCCTAATAATCCTTTAGGTGAGTGTGTGTGTATATATATTTACAGCACCTTAAATGACCAGGTGAAGAAAACATTGCTAGGAAGCTCAATATCAGCCACAAATACACACAAAATGTGTGCAAACAAGTTCAATGACTTTACAAAGTTCGAGGGGAACACATTCAAATGATCCATACAATCAGCACTAAAAAGAGGTCTGTATATATATATATATATATATATATATATATATATATATATATAGATAGATAGATAGATAGATAGATACACATAGCCGACTCACCTATGTTCCTATGCATCCCTCCGCCACCCCGACTCCTCACTATGGACTAGTTCCTATCCCAGTCAGGGATACAGAGGGAGTACTCTGGGCTCGGACCAAATTCTGAGCTCGAAGCCCTCCCCTTGGACAGCACACCAAATACGCATACTCTTTTACTCTTCCCGATTACTTGTACGCATGAACTTGTGAAACTGTATGCATGCAATCATGCTTTGAGGAATCAATATACCCTGCTTTTGATGTGAGCACTTTTGTTTGTAAGCTTGTATTTTTTGAACCGGCTTGGTAAAAAATGTGTATTTCCCAAGTGTGTTTTAGAGCTCGCATAGACTTAGTCAGGGTAGTCGACTACTTCAACCACTAGTTGCCGCTGTCGGAAGAGTCAAGAGTTTGAGCATTACCATTAGCGTCTGGTTTATTTGGGCAGTAAATAATGGTGCAAACACCAGTAACTTGACAAGCACAAACCATTGTAAATCACCTTGCGTGATTCATTTAAATACTCTCCTCCCATAAATTTTGCACCTGAAAGGGAAAATCCTAAAAATATATATTTTATTTATTTATAGTTTATTTGATAGGGACAGATACAGTAAACATAGATTATCTTTGTGGCGAGGCGAGGGACCGTGAGAGCGGGCCGGTGGCGAATGTTAATGAGCGTCAGCTGTGCGCCACACCGGTCTCGTCTCATGGAGGAGTGACGGGAGTATAAAAGGAGGAGCGACGACATTGCAAGACGAGAGAGGACCAGGCCTGGATTTTATGGTGTGTTTTTGTTTTGTATGTAGGCGGCAGTCGGCCGTGAGGGGCTGCCGCCATTATTGTGTTTGGTTTGGTTTTGTTTTTAGGCGGCAGTCGTCTGTGAGGGGCTGCCGCTGACATTATGTTTTGTTTATTTTTGATTAAAGCTTTTAAAATGTTCGCCGGTTCCCACCTCCTTCTTCCCTGAACCCTTCATTGCGTTACAATCTTCTTTAACCATTCCCATGTCAGTATCATAGTGTTTATAGCCAAAGGCTAATTCACAACACCTAACAAATACATATGCAATAAGGTCAGCCACAAAAATAACTGTGTCCATGCCTTTTCAGTGCTAATTTATCATTGCATGTCTTTAGTAAATCCTGACAGTAGTTTTTTAATGCCAAAAGAGGGTTTGCGTTGGCGCAAGCTGTTAATAAATCTGGCCCCAGATCTCAAGGCTTGCACAGTGAGCATGCTCCTTTACGGCAGCGAGTCATGGACTCTGCATGCTCGACAAGAAAGTAGACTCAATGCCTTCCACTTGCATTGCTTCCATCTCATCCTGGGCATTATCTGGCAGGATAATATCCTCAAACTGCACCATCCTTGAGAGAGCAGAGATGCATGTAATGGTTAGGTCATGTTGTCCGAATTGATGATGGGCGCATTCAGGATCTCCTCTATGGCAAGGTGTTACCCCAAATGAGGTACAAAAATGTTTGCAAAAGAGATCTCAAGGCCATTGGAATTAACCCATACTCTTGGGAATCTGCAAGCTCAGACAGACCTCAATGGAAACATGCTGTACTGAAAGGAGACCAAAACAAAGCGGCTACAAAGGAAGGCCAGGAGCCAAATTTTCCAACCTGCCTCATAGTTCGACTGCAGGTTCTGCGGCAGAGACTGCCACACCCAAATTGGACTTCTGAATTACAACAAATGCTGCACCGGTGACCCTCATCCGGCGTGATCCACAGTCTCCTGAAACTGGCAGATGCCTTAAGCCTCGTTTATACTTTCGTCTGGCTCCGCAGCGCAAGCCTCCGCTGACTACGCACACACCTCCCAAAACAGACAAAGCATTTATTCTTGAGGCACTCAACATTGTACTATTCTTTAAAACAACAGGGGACAACTCGGAGTAATTGTCCTCTGAACCATCAGGAATCAGCGGTGAGAAGAAGGTACACACATTTATTTTAGTACACTTCACCAAAACCACACTACAAAAGAATCATGCAAAACCCAATAAACCTTTAGATTATTACTTGTGACATTAGAACAAAATATATTTTTGTTTATTTGGGCTTATTTCTGCTATTGTAGGCTCATTTTTGTAAATGTAAGCAACTCATTTAGACAACCACACTGGGTGCTGGTATGGTGAGACATACATGTGATGTGAAATGGGATCTTGCACACTCAACACTCACGACCGCCCACACCACGATGGCATAATTTTTCCATAAATACTGTTTAATATTTCCGACCTGTGATAAAAAAATTAATTAAAAAAAGATTACAAAAAGGGTATGTAACTTAATCAGTGACCCTTTTTATGTCCTGCTGTCACAGTCTGTCCATATTTAAAAACTCAGACCCAAAGACAACTTGCATATGCTAAACTAAGGTAAAACAATATGACCTCTCCAGCCCTCATTTCCTCACTGACGGACATTGAGACTCCCATTGTTTTTCTCATTAAGATAATTAAGCCAAATGATTCCCTGCTGCTTCCCAGGTGGACAGCCGGCAGCAACTGGCAGACGTGCATGTTTAGCTAGACCACGCAGGTCATCTGATGTATTAATAGACCCATGGCCACCTGTTTCTGGGCCTTGTATCGGCCGATCACTCTCTCGTCGGACCCCGAACCGAAACGCTAAAGCGTGGCTAATGCTAATGCTAACAGACACTTGAATCAGTCCCTGTTCAGACTCTCTGCATGAGCTTCACCTTTAAGTGGATGAGGCTCAGTTCATCGAGGATGGTGTTATAATTGGATGCCTGTTTTTTTTTTGTTAAGTGTTTCTGGTGGAGACTGTGCGGTTGCTAAGTGCTGCGCTCCTCTGAAGTGATTGCTGTAATGAACGTTTAGCACCGGCCTGTTGTTTTCCAGTCTATTCGCTCTAGCGCTGCTGGGTAATTACTCAAGAGAGCGATGTAGGCTTCTTCTCGAGGGTTAGTCGCTGAAGTGAGCTGCGCTCAACACCACCTGCATATCACACCTCTCTGAGGCAGGACGAAGGGAAATCCCTGAGATGCTTAGAAGTAGTCTTCAGAGGCCTTAATCTAATGACAACATACAAATGCAAGATACCTCACAAATTAACCTTGCGAACACAGTGTCTTACCACTAGTGAGTCTGTGTTACTCTGAATAATACAAGCTGGTAATTAATTTTGGCCACACAAGCTAAACAAAATGATATAAACCTCATATGAGTTTACAAGAGGCTAAAATGGTTTGTCAGTCATTACAAACATTATCCAGAGGATCCGCAACAACTGGCATTTTAAACTAAAATTAATAATTTGTCGCTAAAGACACCATGTGCATTTTGTGCATTGTGCAAGTGCATTAGTTACAGTTGTGGTCAGAATTATTGGCACCCATGGTAAACATGTTCAAAGATGGCTGTAATGGGTTTGCTGCAAAGTACCCCATGCCCGCGGTTAAAAATACTGCTGGATCTTTAATGTTGTGGGCCTATTTTTTTACTGGAGGTCCTGGACATCTTGTTTATATACATGACATCATGGATTCTAGCAAATACCAACAGATAAAAAATCAAAACCTGACGGCTTCTGCTAGAAATCTTATAATGGGCTGTGGTTGGATATTCCATCAGAACAATGATCCAAAACAAACATCAAAATTAACACATAAAAATTGTGTCACTGAGCACATAATGAAGCTTCTGCCATGACCATCCCAGAAAATGAGTGGGGTAAACTGAAGAGAAGAAGCACCAACATGGAGGTGGGAATCTGAAGGATTTGAAGAGATTCTGTATGAAGGATGATCTCTGATCTCTTGTCAGGTGTTCTCCAAACTGTTTTCCAAACTCAGGTGTTTGTAGTTTACACAGAGACGATAACGGTATCATCTTGCATTGTTTTGCACTTTAAAACCCATTTTCAAAAGTTGGCATTTTCATGCCCCCAAAACTGCTGTTGTGTAAATGAAAGCTGAAAACTGCATGATGTAAATGGCCCCTAGATTGACAAAACATGTCAGCAAAGACTTTTAAAATGTTTCAAAAGCAAAAGGATAACAAACCAATTATTAAGACATGTTGATATTTAATGTATTGCTTACAACATAATTTGTAATGAAAAGTGTTTAGAGTATCATTTCATTTAAAGAGTTAATTTACAAAAATGCAAATTAGGAGCATTTTCACTAGTGAGCTCAGTCTTTTGGACTCCACTGTATATTCATTTAGCCTGCAGATATTCTGTTTCACTGAGCAACCTCAATTCTCTTACTCTCATTTGGTAAAAAGCTGATTCTGGAGCCATTAAATTACCCATCGCTTGTCATTTGATAAGTGAGATGTGTAATGAAGAGATTACAGCCAATGTGGCCAGTTATATTGCCTGTGCCTGTAGTATAGTGCCTGCCCTTTTTCATTAGTCAGTGGATGCCACCATAACAGAGAATTAGCATGTGGTTTCCTGATATATCCACCCTCCCCACTGGGACTTATTCCATTACCCATGATCCTTCACCACCCACTGTGCCACAGATTACGACACAATATTGCACCAATGTAATCACTAATGGCACATGATTAACGCACAGACAAAAAATATTATCAAAGATTATGGCACAATAAATATTTTAAAGCTTGATTTTCACTTTTCCTGATAAAGCTTTATATTCTCAGAGAAAGCCAACATGCGAGCAAATCTGTTAACAGAAAGTCTGTTAAATACGTCAGAGTGCAGATTAGTTTATGCAATGGCAAGAGAAAATATAGCTGCTTTATAAATTGATATGAATATGTATGTATAAAATATAAATATTAATTTAACAAACAGTGCTTATATTTTCAATGTGTTTTCCTTTAGTCAGTTTTTTATTGAAAATGTAATTATATTGAGTAGTTATTTATGTGATTTACACATAATTTAAAGTTAATCAGTGTATTCAGTTATTTGTCTATGCAGATGTTAATTGTAGTATTACATTTAGTTTGTGAATAGACAGATGATTGTCTCTTTTATTCCCTCTTGTATCACTCCGCTGACTCTTTCTTCATTTTGTCAGGTGTCAGTCGCTAAATCATTAATTAAACCGACTTGTTTGAATGGAAATGCTCAGGAATTAAACTGCATTCATAAGTGAGTCACTGAATCACTCATTGAACAGGTTTGTTTAAAAATGCTAATTGTTTGCCGGAATAAAAAAATGTGACAGGCTGCATCCAAAATCACATACTTCCCTATATATATATATATATATATATATATATATATATATATATATATATATATATATATATATATATATATATATATATATATATATATGATTTGATTTGATCTAGTACAAAAACTTACGATTTTCAAATGAATATCATTATGAAGGACCAGCCCTAATACCGCCCCTAAACTTACCCGTCACTGTGGTTTTAAACAAAACGTACAAATGAGATTGTATAAATGATTAGCCACCAATTCAGCAAAACATAAAATAGTTACAAATTACCATGAGATTGAGTTGGAAAAACTGTCTATATGGCAATAGTATGTCCAAATTCACAGTACTCATAAAAGATTAGGCAAAAAGGACCTGGACTACCTACTACTCCCAGCGAGATTCTGACTTGTGCATGGAAACTTTACTATCCAGTGAGCCCACGGGAGAGGATTTATGAATGGCAGTGAAGCGACGCAGCTGACGCTGGAAGGTCACATGATAGTGACAACATGGCGAATATAGTACGTACGGACTGCATTCATACTGCCCACATTTACACTATATAGCAGGTGTTTTCAAAGTTAGGGGTCCTCCAGAAGGTTCTAAGGGGTCCCCAGAAAATTTCAGAGAATAAAAAGACAAAGCAAAAATGGACAAAGTCTACCGAACATTCTGTTTAATTTCTAAATGTTTCACTCCTTTCTTGCCGTATACATACTTTCTATAATTGTACATGTTTGCTTTGTATCTTTCTAGTGAGTTTTTCTCACTGTAGTCCCCTTTGTCTTGCTCACTGGGGTTGTAAGGCAGTATTCTTAACACAGTATGTAAGCTGCTTGCATATATTTATTGTGAAAGTTGCTAATACAAATAATTTTTATTGAAAATGTTTTTCTTCAGGTTTATACATCCAACATTAAGTATAGCCAAATTAAGTTTGGAAACAATGTGTTGTAATTATAATGTCACACTTTTTCCCATGCATACAAATATATAGATGGATTTTAGGAAGGGGTCCCTCATTAAAGGTTCATCATATTTAGGGGTCCTTGGCATCATAAAGTTTGAAAACCCCTCCTGTATAGGACATACTTTTTTAGCAGTCACAAAGTAATTACTTATTCAAAATAAGTACCTACTCAGAGAATATGCGATTTCAAATGCAGCCAGCGCCTTAATAAGTGAATCAGTGAATCATTGTTCAAAAACATGATATCATTCAGAAAAGATACACTGCTACTGTGTTGCTGTGTATTTTATACTCCTAAATGGTTATTTCTAAATGTGTCTCCTTTTTATTGTTATTATCCTGCATGCATTGATCTGTTTCTTGTCATATTTTTGTGAACAGTATGCTTGTCTTCACTATTATCTTTGATGAAATCAAACAACCCCTTAAACATTTTGGTCTGTAATTTCCCTATACAGCCCGCATTTGCACTGCTCAGAAGTGCTATGAATTGGTTGCATATGTATTTGTTTAAATTTCCCCTTTGCCTCTCATCATTTTTATATGTTTACAAATTCTGGAAGACATTTCGCAGTCATTTGGGCATTTTCCTTTCATGCTGAAACATCAAAAAATCTATTACGTTTTAGTGTGTGAATCATGCCGAATTACCTCAGGGTCATTTTAGTGAAGCCTGCTGATCATGAGGTTTAAGAGAAGAAAGGAACGGGACATTCCCAACAGGAGAGATCCCTCTGGACAGCCAGATTTAATTCTGCCTTAGGAGCTGAATTTATCTCTGCTGCTGGCATTTCCCCAGTTACACAGTCTTATAAGGATGGGGGAAGGGGAAACATTTCCTTATCCGTGTTATCTACCCTTCCTCTGGAAGGGAAATTTATTTAAAAAATAAATATGCCATTGCCTGCAGTGTCTCTTTTGTTTCTGTCGAAGAAAGACAAAGCACATCTCTATTTGATGTATGAGGCCTAGAAAAATGAAACTTTCATAGTCTGAGCGATTGCCCAGAGACTCCTATCAGCCTAACAAATCTTATATAAACATTGTGGAGATGAAGGGAGGGGGGAAAAGATGGAAGTAGCAGTGGGTAGAGAGGAAGGGAAGAATGGGAAAAGAGACAGAAGGAAAGACATGACTTTAAAAGGTGCCAAACAATGGCGGATCCTGCTTTCATCTCAGCAGAGAGCTCCATTAGTCCTATAGTTACACATGTGAGGAGGAGGTGGAGGTGGAGAAAGCTTGGGGGGAAACTAGTGACAGAAAGAAAAAAATGCTGACTTTGATTTCTACTAGATCTGCTCTGTTGAACATGCGTTGAATCCTCTTTATCCATGGACGCCCTGCGGCCTGACAGGAAGTGAGAGTACAGTGGTGACATCAGCGTCTGGATGCTATGCAATGCAGTGCCACTACAGCCTTGCTGTATGTGTCAGTGATATTTTTTTAAAGAAATGAATGCTTTAATTCAGCAAGGGCACATTAGATTGATCTGAAATGACAGTAAATACCTTTAGAATGTTACAAAATATTTATAAATGCTGTTCTTTTGAATGTTCCATTCATCAAACAATTCTAAAAAACACAATAAATAGCAATAATAATTTTTTTTTTTTTAAATGTATTGAGCCCCAAATCAGCATATTACAATGATTTCTGAAGGGGACTGTCTTGTTTTGTTGTTGATTTTGTTTTTGGGGTCTAATGGAATAGGTTTTCATGCTTGAATGTAAAAAAACAAACAAACAAAAAAACCACATATTCTCCATTGTTGCAGCACCTCTCTTCCCAGTCTGTCAGAAACGCTCTCTTTAGTTCCTGTCTCTATGAAGCCAAAAAGTGCTCTGATTGGTCGACTGCAGTTGTGATTGGTCAATCGTTTTGGGCAGAAAAGTTACACCATAACCGTAAAATTCAATACACTAATAACTCAACTCAACCAGGCCTTGTCCTCTTTATTTTGCAAATGCCTTGGGCAAGAATTATTTAAATGAGGAATATTGTAATGCGTTCATTTCTGGAAGAAAACTCCAGACAATGATGGCATTTCAGGGAGTTAAGAAACAGTGCGCACTGAAAAAGAGAATAACTCGCTTTGGAGTGACTTTGTGCTTTGTAACTTTGCAGACCTTTTCCATGCTCAAACTGCTACATTACACACTAAAGGAAGTTAGAAATGTATGAACCGTATAATAGGAATCCTAGGATCATGTGACACTGAAGACCGGAGTAATGGCTGCTGAAACTTCAGCATTGCTATTACATTACATTTGAAAACATAATAAAACAGAAAAAAATATATATTGTTATTGAAATGTTACCATTTAAACACAACTATTACTGTATTGTTGCAATGAGAATGAGACATGCTTTTCACTTTGAACATTTTATTTGATTTACTGCATTGAAGAAAAACCCATTTATTACAAACACAAAAAAAAATAAGGCACAATTTAAATACTTCCCATCCCAGCTTCTATCAAAATGGAACATAAACAAAGCAAAACTCCAGCTGACAATATCAAAAATAAAATAAAATAAAAAAAAAATGCTGCTGTTTGTTCCACATTAAAACAGCAGGCTGTTGAGCAACAGAACTCTTTGTTGAAAATGAATCGGTGCATAAAAAGTAGTTTTGGCTGGCCATGCACCATCACACACTTTGATTTGTGTATCAACATGTGACCAATGAATGCTGAGGAACACATCTCTAACAAAAGCTAACATAACGCTAGCTGGGGTCATGCAGAGTTCTGGAGCATCCTGGGATCGTAGGCTTTTTACTCCATAAAGCCGGAAGCACCACCCGAGTTATTACACTCATGCAGTTATTTATAGTTGCGCTGTCATATTAGACCAGAGTGGCCCCCTTTCATGTTACAATTAAGCCTGCGCTCCCCTCTCCCCTCAGGGTAGCGGGTGCGGGACCAGGCCACTGCATGTCCATCTATTTCCTTTCACCGTGTGGCACCCAGTGTCCAGTCTGCGGCAGAACGACGGTGCCCTTATCTGAAAGGACAGAGTGCCTGGTAAAGCCCTTCCCAGAGCACCGCTAACAAAATGGAGACCACTGTGGCAGCTTTTTTTCCTTTCTCTCAGCTCTCAGCATGGTTTTCAGTGGTAATTACAGGTTAAAAGCATACTCTAAAAAAACAAAACAAAAGGGAAATATGTGAACTGTTGTGTTGGTAGTTCATTTTGCTACACTATTATTTTTAGATCTAGTAAATAATGCTGAAAAAATAAGCAGATTTACTTGATTATACCTTGTAACAAATGTCCACCTATTTCAACTTAAGATCAGTTGCTGCATAATTTATTTTTTTTTTTTTTTTTTTTTTAAAGTACAATCAACTTGTACTTGTATATTAAACTTACCTGGAAAAAAGTAAAAACTGCTTAAATTATTTCTATGAGTTAAAGTAATATAAAAACAAGTTGTTATGACTGGCTTCTTTTTTATCAGGAACAAAAGTTTATCAGGACCTAAAAAAGTGTTTCTGTCCAATTCATCCTCTTCACAGCATGCATTGAGGCATAAATATTTAATATGGCTGCACTGTTTGTTCTTTTGTCTGTAAAAAAAAAAAAAAAAAAAAAAAAAAAAGTTTATTTTCAATAGTTTGAAACACAAAATATATATATATATATATATATGCCGCCACTGGACTCTAGAGCAGTGGAGATGCGTTCTCTGGGGTGACGAATCACGCTTCTCTGTCTGGAAATCCGATGGACGAGTCTGGGTTTGGTGGTTGCCAGGAGAATGGTACTTGCCTGACTGCATTGTGCCAAGTGTAAAGTTTGGTGGAGGGGGGATTATGGTGTGAGGTTTTTTTTCAGGGGTTGGGCCTGGCCCCTTAGTTCCAGTGAAAGGAACTCTTTTGGACAAGACATTTTGGACAACTTCATGCTCCCAACTTTGTGGGAAAATTTTGGGGATGGCCCCTTCCTGTTCCAACATGACTGCGCATCAGTGCACAAAGCAAGTCCATAAAGACATGGATGAGGGAGATGAGGGTGTGGAGGAACTTGACTGGCCTGACCTCAACCCGAGAGAACACCTTTGGGAGACTGCGAGCCAGGTCTTCACGTTCAACATCAGTGCCTGACCTCACAAATGCGCAGTCCCAGTGAACTGGAAGTTGCAACTGAATTTATTTCAGTGCTGTGACATATTTCCAAGTGAAAAGGAATATTGAATAGAGGGCAGGGTTTTACTTCAGCGCTCCTCCTCTCCATCTCGCGCTCATAGCAGACTAATGGTTGGAGGGGAGTGGTTAAGCATTTTTAAACCTAAGCCGTCAAACTGCCGTCATCGGAAAGGGAACGCCATTCCAGACCAGAAGTTACTTTTCAGATTTGATTAAAGATTACCACAGCAAACTATTTTTTTTTCTTCTGTGTATTAACTTGCATGGATTAATTGTTCACCCTAAGACCTGTAATATGTGCTAACAAAGTAAATAAGATCGACTTAATAAAAATACATTTTATTTTATACATTTTAAAATTTTATTAAAAAATATAACAAGATATATTCTTAGACTTTAATCTAAAGGGAATTGTTATACTTTTCACAACAGTCAATCAAAACATTTAGATAGTTAGATGAATTTAATTATAAAAAGTCATGCAAACTTTAACTTTCATATTTCAATTTATATGAACTTCATAGTACAAACTCAATGTGTGTTGTTGGGCAGCTCATTTACCTGCAGTGATATGTTTAGAGGCTGCTATATTGTTTGACACGTTTATCTTTATCTGAAGTGTAATTTTCCACCTCAACTCATTTGATGATCTTGTAGTTTAAGTGCTTTCACAATAGCAGGGAAATGAATAACTGGTATTACCTCCATTTTGCGACTCACCTTAGACTGCCATTAGTCTCTACGCTGTTTTAAGGACAGCCCTCACCTATGAGCTCTTTTCACTACAGGAACAACATAGGAGAAAAATAATCAGTCAGGCCATACACGGTCCATGTTCACAGTAACATCTTTCTGTTTCCTTCTTGCTCCTTTTCTCTCATTTACACAAATACTTTGTGTACCTGCACATACTGAGAGGGAAATCACTAGTTGAATATCTCTGGAGGCAGCAAAATGTCTGCAGCAGTTCAAGATTCAAGAGTTTTACTTGTCACATACACAGTTATATACAGAATATACAACCAGCAGTAAAATGTAAACAGGTCCGCTCCATGGACAGTGCAAATTCACAGTTAAAAACACAAGGAGGAAATTATAATAGAAATAGGATAAAAAAGTACTAATATATATATATATATATATATATATATATATATATATATATATATATATATATATATATATATATATATATATATATATATATATATACACTCACCTAAAGGATTATTAGGAACACCTGTTCAATTTCTCATTAATGCAATTATCTAATCAACCAATCACATGGCAGTTGCTTCAATGCATTTAGGGGTGTGGTCCTGGTCAAGACAATCTCCTGAACTCCAAACTGAATGTCAGAATGGGAAAGAAAGGTGATTTAAGCAATTTTGAGCGTGGCATGGTTGTTGGTGCCAGACGCGCCGGTCTGAGTTTTTCACAATCTGCTCAGTTACTGGGATTTTCACGCACAACCATTTCTAGGGTTTACAAAGAATGGTGTGAAAAGGAAAAAAACATCCAGTATGCAGCAGTCCTGTGGACGAAAATGCCTTGTTGATGCTAGAGGTCAGAGGAAAATGGGCCGACTGATTCAAGTTGATAGAAGAGCAACTTTGACTGAAATAACCACTCGTTACAACCGAGGTATGCAGCAAAGCATTTGTGAAGCCACAACACGCACAACCTTGAGGCGGATGGGCTACAACAGCAGAAGACCCCACCGGGTACCACTCATCGACACTACAAATAGGAAAAAGAGGCTACAATTTGCAAGAGCCCACCAAAATTGGACAGTTGAAGACTGGAAAAATGTTGCCTGGTCTGATGAGTCTCGATTTCTGTTGAGACATTCAGATGGTAGAGTCAGAATTTGGCATAAACAGAATGAGAACATGGATCCATCATGCCTTGTTACCACTGTGCAGGCTGGTGGTGGTGGTGTAATGGTGTGGGGGATGTTTTCTTGGCACACTTTGGGCCCCTTAGTGCCAATTGGGCATCGTTTAAATGCCACGGCCTACCTGAGCATTGTTTCTGACCATGTCCATCCCTTTATGACCACCATGTACCCATTCTCTGATGGCTACTTCCAGCAGAATAATGCACCATGTCACAAAGCTTGAATCATTTCAAATTGGTTTCTTGAACATGACAATGAGTTCACTGTACTAAAATGGCCCCCACAGTCACCAGATCTCAACCCAATAGAGCATCTTTGGGATGTGGTGGAACAGGAGCTTTGTGCCCTGGATGTGCATCCTACAAATCTCCATCAACTGCAAGATGCTATCCTATCAATATGGGCCAACATTTCCAAAGAATGCTTTCAGCACCTTGTTGAATCAATGTCATGTAGAATTAAGGCAGTTCTGAAGGCGAAAGGGGGTCAAACACAGTATTAGTATGGTGTTCCTAATAATCCTTTAGGTGAGTGTATATATATATATATATATATATATATATATATATATATATCTGTAGAATTATAAATAAATCAAGTCAAGTAGAAGAAAAAGTAAAAAAAAATAAGAATAAAGAAGTGGAATAAAATAAGTGAAGTAAACTGTGCAGTGAGTAAACTGTAGACTTATAAATATGTGGTTAACCAATGTATAAAGAGTATAATGTGCAAACAGGTTTATAACAGGTTGTTATACAGTAACAACGGGAACAGAAAGTGCAGTGCAATGTCAGTGTATCGATGTTTATCCTGAAGTGAAGTCACGTGATGTTAAGTGACTGAGTTCAGGAGTCTGATGGCCTGGGGGAAGAAGCCTCCTGAGTCTCTCAGTTTTGGCCATCAGGCTTCGGAAGCGCTACCAGATGGCAGCAGCGTGAAATGAGGGTTTGCAGGGTGATTAGAGTCCTTGATGATCTTAGTAGCTCTACCTTTGCAGCGTTTGGTGTAGACGTCCTGCAGAGACGGGAGAGCTGACCCTGAGATACGCTTGGATAAGCACACGACTCTTTGCAGGGCTTTGCAGTCATGACTGGTGCTGTTCCCATACCACGCTGTGATGCACTGAGTTAATACACTTTCTATCGCCCCTAAATAGAAAGTTTTCAGGATAGCTGGTGAAACCCTGAATTTCCTCAGCTGGCGCAGGTGGTACAGTCTTTGCCTGGCTTTTTTCACCTGTGTCTGAATGTGAGCAGTCCAGGTCAGGTCCTCGGAGATGTTTACACCCAGGTACTTGAAGCTGCTCACTCTCTCTACTGGTGACCCGCTGATCATGAGGGGGGAGTATGTCCATTGCTGTCTCTTCCTGAAGTCCACAATCATTTCTTTGGTCTTGCCAACATTCAGAGAGAGACAGTTGTCCTGGCACCATGATGTTAGATGCTCCACCTCGTCCAAGTATGCCATCTCATTGTTGTTGGAAATGAGGCCCAGGACAACAGTATCATCAGCAAATTTGATGATAGAGGTGGAGCTGTGTGTGGACAAACAGTCATGCGTGCAGAGAGAGTAGAGCAGGGGACTCAGGACACAGCCCTGTGGAGCTCCCACACTCAGGGTGATGGAGGTGGAGGTGGACTGGCCTATTCTCACCACCTGAGGCCTGCCAGTGAGGGACTTACATAGTTCCCACTTTTGCTGTCGATGTGAGTGAGGGAGGAGTGGAGGACATGAGAGATGGCATCTTCAGTCGATCTATTGGGACGATAGGCAAACTGAAGAGGGTCCAAAGTGTCAGGAATGAAGGCGCAAATGGTGTTTTTAATGAGTCTCTCAAAGACCTTCATGACTATAGATGTGAGAGCCACTGGACGATAGTCATTTAGGCAAGAGGGTTTACTGTTCTTAGGGACAGGGATGATGGGGGAATTTTTGAAGGAGGTGGGGACCACAGATGTAGCGAGGGACTCATTAAAGATAGATGTAAACAACCCGGCGAGCTGATCGGCACAGGACTGCAGAACACGGCCTGAAATACCATCTGGCCCAGCAGCTTTCCTGACGTCCACACGCTTGAGTGCCCTCCGAACTTCATCCTCCAAGACAGAGATCACATGGTTGTTGTTGCTCTGAGTAATTCCCTCTGACGCGCCACTTGGCGGAGTCGCGTTGCCAAAGTTACAGTCAAAGCGAGCGTAGAAAGAGTTTAACTCGTTCACAAGCAACGGATCAGTGCTCACTTCTGCAGAGGATTTAGATCCAAAAGAGCAGATGGACCTCAGACCCAGCCACATGTGCCGCAAGTCGTTGAGTTGGAAATGAGACTCCACGCGATCCTTATAACGGAGCTTTGTGGCTTTAACTGCACGCCGCAGAGCATAGCAGGACGATCTGTATTCAGTCATGTTCCCCGATAGGAGACCGGCGAGACAGTGCGTGTGTTCACTGCAGTGTGGATTGAATTGTCCACCCACGGTTTCTGATTTGAGAAGGACGTTATTGTTATTGTTTGCGTGGCTTGCTCTGTAAGCGTGTTGATGAAGCAAAGCGCCACATCTGTGAACTCGCTGACGTCAGCTGAACTCGCCGAACATGTCCCAATCCACATCATCCAGAGCTGCCTGTAGCGCGGTCTCTGAATCGGGGGACCAGCGCTTAACTTCCTGCCTCACCGGGGGTTCCTGAACGAGCCTTTGTTTGTATTCAGGTGTGAGGAAAATGGCGGCATGATCCGATTTGCCAAAAGCTGGAAGTGACCGTGCATTATAGGCGTTCTTAAACAGAGAGTAGCAATGATCCAGTGTGTTTGCTCCTCGTGTAGGACAGGAGACGTGCTGGTGAAAGTTTGGCAAGACTTTCTTTAGCTTTGCTTTGTTAAAATCGCCCGCGACGATGAAAGCAGCATCAGGGTGTTTGTTTATGACGCCGCTGGCAACATCATGAAGGCCAGTTAAAGCCAGCCCTGTGTCTGCCTGTGGTGGAATGTAAACAGCGGTCATGACGACCACAGAAAACTCCCTCGGCAGATAGAATGGGCAGCAAATGATTGTTAAATGTTCCAGATGAGGCGAGCAGGACGGCGAGAGAATGGTGATGTTCCTGGGGTCGCACCATTTCTTGTTGATCATGAAGCATACTCCACCGCCTTTGGATTTACCGGCCTCGGCTGTTCTGTCCATCCGAAAAACAGAGAAGTTCTCCGACGGCGTCACAGCTGTGTCCGGGACCGTGGGCGTGAGCCATGTTTTGGACAAACAAAAGATGTTACAGTCTCTCATGTCCCGTTGAAAACTTATCCTGGCTCTAAGATCGTCCATCTTATTTTCCAAGGATTGAACATTTGCTAGAAGAATGCTCGGGAGGGGAGGGCTGAATGCCCTTTTCCTCAGTCTGTTGCGGATCCCTGCGCGTTTCCCACGGTGTTTCTTGATTCTTCGCTGTCGGCTCTGTCCATTGTTCAACTCAGCGTTCCGAAGAATCTCAGATGGCCACAGAGGATCGGTGAAAGTGTCCTGAAACAGTCCAGTGTAGAGGTAACCAATGTCCAAAAGAGTTTTGCTGTCATAGCAGATCAATGCAGTTGATAAGTTTGTAAAAATTGTGAGTAAAAGAAAGTAAAATAGTAAATAAAAGCACAGTCTTCGCGGAGCGACCTGAACGGCGACCGAACACTGCGGCGCCATTTTGAAAAAACGCAGAAAAATCTGTTGCTTCTGAATACTATCAAGCAACAGATGAGTTATGTTCAGGCACATCCTGGTATTATTTGCTTCTCAGGTTTACGAAATACTGTATTTACCAACTAAACCTTTACAGAAAAAGTGCTGGAAAGGAGCTAAAATTAATATTCTGTGTTGATTTAAAATGTCTGTGACTATTACAGTTCCTTAAGCATAAAAAGGCAGTACAAACCCGATTCCAAAAAAGTTGTGACACTGTACAAATTGTGAATAAAAAAGGAATGCAACTTATATTTTATTCACAATAGAATATAGATAACATATCAAATGTTGAAAGTGAGACATTTTGAAATGTCATGCCAAATATTGACTCATTTTGGATTTCATGAGAGGTACACATTCCAAAAAAGTTGGGACAGGTAGCAATAAGAGGCCTGAAAAGTTAAATGTAAATTTGCAACTTATTAGGTCAATTGGCAACATGATTGGGTATAAAAAGAGCCTCTCAGAGTGGCAGTGTCTCTCAGAAGTCAAGATGGGCAGAGGATCACCAATTCCCCCAATGCTGCGGCCAAAAATAGTGGAGCAATATCAGAAAGGAGTTTGCTACTGTAATGGAAATCACAACATGGGCTCAGGAATACTTCCAGAAAACATTGTCGGTGAACACAATCCACCGTGCCATTCGCCGTTGCCGGATAAAACGCTATAGGTCAAAAAAGAAGCCATATCAAAACATGATCCAGAAGTGCAGGCGTTTTCTCTGGGCCAAGGCTCATTTAAAATGCGTCATCCATGTCATCCGGACTAAAGAGGACAAGGACAACCCAAGTTGTTATCAGCGCTCAGTTCAGAAACCTGCATCTCTGATGGTATGGGGTTGCATGAGTGCGTGTGGCATGGGCAGCTTACACATCTGGAAAGGCACCATCAATGCTGAAAGGTATATCCAAGTTCTAGAACAACATATGCTCCCATTCAGACGTCGTCTCTTTCAGGGAAGACCTTGCATTTTCCAACATGACAATGCCAGACCACACACTGCATCAATTACAATATCATGGCTGTGTAGAAGAAGGATCCGGGTACTGAAATGGCCAGCCTGCAGTCCAGATCTTTCACCCATAGAAAACATTTGGCGCATCATAAAGAGGAAGATGCGACAAAGAAGACCTAAGACAGTTGAGCAACTAGAAGCCTGTATTAGACAAGAATGGGACAACATTCCTATTCCTAAACTTGAGCAACTTGTCTCCTCATTCCCCAGACGTTTGCAGACTGTTATAAAAAGAAGAGGGGATGCCACACAGTGGGAAACATGGCCTTGTCCCAACTTTTTTGAGATGTGTTGTTGATGCCATGAAATTTTAAATCAACTTATTTTTCCCTTAAAATTATAAATTTTCTCAGTTTAAACATTTGATATGTCATCTATGTTGTATTCTGAATAAAATATTGAAATTTGAAACTTCCACATCATTGCATTCTGTTTTTATTCACAATTTGTACAGTGTTCCAACTTTTTTGGAATTGGGTTTGTAATTTCTGTGTATATGCATAAGACAAAAAAAAAGTTTAGATGACTTCCCGGCTTCTCCTCGATTTAAAGGTGCAGTGTGTAGTATTTATGAGGATCTATTGACAGAAATGCAATATAATATACATAACTATGTTTTCAGTGGAGTATAAAGACATTACGCAATGAACCGTTATGTTTTTATTACCTTAGAATGAGCCATTTCTATCTTCATACACCGCGGGTCCCCTTACAGTGAAGTCACCATTTTGCGCTTTTATGTTTCTACAGTAGCCCTAAACGGACAAACTTTTCTACAGAGCGCTAGTCACTCTCTGCTCTCTCTGACGACAACATTTTTGTCCTGTGTCGGCCCCTGTAGCTTCTCTATGTGCTCCGAAAGGGAAGGGTGCAATTCACAAACGCTAGAAATCACACACTGCACCTTTAAAAAGGCCAATTATGCTCTATTAAAAGTCCTGAGTTTGTTCTTAGGGTCTAGTTTTAACACACAATTAATACAACTCAACCTGGCCACGTCAACTTTTTTCATGTTCAAACTGCAACATGACACACTAAAGAAAGTTGAAAATTTAAAAACGTACAATAGGTCCTCTTTAAACTCTTACCCTAACTATTGTTCATGACTTTTTCTGTATCTTACTCCAAAACACTTTGTGGGAAAAAGCAATATTTAATAATAATAATAATAAATTAGGTAAATTTTTTTGGCAGTGTCCAGCTTCAATCAGCAGAATGTAGGCCATGTGCTTAAGTTCCCTCGGCACATTGTGTTTGCACGTGTCCACTTGTGCGCTCTTCACTCTTTGCAGATGGTCCTATATGGTTTCCTACTGCATTAGAGCAAATCTGTCTGGAGGAGAGAGAGAAAGAGAGATTCCTGAGGGTCATTTTTGGCTCCGTCTGTTAGCACTTCTCTCTGGAGAGATGGGAGATGATGAAAAGGTATTTATTGCAGACAAACAAGCTCTGTTACGTTGCACTTTCCCCATGCACTTATTGATTTATGCCACGCATTGTCAGATGGCCTCTAATTAAGTGTAGAATTATGCATGTGTGTGTAGAATAAGATGACATGTTGAATTTGCCTTCGCCCTGCAGTTTATACAGGGAAAGAAACATATGAAGAGAGAAAAATCAACATTGAGTGTGGATGTATTTTTCATGGGCTGTTCTGTGGTATAGTCCTTTTCATTAATAATAATGTGCGTGAAGTGATGGCAATGTGGAACAAGAAAATATTAATGAAATTCAATTATTTAAACATGTGATGAATCAGTGATGTATTTCCTACTGTAACTGGTCTGTTGTCTGCGTTGTGTGTTTTGTGCGTTGTGTAGTTAGGCAGGCGGCAGTTTCGCTGATATTTTATTCCTCCCTCTGATATATAAAATAACATATATGCAGCCTCTATGAGTGAACTCAGTGAGTGAACATGAAGATGAGCAAATGTTGAAATGCTCCCTTAGAAAATATCACAATAAATTAAATCTTTGCTAATTTTTCAGCATTGTTTCCTTGATCTGAGAATCATTTTGACAACATATGATTATGGAAATTCATAATTTTTCCTGCACAGGAGTCTGTTTATTTTGTGACCTGGTTACTTGTCATTTAGCGCCAAAGTGACTTACCGCACATCACTTCCAAGACAGGATTGGGTTACGTCTAGATGATCCATCCTATTACAAATGTACCTTGGCATCTAGTCTGAGGGGACATCCAGTATGTCTGGCAGAGTTTTTACAGCAGTGCCAGGGCAGGATCTCTCCGTGCCAGTCATAGCGTCCCATATGCTGGGAACACATGCAGACATCTGCAGCATCTGCTGACGGCAGACATGACAGAGCCAAGAGACAGTGCTGAGTCATAAGAAAATGAGAAAGAGGTGGATGACGTGGTAGTGAGACAGCAAGATCAAGACATTTGGTTACACTGTATTTTGATGCTCCCCTTTAGACATGCCATTGACTATAAGTAACATTGCACCTACATGTCAACTAACTCTCATTAGAGTATTCGTTGAGTATTAGAAGCTGAGGTACTTTCAAAGTTACTTACACTGTCAGAAAAAAAGGTACATTGCTGTCACTGGGGCGGTACCCTAAGGTACAAAATCGAAAAGGTACTAATCCACACTCTGATATGTACTGATATGTACCTTTTAAGGTACTAATATGTACCATTTAGGGGTGAGTAAGGTACAAAGATGTACCTTTTCACTTTTGTACCTTAGGGTACCGCCCCAGTGACAGCGCTGTACCTTTTTTTCTGAGAGTGTAGGGTGTTTACTAGTGATCGACCAATATATCAGTGAGAATTGACACGATGGTAAAAGGTTGGAAGACCGAAGTGTCACATGGAGCATTGGGAGATATTTTTCCTGAATTACCACTGGGTGTGAATTGTGCTAAAAAAAACATTGCCTTATCTTCTCCGCAACTGAAAAAGGCACGTGTTGAGGATAAACAGACATATTGGGTGAAATGAATATAAGATGATTGCACAAGTGACACTGATTTGTGTTTTTGTTTATTATTTTGAAACATTTGTACATATAGAGCAACATGTTTCAAAGTGTATGGCACTATTTTAGCTAAGTCAAACAGTTAAAAGATGCTTTGAAAGTTTAAAACTTACCGTTGTCTTGAAGAGCAGATTCCAGCACTCTACTCATCATGATCATTGTGTCATTTTTATGATGTAAATTGAGGGAGCAAAATCAGTATCGGCTAGATCAAGAAAATCAGTAGCCCATATCGGTCATCGGCTAAGGTTGATGGGAAAAAATCGGTATTGGCATTGGCACAAAAAAATCCATATCGGTCGATCCCTAGTGTTTACACTTGGCATGTTTGGTTTGATTAAAATGAATTCTGGTGCGATTGCTCTGTCAGTGCAGTCTGAACCCTAGTGTGCACCAAACAAGCAGACCAAGACCGCTGAAAAAAATGTGTCTCAGTCCGCTTCCAAATAGACTCTGGTGCGGTTTGAATGAAATATGAATGCAACAAGGACAAAAGACATGCAAACAAACCAAAAAATGGGACATGATGTCACAAGATGTGACCCTAAAAAGGACAGAATGCTCAAGCATACCTGTTTTTTTTTCAGCATTATTTATATAACACCTTTCGGGACAGGCATCAAAACTGCGTCTCCTAGCAGCAGATCTTCATTTGTGTGTGTGAGGAAGGGATTCCTGCTGCTTTTTTGACTCATTGACTCATTTGACTCTTCACGAGTTCTCAGCTGGTGAACATTCAATGCACATTCAACGGGTGAATTTACCCCAGCACACGGCATTGATTTGCATGTTCAGTAAGTTCCATCACAAAATAGGGCAAACAGACAAATGCCCGAAATCGCAAAATCAGTGCTCATTCATGTGAGTGACGATCACATAGGCCTACTATATTATCAAAGATGCGAACTGACAGTAGGGCTGATGCATCAGTGATGCCTGTGAGATATTTATCATTCAAAATATCTGTCTGCGAGTCCTGCCGTGTGAAATGTGTTTTGACTGAAAGTTACATCGACGACAACCTAACACTAATGAGAAGTTAAGATACAGGGCGAGGGAAAGTTCAGGGGGAGGAGTCATAGAACATCAGCAAGAATGGCTTCTGCCATCATATTCTTCTTTTTTTCTTTTCCACTGCAATTCAGCGCTAGGGATGCAACGATTATAGATTTTGTTGGTACGATTATAGTCTGAGAAATAATCATGGTTTCACGATTATCACGATTATTATGCATTCATTAATTTCACAACAATGTATAAAATCACATGAACGCCCTTTAGATTTTATAGTGTTATTTTTTGCTACCTTTTGAACCAGAAATAACACAGTAACCAAATAATACAGCATAATAAAGACAAAAGTCCCTCTCTCCCTTTGGAATTAAAGAAAGGTGTCTCTGCTCTGTAAACATCCATGTCAATATGAGGGGAATAAACTGAACTGTTACTGTCACCCACACGTATTCATTTTAATAATCTTTTTAATAATTCATCTAATTTTACATGTGGCCTGAGAAAGTCATGTCTATTATTTTGGTTTGTTTGCGTCACTGATGAATTCAAACGTGCTTCCGCGTTTTGGCTGGCGCTGAGCCAGAGACGACACGCTCAGTGCTTTTCATATCACTATTCATATAATATCACTATTCATATATCACTACTCAACCACATAAGGCTTATTTGAGGTTTCAGAGATTCAAATAGACATTTAAATGAATTACTAACCTATATGAAAAAGACATGTATAGTTTGTTAAATTTAAATCCATACAAGGATATGGAAGCTGCAATAATAATGCTTTCAATTATACTTTAAATAAATGTTTTATTCATATCAGATACACATTGTGCATGAAACAATAAAGTTTGTTCTTCTCCCATGTACACTGGCCACTTACTTGTATGTATTTTGGGGAAAATTGATGAATTTACATGATGAAAACAACCTCTGAATTGCAAACTCATCACGCATTATATCAACTAACATGGTCATTATAAAGACGTTTAAACGACAATACACATTCACTCCCACATATTTGACAATCGGAATATATCATAATTAACAAGTTTGTAAATATTTTGAATAAAGAAGGAAAAACTAAATAAAAGCGATGCATACAGTTAATTAACAGTGACGTTTTTAAGCGCGGTTAATCGAGAAATCAGTTAATCGCTGCATCCCTAGTCAGCGCACAGACAACTTGGATTGGATGCTTCTTGCGGGCTACCTTTTTTAACTTTCTCATGTGCGATTTTTACATTTTGTCCTGTATCAATTCTTGGGTGTGTTTTGTAACGTATTTTGTTGATCAGACAGCGGAAAGTCTTCCTATTAAAATATTGTGTATTAAAATATTGGCAGTTCTTACTATTAAAATGTTGTGTTATGTGTCGTGTGAGAGGAACAGCGATCTGATGACTTTGAAAATTGCACAGTGTGTACCAGACATTTCACTTCCATTGATCTTAATGAAGAAAAGGGATCATAATTTCCTTTGCCCAAGATCTTATTAAAAAAGAGAAAATTAATGAAGTACTTCTACAGGATAAATATATTTGTAAAATGTAAAAACACAATCCTAAAAGTATAAATAATAAATAAATTTGAAGCAATTCTTTCAAAGCATTTTTTACAAATTTTACAAATTTTCTTTATTTGGTTAAACGGAATACACTGACTGTGTTGTATGTTTTTGATCAACTAAGGCCCTGTTTACACCTGGTATTAAGATGCGTTTTGGTTGATCGGATCACAAGTAGACGAGGGAGACACATTCCCATTTACACCTGGTGTTTTAAGCCATCTCTTTTGTCCATTTTCAACCACTTCAGTCCATGATTTTAACGGTAAAAGACTGCATGTCTTCAGCATGCATGCCCAGTTCTCTACTAAGCTACTAGCTACACTCACCTAAAGGATTATTAGGAACACCTGTTCAATTATCTAATCAACCAATCACATGGCAGTTGCTTCAATACATTTAGGGGTGTGGTCCTGGTCAAGACAATCTCCTGAACGCCAAACTGAATGTCAGAATGGGAAAGAAAGGTGATTTAAGCAATTTTGAGCGTGGCATGGTTGTTGGTGCCAGATGGGCGGTCTGAGTATTTCACAATCTGCTCAGTTACTGGGATTTTCACGCTCAACCATTTCTAGGGTTTACAAAGAATGGTGTGAAAAGGGAAAAACATTCAGTATGCGGCAGTCCTGTGGGCGAAAATGCCTTGTTGAACAGCAACTTTGACTGAAATAACCACTCGTTACAACCGAGGTATGCAGCAAAGCATTTGTGAAGCCACAACACGCACAACCTTGAGGCGGATGGGCTACAACAGCAGAAGACCCCACCGGGTACCACTCATCGACACTACAAATAGGAAAAAGAGGCTACAATTTGCAAGAGCCCACCAAAATTGGACAGTTGAAGACTGGAAAAATGTTGCCTGGTCTGATGAGTCTCGATTTCTGTTGAGACATTCAGATGGTAGAGTCAGAATTTGGCATAAACAGAATGAGAACATGGATCCATCATGCCTTGTTACCACTGTGCAGGCTGGTGGTGGTGGTGTAATGGTGTGGGGGATGTTTTCTTGGCACACTTTGGGCCCCTTAGTGCCAATTGGGCATCGTTTAAATGCCACGGCCTACCTGAGCATTGTTTCTGACCATGTCCATCCCTTTATGACCACCATGTACCCATTCTCTGATGGCTACTTCCAGCAGAATAATGCACCATGTCACAAAGCTTGAATCATTTCAAATTGGTTTCTTGAACATGACAATGAGTTCACTGTACTAAAATGGCCCCCACAGTCACCAGATCTCAACCCAATAGAGCATCTTTGGGATGTGGTGGAACGGGAGCTTTGTGCCCTGGATGTGCATCCTACAAATCTCCATCAACTGCAAGATGCTATCCTATCAATATGGGCCAACATTTCCAAAGAATGCTTTCAGCACCTTGTTGAATCAATGTCATGTAGAATTAAGGCAGTTCTGAAGGCGAAAGGGGGTCAAACACAGTATTAGTATGGTGTTCCTAATAATCCTTTAGGTGAGTGTATATCTCAATAGGGTTTAAGCACGGCGGACACAAC
This sequence comes from Paracanthobrama guichenoti, assembly GCA_018749465.1. Taxonomy (NCBI): domain Eukaryota; kingdom Metazoa; phylum Chordata; class Actinopteri; order Cypriniformes; family Gobionidae; genus Paracanthobrama; species Paracanthobrama guichenoti. The sequence goes on along the minus strand of CM031961.1, from coordinate 29,318,720 downwards.
TCGAGTCACTTTACGAGCTTTTATTACGCACACATGCACAATAATCATCCACAAACTAGGTAGCCTGAATGATACCGCTACGCTAGCTTATCAGCTGGATATTAGTGACATTATTCAGCTTGTTAGTTAGCTAGTTAGTTAGGTTGTAAACCTGCAATAAAACACAAACACAAAACACCAGAATGAACTAATGAAATTACACAATCGTGTGATATTAATTCTTGATCTGAATTACTAGCAATGCCAGTTTATAGACACTCATCGGCAAGGCGTACCAGTCCTGACTATCAACGGAATGAAAATGAAACCTAAAGATGATGTTAGCGCACTGTCACTAATTAAGCATATACAGACACACAGTCTGGAGACCAGGAACGATAATAAAACAACCCTGTAACCTAGCAAGATTATAACATATATGAAATATAACATAAATATGCCTGCATTTGGAATAAGGTGATATATGTACACACTTATTTCCTCAAATACCCCAGACATCCATCACATGTAATATACATATATAAACAATAGTTACCTGCTGGAAAGTTCGACAATGCAAATAGCACTCAATTCTGGGAATAACAATCTACAATGAGCTCAGATGGATTGCTAGTGGTTTAATTGGATACAGGTGTTTGTGCTGTAATATACGGTGTGCAAAAGTTTAGTAAATTCAGCCTTCAGTTTTAAGGCCTTGTTTAGTTTTTCTCTCCACTCCCCACCCAGTCATCTTCATTTAAAGTTCTTCTTGACTGGGGTGAAAAAGGTGATCCTCTGCCAAGCTCGGTTGGTCAAAGCAATTCTCTTCACTAAAGAGGACCTTGCCCTCCGCCTCCCTGCTCTGTCCCCAATCAGTCCACTTCCCTTCTTCCTGCCACCACCAAGCCCAAGAATCCCTCAACCAGTCTGGGCATTACAAACGCCCTCCCCAGGCATGGCCAACAGCCTGTCCCATCTGACTTCCACCGCATCTGAATGTAAATCAGATCATTAACTCTAACTATGACTTATGTACGTCCCTCTGCTCTGGAGAATTTGCCATATCATCATTAGTGCATCGCAATTAAGAAATATTCTAGTGTGACTGGTTATGCTTTTATAAGAGAGACAACTACACCTGTCATTATTACTGCTCCATTTAGTTAGAGATGCCCTGTTTGCTGCTTATCTCAGTGGATGAACATAAATTGCTCCATAAAATTGCCTTTAAGATACAGACACCTGTCACATCGCCAGTCAAAAGTGTGGATACACCTATTCATTCATTATTTTCCACATTTTAGAATAAGAAAAAAGTCAACAAAACTATAAAACCACAAACAGATGCATCACAATTATGTAGTGAGCACACCAAAAAAAGCCTGAGCTACATTTTAGCCTAGATGAAGGTGCATGCTAGAGCTGCACGATTCTGGGCAAACTGAGAATCATGTTTTTGTTTTGTTTTTTCCAAATAGAGATCACGATTATGAACAGTCAAGAGACAATTAAACAAAATACCATGTCATTTACTAGAGGTCCTGACAAAATGTGAATTGCTGCAGTCTATTTAAAACGTTTAAACAATTTGAATGAATTATTAAAAAAAAAAAAAAAAAAATCTGTTTTGAATGAATGATTCAATGACTCGCTCATAAATACTTTACTTATTTCATTGCTGGATGAATCAGCGTTTTTGAATGAAACTCTTGAATGAATGGTTCAATGGCATACATTTTACGTGTTACTTGTCGCCACCTAGTGCCATAATGATGTAATTGATACAATCATTATCAATTAGGATTCTTTCTATAAATATTTTATCCACGTTCCTGACTCAATTTGAAAGAACCCTTTATGCCAAAACTGTTCTATAAGGAGAAATGTCCTAAATGATTGAATAATTCTTACGTTTAACAAGTTTTTTTTTTTTTTGAGTGATAAGGTTACAAGCTGTTTAAATCATAACATTTAATTAAAACCATGAAAGGATACCATGAACCCCTAAACGGTTCTATATATGAAACAGAAACCTTTAAGGTTTTACACTATATTGCCAAAAGTATTGGGACACCCCTCCAAATCACTGAATTCAGATGTTCCAATCACTTCCATGGCCACAAGTGTATAAAATCAAGCACCTAGGCATGCAGACTGCTTCTACAAACATTTGTGAAAGAATGGGTCGCTCTCAGGAGCTCAGTGAATTCAAGCATGGTACCGTGATAGGCTGCCACCTGTGCAATAAGTCCATTTGTGAAATTTCCTTTTTTTCTATTAAATTTTCTACTAAAATTTCTTACAAAACATTCCACAGTCAACTGTTAGTGGTATTATAACAAAGTGGAAGCAATTGAGAATAACAGCAACTCAGACATGAAGTGGTAGGCCACGTAAAATCACAGAGCGGGGTCAGCGCATGCTGAGGCACACAGTGCGCAGAAGTCACCAACTTTCTGCAGAGTCAGTAGCTATAGACCTCCAAACTCTGTGTGGCCTTCAGATTAGCTCAAGAACAGTGTCTAGAGAGCTTCATTGAATGGGTTTCCATGGCCGAGCAGCTGCATCTAAGCCTTACGTCACCAGTCAGCCTTACGATGCAGTGGTGTAAAGCATGCTCTGGAGTGACCAATCACACTTCTCTGTCTGGCAATCCGATGGACGAGTCTGTCAAAATTCAGTCAAGTGTGTGTGTCCAAACATTTGATTGATGTACTTTCTAATTGATTATGATAACATGCTTGCTTTTTCCTTTTTGCTCATTTTGCTTTAGCACAAGAGGTCCAAGAAAACATGTTCCATTTGATAAACAAACAGGAACTCTTGATTGATTTGGTGGAGTGGGTTAATACTCAGAAACAGCGTTCACAGAGACCTGTGATATAGTGGCTCAATTAAAACAGGACAGATTAGATCTAAAAGGAGACTCGCAACCATCTGTTTCCACTTCAACTTGAAAGACGTGTTTTTGCAAGTCCAGGTAATGAAAATTAGACCTATTAGGACTTTTATGTCACAACGGATTGTTGGAGATCAACCAGAGTCCTGTTTCAAAGAAACAGTTGGACTGGAGGCTATATTTGCAATCATGCTAATATTCAGAAAAAAATAGCACTCAAATTAGGGGTGTAGCGATACACTCGTGTCACGATTCAATATAAATCGTGATACGGAACTCACGATACGATATGTATCACGATATTTTAAGCAAAAATAAAGAAGAGGAGGATTTATTTTTACTTTTTTTACTATTATTAAAATATTAATTTTGTTATTATTTTTAGTGTATTATTATCAGGACCCACAAATATTCCCCCATTGCATTATTATACATTATATTCAACATTTATATATAGTTGTTTAATGTAATAATGTCACTGAAACTTGTTCACTTTGACTTTGAGGAGTGCCGCTTTAAAGTCCTCATGAAATCAAAATTGACCCGATTTACTTTGTTAGCACATATTAAAGGTCTTAGGGTGAACAATTAATCCGTGCAAGTTAATACACAGAAAAAAAACTGTTTGTCGCGGTAATCTTTAATCAAAATCTGAAAAGTAACTTCTGGTCTGGAAACGGTGTTCCTTCTCAGATGATGTCAGTTTGATGGCTTAGGTTTGAAAATGCGTAACCACTCCCCTCAAACCGTTAGTCTGCTATGAGCACGAGATGGAGAGGAGGAGCGCTGAAGTAAAACCCTGCCCTCTATTCAATATTCCCTTTCACTTGGAAATACATCACAGCACTGAAGAAAACTCACTTGCTACTTCCGGTTCACTGGGGCTTTAAATAATGTTTGCGCTCTCACTTTGAAGAGTTCCGTCAGTGCGTGCACTTCAGATGATCAAAGCAATTAACAGTTCTAATCGCAAGAAAGTGTGTCAAAATGACCGCTGTCAAACTGTAAATGTTTAGCTCACCCAAGAATTTCTATTCTGCATTTACTCACTCTCATGTTGTTTTCGCACGTCACGCACTCATTTGAATGTCTGTTTTTACTACAGTAGGCCTATGCGCGTTGTGGTAAATCAGTTCATCATAAGCCATCGTTCGTGTCTCTTCAGAAGACTTGGATTTGGATTAGACCACTCAATTAGTTCTTTTTACGATGCATTTATGACTTTTTTTTTAAGTTTGAGAGGACTGGACTATAAATGGAGGGACAGAAATCCCTCAGGTTTCATAAAGAATAGGCTACCTTCATTAGTGTTTGGAAGTTAAACGAAAAACGACTTGATGGTGAGTACATGATGACAGAATTTACATTTGTGGTACATTTGTAAATTTGTGTTTGGTTGAATTCCAAGATGGCGCCGCCATGTTCGGTCGCCGTTCAGGTCGCTCCGCGAAGACTGTGCTTTTATTTACTATTTTACTTTCTTTTGCTCTCAATTTTTACAAATTTATCATCTGCATTGATCTGTTATGACAGCTAAACTCTTTTGGACATTGGTTACCTCTACACTGGACTGTTTCAGGACACTTTCACCGATCCTCTGTGGCCATCTGAGATTCTTCGGAATGCCGAGTTGAACAATGGACAGACGAGTCAACGTCTAAATCTAAATCCTCTGCAGAGGTCAGAGCTGATCCGTTACTTGTGGATGAGTTAAACTCTTTCTACACTTGCTTTGACTGTAATTGCGGCAGCGCGACTCCGCCAAGTGGCGCGTTAGAGGAAATTACTCAGAGCAGCAACAACCACGTGATCTCTGTCTCGGAGGATGAAGTTCGGAGGGCACTCAAGCGTGTGGACGTCAGGAAAGCTGCTGGGCCGGATGGTATTTCAGGCCGTGTTCTGCAGTCCTGTGCTGATCAGCTCGCTGGGTTGTTTACATCTATCTTTAATGAGTCCCTCGCTACATCTGTGGTCCCCACCTCCTTCAAAAAATCCACTATCATCCCTGTCTCTAAGAACAGTAAACCCTCTTGCCTAAATGACTATCGTCCAGTGGCTCTCACGTCTATAGTCATGAAGGTCTTTGAGAGACTCATTAAAAACACCATTTGCTCCTTCATTCCTGACACCTTGGACCCTCTTCAGTTTGCCTATCGTCCCAATAGATCGACTGAAGATGCCATCTCTCATGTCCTCCACTCCTCCCTCACTCACATCGACAGCAAAAGTGGGAACTATGTAAGGCTGCTACTTATTGACTATAGCTCAGCCTTTAACACCATAGTTCCCATTAAGCTAACCGCCAAACTCCTGGATCTCGGCCTGAATTCTTCTCTCTGCCACTGGATTGAGGACTTCCCCCCCTGGCAGGCCTCAGGTGGTGAGAATAGGCCAGTTCACCTCCACCTCCATCTCCCTGAGTGTGGGAGCTCCACAGGGCTGTGTCCTGAGTCCCCTGCTCTACTCTCTCTACACACATGACTGTTTGTCCACACACAGCTCCACCTCTATCATCAAATTTGCTGATGATACTGTTGTCCTGGGCCTCATTTCCAACAACAATGAGACGGCATACTTGGACGAGGTGGAGCATCTAACATCATGGTGCCAGGACAACTGTCTCTCTCTGAATGTTGGCAAGACAAAAGAAATTATTGTGGACTTCAGGAAGAGACAGCAACGGACATACTCCCCTCTCATGATCAGCAGGTCACCAGTAGAGAGAGTGAGCAGCTTCAAGTACCTGGGTGTAAACATCTCCGAGGACCTGACCTGGACTGCTCACATTCAGACACAGGTGAAAAAAGCCAGGCAAAGACTGTACCACCTGCGCCAGCTGAGGAAATTCAGGGTTTCACCAGCTATCCTGAAAACTTTCTATTTAGGGGCGATAGAAAGTGTATTAACTCAGTGCATCACAGCGTGGTATGGGAACAGCACCAGTCATGACTGCAAAGCCCTGCAAAGAGTCGTGCACTTATCCGAGCGTATCACAGGGTCAGCTCTCCCGTCTCTGCAGGACGTCTACACCAAACGCTGCAAAGGCAGAGCTACTAAAATCATCAAGGACTCTAATCACCCTGCAAACCCTCATTTCACGCTGCTGCCATCTGGTAAGCGCTTCCGAAGCCTGATGGCCAAAACTGAGAGACTCAGGAGGAGCTTCTTCCCCCAGGCCATCAGACTCCTGAACTCAGTCACCTAACATCACGTGACCATCGATATACTGACATTGCACTGCACTTTCTGTTCTCGTTGTTACTGTGTAACAACCTGTTATAAACCTGTTTGCACATTATACTTCTTTGTACATTTGTTAACCACATATTTATAAGTCTACAGTTTACTCACTGCACAGTTTACTTCACTTATTTTATTCCACTTCTTTATTTTTATTTTTTTTTATTTTATTTTTATTATAATTCTATAGATTATATATATATATATATATATATATATACATATATATATATATATATATATATATATATATATATATATATATATATATAATTGAATTAATCATGAAATGTTGCAGTAGAAAGTATTTTCTTGTAATACACACTCCAATAGGGTAGAGTGGGGAAAAGGCATGTGTCACATGACCTCATTGCCTGCATGAATTAAATTATTAGGGATTCAGAGCTAAGGTCTTGATAAACATAAAAGAGTATACGCATGCTTGTTTTCATGTATTATGGGGACTCTCCATAGACATAATGATTTTTATACTATACAAACTGTATATTCTATCCCCAAACCCCAAACCTACCCATCACAGAAAACTCAGCATTTTTACATTTTCAAAAGCATCATTTAGTAATTTATAAAAAAAAAAAAAAAATATATATATATATATATATATATATATATATATATATATATATATATATATATATATATATATATATATATATATATATATATATATATATATATATTTTAGCTTAATGCATTGTTTTTTTACCAACACCTGAATATGGGAAAATTCATCCAGATTCTACCTAATGCTTGCACAGTCCTATAACTCGTCCTGGGTCAACATTTAATTTGGTAAAATTAGTTTTGATTTATATGTCGTTAAATGTTGATGATTGTGTTATTTTACATATGCATCTACTTACATATGCTTATATATATCGCTTGCTTCTGCTTCTTTTCCTGTGTTTTGATCAGGTGATTCAGTACTCTTTCAGAAGGTGTCATAGCGCCCCTACCATATATCAGTGAAAACACAGAAAGCAGGAAATTTCCATCAATGGCGGGGAAAGAGTTAAAAACAATAACTATTTTTATGAATTTTAGAGGCATTTTTGCCCCAAGTGTGATGGCGGGTGATGGGGCTCTTTTTCAAGTGCAAGAGGTTTGCCCTCCTTTGCCCTCAGTATGTTGTAAATTCACTCAAATTGAATGCTGATAACAAACTATAATGTAATCCAAGTTTCAGTACAATTATAATTGTTAATAAACAATATACAAACAAATGAATGTTAGTCAATGACATCTTAATAGAAGTTATAATAAAATAGTGTGGTTAGTGTTGTAGTACTCGAGACCGGTCTTGGCCTTGAGATTGATCTTAAGACCATTTTTTGAAGGTCTTGGTCTTGTCTCGGTCTCATACTAAGAGGACTCAGGATTTTGTTTCAAGACCGGTCAAGACCACAACTGCAAGGATATTACTAAACTGCCGGTGCATTGTCTGATTTATTTATTAGCATCATTAATGCGATTGGATGTAAATCTTACTGCTTCAGATGCAGAATCAAAAATAACTTGTTTGATTTACTTATTGTGCCGGTTCAGAAATGAATGAGGGATTGTGTCAAAAATGTCACCAAAATTAATACAAATGCTCACAAAAAAGTACTTGTATGATATCTGGATTTTTATATCATAACTAAGCAATATCACAAGCGCAAGAGAGATGTTTTCACACATTTGAGCCTGACTGCAAACATGATATTGCTTTTATACAAACATTGATACAAATGATTTATGCATTTGTAATTTACCAATTCAGATGCATCTTCTGTACCACCTCCGCAGTACAAAGATGAATTTTGTTGTTAATGAATTAATTTGATTGGTAACAGCTCTATATATAAGTAATTTCTCAGGTGGTGGATGTGGAATCTTTATTAAATTAAAGGAGTGCTGGTCTGGTCTTGATCTTGACTCGGTCTCCCTGCCTTGGTCTTGTCTTGGTCTCAACACACATTGGTCTTGGGCTCGACTTGGCCTCGGATTTGGTGGTCTTGACTACAACACTACTAAAAGCAAATAATCTGAAAATATTCCCAGTCTCTTTTTGTACCAAGCACAAATAGGCCTATAATAAGCAATGAGGAGCATGGCTCATTACATGTGGCACATTAAAATGGAACATCAAGCATGTTTTGAGTTTTCTGCACTTTATAACTTGGGATTGTGACAGGCCTCTCTCTCTCTCTCTCTCTCTCTGTCCCTTTGTCGAATTCTCATCTCTACTCCTGCTCTCTATCTCACTTGCTTTCAGAGGAGCTTGATGCCTGTGGACAGGTCTTAAAGTGCTTGCCCATTATTTTGAATGATTAATTCAGTGCTTGTGCTCTGGTCTTGTTGCTCTCCTCAACATTGATCCATGTTTTAACCAAGACACTGCAATTAAACGATCAATACAGCAAAGGGGTGCGGGCGATAACAGTTTTGTTATCCTTTGTTTGGACATTAATACAGGTGTTTTTTTTTATTTTTGGTAATCCATCAAGGGAAATAGACCTCTCTAAGAAAACTGGGTGGTTTAATTACAGTCAATCTAATTAGAGCTGAGGTTCAAAGACAATCTGAAAGTTCAGTCTAAAGATATAGTCTAGTTCTGTAACAGTAGTACAGTATATGTCTAGCTGAACATAACAAGAGAAACACTTTGCTTTTCTACAATGTTATCTTGACTTTGTGACAATGGTGTAGGATTTACTTTAAAGCATTTCCACTCAAAACATAATTTTACAAATAATTATGAAGAAATGTCAAGTAACACATTGAATTAATCATGAAATGTTGCAGTAGAAAGTATTTTCTTGTAATACACACTCCAATAGGGTAGAGTGGGGGAAAAAGGCATGTGTCACATGACCTCATTGCCTGCATGAATTAAATTATTAGGGATTCTGAGCTAAGGTCTTGATAAACATAAAAGAGTATACATATGCTTGTTTTCATGTATTATGGGGACTCTCCATAGACATAATGATTTTTATACTATACAAACTGTATATTCTATCCCCGAACCCCAAACCTACCCATCACAGAAAACTTTCAGCATTTTTACATTTTAAAAAGCATCATTTAGTAATTTATAAGCTGTTTTCCTCATGAGGACCAAAAAATGTCCCCACAAGCATTTCGGATATTGCCATCTTTGTGGGGACATTTTGTCCCCATTAGGTAGGGTTTACCAGGCCACACACACACGCACACGCATGCAGAATCAGGAAGACACTCTAGAGACATTGCACAGACTAGTTTTCATTGTAACACAAATTATCTCTCTACTACAGATGGTTTTATTAATTTAAATCAGAATCTGAAGAGTCTGGAAATGGGTGCAATCATTTTCTTTTCCCCTTGGCATTCCATTTGAACTATCTGTTAACGTTTAGTTATTGGCAAACACTGGGTGAATTTATTAGCACAAAAGTAACTCTATATTCATTGAACGCATTTAGAGTGTTAAGCAGTGGTCAGAGTGTTATTCTTATCCGGTGAGAATCCAGAGAGCTTTCAGAAAAAAATGTAATATTTCACACAGGGAAAATGTGTAGGTTGTATGAATGTTGAGCAGGCTGACATGGAATCTACACTTTTAAAATTCAGCATAATATAATATAATATAATATAATAATTATTATTATTAATATTGTTATTATTATTATTATCTTTTTTTCACTGGAACAAACAATTATTTCACTAAATAATATATTTAATGTTGCTTTAACTCAATCATTTAAATTCATTCCACAAATGTACCCACAAACATGCAGTGTAGAACATTTGAAGAAAAACTAAAAAAAAAAAGGACTGCAAATTCCATCTGTGCATAATTGTGATGACATAATATATTTCCATTACGGCATCATAAGATAGAAAATGAAAAACATATAATTTGCCCAGTGTGAGATACCGTACAGGCTACGTGTTCCTCCATTTACACTGCTTCCATCCTATCATTCCTCATGCTAATTACTCCTTGATCTATAGCTTATCCTTATCCAGCTGTCTATATGCTATGCTACTGTACTCTCATCTGTTCTGTCCCAGTGATATACAACCCATTTGTGGTATCTGAATTAACGCCTCTTTACGAGTCTAGAAAGTTTCTGCAGCCAATTTGGAAAACTATTAGTTAACTGGTTCCACAATCCTAGAAGAGTGTGTATGTTTCTCTGCAGTAATCAGCGATGATTTCATAATCACTTGAGCAGGTGTGAGGGAACGGGAGGGGGTTTGCGTGACATGGTGTAGAGTGGACATGCAGGCGATCCTGTCTTCACTAATTTCATTCCACCTGTGTCCCTGTGCTCAAGAGAGGCCATTTGAAGTTAGAATTGGTATCTTGACACGACCATATGAGGAGAGGAAATTGGAAATGAGATTTGTGGCCACTCTAACACCCACAAATGCCGATGTGACTGATCACTCTGACAAGTTAGCAAGTTGTTTGTGTGAGTTTGTCAAACGTTTTTGATGGTTTCTCTCACAGCCGCATAATTGGTGGGGACACAAAACTCACATCTCTTTGACACTGCTCGCTGATGTCTGCTGCTATCAGAATTTCATATTTAATACAAAATATGGAGATGTTCTTTTCCACTGCCTGGATGATTTTACTTCAAAACTTCTTTATATGTTTGAGGTCAGTAAGATTTTGTAAATGTTACTGAAAGAAGTCTCTTGTGCTCAACACTGCATTTGATCAAAAATACAGTAAAAACAGTAATATTGTGAAATATCAATACAATTTACAATGTAACTGTTTTCTATGTGAACATATTTTAAATTATAATTTATTCCTCTGATGCAAAACTGTTCCAGTCTTCATGTCACATGATCCTTCAGAAATCATTCTAATATGCAGATTTGCTGCTCAAGAAGCATTTCTTATTATCAATGTTAAAAACAGTGGAGTTTAATGGTTTTGTTTTTGTTTTTGTTTTTGTGTGGAAATTATACTTTTTTTCAAGAAATTTGAATGAATAGAAAGGTCAAAAGAACAGCATTTGTTTTGTTTGAAATAGAAACCTTTTGTAACAGTGTAAATGTCTTTACTGTCACTTTTGATCAATTTAATGCATCCTTGTTGAATAAAATAATTTTTTCAAAGAAATACAAAGAAATAAATCTTACTGACCCCTAGCTATGCAGTATATAACGTGTGTGTGTGTGTGTATATATATATATATATATATATATATATATATATATATATATATATATATATATATATATATATATATATATATATATATATATATATATATATACACACATATTGTATATTATTCTTTCGCCTTCAGAACTGCCTTAATTCTACGTGGCATTGATTCAACAAGGTGCTGAAAGCATTCTTTAGAAATGTTGGCCCATATTGATAGGATAGCATCTTGCAGTTGATGGAGATTTCTGGGATGCACATCCAGGGCACAAAGCTCCGTTCCACCACATCCCAAAGATGCTCTATTGGGTTGAGATCTGGTGACTGTGGGGCCATTTTAGTACAGTGAACTCATTGTCATGTTCAAGAAACCAATTTGAAATGATTCGAGCTTTGTGACATGGTGCATTATCCTGCTGGAAGTAGCCATCAGAGAATGGGTACATGGTGGTCATAAAGGGATGGACATGGTCAGAAACAATGCTTAGGTAGGCCGTGGCATTTAAACGATGCCCAATTGGCATTAAGGGGCCTAAAGTGTGCCAAGAAAACATCCCCCACACCATTACACCACCACCACCAGCCTGCACAGTGGTAACAAGGCATGATGGATCCATGTTCTCATTCTGTTTACGCCAAATTCTGACTCTACCATCTGGATGTCTCAACAGAAATCGAGACTCATCAGACCAGGCAACATTTTTCCAGTCTTCAACTGTCCAATTTTGGTGAGCTCGTGCAAATTGTAGCCTCTTTTTCCTATTTGTAGTGGAGATGAGTGGTACCCGGTGGGGTCTTCTGCTGTTGTAGCCCATCCACCTCAAGGTTGTGCGTGTTGTGGCTTCACAAATGCTTTGCTGTATACCTTGGCTGTAACGAGTCGTTATTTCAGTCAAAGTTGCATACTCAGACCGGCCCGTCTGGCACCAACAAACATGCCACGCTCAAAATTGCTTAAATCACCTTTCTTTCCCATTCTGACATTCAGTTTGGAGTTCAGGAGATTGTCTTGACCAGGACCACACCCCTAAATGCAGTGAAGCAACTGCCATGTGATTGGTTGATTAGATAATTGCATTAATGAGAAATTGAACAGGTGTTCCTAATAATCCTTTAGGTGAGTGTGTGTGTGTATATATATATATATATATATATATATATATATATATATATATATATATATATATATATATATATATATATATATATATATATATAATATATATATATCGTTATATATAAATATAATTTTTTATAAATTTTTTTTTTTTTTTTTTTTTAAATGAAATGAAAACTTAAAGACTTTCAAATCACATGAGCCAATATTTTATTCACACTAGAACATAGATAACATATCAAATGTTTAAATGTAGAAATTTTACACCTTTATCCATTAATTGAGCTCATTTCAAATTTGATTCCTGCTACAGGTCTCATAAAAGTTGGCACAGGGGCAACAAATGGCTGAAAAAGCTAGATAATTTTGATTGAGCTGGGAGAACATCTAGCAACTAATTAAATGATATCAGGTCTGTAACATGATTAGCTATAAAAGCGATGTCTTAGAGAGGCAGAGTCTCTCAAGTAAAGATGGGCAGAGGCTGTGAAATCTGTGAAAGAGTGCGTAAAAAGATTGTGGAATACTTTAAAAACAATGTTCCTTAAAGTCAAATTGCAAAGTCTTTGTAAATCTCATCATCTACAGTGCATAACATCATCAAACGATTCAGAGAAACTGGAGAAATCTCTGTGTGTAAGAGACAAGGCTGAAGACCTTTATTGGATGCCCATGGTCTTCGGACCCTCAGATGACACTGCATCACTCATCGCCCTGATTGTGTCAATGACATTACTAAATGGGCCCAGGAATACTTCCAGAAACCACTGTCATGAAAAAAAGAAAGCCATATGTGAACATGGTCCAGAAGCGCTGTCGTGTCCTGTGGGTCAAGGCTCATTTAAAATGGACTATTTCAAAGTGGAAAAGTGTTCTATGGTCAGACGAGTCCAAATGTGTCATTCTTGTAGGAAATCAAGGACAATGTGTCCTCCGGGCTAAAGAGGAAGGAGACCTTCCAGCGTGTTATCAGCGTTCAGTTCAAAAGCCTGCATCTCTGAGGGTATGGGGGTGCATAAGTGCATACGGTATGGGCAGCTTGCATGTTTTGGAAGGCACTATGAAAGCTAAAAGGTATATAAAGGTTTTAGAGCAACATATGCTCCCCTCCAGACGACATCTATTTCAGGGAAGGCCTTGTGTATTTCAGCAGGACAATGCAAAACCACATACTGCAGCTATTACAACAGCATGGCTTCGTTGCAGAGGAGTCCAGGTGCTGTATTGGCCTGATCTTTCACCTATAGAGAACATTTGATGCATAATTAAACAAAGAATGCGTCAAAGACGACCACAAACTCTTCAGTAGCTGGAAACCTATATCAGGCAAGAATGGGACCAAATTCCAACACCAAAACTCCAGAAACTCATAACCTTGATGCCCAGACGTCTCCAAACTGTTTTGAAAAGAAGAGGAGATGCTACACATGCTCCCGTCCCAACTTTTATGAGACTTGTAGCAGGCATTAGATTTGAAATGAGCTCAATTAGTGAATAAAAGTGACACATTTCTCAGTTTAAACATTTGTTATGTTATCTATGTTCTATTGTGAATAAAATATTGGCTTAGTTTTCATTTTATTTAAATCACACACACACACACACACACACACACACACACACACACACACACACACACACACACACACACACACACACACACACACACACTACAGTAGTCAGTAACAATGATGTAAAGACAACTGAGAGCTACAATTATTTATCCCCATAATTTTAAGATCTTGCACTTATGTCTGACAAAGTGTTTACATGCTTTGCATTTTAGGAACATGAGAGAAAAAAAATATTAGTGCAGGAATATCCTGGAATTTGTTTAGAAAATGTGTTTGGCTAATTATAAGTGTGAGGGGACAGTTAAAATGAAATGTCTCAATTTAATGGAGTTGCTCCCGGTGTTAAAAGATCTGCAAGTGAGGGTGAACTCTGCTAATATGACCACGTTTAACGACTGTTGCTTCATTATCTGTTCAAGAAGCAATTAAAATAACTTCAAAGTGGATTTTTTTTTTTTTTTTTTTGAGAATATAGAAAAAAAGAGAATGGATAAAATGGCACAAAATGAATACCAAAATAAATGCAGATTGCATCCAGGAATACAGCACAGCACAGTCGCATATAAGAATGAGCAACACATTTTTTTTTTTTTCATTTTTTTTTTTTTTTTTTTTTTTTCACAATTTGCCTCATTATAATGTCTCTTCTCCAAAATAGATCTAAAGTTAAGACCAATAAATTATAAACAAGCTAATTTTCATCCTTGCATCTGGCTTACTGGTGCTTGATTGCTTTGTGAGCGCTGTTAATTGCCAATTAGGAGAGGCCTGCTACACCAATCACAACAGAGAGAAAATGACTCCAGTCCCAAACAACAGCACACAGCAAGGACAAAATAAACAGAGGCGGGAAGACAATGCAGATCGCATCAGAACTCATGGTATATGTCAAACTGAAAAGAATGAAATCAGATCGCATTTAACTTTCCACAGATCACGCACTGCATATTTTTCCTAAATGTTGGATATTTCATAGCATCTGCATATGCATTAAATAAATAAATAAATAAATACATTTAAATCCTGTGAATTTGAATTGTATGCTCATGCAGTATAACAATGTCAACTTAGCATTGAGACCTGTGCTTTACACTATTTTTTTCCTTTTTTTGAAAATATTTGTTCACACACATCCTCCGAGATGTATTGATCTGAAGACCGGATCTATTTGGCTCCTCTCCAAAGTCAAAACTGTCATGTCAAAAGTCTACCATCAAATTGCAACTCACAAAATCCTTTAAACAATGAACATTGTCAATAATGCATTGATTTGCTACCTTTCTACCTAATAAGCTTACATACACATTGGATTCAAGTGAACAAATTATATTGTATCATTCCACTTTACACAAATACACCAACTCAAATGTATAACGTGCTAGACACATCCAGATTGAATGGTAATTATTGTCAGCATTCCTCTCAAGGCAGTTCTCTTTCATTCATTTCTGACTATCTGCCAGCTACTGCCGGTCTGGGGATTTGTAGGTAAGTGAACAATGTTTTTGGACTAAGTCTTTTATGCTCACCAAGGATTTATAATAATGTGAAATATTATTACAATTTACAATTTATTTCGATATATTTTAAAATGTAATTTACTTCTGTGATGGCAAAGCTGAATTTTCAGCATCGTTACTCCTGTCTTCAGTGTCACATGATTCTTCAGAAATCATTCTAATATGATGATTTGCTGCTCAAGAAGCAGTTATTTTATTCTGGATTCTTTCGAACAGTAGTATGTAAGGTTAGAGATTAACATCCAGCAGTTAATGGACACATGTGGTGGTTTGAGTGGTGCTTGATGCGGTGTCACAGAATTCAGGTTTTGTTTCAGTATCCAAGGAACAGTTCACCCATAAATGATTTATCTTTGTCATCATTTACTCACCCTCATGACGTTCAAAACCCACAACATCTATGGAACACAAAAGTAAGATATGCAAAACTGAAATGAAAATGATTGGTGACCACAGGCTATAAAGAGGAGAAGGCTTTCAGTGAGTAATGACAATTTTTTGGCTAATTTCAAAGCTATCGGATTGCTGCAAAACGGAGCGTAGTGTGTAATGGAGAGCAGCTAGTAAAGTAAAGTAAAAGATGTGCAGGTAACCCTCACTCCAGCGGCCTCAAGAGGCGCACTTTAGGAGTCCCATGTGGGTAAACTGCTTCGAATCCCATTCGGAGCGGTGCAAGTAGAGCCGGAGGGGTTACACATGCATGAAATGACATGAAATCCTTCCTCAAAATTATATTGCATAAATTTTCACATGCTTTTTAGACATTAAGATTGGCCTAGTCCTGCATCTTTCTGGTGCATGTTCGTAGCATCATAAGTATTTTTTATAAGTGGTTTCTAAATTGTTCGGTCCCTGATGAAAACTTCAAATATAATGGTGGCTCCACCTGTTAAAGGGCACTTATTATGCCCCTTTTTACAATATGTAAATTAAATCGCAGGAGCCCCCAGAGTGTGTATGTGAAGTTTCAGATCAAAATTCCTGACAGATCATTTAATATACCATTTTGAAAATGCCAATATTTGGGTTTGAGAAAAATGAGCTGTTTTGTGTGTGTCTCCTTTAAATGCAAATGAGCTGCTGCTCCCGGCCCCCAGAGGGCGGAGAACACACGAGAACAGCTCATGAACACACGAATGAAAACTGAAACATGATACATCTGTATACATCTTTATACACCGTTTTGATCATCTCTATCGCGGACACGCTCACGTGACATTGCAGATCTTCATCATCAAGAAATATTATCATCTGCATGCGTTCTAAAGCCATATCACTCTCAACTTGAGAGGGCACTGTCCTGCAGAGTTTAGCTCCAACTTGCCTCAATACAAGTTTCTAGTATGCCAAGGAAGATCTTGAGTAACTGGTTCAGGTGTGTTAAATTAACACATTCTCACTCCCAACTCATCACATATTTACATTTGGTCAGGACCCTTTAGCGTAATTTTTCAACACGCAGGGTACTCCATTGATTTCATTGTTAGTGTCATGATGAATGATGAAAATTATGATTTTGCCACTATGGTGTGTTGGAGTGATTCTCAAATTAATTAGTCAGCATAATTGTATTTACATTTATTTTATCTATGCTATTTAGACATGTTTGAACACGTAACCCAAACCTACCCATTTGTGTATTATATGATATAAAACACAGAATATAAAAGGCAGATATGACTGCAGGCACAATTCATTCAAAAAGTACAAATATTCCAAGTGTTTTGAGGCGAAATTATTAATTTGTGTAAAAAAAAAGACCCAAAAGCGATCAGCGTCTCCAGCCGCCGAAGATCATGCACACATTCAAAAACTGCCACCCGAAGAAAAGTTACGTGAGCTTTGATAGTGAAATGGCATTGACTCTCGCATGTTTCGTGACCACTTGTGTCATTACGTATGCTTTGACCGATTGTGTCATGCTAAAGTGTCAGGTATATCTTTTGAATGAGATATGAGTGCGTGCGTTCACGGAGTGGCGGGATTTCAGCGATTAAAACGTTAAGAGCAACTCTGTACTTCACATAAAGATATCGTATGACTTCAGAAGACTTGGAATGCCACATGATTTAATACTTTTATACTGTTTTTGGTCAGTTTTTGCAATAAATACCTGTGATTGTACTTTATTTGCTTGTTACATGTTTTATATTGTTTAGAAGTGGGTAGGTTTAGGGTAGGAGTGGGATTAGTTGCTCCAAAATATAAAAGTAGCCTATAAATATTTAAAAATCATGTCTACTTTTACAAATTCACTTAAAGCTGCTTTGAAACAATCTGCATCGTAAAAAGCACTATATGGTTACTTGACTTGACAAATGAAAATAATTAAATGTGTCTTGATATGTATGACGCATTGGGCAAACAAGTGAAATCAATGGAGCAACACTGTGCATTCAAAATTGATGCAGAAAGGTCCTGACCAAGCGTCCATATGTCACGAGTTGGGTGTGAAAACGTGCTGGTTTAATTGGGGTTGGAGCTAAACTTTGCAGAACAGTGGTCTTCAGGAGCACGATTGGACACCTGTGTCTTAAATGGTCTACCTACATTGATACATTCCCTAATCCATGCATTAATTCACTTTTG
The DNA here is from genome assembly GCA_018749465.1 of Paracanthobrama guichenoti. NCBI lineage: Eukaryota > Metazoa > Chordata > Actinopteri > Cypriniformes > Gobionidae > Paracanthobrama > Paracanthobrama guichenoti. The sequence continues at coordinate 29,300,626 of CM031961.1, read as the reverse complement.
ATACTTTGGCAAGCCACACACATTAGTAGAAATCTCATGGGGAAATCAATATAATCTCATATATTGCAACAAGTGTGGAGATCCTGGTCTTCTTGACACTCTTCCAGCTCACAAGGGACAGAGGCTTTGGTAGAAAAGCTCTGCTCATGTGGGAGGTTAGAAATATGATAAAAACTACAGATCAAGAGAGCTGAAAGATGGGCCTCAGCATCTGGTGATATATTTTTAATAACATTAATAGACTGCTGGCTTTGAGGATGATGACCCAGAAAGAGGCCAAATGAAGAATGTGTGTGAGAGAGAGACAGAGTGTATAAGACAACAGCAGGCTTTGACAAGTGAAAGGAAGGGTGTATTGGAGTGTGTTAGAGCGTGCTTGTGTACTCTAGGAGAATGAATGGATGACCGAGTGGGTTTGCAGAGCGTGAATGAAGCCAAGCAGGCTAAGTAAAAAAAAAAAAAGATATAGGGACGAGGGACTGAACGGGCAGCTCTCTCCAGTTCTAAACTGCTGGCAACACACTGGATGCATTTTAATAGCAGCCCAGAAAAGAGCTGAATATTACATGAGCACACATACACTTGAATTTCAGAATTTTTCATCCCAGTTCAGTTCATTAAGCTTATCCTTTTATGATCTATGCGTAGTCTGAGTCTGTGATGACTGACCACAGAAGGCCTGCAGCTAAATGTGGTTGTCTCTCCTCTTGTGTTTGCCTAATTCTGCTCTGTTCACACAAAGTTTGGTTATAAAGGAGACTGATAATCACATTTTTCTAGGGATTTCACAAATGTTCATTAAATCTATGTAGTGTGTATAATACAGCACTGAACAACTAATTATTAAGTCAAGTGACTTAATTAGAAACATGACACAGAGACTTAAAAGGTGCACTTAGTCTTTTTCTCATTAAAAAGTTTAACACCAAGAAATTAATAGCATTTATAAAATATGGATTACACTTTATATCGATAGTCCACTTTAGACATTCTTCTAACTATAAGTTACTTTTCAACTGCATGTGAAATAACTCTCAGAGTATTAGTAGACTGGGTTAATAAAATAAGTTGACATGTTCTTGCAGAGTAATAGTCTGTAGAATATCTGTCGAGGAGCATCAATATAAAGTTATCAGATGTTAAGTGTACTAATTCTCTAATGACAGTTAGTTGACATGTAGTTGCAAAGTGACTTATTTCAGTAACCCATGACCAATTAAACGTATTTGTACGAGGTGGCTAATCCTGCTCCTAGAGGGCCACTGTCCTGCAAAGTTTAGCTCCAACCCTAATAACACTTGAACCAGTGAATCAAGATCTTACTAGGCATACTGGAAACTTCCAGACAGGTGTGTTGAGGCAAGTCGGAGCTAAACTCTGCAGGACAGTGGCCCTCCAGGACTGACTTTGGACATCCCTGTCCTAATTAAACTAAGGCCTAATCCTGGCTTAATTTAAGCCCTGTCTGTGAAACCAGGCCAAATGAATGCATTTCACTCTAAAATCTGTTAAATCACTGATAACAGGTGCCAATCATTGACTGGCAGCTGTTTATCCCACACAGGTGGCAACCAATGTTGCGCTGCAAAGCACCGTAACTTTAATTCAAATGTGACTCAGCAGATTAAAGTCACAATTTATCTTTGTTTTAAGATAAAAATTACATGCAAATACCTTACCTTGTGTTTTGAATGTGAAAACATGAGGGGGGTATGATGCTATATGCCTTTTACTCACTGGTGAAATATATTTAATTCCCACCTTTGGTTCTTTGGAAATGGAAGAAAAGCCATTAGTCATAGAAACTGTTACATGATGATCCACTGCTGTGTCAAATGATCTATTGATCACAATGGAGGTGTAATGTTCTGTCAGCTGTCACAGGCCTGCAAAATGTGGTATTAATCTTTCTTTCTTTTTGTGACACTTTACTATAATGTTAACAATATTGAATGCAAACATTAAATTAAACATAAACAGTTAAAGTTGGTTAAGTCCACTATATGGAGAAAAATCCTGGAATGTTTTCCTCATTCCTCTTGGATGACATGGGGGTGAGTAAATTTTCATTCTGAATGAAGTAATCCTTTAAAATAGCCTGAATTTAACTCTACACCCTTGCTTCATTTAGTATATGCAGCTTCATGAATAAGCAAATTAGTCCCGCCTCCATTCACTCAGAAATACATTCGGCGAACTTACTGAGGTAAATGCTGCAAAATTGGCACTCTTTACAACGTCGGACACATAATTGTAATTAATATGATTATCCTTTTGCTTGACTACTGTATGTTATTAAAGGCCCCCTGAAATCAAAATGTAAGTTTTTTAGCTTTTAGTATGACTATGTTAGCCTTAAGGTTAGGAATACGCTGGTGTGTTCCAAAACAATGCCAAAATTCGCATTTAGGAGCTATAAGCATTCAAAACTTACAGTCTCTCACTTCTGTTGAAATGAATCACAGATTCTGATGACATCATTGCAGACTTCGTCTTCTCATCACATCTTCTGTCCAATCAAATGCTCTCTAGAATCTGAAGCGTCCCGGCCCCTACACCTATAAATAGACGCTGAAGCTGCAGGCCAGTGGCTGAAATCGGTGTAACGCACTATACATGCGATAGGAGATGATTCAGACATGTGATGCTTTCAGTTGAGGCGAATGAAGTCTGGTTTCACGTTAGTTTCACGAGCACCACCGCAGCACACACACATACACACACGTGCGCACACACACACACCAACGGCTATGGTCTAAAGTTAGACGAGCGCAGAGCGGATCATATGCACAAGTCGGCGCAGACAACAAAACATATCGGACCCATTTAAATTCTGCACAGAATGCTGTATTTCAAAGTGATATAATGTTACACAAACCATGTTCCTTCTCAGTCTGCCTTCAGTATCAGTCAGTATCCTTAGAAACGCTTTGAACAACTCAGAACATCAGTGGAGAAAGGCATATTGTTCATCATAACTTTGTAATGTACGTCTTATACATAATTCACCCACTATATTGCTAAATCTATCCGATTTTTCATATCAACAGAAAAATATACCGGGATAACCTGGCTTCACTTGAGACTTCATCCACTGCTCCAGAGAACAGTTAATGATATGCTAAAGCCCGCCCACTCGCTGACGTGATTGGTTATACAGTAGTTTGTGATGTCAGAAACACATGCGATTTCAAACCGCGTTTTTGAGACTGTCTTTGTTGATTGTTAGTCCTAGGGCACTAACTAATGTTACCATATACAGCCTTATTGTAAAGTTATGCTTTTCTTACACATATTATAATTTGCAATGCAGACAGTTTGTTTTGCTTTATGTGGCTAATGTTTTTAGTTGAATAAATAAATATTGACTTACACACACACAGCCTAATTTGCTCTTCACAGGGCCATGAACTGATCAGATTATTTTAGCCCAGATGGCGAGGACAGACCACACAAACACACACTCACTCGCACTTCCCATCGTTCACAGCCTCTCACAGACAAACAACTGAACGCATACGGCGGCGTGAAACTCCTAATCCAAAACTGCACGGAAAATTCCCCCAAAAGAGAGAAAAAGAACATGGATAATTGGAAAGTGGGTTACAGCACTAACAACAGAGGCGCGAGCTCCACGCTCAGCAGGAGGAGGGATGTAAATCACGTGCATTAGCATGCGATGTTGGACGTGTAAATTATTTTCCTGTGAAAGTGTGAGTAATATGATGCGTCTTCCTACCTGATTATATTTTTGCACCGCTCAGGCAGTGTCATTGCGCTTAACTTATTCATCACGATCCAAGCAAAAATGAGCCAGTGGAGCTATAACTAACCAAACCGGGACAATCAAAATAAACCACAGACCCTTTTTTCTACCTTGTCTCTCTCTCTCTGAACCAAGAATATTCAGGCCAGCCATTGTAAGCGAGACTCGCCGAGTATAAAAATGTACGCTTAGACATTTATTATTTAAGGCGTAATTATATGCAGGGTCGCTGTGTCAGCCTGCTACTGTGACTGAGACTTTTCATTAGGGTGGTTTGTCATACACTCCGGGCCTCGGGTGTCACACACTGCTTCATCCCGGCCGATTCGCTCCTAACTGTAGAGTACTAATGAATAGAGTCTGACGTGGATGAAAGGGAAGGAGTGTTATCCTCCGTTTTACTGGCTTTTCCACAGTTCGACTTTCCTCTGAGACTCAATTTTAATGTCAAGTGATTCTGATTGGATTTTAGCAGAATTAAATTAAAGGAGGGAAGAAGTTGGAGGGGAATGACATTAAGGCGGAAAGATACACGTATATACCTCTTTAATTCATTTTCCTTAACATCGGCCAGAGAGGAGGCCCGGGAGCTACTTTCATTCAGTCGCATTCAGGCGCTAATTTATCGATGGAGCTGGAACCTGGAGGCCCAATCTGAGGGAATTCCCCCATTTTGAGCTCATCATTATTTTGTGTTGCAGACCATATTAAAGGGTATGAAAGTCAATTAAATTAATCCACCAAACTCAATTCATTACATATCAAACCTTCCAGGGCCTTTCATGGAAGAAAAGACTTCAGAGCCTTAAAGGGGTGTCGGTACATCAGCCGGGCCCGCTTCATCTACGGCAAAATCATCTCTGATCATGGGGAAGTTTTCTTTTGCCACTTACATGTCCCCCTTTTCTCAAATTAGCCCCCTGTAGTCCATTCAGGGCCTTTTTGCTGCGAGCAGCATTTAAATAATGACTTGTCTTAAGTGAGTGGATAATTATTGAAGGGAGGTTAAGTGGTTTACTCAAAGGCACAGAAAGGCCAATCCCCAACAGAGATTCACTAGTGTTCACTAATGAATTCGACTGAATGTGGTGTAAACTGTGGGGAAGCAAAATGATCTCTACCCAGCCGCGTAAGGAAGTCTTTTGTTAATATGTAGAGAAACTTTAAAATGTAGATAGAAAATGGGCATATTCACTAATAATTTGGAACAATTTGCAAATGTAAATTGGCTCACAAGGACATAAATGTGTTCTTACTCTTCTTCTAATGTTGTTTTTATTTTTAATATTTTTTGTTGGGTCAAGTTTATAAGGATATTTTTAAATAAATTAATACTTTTATTTAGCAAGGACACATTCAACTGATCAAAAGTGAGTTTATAATATTATAAAAGGTTTCTATTTCAAATAAATGCTGTTCTATTAACTTCCTATTCATCAAAAAAAATCCTGAAAAGAAAAAAAGAAAAAAGAAAGAAACCTTACATGGTTTCTACAAAAAATAAAGCAGCACGGCTGTTTTCAACATTGATAATTAAAATAAATGTTTCTTGAGCACCATACTATTAGAATGATTTCTGAAGGATTATGTGACACTGAAGACTGGAGTAATCATCACAGGAATAAATATTATTATTATTATAACTTTAAATGGTAATGATATTTCAGTGCTGTCATATCAATTAATCACAATCCATGATTAATCACATCCAACATAAAAGTTGTTGTTTACATAATTTGTGTGTGTGTGTGTGTGTGTGTGTGTGTATAATACACATACATACATACATATATATATATATATATATATATATATATATATATATATATATATATACCTATATAATATATATATATTAGGAACCTAAAGGATTATTAGGAACACCATACTGTGTTTGATCCCCTTTCGCCTTCAGAACTGCCTTAATTCTACGTGGCATTGATTCAACAAGGTGCTGAAAGCATTCTTTAGAAATGTTGGCCCATATTGATAGGATAGCATCTTGCAGTTGATGGAGATTTCTGGGATGCACATCCAGGGCACGAAGCTCCCATCCACCACATCCCAAAGATGCTCTATTGGGTTGAGATCTGGTGACTGTGGGGGCCATTTTAGTACAGTGAACTCATTGTCATGTTCAAGAAACCAATCTGAAATGATTCGAGCTTTTGTGACATGGTGCATTATCCTGCTGGAAGTAGCCATCAGATAATGGGTACATGGTGGTCATAAAGGGATGGACATGGTCAGAAACAATGCTCAGGTAGGCCGTGGCATTGAAACGATGCCCAATTGGTACTAAGGGGCCTAAAGTGTGCCAAGAAAACATCCCCCACACCATTACACCACCACCACCAGCAGCCTGCACAGTGGTAACAAGGCATGATGGATCCATGTTCTCATTCTGTTTACACCAAATTCTGACTCTACCATCTGAATGTCTCAACAGAAATCGAGACTCATCAGACCAGGCAACATTTTTCCAGTCTTCAACTGTCCAATTTTGGTGAGCTTGTGCAAATTGTAGCCTCTTTTTCTTATTTGTAGTGGAGATGAGTGGTACCCGGTGGGATCTTCTGCTGTTGTAGCCCATCCACCTCAAGGTTGTGCGTGTTGTGGCTTCACAAATGCTTTGCTGCATACCTCGGTTGTAACAAGTGGTTATTTCAGTTAAAGTTGCTCTTCTATCAGCTTGAATCAGTCGGCCCATTCTCCTCTGACCTCTAGAATCAACAAGGCATTTTCGCCCACAGGACTGCCACATACCGGATGTTTTTCCCTTTTCACACCATTCTTTGTAAATCCTAGAAATTATTGTGTGTGAAAATCCCAGTAACTGAGCAGATTATGAAATACTCAGACCGGCCCGTCTATCACCAACAACCATGCCACGCTCAAAATTGCTTAAATCACCTTTCTTTCCCATTCTGACATTCAGTTTGGAGTTCAGGAGATTGTCTTGACCGGGACCACACCCCTAAATGCATTGAAGCAACTGCCATGTGATTGATTGATTGATTGATTGATTAGATAATTGCATTAATGAGAAATTTAACAGGTGTTCCTAATAATCCTTTAGGTGACTGTATATATATATATATATATATATATATATATATATATATATATATATATATATATATATATATATATATATATATATATATATATATATATATATATACACATACACATACATACCAGTCAAATGTTTGAGAATGGTAAGATTTTTTATGTTTTTAAAGAAGTCTCTTCTGCTGACCAAGAGCATTTATGTTATTAAAAATAAAAATAAAAAAACAAAAAAAAAAGCTGTAATATTGTGAGATATTATTAAAATGTAAAATAACTGTTTTCTATATGAATATATTTTAAAATGTAATTTATTTCTGTGATGGCAAAGGTGAATTTTTAGCATCATTACTCCTGTCTTCAGGGTCACATGATCCTTCAGAAATCATTCTAATTTGCTGATTTGATGTTCAAGCAACATTTATGATTATTATCAATGTTGAAAACAGTTGCGTAAAACATTTTTATAGGATTCTTTGATGAATAGAAAGTTCAAAAGAACAGCATTTATCTGAAATAGAAAGCTTTTGTAACACTGTACTACCGTTCAGTCAGTAAGATTTTTTTTTTTTTTTTTTTTTTATATATATATATATATATATATATATATATATATATATATATATATATATATATATATATATATATATATATATATATATATATATATATATATACACACACACGTAAACAAAAACTTTTATGTTAGATGTGATTAATCGCAATCAATCGATTTGACAGCACTATAATATTATAGTTTTATTAGTTTTATTACATTTATACTTGGTGCTACGAAAGGTTATAATTTTTCAATATCTTAGGCATTCAAAGCAAAAACACCATACTTCAAAAATATGCTAGACTTGAGAAAACCCCATTAATCTATACTCAACGGGCAGTGTTTTCCCTGTGAGAAGTTCTGAAGTGCACTTTTTCATTATAGCGTCTTCTCATTGGTCAATGTCCACTTGAGACACTTGGAGTGCCTGATAGTTACACGGCCATACGGGATAGACATAGGCCATGGAGATTAAACTCACATGCTTTTACCAGCATGTCAATTCACACAAGACTGATTTTACCTGTTATTTCTTCAAGACATATTATAGAAGGTAAAAGATGCAGTAATTACCAGCACTAGAGCGTGCAGTCTGTAAAAAGCTCTGGTGATTATTACATGACCCCACCTACACATATAAAACTAATCCCGTCTGAATATGGCTTCAGGGGAACACTCTTGTGACTGGTTTTATTTGCTTTCTTGCTATAGCCAGTGACGGATTATGCCATTGACATGCCCTGGGCACAGATGTCTCATGGGCTTTTAACACAGGACACGTTCCTGCATTAAAAGTAGCAAGACAGAGTGAAACAGAACTGAACAGAAGGTGTTTATATAAGTGTTAACTAACTCCCATACATTGTACATTGTCCCATATGTTGTTATAATAAACAAATACTGTATGTATGTATGTACACCAATCAGGTATAAAATTATGACCTAATATTGTGTTGGTCCCCCTTTTGCTGCCCAAACAGCCCCGACCCATCGAGGCATGGACTCCAACTAGACCCCTGAAGGTGTGCTGTGGGATCTGGCAGCAAGATGTTAGGACTCCATGGATCAGACTTGTTTGTTCATCCCACATCCCACAGATGCTTGATTGGATTGAGATCTGGGGAATTTGGAAGCCATGTCAACACCTCAAACTTGTTGTGCTCCTCAAACCATTCCTGAACCATTTTTGCTTTGAGGCAGGGCACATCATCCTGCTGAAAGAGCCACAGCCACCAGGGAATACCGTTTCCATGAAAGGGTGTACATGGTCCACGACAATGCTTAGATAGGTGTCAAAGTAACATCCACATGAATGGCAGGACCCAAGGTTTCACAGCAGAACATTGCCCAAAGCATCACACTGCCTCCATCGGCTTGCCTTCTTCCTACATGATGTAAAAGAAAACGTGATTCATCAGACCAGGCCACCTTCTCCCAATGCTCCGTGGTCCAGTTCCCACTGTTGGCACTTTCGGCGGTGGACAGGGGTCAGCATGGGCACCCTGACTGGTCTGCGGCTATGCAGCCCCATACGCAACAAACTGTGAAGCACTGTGTATTCTGACACCTTTCTATCAGAACCAGCATTAACTTCTTGAGCAATTTGAGCTACAGTAGCTCGTCTGTTTGATCGGACCACACGGGCCAGCCTTTGCTCCCCACGTGCATCAATGAATCTTGGCCGCCCATGACCCTGTCGCCGGTTCACCACTGTTCTTTCCTTGGAGCACTTTTGATAGATCCTGACCACTGCAGACCGGGAACACCCCACAAGAGCTGCAGTTTTGGAGATGCTCTGACTCAGTCGTCTAGCCATCACAATTTGGCCCGCTCAAATCTTTACACAAGCATAATGTTATGCCTGATCGGTGTATGTGTCTGTTTGTCTGTCTAACTATCATCTATTCACACACACAATAGACATAATGATTTTTATACTGTACAAACTGTATATTCTATCCCCTAACCCTAAACCTACCCATCTGCATTTTCACATTTTCAAAAAATATCACTCAGTATGAGTGAATGTCATCTTTTTGTGGATGTTTGTCCCCATAATGCAGAATTTACCTGGACCCATAAACAGTAGGATAATTAAAAAAAAAAAAAAAAAAAAAAGGCTTACAGATCAAAAAATTATGAATTTTTGCAGCGAATCAGGGCCCCAGAGAGAATGATGAGAGACTGTGACTTTAATGCCATCAACTAAACAAAAGAGTGGGACACTGTTAAAGAGCATTAAATCAGATTAATATTCTTTTATCCTCTGAAATAATAATAATAATAATAATAATAATTACTAAAAGAGATACAAACAAAATATATAAAAAAAAAAAAAAAAAAAAAAAAAAAAAGATTTACTCTGCTGTGCTAATGAGATTAAAAGCAAGAATCTGTCATGAAAATGAGAAGGTAGCTACATTAAAGAGGTGTGATGCGTTTGTGAGCATGGCGCCTCTTCCCTTGTTCTCTCATGTAAATCTTTTTTGTACCCACTCCTATTAAGCCAATATAAATAATTATAAAAATAGATATAATTATTTAATTCATAAAAGACGCCACTTGTAAACTGAAGAAGCCTGCAGGTACATCGTGTTGCTAATGAATATTGTGTTTGGCCTGTTTAGGTAGAATAAACAGCGAGTTTCATTCAAAGAGAACGCAGAGGCAGCGGAGTGAATCAGCAGACATCAAAACCAAAGGAATCATCTTGATTCATATTAGCAGACTCTTAATGTTGTTGATCTAATTAGACTAGTGCTGATGACAGGGAGAGATGATGGGGTTACGTCAGGTCTGTGTTCATAGGCGAGCTTTTGACAGATGTAAATTACCCAGCTCTCTCATGATCTTAGCAAATACAAACACACACGCAGCACTTCTCACTCAATTAGTGGCCTCTCTCCACGCTCGAAACAAAGGCCTCTGCCTGAGGATACAATGATGTTTTCTCAAAGACAACCAGACAAAACAGATGGAGGAAAGCCAACATGCTATTATCACATGCACTGGTTATGCATTTGAAACATCAATAGAGTAATTCCTGTTATGCAGTATATTTTCATTTCAATCATAATTTTAAAATGCAACATAAAATATTAAACACACAGTTTTTACATTTGCATTTAGAAGACGCAAAGTGACTTGCAATAGAGGAACTTAAGCAATTTGTCACAGAGCCAACACTATTCATAGTAATGCCAGGTTTAGAAAGACAGATTAGGAAAAAAAAAAAAAAAAAAAAACAGCAGAGGTGAAGGGAAGTGCAAGCAGAAGAATATGATTTGAATGACAATTTTGATGGGAAAACAGTATTAGCAGTTGATTTTGATTGTGGTTTTGTGGTATTAGCTGTTTAAAAATAAAATAATAAAAATCCATCCTGTTTGAACAAATGTATAAAAATCTGTTTAAAAATATAAAACTAACTAATACTGATTAATAAATTATTAATACTACTACTACTACTAATACTAATAACAGAAATAATAACAATGTTTTCATACACTACCGCTCAAAGTGTTGAAGTTGGTAAGATTTGAAGGAAGTCTCTTCTGTTCACCAAGGCAGTGAACAGAAGAGATCAGTAAAAAACAGCAATATTATTACAATTTAAAATAACAGTTTTTTTAATTATTATTATTTTAATATTTATTCCTGTGATGGGAAAGCTGAATTTTCAGCATCATTACTGCAGTTTCAGTCACATGATCCTTCAGAAATCATACTAATATGCTGATTTGATACTCAAGAAACATTTATTAAAGGGATGGTTCACCCCAAAAAAAAATGCCCATGATTTACTCACCTTCAAGTCATCTCTAGGTGTATATGACATTCTTCTTTCAGACGAATAAAATCATTTATATTAAAAATGTCCTGGCTCCAATGACAGTGAATGGTTATGTCATTTTTGAAATCCATAAAGTGCATCTATCCATCATATAACTGCTCCACACGGCTCCAGGGGGTTAATAAAGGCCTTATGAAGGAAAGTGATGCATTTGTGTTAGAAAAATATCCACATTTAAAATAACTAGCTTCCGGCGGTCAGCGGTACGCAAAAGTTGCTTGTGCTAAAAGAGTAACCCCTGACCCTTGACGCATGCATATTGTGTATTGCTGAACACAGAAGCGCAGAGGACAGAGCAAAACAAAACATCGCGTTAGGGGTTACTCTTTTAGTATAAGTCGACTTGCGTACCACTGACAGCCGGAAGCTAGTTAGTTAAGTCTATAAAGTTTTAAATATGGATATTTTTCTTACACAAATGCACCACTTTGCTTCAGAAGGCCTTTATTAACCTCCCGGAGCTGTGTGGAGCAGTTATATGATGGATAGATGACTTCAAAAACGACATTGGAAGAGTCAGGACATGTTTTATATAACTCTGATTTTATTCATCTGAAACAAGAATGTCATATACACCTAGGATGACTTGAGGGTGAGTAAATCATGGTCTAATTTTCATTTTTGGGTGAACTAACCCTTTAATATGATCAATGTTGAAAACACTGCTGCGTAATATTTTTGTGGAAACTGATACTTTGATGAATAGAAAGATCAAAAGAACAGCATTCATTTGAACTATCTTTTACTGTCACCTTTGATCAATTTAATGCATGCTTGCTGAATAAAAGTATATTAGTGTGGTGTATTAGCTCAAAAATGGAGTACAACAAAAGCATGAAAATGCTGCCGAGCTCAAAATGTACTGTATAATAGTATAAGAAGATTAACCCAATAGTTACATAGTGCTATAGTCACACTTTCTCACTCAAATCGAAACAGTGTTGTAAAGATCTTTGTGAGCATTCAGAACATGAGCACTACCCACACCTCCATTCTTTTACAAGATCTACTATGTCTGGGTTGATGAAGGCGCTGATGTCTGGTCTCCATTATGGCTGCAGATAAGGGCTCTTTGATTGACACTAGGTATTAAAGTGCCACCTGTGGTGAACATTATGGCGATAAGAAGTGTTAGTGAGTCTGTTTCTTTGTGTGTTATTGAAAAGGTTCATTAAGATTCAATCCAAAAGGGTTGGAGTTTGTCACATCCAATGACACCGTGTGGCCATGGACCTAAATAAATGCAGCTACACATTTGTTCAGTTTTGCAGTAATGGACACCATAAATGTCTCTGTGTGGTCAGCAGCATGTGTGGCTTAACATTGATCATCATAATTAACTTGTCCCTCCTGGAAACTGGATTACAATGGGACAATGGAAGTGAATGAGTTCGATCAATGATTATTAAAATACTCATTGTTTCAAAAGTATGACCTCGCCTGCCAATCTTTTCTGTCTATGTATTGTAAAATTGGATATAACTTTTCCAATTTTACGGTAACACTTTACAATAAGGTTTCATTAGTTAAAGGCACAGTATGTAAGTTTTGCCGCTAGAGGTTGCTTTTCAAAACAAAGGCATAGCTTGATGATGCCGTGAATGAGCATGGAAACATGGGAGTTGTAGTCTTGACTCTTTACCTCCACAGCCGAGCGAATATATTGGACGGATGGACGCTTCTGCTCTTTTCGTTGCGTATATGGGGTAATGCAGTGTTTTTTTACATGGCTAAAACAATCATACTAATCATGTTGATTAAATGTATATCCAAACAGTTCGACCATATAATAAAATACACACTATATTAAAGCGTCTTTGGTGTTTCAATGGTTTCTACGGAAATATGCGTGGATATGACATCATTGACAGGTGACGCAAGGACACGGTCCATACCACTAGTTTAAATAGTTGATTTCTCTGGATTTAAAGATTGTTGAAAACTTTTGGGATAATTTAAGTACACAGGTCAACAAAATATATAACACTGTTCTAGTGGTTTTTGGATATTTTAAACTAAAAATATTACATATTGTGCCTTTAACCACATTAGCTAACATGAACTTAGAATGAACGATAAAATGATATAATAACTGTAAAAATTACAGAATGAGCTTTATGTGTCAAATAATAATTGTTTTAGCAAAAATGAATGTATGTGCTTTATAATTATAAGCTTCACATTTCTGTTTTGATATGTTCTGAAAATTGGCCCCATTTATTTCCATTGTTTAAGTGCCTTACTTTACCCTTGATTAAAGGTAAAACAAGGGACATATCAAAATGATCACATGTGGTAATGCCACAAAATGTATTGAGTTATACTTCTATCGAACCCTGAATATTTCTTTAAAGGTGCAGTGTGTAGTATTTATGAGGATCTATTGACAGAAATGCAATATAATATACATAACTATGTTTCTATGTGTATAAAGACCAAGCGGTAACCTCCCTTAGTTTCTCTTGAAACCAATACGGAAGTGACTTAAACTGCAATTCATCTACTGGCCGCTAGGGACAGGCTCCAGAAGGGAGCAGAATCTCATTGAACCTCAAGTTAAAATGCCCAACAAAAAAAAAGCCTGATACAAATTGTGGTTTTGGTCTATATAGCTAATTTTGCCCTTCATGACAACTGTGAGAGGGGTGAATTGTTTTTTATAACTTATCTGTTTAAATTATATTAAGTCTTACATTTCTGCGTAATTAAGGGCGTGGCCACTTTGAGTGACAGGTGGATAGCCGTTTGTCTGCTGTCTGTTAGTCTTCATGTCACCTCAGCTTCACGCACCTCCTGCCTCTTTGCCCATTTTCAGTTATCCGGGAGTGATGTGCACTGACGCGCTGCAAAAATGGCAATGGCCGACTTTACGCTTCAAAAACGCTCTTCGGAAACCTACGGGTGACGTCACGGACACTACGTCCATATTTTTTTACAGTCTATGATAAAGACCTTACATAATGAACTGTTAAGACTTTATTACTTCAGAATGAGCCATTTCTATCTCCATATACCGCAGGTCCCCTTACAGTGAAGTCGCCATTTTGCGCTGCCATGTTTCTACAGTAGCCCTAAACGGACAAACTGCTCTACAGAATTCTAGTTTCTCTCTGCTGTCTCAGATGACAACATTTTTGTCCTGTGTCAGCCACCGTAGCTTTTCTATGTGCTTCGAAAGGAAGGGGTGAGCGGTGGGTGGTTGCATTTCAAAACCTCACAGCTAGAAGCCGATACAATTTACACAGTGCACCTTTAAGGCACACTGTAAATCCATAATTATTACTTATTGTTATTAATTATTGCTTATTAACCAGACATTATCCAGTAGTCCAGTAATTAACCCTAACACACAACGCAATGAAGTGCAAAATTCAAAATACAGGTAAAAAACCTGTAAAAAAAATAAATACGGAAAATTCTGTCAAATTATTACAGCACATTGTGCCCTACTTTTACTTTTTTTTAATTTTTCACCATTTGACAATCCTTTATACTAAAAAGCACACGTAGAACCAATGCACTAAAAATCTTTGTTTTGAGCTTAATAGTGAAGTGAAGAATAGTGAATTTCAATAACATGCTGAGAAGATAACATCTTGATAATCATCTGGTTTTGACTAAGCTCCACTAAGCCATAAGGCCAGCAGAAAATGCTGGCACCAGTCGTTCTGTACTAAACCCTGAGCATCTTGCTCAACTCACCTCAAGCTCTGTAGAAAGGAAACCCTTCCAAATTTGTTGTATGAAGGCGCCACATCATGTTTCATAGATGTGGCTCAAGACACTCAAAGCAGGCCTGACTGGGAACCCCTCACTCCCACTTCCAGGTGTTTCAGATCGATAAAACCATGTTGTTTTCAATGAACTAGAGTAAAGCATTCACAAGTGATTTGGAAGAAGAGAGGCTTCCGTCTACATTCTGTTCCTACAGCCTTGTGATCTGGGAAAGTGCACATGCTCTGTGGAAATTGACATCATGCAGAATTCCCCTCTGGCTCTCTTCACATTGCATTGTTTCAGCCGTGTTATGGGATTTGGTTTCAAGCTCCTCTCCTCTCACCATGCTCCAGTTCACTCCTGTTCCTGATTCCCTCATGCTCGCTGCTGCCTCTTCTCCATCTGTTTCTCCTTTCCTAATGGACCGGTAATGAAGCACCTCTTTTTTGCCCTTCATTTTTTTTGGATCCCTAATCGCTAATCATGGAAACCACTATGCAATGAGAAATTACAGCGTTGTGGTTGAACTCCTCCCTCAGCCAATCAGAGGTATCATGTGGCCTTCTGTCCTTCCATGTGGCGGAAACCTTTTTTTAAATGTTACTTTAATACAAAGATATTTAGACAAATTCAGTTGTGCTATATCAACATGCAGTTTATCAGTGAATAATAATAAGCCTGCCCTGCAAACATTAATAATTGACACAAGAATTTATATTTAAATTAAATTGGCCATGATTGCACTGATAATTGCACTGATAATGAAATTTATTATGTGGTGAAGTAATTACTACAGAAAAAACTAAAAAAACTAATGTAATTTCTACATGTAAAGTTAGTTCAGGCAAGAATTTAAAAAAATAAGTAAATTCTATATTAGTACTCAATTCAAGCTTGTAGAAATTAGAACGCACGTCAGCGTTATAAAATTAAGTAAAACTACTCAACTTTTCTGATACTGGTGTTCCCATCATGCACTGGGGTTTGAATAATTAACAAGGTTGATTTTTCAATGTTTTCCAGCTGTATTTCCAGCTGTGTTTTATCATTGCTTTTGTTGTTAGGTTTAGTAACTTGCCATTTTGTGACATTTGGAGTTCATTTTTGACTCAAAATGACACATTATACTAAAGAAACAATCCACTGAATGTTACCGTCACTGTGTATTGTGTACCAAGTATTGAGGTCTCTGTGTTCAGGATTTCAGAAATTACTCAACCTTTTACTGGCCAAGTTAAAGAATACACAGTTTCAGCCAATATCATGTTAATCTTGAGTACCTATAGAGTAGTATTGCATCCTTCATATATCCAAAGAGTCTTAAGTTATCATATTTATAAAAGACAGATACACTGCACCGATTCTTTCTGAAAACAGCTAAACTCGTGAAGGCGTGCAGTGGGCGGAGCTAAAAAGTAACAAGCACACACACACACACACACACACACACACACACACACACACACACACACACACACACACACACAAAATACATCATGGCATTATCCCTGGATAACTTTCGATTCACTATACGTTTGTGTTGTTGACATTAAATGCACTTACATGCCAATTGCCAACTAAACACAGACATTTGATGCGGTTCCACTCACTGCCTGCGGTTTCGACTCGTGACCGGGAACAAACAAACACACTCGCAGAACTCCGTTGCTGCTCCAGAGAAACAAACTGCATCCACCGTTTCCTTATCTGGGAAGCTGAACAAGGTTATCTTTCCCTTACGACCAAAAACACACTTCTTTAGTGACATTGTTGATTTCGTGGTCTAAAAACAAAGTTATATTGCTGGCGACTGAGAATCAAACTCTTTAAAGGTGCCCTAGAATGATTTGAAACTATATTTTAAATTGTTCTCTGATATCTACATAGAGGGTATGTGGCTTATTTAAGGTCAAAAATTGTCCAGATACGGTTTTACAGGTCCATTTACAACCCTTGCCCCTAGGATATAATGCTCTGTTTTACCTTATTTGGAAGGGTCATGAATATTAATGTAGAGTTCTGCTCTGATTGGCTGTTTCACTGCGGTTTTACACATCTCTACTGTCCGGCATGACAATGGAGAGATTAGGCATTCAACCTTATATGTTTGAGCCCGTTTCTGATGAAGATGCAGATTTTGAGGAACAACAAATTGTTTTGAGATTGAAAAAGGACGCTTCTGAGTGGTAAGTTTAGTATTTATTTTCATTAAGAACCTGCAAAATTGTTACGTCCATACTAGAACTTCAGCCCAAACGATAACTAACATATAGCATCAACTTTACACGTCAGAAGTCACAACTTTGTTCTTAGCATTTTAATTATTGTAATGTGTCCCTGTATGATTTTACAATGATAGCTTCTTCACTTTGAATCACAAACTGAATTGGGTAGCGCGTAAATATGTTGTTTGTACAGTAACGTTACAGTTTGACAGAGTACTGATTTAAAAGTCGATTTATATATTAACAAAATGAATAGAAGCCATGTCAAATGACTATCATTTTGACTTATATGGTGGAGAAGGTGACGTTAGCTAGAAGGATCGAGTGCGCTATCTGTAAGCAACTAAACTAACGTAGTAAGACGTGTATATACGGTTGTATTTTGTAATTTATGACAACACTGGCAGGAAATTATATTAACCTTTGTCATTAGACACACTATTTTATGTATGCTCCTTGGAGTTTCCTATTGTTACTGTACTAGCATCTTGCGTTATCTAGACAATGCTGTCTCTCTAAGAAACTTTCAATTTAATCAGAAATTGTTTAGACAGTCAATAAGTGGATAAAATCACTACTTACTGCTTGCAGGAATATAGTTGGAATTGCCCCTTTCTTCAGTTTTTTTTTTGTTTACCTGCAGAACTCCCACACATTCAGCTGCAGTTCCGCCTGACAATGAACATGGGATGGCATATGCAAATGTTGGGGGCGTACATATTAAAGATCCCAGCGATTGCGTCACAGTTGGTGTTATGTTGAGATTCGCCTATTTTTCATATGAAGGAGGAGGCAATGGTGTTTCGATCGATCGATCGATCTGATATCTTTCTCGATATT
Source organism: Paracanthobrama guichenoti (assembly GCA_018749465.1). Taxonomy (NCBI): domain Eukaryota; kingdom Metazoa; phylum Chordata; class Actinopteri; order Cypriniformes; family Gobionidae; genus Paracanthobrama; species Paracanthobrama guichenoti. Next base: position 29,282,594 of record CM031961.1, on the reverse strand, counting down.
TAAGCATTTTCCCATAATCGGGTATCGATTTTGTAATATCGGATTCACCGATAAATGGCGCCATCTTGTGGACGTTTTGAAAATTGCATGCAAGCCCGCAATTAAAGCCCTGCGTCTGAGGGGAGATGAGTCAACAATGGTGTTCAAAGGTAAAATAACTTGCATCCCTTAATCAATAAACTTTATTTAACATAACAGCCGGTAATGCAGAAATGAGATATGCACAAAAAACTTGGCGCTAAAAATAGAGACGAACTCACAGAGTCGCCTAATCCGCTATGTCCCAATAAAGACGTAACTTTACATGAATGAAATAAAACGGGCAAGAATGAGAGCATGTTGGAAATACAAGCGCTGAATTTATTTCTGTCTCTCTCGGTTTATGCTCATCTCGTGAAGTCGCTTCAACTTCAACCTGATGCTTCAGCACAGTCACTAGGGATGTCGATCCGATCCACGGCATCGGTATTGTGTCGATACTGGCCCAGAACGCTAGATCGGAGATCGGAGCAGAGAAAAAAATATGATCCGATACCTATCCAACACAAACCATGGGAAAATCTAGCTTAAACCTTGGATATTAGCATTTCCCTTGTTGCGACTAGGGTTGCCACCCGTCCCATGAAATACGGAATTGTCCGTCGGAGATCAGAGCAGAGAAAAAATTTTACAAGCAAAATGACGCGTATTGGTTTTGTTGCACGGGTTGGACGCGTCGGAATTGTATTTTGCAAGCAAAATGACGCGTATTGGTTTGACGGAAGATTCCGTATTTCACGGAATACATCCTTGTGTATTTGTCCGTATTTTACATAGGTCCACACATAGGTCAATAAACATAAGGATTTTGAAGTGTGGAGAATACTGATTATGTTGAGATTCGCCTATTTTTCATATGAAGGAGGAGGCAATGGTGTTTCGAGACTCACTGTATGTGATTTCCATGTACTGAACTCTTGTTATTTCACTATGGCAAGGTTAAGTCAATTTTTCATTCTAGGGCACCTTTAAGGTTAGGGTTAGGGTAAATAAGTCAGAATATCACCCCTTAAAATTACTTATTTTCTTTGTTAATTTTACTTAGCTTAGTTAACTTAGTAGAGTTTACTTAATTCCATATGTGAAATGTACTTGAAATGTGAAAAATTAAGTACATTTTACTCGTTTTTTGTTTTTGTTTAGTTTTTTCTCTGTGTGCGACAATGCAGATTTTTTTATAGATAACACCATCTTTCACAAGTCCCCGAACTAAAAACATCCTCAAGCAACAATATCAAATGATGTTTGTAGAGAGACATGATCTCTCACTCTTGTTTCATTTCTAATTGCCAGTAGTAGGAGTAAAGGAACAGAAACTTTGACAGATAACTCTCCCACTAAACAATATGCTCAGCACTGGATGTAATACCACATATAGCACAAGACATGCCAACAACAGCATAACCTTTTTCTCACATCCCATCGCCTACACGTGCAAACTCAGACTGAATAATTACAGTTATTGTGATGTTCAAAATATTTCAGAACACTGTTCCTGAGGTCTTATTCTGGGGCAAGAATATCTGAAAATGTGATTAAGTCTTGATTAGGATATGCAAAAAAGTCTCTTCAGCGTAAAACAGAAATTAACATATTTATGTACATTCAGCAACTCTGGTTCTTAAAGTTGGCCCTCTGTTTGTCACTTATTGAGTTTAGTGTAGAGCTGACACTGTATGATTAGGATAAATCAGGTCAGTCAGGTCACAAGGGCTCTGTCAGAGCTAATACTCAATCTAAAAATCAATGAAGACGCAATGCTGAAGGGTTTGAGTAAGTTTCATCTCAAATTCTCACTTACACTTCAATATCGAAGGTTCATTTTTTATTTTTATTTTTAATAGAAAAGGTTGCTGATTTAATGAAAGCTAAGACCCCACAACTTTGCTCAAAGGTAAACTTTAGCATTCGTCACACTGGAGAGACTTAAAGCCAAAATTAGTAATTTCAGTTATGCATTCATCTTTAGGAAATAGATACCAGATTGTGAATCATCATTTAGAACAGAAATGGCCCAAAACTTTTTTTTGGCTCATATGAGATCTGTTTTTTCATAACAGTGTGAACAGTACAAAACATATGGAATCAGATATTTTAGATAGATTCTGATTTGGGCCACTTTCATGGCTACATTCACACTGCGAGCTTTAGTGCTAGGGATGTGACGGTGAGGACATTTTCCCACCGGTTAATCGGCGTGTGACAACACCGATAAAACCGGTATCACCGGCGGAGGCTTTTCAAATCGCTCATTTTAAACCGAAAGTAAAATGCGCACGTTTGGGTTTTCATAACGGAGCGGTGCAGAGCAAAGCGGGAGTTTTCAATGAATTCCAATGAAAGTTAAGCTTCCATAGGCATGAACTAAAAACATGCCACATGTTTATGGAAGTAAACAGGAGGACATTAGAGTAAGCGATTACTTGTTTATTTATTGCATGATCTGCAGCAGAAGCTAGAAAATTCATGCACAGGAAATATAAAAAACAAAGAGGAGGATGCGAAAAAAGAGAGCCCTCATGTTTTGCTTGTATATAGAGCTGTCACTGTAATACTTATGAGCTCTGACACATCACTGTCCTTCCACTGATTACCTTTCACAACTGTCTTAATAACTTTGGGTATGTAAAATCTTTGAAGTGACTCCCACGAGTGCAGAATTGATTCCGATTTGACGGTTCAGACTGAGGTCCCATTGCTAAACATCTGACCTGTATCGGATTTAGGACCACATATGGAAGTGGCCCAAATCTGAATTGAAAAGATCAGATTCCATGTGGTTTGTGCCGTTCACACTGTCATGAGAAAAACGGATCTGAGTCACATATGAGCAAAAATGAGATTTTGGCCAGTCTGAACATAGTGGTCCTAAATCAGATACAGGTCAGATGTTTTGCAATGCAGTTCAGTGTGAACAGTGATATTAGAATTCATTAGTGATCGATCGATCGATCTGATATCTTTCTCGATATTTAAGCATTTTCCCATAATCGGGTATAGATTTTGTAATATCGGATTCACCGATAAATGGCGCCATATTGTGGACGTTTTGAAAATTGCATGCAAGCCCGCAATTAAAGCCCTGTGTCTGAGGGGAGATGAGTCAACAATGGTGTTCAAAGGTAAACTAACTTGCATCCCTTAATCAATAAACTTTATTTAACATAACAGCCGGTAATGCAGAAATGAGATATGCACAAAAAACTTGGCGCTAAAAATAGAGACGAACTCACAGAGTCGCCTAATCCGCTATGTCCCAATAAAGACGTAACTTTACATGAATGAAATAAAACAGGCAAGAATGAGAGCATGTTGGAAATACAAGCGCTGAATTTATTTCTGTCTCTCTCGGTTTATGCTCATCTCGTGAAGTCGCGTTCAACCTGATGCTTCAGCACAGTCACTAGGGATGTCCCGATCCGATCCACGGCATCGGTATTGTGTCGATACTGGCCCAGAACGCTAGATCGGAGATCGGAGCAGAGAAAAAAATATGATCCGATACCTATCCAACACAAACCATGGGAAAATCTAGCTTAAACCTTGGATATTAGCATTTCCCTTGTTGCGACTAGGGTTGCCACCCGTCCCATGAAATACGGAATTGTCCCGTATTTACAAGCAAAATGACGCGTATTGGTTTGATTGGTTTGAAGATTCTGTATTTCACGGGAATACATCCTTGTGTATTTGTCCCGTATTTTACATAGGTCCACACATAGTTCAATAAACATAAGGATTTTGAAGTGTGGAGAATACTGATAGCAAATATAAAGAAATCAATAAGTAGTTGAGAAGCTCATTTGTGTGATTGAGTTTTAGCGGCTTTGTTGCCATAGCGGCGGAGTCTCGAGAACACATGCGCTGTAACGCTCTCGTCCACCGTTTGATGAACGCAAGAGGATCTCCAGATATAGGGCTAAAAAAAAAAAAGGTATCAATTGGTCTGTCCAGTAACTCATGATGAACCTCAAGCTAACTGCACACTTTGCAGAGCAGCATTTCAGTGTCTCAGACTGTCTGACTTAAAGCAGCATGCGCTGACAGACACATCCTTGCTTCTAAAGGTAGGGCTATTTTATATACCGGTAATATATTCATATAATATTCCCTACATTATCAGAGCTTGGCAGATTTTTTTTAGACAGGTTAATTAATAGATTATAGCCTAAATAATGTTAATTTATCATTTTGCTAGGCTATATTAATCATACATAATACATAATTCTGTTATATAAAGTTTATGACGTTTAAAAAGCTTTCCTGTAGCTCAAACACTAAGAGCGTGGCGCTAGCAACACCAAGGTCATGGGTTCAATTCCCAGGGAAAGCAAGAACTGACAAAAAATGTAAAAATGTGTACCTTGAATGCAATGTAAGTCGCGTCTGCCAAATATGTAAATGTAAAAAACATATTTAGATAAAAATGGGACACATAATTACATAATATTATAGTCATAATAATTTAAGTAAATTAATAAAAGATGTCCCTTATTTTGGCTTCTTACTTTCCATTTATTTTATTATTATTAGTAGTATTAGTAGTAAAAAAAATATATCGTTTTGATATCGGATTCGGCAAATAGCCAAAGATGTGGAATCGGAAATCGGAAGTGAAAAAGTGGTATCAGGACATCCCTGATAGTCACCATATAACTTTTAATAAGATCCACTCGTTTAAAACTCCTTAAATTATATTAACGTTTGCTATATAACATTTATATAATAAACATCTAAATAATTACAGCTCTGTGGAAATTAATTATTAGGCCTATCTCAGTGAGAGACATTCTGTGTAAACGCATAGATGAATAGAACAATAGATAAATATCGGTTCTATATATATATATATATATATATATATATATATATATATATATATATATATATATATATATATCGGTTATCAGGCACATAAACATGCAAATAATTGGTATCGGTATCGGTTATATATAAAAAAAACAAAAACAATACCGGTCGATCACTAGAATTCATGCTACTTTTTACTCTAGATCAACATTAATCACAATTCTATGCTGATGGGTCACTCCAAAGATGTTGCATATTGGTAGTTCTTTGGTCAGTCTGTGAATAAGGAAAATGGCAGCAAAGTTAGTCCATGGAGGAACAGTGAGCTGTTTCATAAGTATTGTTATGAAGTACGGTGACAGCTCTATAGCCTACAAGCAAAACTTTATGAAAAAAGAAAAACCCTGTTCTCTTTCTCCTCATCCTCGTCCTTATCGCCTGCGCACAAATTCACTAGCTTCCATAGCACATCACCTTATAAAGCATAATAATACTAACTATAATATAATACATAACACTAATTTCAGTAACCTCTGTGTTTATTTACTTATAATTCCATGTTGAATGCCATCTTTGTCATTGCTGTTTTGCAGAGATGGGACCAAGTCGCACATGTGCACGTCTCAAGTAAGTCTCAAGTCTGAACCTTCAAGTCTCAAGTAAGTCCCAAGTATTTTTTTCTTGGGCAAGTCAAGTCAAGTACAATTGTTTTGTTAATTAAAATAAAGCTGAAATAAAATGAAAGTAAAATGTAAATATTAGATGAAAAACTTTAACTTAAAACTTGAAATAAGCTGAAATAAAATAAGTCATAAAAATAATATTAATAAAAACTATAGGAGCTTGTTTTTGACATGGAATATAAAAAAATAAGTGCGACTTTTTCCCTCACGCTTCTGACTTCTTTTCTCACAATTGTGAGTTTATATCTCGCAGTTCCGACTTATTTTCTCAGAACTGTGAGACAAAGACATAAAGTCCAATTCTAAAGGAAAAAAGACTGACTTTTTTTTCCCTCAAAATTTTGAGATTCAATTCTGACTTTATATCACACAATTCTGACTTTATAACTTGCAATTGCAGTGGCGGAAACAAGCTTCCATAAAAAACAAATGCACTAAAAGAAAAATGTGTAAGATAAAATTCAATATGAATAAATACTTTGCCTCTTAGCAAAGGCCAGCTCAAAGTGTCTGAAGCATGTGTGCTAACTTCTTTGCACCTTAAACACACATTGTTGGAGGATTCTCAAACATCTGTTAGCACACATCATTAGATGACAGCATGTGAACATCCACCATTATAACAGCAACAGTGCTTGTACGTCTACACGTTCCACCTTCTGACATCTAACATCTAACTCACATGCACAGACCTTCCATAAGGACACCTCTGCATGACCTACTGTCGTCTAACTGTCACAGAAATGGAGATGTCCTCTGTGTAAGTGAAAGAACAGAGGTAAGCCTCTAGGGTACAGACTTGCTGTTTTTGCACTGTTTGTTCAAATCATTCTCACACTTGACCTCCAACCCCACGCATGCTAAAGGTCATTCTGTGTATGAACAAGAGGTGATGAGGGACTTCAGGGGAGCACTTCAGCTGCAGTTCATCACAAAGAGACAAATATCACACTACAAACTATGCTGTGATGGTATATACGACAGTAGAAATGTCTTAGCTGAAAGACTGTTTATACTGAGGCAGGACTTGTGAGCAGCAAGGAACATAAAAAAAATGCAACATTGTTTATGGTTGCCAAGCAATGCAGCACTATACACTAGCCTTAAAAATAAAGGTTCCAAAAGGGTTTTCTATGGAGACCCTAAAGGGACATGGTGAAGGAAAAAAATATGAGATGGGAAAAATGAGAGGAAAAATTATTTGTAAATGCTTTTTGTGTTCTCTCACAAAGTGCTCAAAAGGTTTTGCAAGCGAATGCAAAGTTTCTTGGGGGAACGCAAAATCATTGACTTATTATTTTCCCTCCCATCTCATATTTTTTTCCACCACCATGTCCTTTAAGCCCCATTCACACCACCAGCGACAAAGCGACATGATCCCATTCATTTCAATGGAGCGCTGGCGACTTCCAGCGACATGTGACAGTCGAGTGTGAGAATGACCTTTGGTGATGGAATGTAGACTGGCAAGCGAAGTGAGACGTGACAAAAGTTCAGCAATTTATGCAAATGAGAAGTACATTTTGCGAGACCGACAACTAATAGGAGTGAAGACAGTGAGTGGAGCTCACATCACCGTCTCGAATGCAGGCAAGACAGACAGGACAGAGTTCTGGAGCGAATTTACTGTTATATATCGTTTGACTGTAACCACATACATGGATATAATAAAATGATGCATGGAAAAGAAACTGTCGGCAGTCTTAGTGAGTTTGATTCATACATTGTTATTTTGTGGTGTTAATTATATGAGGCAGTGAGCAGTTTAGCACTGCTGCAGTTCATAATATGGTTTCCCCTGCAGCATTTCGATTATGAGGGACAAGAAAAATAAGTATTTGTCAAATTCAAATGACGTTTTAGTCATTTTTGACAGTATGAGTAAGTTTAATTTGATGATTGATCGATCGTTGATCTGGTTAATGACGATGTAGTTTATATCACAACACTCTCCAACAGCAGAATGCTACTTTTAATTCTTTTAAGTCTAATTCCTAGAACTATATTTTAGTTTTATACATCACTTGTGATTGCATTTTCTAAAGAAATGGCTAGACGTGCAGTCTACCAATAACATTAGAGCGACAGCACTGGAAACGCCCACAAGCGACTTCACAGTACAGAGACTAGCGACATGGGGCTTTAGAGGCTCTGTAGGTTTTAGCAGCAACGCCACAGAAGAACCATTTATGGTTCCCCAAAGAACCTTTCAGTGAAAAGTTTTTTTTGTTTGTTTTTTTTGTCAGCAATCATTTTATGTCATCCAGTGGACTTTTGACAGCTCCAGGGCTTTTCTGAAAACTACAGATTCCGCATATTTGTATCCCTGCTCACCGACAGTCTGATCGACAGAGGGTTATTAACAGAGCAGTCATTGTAAGGATAGGTTCATCACAATGAACTCTTTAAACAACATTATTTTAAAAATGGAACACTATGCCAAAAGCTTTTCTTACCTGTATGTGACAGTGTTTTGCTTCGGAGGGTTGGGCAGAACTGACAGAATGGTAGTTTCTTTGTTCCCCCCTATGCAGGTTGTTACCTACAAACACAGAGTTTTTTCAGATATTCCGCTGCAGTGTTCTCTCTGCATTTAAGATTCTTTGCACTGATTCCTTCACTGGAAACCGCAAGTTTCCCACTAAACATTTACGCTTTGAATTCTTGCAGCCTGGAAGTCGACACCATTATAACTAAAAGTATTTCTACTAAAGCAACGGGGTATTTGATTCTGGTCAAGCATATCCATAGCAGACTTGTGGGAGTGGCCTTGGAAGACAACATGACCAGTGCATTATGGGTGTTGAAGTTTTCCTACCTATTTGGCAAAAGGGAAAACAACAGCCTTTTTTCCTCTGTTATCTCTAGTCAGGTAGCACCGATTTCAATTGTCCCGTATTTCTATTGCACAGGCTGCCAAGTTTTATTCAAAGCCCATTTTGCCAGCAAAGTACCCCTTTAAGGAAACATTTTATCATAAGGTCTGTCAAAAATGTCCAATAACATCAATGGGAAGAGATACAGAAATAGGGATGGGGCGATTACCAGTTTCATGATAAACCATGATAAAATGTACTGACGGTTAGTAATATCATTTAAAATTTAGTTATCATTAAAACCATGTTTGATTATCACGATTTTGAAAACTCGCTGTAAATCCTGTCCAGCCAGCACCAGTCTGGTGCAGACACATCGCGCAACGTTGTTTTTTTGAACGAGAAGAAATGTCAGAAGGCAGCGCTCGGGAGATTTTTCAGTCTTCTAAAAGGACCAAATCTGAGGTGTTCTCATATTTTGGCTTTTACCAAAGTCCTGAGGGAAACTTTGAGGATGCCCACCCTGTCTGCAGAACATGCAAAAAGAAAGTTGCTGCAATAGGAGGAAACGCTTTAAATCTGCCGAGTCGTCTTTGTGACCATCACCCACTGTGACTGTTGTAAAGCGAACGCAAGGCAAGTGGACCTTGACCTCAATACCAAAACTACGTCTGGGAAATAATTGGACACAAAATATTAATAGTTTAAATATTTTCTCACTCTCTTGTAATTAACGTGAAGCTTCCGCAAAGAAAAGTTCACAGCAAGTGGCTTTGAGCCAAAGACAAACTATCAAGTTCAAACCAGACTATTAAGGGTGACATTTAAGGACTAATAATGTATATTCATTGTACACTTATTACACAGATTTTCTCTACCACATAAATAATTACGGGGACTTAAATAATTAAATTGAGATTAAGGTTTTAAATCTTACCTGTTTATAAATCCATTTTTTACAGTGTACTTAAAGCAATCGCCCAGACAAGATGGTCACAACAAGTTATAGTAATAGTAATAATTATAGTAGTATTAATAGTAAAGTCCTCTGATTTAATTTTCAATACAATCAAAAACAGAGACACAATTGCATTTGAATGAAACGAGAGAGTGCGCCCGTTGTGATGTGATACACCGGATGTGTGCTGTGTTATAATTAATGCGTTGCTGTAAGGAAATGCCACAGAATAAAATCTTGGTTTAAAAAAGTGCATAGAGCTGCTTGTTTTATTTGTTGCTTGTTGATTTTCAAATATAAAACTAGTTGAAATGTTTTCAGAGTGTGCGTGAGTTCTTTTTGAACAATTTCATCTCATTTTAACAAAACCTTGATAATATTGATAATCGTGATAATTTGGGTCACTATAATCGTGATGTGACATTTTCACACCGTCCCATCCCTATACAGAAAGCATGAAATGAAACTTCAGCTGAATATCCTAATAATCTGACTGCTAGAATGCGTATGATGTTAATGGTGCAGAAAGCATGAAATGAAACTTCAGCTGAATATCCTAATAATCTGACTGCTAGAATGCGTATGATGTTAATGGTATGTTAATGGTAGGATTTTGATTATGGCATTTATGTCAAATAAAAATAAAATGTCAAGTGTCATAAACATTTGTAATGTTACAAATCTCTTTAAAGTCATTTAACATCAAGTGTTTAATTCAAGTGTTAGTTTCTTTAAAATTATATATTTTCTTATTATCATTTTTATATTACTAAATTAAATTTCTTTTTTTTTTCTTGGAATTTCCGTCAGTGTGTATATATATATATATATATATATATATATATATATATATATATATATATATATATATATATATATATATATACCACAGATAAAATGCAATTCTGAGTGACCCTGTCTGGGTTTATAACATCTGTGAGCACACTGCTTTCTTCGCTTATTCAAACTCACTCTCAGGCTGAGGGTAAAGCCCAAGTGGATTTAACATTGGCTTTAGGTGACCCAGATAAAGCTACATCCATCCAGCAGTGTCTGAGCCACAGATAAAACCTCTTTTCCTCTGCTTACTTGATTAGCATGCCATTTACTTTCGGCTTATGACCTGCATCAGTTTCAAAGCCATAAAATGCACACGTTTCAAAGTCGATAGGATTTTTTTAATTCAGATTCAATGATAGTGAACCCATCACTGCAGAGGTTGCACTGAAAAGGTCCCTTTTATCTTTTATAAGCTTTACACACTTATCTCCATCATATACCATCTGATAATATTCTTGCTATCAATGAACTCACAAAGGGCACACACACACACACGCATGGATATGCAGGCACACACCAATCCATGGGCAACAGGGACACATTAAAGCACTATCAAATTTGTTACACCTGGATAGGCACACGCTGCCAATCAATCTTAATTCAGATTAAAGGGCACTCTTACAGAGATTTCCAATGCAGTATTTATAAAGTGCTGACAAGGGCCTGAGATGATGATCATCAACTCAGAAAGCTGATAGTTCCAACCTCCTCCACAGATTAGCTGGTTCTGAACACAAAGCACAGTGAGTGGGGAGGTTTTTTTATTTTTTGAAGATTGCTCAGGTTTAATGGACTCAATCGTATGAACATGGTCCAAATTATTTTACTTAAATGGGAACCCAGATGGCAACGGAGTGTGGGCCAAATCTGGTTTACGTTCGGCACTTCTGGATTGATTCTGGCATTGTTGTTTTTTTCCACAGTCTAGTGTCAAACAGCATAAGGCTGAGTTCTGGCGTGAGTCTGGCCAACCAAAAGAAACAAAAACATTTCACAATATATGAATATTATTTCTGCCTCAGTTTTGGGGATTCTGGCGTAATATTGGTCCATTTGTGGGTGAGCTCTGGGGTAAAGGTGGTGGCAGTTTGGCTCTTTTCTGGCTGACATCTGGGGATTCTGGCACTGTTGTGGCCCAGTTATTCCCAGTGATTTCTGGTAACATGGAAGAAGTTGTGGGTGAGTTTTGGTCTGCATCTGGCATGTATCTGGTTAACTTTCGGCAAGCTTTTGGCCAAAATTTGCTATCTGGGAAAAGACCTAAACCTACATAACTATTTGTCCAAACATTGTTTTCTACCTCAAAATAGGCTCCATCTGAAATTGCATGAGTAGGAACTTATTAAATAAGTAATTACTTCACGGTCGCTAAAAAGTATGTTCTATATAATATGAATGTCTGTAGTATGAATGTAATCCAGAGGTACTACATCTGCCATGTTGTAATTATCATGTGAATTATCATGTTATGTCGCTTCACTGCAATTCAAAATTCACAGTTTACTGCAGTCAGCCGGATCCAGGCCGTATCCAGACCAGATGGAGGACGTGTGCCTGGACATGACCAACGCATCCCTGAAATGTCTGCAGAGAGCATGTCAATTAAACGGGACATAATGGAGACACTTAAATTTCAACTATATTACCGATCTGCCCGCATTGACACTATATGATAACATCACCGTTTTCTCCAGAGTGGCTGTACAGCCGAATCAAATTCTGTTGCATTGTTTTCCTGTTAACACTGTGAAGCTGCTTTGAAATAATTGGCATTGTAAAAAGCGCTATATAAATAAAGGTGACTTGACTTCAGAATCTCGCCAGAAGTAGTAGGTCATCCAGGTACTTTTTGCCTACTCTTTTTTTGAGTACTGTGAATTCAGCCTATAGTCTGTGTGCTTTTGAGCATATCACAGATTTTTGTGAGCATGTGTAAACAACAGCAACATCCATTACCTCCCCTACATCCTGTGGGAAGAGGTACATCATAACAGAATTCCTGCTCCAGGTCCACCTCAGGGCACGAAAGCCAGTCAGGGACACAGGGAACGGTGCATTGATTTTAATCAGTGATGTCACAGAATCAATGGGACCTTATAAGCCTCAGGTGAGAAGTGGTAATGAGTCGTGGCCTCATGAGAGGTACTTTTTATTGGGCGGAGGACAAGCAGGACATCATGCCCAGTCTTTATTTTCGCCAATAGTAAAAAAGTTCCCCGGATATTGGATAACTTCACAATTGTGAAGACTGTAATGACAGTATTCCAAAAGGCATACACATTCTGACTCATTCACCAAAGCAGAATATCTTGCTCAACCAGTGGGAAAATATTTCAGGCTGCAATGCAGCCAAGCAAAATAAATGTGATGAGGTAACTTCGCAAAGCATCTGCTCCCACAGTATTGTGTATAAATAAAAGGCATTGCAAGTTTACACAGTAAATTAGCATTATGAAACCTTCTTTTAACAAACAACTCAGTTGAACAGCAGGTCATAGTCCTGCCACATGGGCGATACTGACTCCAATGATCTGATGTTTTTAATCGTTGCTATTAATCACTTGCTTTGGTCACTGTTATCACAGTGTGATTAATTGCACTTCCTTAATAAATCTATTTGAATACATTTGTCTGACAAATAAGAATAAAGAAAGGCTATTTTCCCAGAGTTTATACCCAGCTCTAGAGCACATGCCTGGTGATGTATGAGCAGAGCCGTATTCTTTTCGCATGAACCCAACATGCTGATTACAAACAATTATTCACTGTAACTTACTATAATAAAGGGATAATCTTAGCTCATAAATTTATTCCCTCTGCTTTGAACCAGAGCTTTCCTGTTCACATGCTGAGTGCATACACTATACACGATTGACATGGTAACCTGTTGCCATCTGTAACGCCTAGGGTAAAAGAGCATGTTGTTTTTGATCAGACATGGTTTGGATCAATACAACCCTTTCTTCACACTCATGCATGTATCAATAATTGATTGAGTCGTGTCAATGCACCAGATGGGGCTATTAAACCGCTAAGTCTCAAATCGTGAGACACTTTCACACATGAAACCTGTTAAATTGCGGTAAAATTGCCGAAATGCCTTTTCCTCTTTCGGCGATTCACACACGCAACAGCTTCCCGTCTTTGTCCATAGTGAAAATGTTCACGCATCAGCAGCATAATGGTGTTAAAACCCCATTTGCTCAGATGGAGAGAAGATATGTCCAATTTGACAAATACAGTCACGTCTTTGTAAACGGTCAAATAAAACGTGACTGCCGTCTGATTCTTTGTTCAGCCAATCAGAAGACTTTTGAGGCACTTTCTGTCTGTCAGTCATTTCGCTCATTCACAGCAGGCACTCCTCATGTATATATATATAGATTGGAGGGTGGGAAATGCTTCAAAACATCTTAAAGGAATAGGACGGCACAGTAAAATAAAGAAGCCAAAAAGCAATGCGGCCAAAAAAAGAAGCAAGATGAGAGAGCAAGAGCAAGCTTCTCATCGCTGGAGGGAGCAGAGAGCTTCAAAACGGCTTGAAAACAGATGCCAATCTTGCTTTGTTTCTGACTGACAGGTAAATATATTCCTATAGAAAAAGGTTGTTTCTGTTGGAAATTCTAGAACACCTAACATTGCTCATAGCACATTTTAAAGGCATAATTCACCCCAAAATGAAAATGTTGTCATTATTTACTCATTTTTAGGGTTATTATCGTCAAATAAAACTAATACTAAAACAAACAATAAAAAATAAATACTACAGTCATGGTCTATATTATATACATACAAAATGCATGTTATTTTTTTTATTTATTGCATGTTTGCATATAGTCCACAAGACAACACAATAAATAAATAAAAGCTGAATTTATAAAAATGACCCGTTTAAAAGTTTACACAGCCTTTACACACCCTCTTAACACTGTGTGTCGTTACCTGGCTGATCCACGTCTGTGTTTTTGTTTTGTGATGGTTGTTCATGAGTCCCTTGTTTGTCCTGAACAGTTAAACTGCCCAATGTTCTTCAGAAAAATCATTCAGGCTCTGCACACTCTTCAGTTTTCCAGCATCTTTTGCATTTTTTAACCCTTTCCAGCAGTGGCTGTATGATTTTGAGATTCATCCTTTCAAACTAAGGGACTCATATGCAGCTATTACAAAAAGTTCAAACATTCAGTGATGCTCCAGAAACAAACACAATGCATTAAGAACTCAGAGACTTTTGAACAGGATTCTTATTTTGTTTAAAGATCACTTTTTTTTTTATTTACTGCCCTTCAGAAGCTACAGAAGATATTTACATGTTTCCCAGAAGACAAAATAAGTTACATAAAATAAAATAAAAGTACAATAAAGACGTGAGCGACAAATCTCAGACAGTAAACTGATGTCTCGTTCTATTTATGATGTACTGACACAAAAGGACAAATGGGCACTTTGTCACGTCCAGTGTAGACACGTGTCAGTGTGAAAAGATGAATCTCAAAATCATACAGCCACTGCTGGAGAGGGGTCAAATATGCAAAAGATGCTGGAAAACTGAAGAGTTTGCAGGACCTGAAAGATTTTTCTGAAGAACATTGGGCAGTTTAACTGATCAGGACAAACAAAGGACTCCATCACAAAAAAACCCCATCACAACAACCATCAAAAAAAAAAAAAAAAAAAACAGTTGGAGATCATCCAGGTAACGAACACACAGTATAAAGAATCAAGTGTATGCAAACTTTTGAACTGGGTCATTTTTATAAATTCAACTTTTAGTTCGTCTTGCAGACTATGCATAAACATACCGTATGTTAAATTTCTTATTTCTTATATAAAATAAAAAAATTCAGATTCTGCAATGTATACATACACATACACACATACACACACAGGTGCTGGTCATATAATTAGAATATCATCAACAAGTTGATTTATTTCACTAATTCCATTCAAAAAGTGAAACGTGTATATTATATTCATTCATTACACACAGAATGATATATTTCAAATGTTTATTTCTTTTAATTTTGATGATTATAACTGACAACTAAGGAAAATCCCAAATTCAGTATCTCAGAAAATTAGAATATTGTGAAAAGGTTGAATATTGAAGACACCTGGAGCCACACTCTAATCAGCTGATGAACTCAAAATACCTGCACAGGCCTTTAAACGGTCTCTCAGTCTAGTTCTGTAGGCTACACAATCATGGGGAAGACTGATGACTTGACAGTTGTCCAAAAGATGACCATTGACACCATTCAAAAATGTGGGGGAGATTCACAAAGAGTGTACTGCAGCTGGAGTCAGTGCTTCAAGAACCACTACACACAGACGTATGCAAGACATGGGTTTCAGCTGTCGCATTCCTTGTGTCAAGCCACTCTTGAACAACAGACAGCATCAGAAGCGGGCAAAAAAGACTGTACTGCTGCTGAGTGGTCCAAAGTTATGTTCTCTGATGAAAGTAAATTTTGCATTTCCTTTGGAAATCAGGGTCTGAGGAAGAGAGGAGAGGCACACAATCCACGTTGCTTGAGGTCCAGTGTAAAGTTTCCACAGTCAGTGATGGTTTGGGGTGCCATGTCATCTGCTGGTGTTGGTCCGCTGTGTTTTCTGAGGTCCAAGGTCAATGCAGCCGTATACCAGGAAGTTTTAGAGCACTTCATGCTTCCTGCTGCTGACCAACTTTATGAAGATGCAGATTTCATTTTCCAACAGGACTTGGCACCTGCACACAGTGCCAAAGCAACCAGTACCTGGTTTAAGGACCATGGTATCCCTGTTCTTAATTGGCCAGCAAACTCGCCTGACCTTAACCCCAGAGAAAATCTTTGGGGTATTATGAAGAGGAAGATGCGGTATGCCAGACCCAACAATGCAGAAGAGCTGAAGGCCACCATAAGAGCAACCTGGGCTCTCATAACACCTGAGCAGTGCCACAGACTGATCGACTTCATGCCACGCCGCATTGCTGCAGTATTTCAGGCAAAAGGAGCCCCAACTGAGTATTGAGTGCTGTACATGCTCATACTTTTCTTGTTCATACTTTTCAGTTGGCCAAGATTTCTAAACATCCTTTCTTTGTGTTGGTCTTAAATAATATTCAAATTTTCTGAGATACTGAATTTGGGATTTTCCTTAGTTGTCAGTTATAATCATCAAAATTAAAAGAAATAAACATTTGAAATATATCAGTCTGTGTGTAATGAATGAATATAATATACAAGTTTCACTTTTTGAATGGAATTAGTAAAATAAATCAACTTTTTGATGATATATATATATATATATATATATATATATATATATATATATATATATATATATATATATAATATATATAAAAGCAAAACATCAAAAACATTGAAATCTGTTTTATGGAGTTTTGTCTACCGAAAGTGTTTTAAAAAGATGCTTTGTTAGCATGTTGTTAACAACCGTACAATCCATTGAACACACTTTTATCCTCACAGTCTTGCTTTCATTGCTGTCAAAAAAAAAAAAAAAAAAAAAGATATGTTTATTATAGATTATAGATCGTTTATTATAAACAAATGTTCAACAGCGTTAAAAAGATGGTTTGCTCTCAGCGTGTTTTTTTTTTTTCTGCATGTTGTGCTTCGTTTTTTTTCCTTTCCAACAGCAGATCTCGGCCGATCCAAAGTGAGAACGAGGGACAGGGTTACCATGACTGTGCGGTTGGTGGCCTCGTTGATATTCTCCTCCTCATCCTTCTCTCTGCCTGACCCCTTTTGTTAGCTAAATTACATAAGCTGGTGGAACAGTGGCGGAATGAAGCACAGGGGTCCAGAGATACAAAAACAGCAGCTCATGTATACATTATTTCACTAATCCCCCGTAAAACACTTATTATGCAGCAATGAAGAGCAGAGATAAAATGATTAGCCTGATGTTGGGGAAGGCTCTGCCCATTTCCTCTTATGCTCTCTCCAACACGACTGCCAACTGATGCTTAGCATTGCAAATGACCTGCCAGAGCACCAAAAGAAGGGAGATGAGAAAAGAGGAGTGCAGAGAGGCAGAGGGAGTTTAGGACTGGGGAGGATGTTGCCGGGGGTGGGGAGGAGGTGTGGGTGTGTTTCACTATTTATAAAGGCAAACTCATTCTGTATAAGCTCTTTGATGGAGTGCAAACCCGTGGCTCCAAGGACAAGAGAGAGGCCGGTAATGTGATAAGTGGCCTGGCTGATTTGATTCCGTTCCAAGTCAAACACATGTTTTATTCTGCTCCATTTGATGCCGCTGCCATTACCTGTCTACCTGACCAGACGTAGAAAAGTGCGGTGATGAGAATACCAAACAAAACAATCAAATCTCCTTGTGTCACAAAATAGTTTTAGCAGTTGGATACATTTGTGGGTTCTGGCAGTTTGCAACTCAAGGCATTTTGTTTCGGAAAAGTTTAATCTAGTTTACACGACTGCGTTTTCACCTAAACTGTGTTCTGGCTGTACATTTGTTTTGGGGGCCTGAAAAAAACAAGCTTTTGAAAACGGGTTTCAAAGTGTTTTTGATAAACGATACTGTTATCATCTCTGTGTAAACTACAAAAACATGAATTTGTGAAAATGACAGCATGCGCATGCAAATTAGGTGTTTAGTCTAAAGGCACGTAGTAGTGTTGCTTTATAAAATGACATTGCCATATACTGGCCTGGCATGCATAACATTTTTAGTCATTTTGGCGATCCGTGTGAATGGGGATTGTTTTGACAACATTGCATGAGTATGCAGAAATCAAATTACGACAGCTCGAAATTGGCTACATGCTCATCACTGCAACCCTTCATGCCTCGATCTAAATATAATGCTATGATCAACACTTTTCATGATTAGTTAACCTTGAGAACTGTAATAGTAAAAATGTTTTCGAGAGAATTCCACATGTAATACTAGCTATTTCCATATGCAAAGATGTTAGCCAATCACAGCAGTGGGTGTTTACACTTAAGTCTCACAGCAGACATGCCCCTTCAAACAGAGCGTTCAAATCAGAGGGCTAAAATGCCTTTTATTTCTAAATTATGACAATTTTTGATGTCATAATCATACTAAATCATACTAACATTTTATGTGCACCCCAGGAAACATTGTAAAATAACAAAATAATGCAGCTCATGACCCCTTTAAAGGTTTGGAATGACATGGGTGAGTAAATGATGGCAGTTACTGATATTTACTCATATATATTCTCATATATATTCAGAAATGCTAAATACCCTGAAGCACCCTGGGGCATAATCATATCTGGTAAGTTAACAACTAGCAATTAGTTAGGGCTAATTAATCTTACTTTCTAGGTTCAAATTAGACCAATTTACATTTTAATGTAACTGAAAAAAAAAAAAAAAAAAAAAAAAAAAAAAAAGTTATGACCATATTTAAAAAAAAAAAAAAAAAAAAAAAGACTAGTTTGATGACTAGATGATTTTTGGTTGTGTACCTTATTGAAATCAACCAGACTTTTAGCTAATGAGCCAACTATTCACTAATAAGTTAGTGTTTACATATACATGTAAATACATGTATATGTATTTGATTATGTAATGCCTAACTGTTTTAAAAAAATGTTTGAACTCGGAAAAATTAAACACTTTATAATTAAATGAATGTTACCATAATATATGTTTATTTAATTTGTGCTGATTAATTAGTCTATTGATTAAAATGTTCTGTCAATTATAATGATTTACTTAGCTCTATGTTTTATATTATTGGCTATATTAAAATTAATAATTCAAAATATTTAAATCATCTGTGGACCACAGTTTGAGAATCCCTAGTCTGATTGAAACTGATGTGCAATATGAGACAATCACAGATAGTCAGATAATATTTTCTATTTAAGTTATGTGGTGTAGGATTTTGGGTGAATTAGTCCATCCATCCATCCATCCATCCATCCGTTTACTGAGTGATGGTGTATATGCTGTGCCTCAATATTTGCAAATAGCTAAAGCTAACATTCATTTTGTATCAAGGCAGAAGGCTGATCTGAACCTGTATTGTTCCATCCTCTAATTTGACATGTAACAGGATATGATGTGAGACGGAATACAGACAGAGGTGGGTGGGTTTTTTTTTTTTTCTCAGTAGAGTAGCTCGGCATGGAAGCTGGCACTTTTATTGAATGTGACAGCTACGTTTGACAGTCTGTGCAGGTTTTCTCACTTCCCTATCTCAATCTTCTTGGATATGGAGCAGGTGCGTCCAGAGAGACACAGTTTGCTCTAAGGTCTGCATATTCTGAAGTTTGTCTTGTTGGTCTGGAGGGAAAAAATAAGACACAAAAACCTCCTCTGCTAATGTGACCTATCCCTCTTTCCTAGATTTTTAATGACAGCTCATCTTAGTCTTATTATCTCCAAAACTGCGTCCTTTTCTCATACACTTCATATTATGCTAAAATAGGTCCATTTAATGGTCTTTGCGCCATTTGATTAAAAAGTGGTCAAAAAGTGGACAGTGCATCCAAAAAAAACCCCAAGACAAAACAAACTAAACAATACTAAGAAGCAGACTATCCCCTGAACATTTTTATTTAAATCATTTGCAAATCTTCACCGGCTAGTTCACAAGTTTGAGTTATACATTTATATATATAATAGACCTATATACAGTGGCTTCTCCTACTGCATCAACCATTTTTCTGAAGTGATATCTATTGCCAGTTTATCAGGAAGTGATGATTTTGTTCTCTATTACAGTGCTTTATTTGCAAAAGTTTTATTTTGCAATGTTGTGCTGAAGTTAAATAAGCAAATTTGGATGGAAAGCCTGGTTTACATTACAGATTGGCACAACATTTTTGCGATATTTTCTAAATACTAAAAACTATTGCAAAATGACAGCCTTTCCATTAACAGATGTTATGCAACTAAAAATGTTTTCCTCTGATGAGAAGTCATTTAAAGGGGTCATGAATTGAGAAATCAACTTTCCCTTGAGCTTTTGATATATAAAAGGTCATGGTAATATAAGAATATCCTGTAGGTTTCAGAGCTTAAAACTTGTTAGTCAAAGAAAAGCTTTTATTGACACCAGACCCGGCAAACGCTCGATCTCAGAATATGTCGACCCTTGACGTAATCTTATGCTGAAACGCCACGTCAACATAAGATGAACAATGCCTGGTTCTGTAGCCCCGCCCCCGCCGACTCGTGTCACTGACATGACATAGTCCTAAATATGAGCTTAACTGGATCTATGCTGCATAAACTTCATTCTGATTACAATATTATGAATTATTTCAAATTTTTTAATGAAGATCCAGCTCACGTAGGGAAGACATTACATGTTTGTTCCTTCATTTCTGATCATGGATTTGTTTGCAAACAAGAGACTGGATTTGCAGACAGGATGAGATTACACGAATGAATGAAACAACACACTAATGTGAGTAAAAATGTTTTTATATGTGATAGTATTGCATTGTTTCAGATCGTTTGATATCTATTGATTATGTGTATGTGTCTAACTGAACATACCTTAGCACACTGTCAAAGGCTGAAGAATCCTTTATTTGTGGTGTTGTTGGTTCATTGTGATTCGGGTTCAGACTCGGACCTGTATGGGCCAGGGCTCGTAAAGCCCAACGTCCCAGGGCTATGTGTTTTCCAGACGGGCTACCAAAATGTAAGCCCGGCCTGCCGATGGGCTCTCTTAAATAGTGAAATAACATTCCTTTCTTGATCTGCGTTGTTCACTCTCTTGACTTGATATTTGAAGGAAAAATACAATTGTGGAAGTTTTGATCATGCTGTCTGTAACGTACTTGGCTTGTGTGTGTGTGTGTGTGGTTCGCACTTATATCCACTGATTGGGTGGGCCAAGTAATAAAAAAAATAACATTCCAGTCAATCGCGGGTGGATGAGAGCTAAATCATTGTGTTTGTTTGATAAAGACATTTTGCGAGCCCTGTGGGATGAATCATTCCGGTTTTTCCCACACGCACTTTTTGCGTGTGGGAAATCTTATCCAATCCTAGCCATGGGCGTTTACTTCCAAGTCTTCAGTGCGGCACGCCCATAAAATCCGATCATTGCAGGAGAGAGCCTCAAAACCAGCATAGAAAATAGCCTATTACTTATTCATTATGATGTTTTTGAAAGTAAAAACCATGCAAACATCATAAGTTTACCTCAGACAACAGTATAAAAAAGTAAAAAGGCCAGTTCATGACCCCTTTAAAAAAATTTGGTAGGTTTATGTATAATCGCAGCCACCACACTAGCCATTATTTTTAATTGAAGAAGACACAGGTGTGTTATCCAAGTATTAATGACAAGGAACGCCCTTTATAATTGGGAGTGGCCACATATGAGGTGTTTCTGGGAGGTTATAGTACGCGATTTCACAGAGGACCTTTTTTGGAATTGTGCAATGCACAATGTGTTTTCTGCCCAAACATACCGTGTCATCTTTAAAGGTAAAGTATGTAATATTGACCACTAGTAATTGAAATGGGTACTGTAGTCCAAATTCAAAATATTGGAGAGAGTTGTTTCCCTCGCCCTCGCCCTCTCCTCCTCAGACTCGACGCTCATGCGAGTTGCCAGTATGAGGACACACAACAGGAGCGAGCGCATGGAAGGCGAGGAGACTTACACACTGTAAGTTGATGAGTAGATTTATCCGCATTTTAATACTCCCATTCATAAAGATTTTTAGATGGATGCCGAGGCGTTTTAGGTCGGGTAGAATCTGCGATCTCTGACCCAGTTTGTTTGCTGGCTTCCATGGCTACAGTACACTGTGTTTTCCAACCAACTGGCAACACGGGGTGTCAAAATACTAAAATACTAAATATTGGGTAAACTGGCAGCGCATCACACAGACCAAAACATTCCGACACGGAACACACATTTCAAAGTAGAATAACTGGCTGTAGCATTGTTTTTCAGAGAAACAAGTATGTGAACTCGATGATGCATGCTTCCTAAATATCTGCAAACATATTATGGTATTTTTATGCTTTAGTAGAGTGAAAAAAATGAAATACAGAATGATCATGTGACTGTTACGTATGCCAGGTGACCCGTAAATGCAAAACATCTGTTTTCATTGCAGTTTTTTGAATTTGTGGGGGAAAGGTATGTCTGCTGTATAATACCTCCTATTGAGTTGATTAACTGAGCGTGCTCCTCCCGTACTAATTTGGTTGATTATCTGAACGTGCTCCTCCTGAACCTTATTAATAAAACTTAATTTGGTGCAATGTGATTGGCCATAAGGCCGGAATTAAGTAGGACATATTTTTTGCATTTTAGGGAACTGATGTCTGCATATTAACATTATGCATATTAAGCATAATTCTGATTAAATTCATCAGCATATTATGCACATCAGATATTCTATGTGAATTAATAATAAAAAAATAAATAAAATAAAAAACACTTGATGTTGATATCATGAAGAAGACTAGGTGTTGAAGCTGTAGGATTTGAGGGTGAACCAGACACAAATTACATGTTTAGACTGATCAAGAAGCAGAATTCCTTAGGAACTCAAACTCCACACTCTGGACCCTAAATCAGACAATCGTCATTTGAGACCCCATTCAGTCTGAGCTAACTAACAAAACCCCCAGCTAAGTACTTTATGGCCATGCAAGCTTGTAAGAGATGATCCTAGCCAAAGGAAGAACATGTCACCATTAGGCAGTTAACCCAAGACCAATGGTCAAAAGGACAGACATCATGGCTTGCACGAGGAAAACCAACAAGACAATGCAGAAGGTTGTTTGATCCCCACGACAGAGACTTAAAACAGACCTTCTTCTTCTTAAAGACCTTTGAGTGATCTCAGGGCTGAAATCTCTGAGAACCACAGAGACTGAGACTTTACATATTAAACTGCATCAGATTATTCCAAAACAATGGTAGAAAGATTTATAATCAAAGATTGTTCAACTGCATAATTGTATATCATGCCTAACAGCTGCCTCTGAACCAAAGACGATACCTAATTGGTTAGAGCCTCTCAAAGAGGCTGGACGGACCCCTCAGGTTAAAAGTATCAGAGGAATAGACAGATCTAGGCAGATCAAGATCAGATGAAAATGGGTTAAGAAGTATTCTCTTTTCTTCCTTTTGCTTGGTTTCTTTTCTGTTGAGTCTCATTTTGAAGTTAACTTTTGCTGCAAAGTTTTGGTCAACAATTCAACATCAAAGCCTGCTTCCAACTTCAAACTTCATCCATGAGACTTTCCATCCATCCACCAGCACACCAACGTGATTGGCCGCCCAGGACATGACGAGACCGCCAGCCAACCAACAAACCCGGGAAAGCCCCTCTCCAACAAGGACCACAGAGGGAATGCCCAAAACACAAGTAGAACCTCCAGATTCTAGCCGAACTGGTGCATTGATATAAGATTTAATAACCCACCTAAGAAGTGATAGAAGGGTTAAATTAATGATTGATGGTTCGTCCAGGTCCGGTTTTACAAGGTGCATATATTACTAGAAACTTGGGAATTCAGCATTTCAATCTCTTAAAACTCATTCTTTCCTCGTTTTCAGCAACTCACGTGAATGTGTGTGTGTGTGTTTGTTAGATATTAGTTTAAGTGTTAGAATAATCAATAAAGTTTTGTTTATATTTTTAAAGAGAAGTATCCTGTGTTATGCGCTTACAAATGTAATGTCTTAAACTGCTGATATAGTTACAGTGTTAATAAATAGTGTTTTCCCTATAGTTTGGATATTCATATCCACTGCAGAACTGATTGTTTCGGCCCAACTGAGCACTGGACAATTCATTTGTTCAGCTGTAAAGTAAGTGACTCTTTCAAAATTTCCTATAAATTCATGAATTCCCTTTGAGCTAAACTGACCTGTTTCCCTTGGTGCGGGTAATGTGAAAAGGTATTTCACCAATTAGCTAGCATTAGCTGTAATAATTTTTGAATACAAGTGGCTGCGCTTTCTGTTGCAAGTCAGGTGCAAAAGTCACTGTGTATAATTCAAAACCCCAAGGAAATGTTTCGAGTTATTATAACCTTCCCTTAGATGTACTTTGTAACCAGGATTTGGGAAATCAGTCTTCCCCATGTTCTCAAATGAAGCTGGTAATTACAAACAGCTTGACACAGGGGTAATCATGCCTCCTATGTGGATAAGGCCTCGCATATTTACAACAACACAGTACTGGTGATGGTTTGCACAAATGTAAATATGCATAAACTTGAATATGCCCTCTTTTTTCTTCCCTTCTGTTTGTGTGTTTGCTCACCAGTGCATTGCAGAGGTGATTTATGGCCCTCGTGGAATGGGTCAGAATGTTGAGGCCGACTTTATTTACTCAGGTAGCCATTAAGATGACTTCACCTCCCTTCAGTGAATGAAATCATGCTGCAAGGGAAATCATCATAATTGTTATATTTTATCAGCATTCTGCTCTAAATAAACCACAGGCTGCACCAACTAAGCATTCGAATGGATGGCATTTGTATGCGTGTGGAAGAGAGAGAGACAGAGACAAAGAAAAGAGAGAGCACTGCATCACAGGAAAGTGAGCCTGTGAGGTGAATATGTGGCATTTTTGTAATGCTTCATGATTTTCCACTAGGAGGCAATTTTTCATTTTCACATTTAGTCACAACCCACCACATGCTCCAAATTCTGACATTTCTAAATTAAAAACGAAAGAGCACCAAATTATAGGTCAGGAACGAATGTGTAAAATGAGAAGAAAAGCACAGATAAAATAGGAAGTAAAAATGGGAACAGATGTAAGATGAAAAGTATGTGATTTAACTTATCTGTTCACATGCAGTCAACTTACTGTGCTGTTTTAAAAGCTTGGTTTATCACGTCAGCACTTATTAATGCATTGCGTCACAGATGTATGCGTCTTTGAGAGTATGAGGGGAGATTTGGAGAGCAGAACTCAACAGTCAACGATTGAACACTTAAAGGGCACCTATTACGCACAATTCACTTTTACATGATGTTTGAACATATGTGTGTTGGCAGTGTGAGTATACAACCATCCTTTAATGATAAAAATCCACCCAGTGCTTTTTAAAAAAAAATCCCCATAAATCATAAGCACCGTCTCAGAACAAGCTGTTTGCAGATTCTGGGCAAAGTGACATCACTTTGCACAGGCCCCGCCCACGACCCGCCCTGAGTGAGCTGTACGCAGCCCGTCATTGTTTCGACGCTGGAGCAGGTGCAGACAATAATGTCTCCTAAGCAAATTAGATGTTTTGTTTAGACACAGTGGATTAATGTTACTTTTGTTTTTGAAGGTAATGCACCCCAAAATATACCTATATTAGTTTATGTCTGTGCAAATCATTTCACACCAGACTGCTTTGTGAACGAGGGGCATACAAGGCAGGCGTTGCTAAAAAGTTGTTACTCAAGGATGGCTCACCAACTGTTAGTGATCCAGCTTATAGTCTTCGGAGCGATACTTGTCACGGCAGCAATGAAAGGGAGAGCACACACTTTATTATAGTTCATCAGAGTTGTTTTACAGATAAGGTTTACCAGTTTATTAACCCCTGAAAAGGTCTGTATATATTTGCTTACTGTTAGTTGTACGTTTTTGTGTAATTCGCTGTGTAGGCTAATGATAATGCAAGGGAGAGAGAGCGTTTATTGATAAGACAAGACTTTAATGTGCACTTCTTGTACTGTTTTATTCAGCTCTTATATTGATTTTGTGGAGTAAAATGGATGCTTCATCTTAAGTACAATAAACTTCATAAAACTCATCAATAAAGTTTTGGCCATCATTTGGATGTCCTCTACAACAGGCTTGTACTAATAGCTGATAAAAGCAAGATGGCAAATAAGTTAAAACCGTAATTAAACGAAACTATAAAGGGTATGCACTGATGTCACTTTCCCGCCGGAACTCAGTGTTTATTTAAAAACATAAAATTAGGCAGAATATAACCTTAATATAACTGAACAAGACCTTTTTAGTGATCAAAAACTTGGCCTGCCCAGTCACAGTGAAATAACTAGATTGTCAACATTTTACATTCAACATTACAACAAAATCATCAGCTCCCAACCAGGACCCAATATATCACACATCCCTATTTTTAACCATGCAAACCACTGTTTAGCAGCTAATTTTAAAAAGAAAGAAAAAACAGCACAGCGGTTTATAACATGGCTGGCATTTCAAATTACACTGAGCAAAGGAGAATTACCACAGTGTCAATTAAGAAAACAACTGTATTTATGTTCCGTTCCATCAGTCTATTAATCAGTGCTTTGTGTTCTCAGCCTCTTGTTCTTCTCCCTGGCACATACCAGAAGCAAACAGAATAGTCAAGGCCAGGGAGAAATCTCTTTTCATGCACCAGAAGGTTCGGCTGCTCACATCAACTGTGCTTATTGTGAACTCCAAACAAGAAACCTCTTAAGTGATTTACATACTAACATCAAATTGTCAGATGCTGCGGCTCTCGAACAGTGTGCCGTGACAAGAAAAATATAAATAAAATGTCACAGATTTTTCTTATTTATATATCCTTAAGGGCCATTCATGCTGGCACATACAGTAATCGGAAAATATGAATCGGAAGTATGTCAGTACAATGAATGCTAGTTCAACTTGAAGGACGTACTTCAGCTTCTGACATGCGTTTTGTTATTATATACACTCTAAAAAAAGATGATTCTTTAAAAGGTTCTTTACATGTAGTACCCGTTCTATTCGTATCGTGCTGAAGAACGCTTTAGCCTATATGCTGAAATGGTTTGTTGTGTTAGAGTTTAGGGTTCTTTATTCTCGTCTTTTTGTTTTTCAAATCTGTAACTGTCAAAGCCACCTCATTACTGATTTTCTGGAGCTCAGCTATACAACTACACAGACTGTCAACACACTCTCAACAGGTAAATGATTTCTTTCTTAAAATGTCTACAAATTATAACTTTAAAAATGAACTGTAACTGGTTTCCTACTTAATCTTAGTTAAAAAAGAAAATCAATGTAAAAGTTGATCCACTTCACATTTTTATTTTAGGGCCTCAGAACTTAACGTTAACCATCTATGGAAGCGTGTTTCCGCCACAGAATAAAACATTTTAAAATATAATTGTGACTTTTTATCTCGCAATTCTGAAAAAAAGACAGAATTGTGAGATAAAAAGTCACCTTTTTTATTTTTTATTCTATGGCGGAAACAAGCTTCCATCATTATCTGAACTTGTAAGGCCTTGATCTAAGTCAGATGATGACAGTTCCAGAGCTTATATAATAATTCTCTGACTCTTCAAACCTCTCAGAGTGTTTACATTCAACAGCCACAGGCTCCTTTAAGCAACTGACTGAGAATCAGAAAATAAAGGTAATTGAGTCTTATAAAGCAGGGGAAGCTTATGAAAAGATATGGAAATGCTCGCTGTTTGCACATTGCAATATCTGAGATGCCACTGTAAGTTAAGTAAAAATTCAAGGCAAGATCTGAAGACCAAGAAAAAAATAAAACCAGACTAGGTCTGGGATTAAAACACCATATGGCTGCAAAAGACTTGCAGGAAGATTTAGCTGGCATGAAAGCAGTGATGTTAACTTGTGCTGCACCACCTGCAATTATGTATATTGTGCTGAAATCAGAAAATGGTGTAATATGGTGTAAAACTATTCAACAACACAGTTACACACGCAGAGGCAAAAAAAAAAAAAAAAAAAAAAAAAAAATGTATTGATTGGAGCAGTTTATAGTTACAATTTAGTACCATTTGGAAGTAATGCAATTCCACTCCCCAAAGGTGTTGTAGAACTACGTGCTATGGTTGGACCAGATAAAAAAAATAACATCTGTTATGGCTATAATCACCAATATTTTGGAGAACAAAGCAGCAGCATTTGAACATCTTGGAAATGTCCTACTTGTTGTGATTATAAACTCATTGCATTACAATTTTGACTTGAGAGGGCTTTCATGTCCAATTTACAATAATTCCGGTATCACGTGAAGGTGTCATTAGTTGCACAACAAGAAAACAAACAAAAAACTTGCAATAAGGGGAGACCGGGAATGGTTGTAACACTTCTTGTTTGAGCAACAGTAAAGTGTTTTTGCTACAAATATAACTCGCTTGGATGTGTATTACACAATCACAGATTATGTGAGGTAATGTAAAATATGAAGAGTTCTGTTGTTACAATCTACCCCACTACTGGGGATAGATGTAACACTGAGAGGTCATTTGCTGAAATAACACCCACACTATCCAAAACAATGTGAACAATTTAAACTGACAAAAAAAAAAATATTGTATTTTATTAGAACTTTAAATGTAGTGCAATTGCTGCGCATGTTTGTGTGAGTGTGCTAGTTCGGTCCCTAGCTATATGTTTCCAAGATCCACCTATGTTTAGGTGAATTTTGAGATATTGATTAAAAAAGCTGGATAGAAACATCAAGATGCGCATACATTTGAATAATGTGCACAAAAAAAACTTGTGCATTCAATTGAGGCAGATCATTTGTACTTGGTAAGAAGATATGCGCATAAAGTATGATGGAAACACATTTACAGAATAAATCCCTCGATATGCAACAAAAAAACCTCACGTGACTTTGCCTCAACAGAAGATGTGACTGATAAGTGGACTGGAATCATCATAGGGGTTGGTTGTTTTTTTATAAACTGTTACAACTATCCCCATCCCAAACAGCCACAACAAGACTAACTGTTTTAGCATGTGGGTTTGAAGTTAGCATAAATACAAAGCATCAAATTAAACTAGAGAAAGTTAATGGGGAAGTTCACCCAAAAATGAAAATTACCCCATGATTCACTCACCCTGAAGCCATGATAGGTGTATATGACATTCTTCTTTCAGACAAATACAATTGGAGTTATATTAAAAAAAAAAATGTCCTGGCTCTTACAAGCTTTATAATGGCAGCCCAGCATTTGAAGACCAAAAAATTGCATCCTTCCATTATAAAAGTAATCCCCACGGCTCCGGGGGGTTAATAAAGGCCTTCTGAAGCGAATCGATGGGTTTGTGTAAGAAAAATATCCATATTTAACATGTTATAAAGTAAAATATCTAGCTTCTGGCAGACCGGCGTCCATGTTTAACTTATGAAAAAAAAAAAAAAAAAATTACCTGGCGCGCCGATGACGTCGGACGTAGCATAAGCATTTTGAACTGCGAGAGGCGTTACACTTTCTTCATTAGTTGAATACGGAAGGCGGTATATCGGAAGCCACATATTTTACATAACATGTTAAATATTGTTTTTTCTTTTTACAAAAACCCATCGATTCACTTCAGAATGCCTTTATTGAGGGTGAGTAAATCATGGACTAATTTTACTAATAAATAATTGTTCTACAATTCAATGATTGATAGGCAAAATATAATATTGATGAAACATTTCACTTTCTTACCTAAAAATCTTCTTTTTTTTTTTTTGGTCATGAAATCTACAAATCTGCTCACGGTCACATGCAATTTCTCCTGTGAGCTCAAAAAGATGATGTTTGAGGAGGAGTGTATGATAATGATGTCTTTACCACATCTTTTTTCTAACCTGTCAAACCTACAGTGTTACAACACTCCCCGGTCTCCCCCTGTGATTGGCTGTTTTACCTGTAGAGCAGGACAGCCATGTTGATTCCATCGCAATTTTTTTTTTTTTTTTTTTGCATTTAATCTGTCTCTTACTCAAACTGTGCCTGGTAAAAATTTGTAATAAGCTAAATTAAGCAAATAAACAGTAGCTGTGGATTCAAATTTGATGTCACCCAGATCATAAAATATTCAGTACAAAATGAAAGAGTGCGATTTTGCCTAAGAAATACTGGTTATTACAGAGCAATTTATGCTGACGGATGCACAGACTTAACTTACTTCACGGACATAAAAGGCTGTATCATTCCATGCCAGAGTGCTGAGTTTTGTAACTTGCAAAGTGCTGCTTCAATATTTTTAATGCTTCAACACGTTTAATCATATGGTTGGTGTCTCTTTGATAGCCTACCACAGTTTGTCAAATATTCCATGCATATCTTCCGAAACCAGCCTATTGTACCCCTGAAACATTTAGACTGTGAAGAAACTGAAGGACTTGAAATTTACCACAGTGCCATAAACGTGTGTTTGGTGTTCATTTTGCTGCCAAGTTGTCTACTCACTTCAGCCTCCTTTTGACGACAACGGTTGCAGCATCAGGCAGAGAGGAAGCCAAACCCAATGCATACCAAAAAAAAAAACCAAAAAAAAAAAAAAACCATGAAATCATATTCCGAGCTGCGAAATCGAATCGCCACATCAGAATTCGGAGTGAACTTCCACGGCGTTCTATTTGGAGAACGCGCCGGCTGACGTAGGTATCCAGCGCGCGCGTCCTACTCTCTTGAGAGAAAAAAAAGAGCGTGAACGCGCCTCCATCCTCCTCGCTGCTACAGTGAATGCGGGCATCCAGACGCCTGACTGAGTGCGGCGGCTCTTTTCTGATAGCTCGGATGCCAGTGCACAGAGAGCGTTCTGCCGAAGCCGAGAGGGAGAAGGCAAATATACATTAACTCGGACGCTCAGGTGTAAGTGATGCTACTGCAAGTTGAAGTCCTGGAAGTAAAACCGCAGCAGATTGGGAATACACGGATAGATCGGCGTTTTCCGTTGCAGAGCGCACTCAGTTCGTTTGGAATACAGGGACGCAGCGTGGAATTACTGGAGCCCTCAGTTTGTGAACTAAAGTCAATTCGTTTTCTACCGCATTTTATTTTATATGTTGCCCATTTTTCTTGTTTCCCTTCTTTCTTTTCTCTTCTTTTTTGCTGTTATGTTTGATTAGGTGTATTACCCCCCCTTTTATTCTAATGTTATTTAGTAGCTATCAGTTTTTTTATTCTCCCATCCTCTGAACATAGCTTGGGTTCGTTTTCGCGAGGGTGAAAGATACTCAATCTCAAACTGAGTCGTGTCATGGATGGCAAATTGCATTTGCATCTACGGAACGAATCGGGAAATATAGAATAACTACTGCTGACAGAGACAAGGTATGTGACTGCTTTTCTTCTTCTTATGTCTTCAAAAATATATGATAATGCGTTGCTTAACATTCTGTGCATTCGGATGATTTAAAAGACCAACCTATTGTCATAGACTGACCACTTTATGAATCCATTTACTTCGTCTTTAAGTTGGTATGTGTATGTGAAAGTGTCGTCTGTGAATTTGAACCAAGTCTCATGCATTATTATTAGGCTATTACATTATCAGCAGCATCAACTAGATCAGAAATGCATTCAGGATCAATGTCTCTGTTGCCTTTCCCATTAATGGATCGACCATTAACTTAATACAGGAGAAAATATTTTATATAGGCTAGCATTCCAGTCAGACCACGTTCATGGTGAGCTTGCCTTGAGTGACACTGATCAATATTGGGAATTGGAAAAACTATAAGAAAAAAACAAAACAAAACATGATTTTGAGGGTTGTGTCTATACGTTGTCCCCTATCATTTATTTCCCTTTGCATATTTCGTCATAGTGTGTCCATGCCGACGTCTAAAGACAGTCTCTACTGTCACCGCGCGACTGTAATGTTATTTGAAGGTGATACAACTGTGATTTGGCGCCCGCTGTAGTTGCCTTTAACGCCGCAACTTAAAATAGAATTCAGTTTCCATCAATATCCGACAAACTGATAATCGTTAAGCCAATGCAGCTGTCTTTAAATTAACATTCCCGGCCAGGCTTTATGCTAATTAATCAAAGCTAGACTTGTCCGTACAGGTCTGCGGCCGTGAGGAAGAGCAGTCGCCCATCTGTTGAACGCGTCTTCACAACTGCTCAGCGCCGTTTCTTCTGCAGCCACTACGATAATATATTCTGCGCTAATATGATGATGATCTACATTTGCATTTTTCTTCAAAATACCGCCGCTTTAAGTAGATTTTACTAGAGTTGATGGAATCAACGTTAATTATGCGTTGAGTGTAATGGAATGAAGCGCACACGAACGGCACGTGCATTAACCCTTTAATAGACAGGAACGTGAAACTACCTGGCTATTACATTATTATTTGCATTTAAAATGAGTTATGTCAAATATATCAAACACTTTGATACGAGGCCCTGCCCACAAGCTCTGACGTACGAGTACGAGGGTTCTTAGCCTATTTATCCACCTTATTGTTTTATTTTATTAAAACATCAGAAGAAAAACATTTTGGTGCATTAAAATCAGATATTTCCTGTGAGTGTGAATGTACTTTCAATTCATTAGATGCTAAAATTATAACAATAACACAATACAGTCAAAGCTAAAACTGTTTATGATTATGATTAAAAAATATATTAAATACCATTTTGCAACATCAAGCAGCACGAATGTTTTTGTACAGCTAAAATATCTGAAAGTGGCTGACACTGGAAGCCTTGCACAGTCAATTTGATGATAATAATAATAATTTAAATAATACAATTACATTCAAAATAAGATGGATAGTGAAATAGTATGGCATATAGTGAAGTTACTTTGGGTAAGTAATATTTGCTGTTCAACGTTCTTTAGTTTTCTGTTATTTTGGTACACCACAGCAAGTTTTAATTATTATACCATTACTTTTTATACCATATCTTTATCTTAATAATCATCATTCGAGTGTGTGATACCTTGCATCAATTGTGAGCGTGTGTGGATACATTAATGCTCTATGCCGCATTACAAATCACTATAAGCACATGGATTCACACAGCTTGATGCGGCTCCTATGTAGAGAAAAATAGTTCTAGATATGGAAGTTTAACTATAATTGGCTCATAACGCCGTGAGGGGGCCCTCCGCACTGTGGGGGTGTCCTGTACGCCTGTGGTAAAAGATGGGGACATTTACCTCAAGGTCAGTGGCCTTCTCACGGCATGTTGCCATGTTACTTTCAGATAAAGGTGGTAAGTTGACACCACAGTTTTTATAAGTTGCATAACCTGAATATTTGCAGGAACTTCTTTTTACTCAGAAATTAGGCCCACTCACTCTCTCACTGTTCCCCCTTCAAGCCTCTCAAATGTCTCCCAGGATGCAGACACCATTTAAGGGTTAAGCTTGGCTAATTAATGAGAAATAAAACCGGTCTACAGGCGGCTGGGGATAATACCTTTAGCGTGATGTGTGAGAGAGGCATTTATGCTAAGTTGATCAGTTTATGTCTATTTATGCCTGGCATGCAATCCAGTTGGCTTCAACCTGTACTTAACCTGTAGCAGTGTGATAACAGGGATTGAATTTGGTCTCTCATACACTGCTAGATGAAAATGAACAGTGTGTACATGTGCGGTAATGTTTTCTCTAATGCAGTGGTTCCCAACCAGGGAGACTCTGCAAACTTCAGTTGCAAGTTGACTTAAAAGTTTTTTAAAATAAGTTTTATCAAAATGACCCAGCTTTATTAAAAAGCAAAAAAAAGAAAAGATATAATAGATGTAAATTGACATTTATATTTTAACTTTGGTGAAAATGCAGCTGCTGAGCTCTCACCAAGAATAAAAAATTAAAAAAAGTAGAAATTTGTGTGTACATATGTTCTCATTCCTTTTCCTTAGTTTAATTTAGGGATCGGCCAGGGTCATCAACAAGTCACCCAACAACTGGCCAATTAGTGAGGTCAACTTCATTTTAGCAGTGGTGCATTTTAAAGGGAAATGCAAATGTCAAATCCAAACTCAGTGATGTAACTTCTCAGTGAGTGTGGCTTATAGTGTGATGTGCTGTAGCATGCCAACATTTAGCTTGATAAAACCCTCTCTGAAAAAAAAAAATATTACGCAAAATCCATAGGTTTGTATTTGAGGTGTTGTGAGAGATTAAAGGACAGTATATTCAGTATAATTGCTGATTATTCATGATGTGATACTCAGTCCTGGTGTCTGTAGGAATATTGCAAACAAATGCAGTAGAAAAAAATAGACTCTAAATACTGTTGGATGCCATGAACTGGATGTTGTGCACCAACAATATTTCTGATCTAACATTTATGAACTTTTGAATGCTGAGCAAGGGAAATCTCATGAGTCCATGCGCTGAGATTACATTGAAGCGTAGCATTCTGTATCCGGGATGCGCTTAAGTGGTTTTGTGCCGCTTTGCATTGCACTTAAATGGTTTTGTTCAATACAAGGTTATAGTATATGTTGAATCACCTTATTGAAGGACCACACTTACAGTAGTGTCTGATTGGGGGCTGGTCAACACAATGTAGGCTTATAATACAAGGCTTCCTGAACACAGACACAGTGCTCGTTCAGACAGCCGACTGACTAATCAATTATGACAATTTGTGGTTTTGCATATCGCTGGTTTAATTCCACAGCTCCCTAGTCCTGCAGAGTGGTACACACCGTTCCTTAAAATGAATTAATTCCTGCTTACTTTAGGTCTCATGAATGAAATCCTGAATTTATTTATTTATTTACATAAAGCTGTTTATATATCAGCTGCAGATAGTATTTATTTTAGTCTACTTTTAATAGTAGGGATGCACAATATATATATATATATATATATATATATATATATATATATATATATATATATATATATATATATATATCGAACAATATTGGTCATTGGCTGGTCTTTTTTTTAAGTATTGGTCAATATTACATAATTATGCAAGCTCATTTCCCCATTTTATTGTATTTATTTATTCTTTAATTTTTTTTTTTTTTTTTGCATTTGCATTTGCATTTGGATTACCTTTGCCATCATCTAAACTTTAAAATAATAATTCAAATATGAAACATACCTCAAAATGAATATCAATTTTTCATTTTGTACATAGTTTGTACATATATTGTACATACTGTAAAATGCAAGCTGTTGTGATGCATACATTCACTTGGTACATTTAAAATGATTGATTTTATTGATTATTAATAATATTAAATCAGACATTTATCTGACTTTGGCCATTTCATGAAAAAAAATCATTGCATCCTAACTTAAAGTGGCTATATGTAGAATTCAGAAACCCTTGTTATTAGCGACACCGGTGGCTGTTAGGTGAACTGCAGCCAGCAACTTACCGCTTGTGCTTGCACTCATGCGCATGTAACGTACAAGAGATTGAACGTTCATTCAACATGGAGGAGCGATTGATTATTGGTGGTTAGCAGTCATACAGAGTTATATGACACAAGTTCATATTTCTAGAGAGACAGGAATAGAAAGGACCTCGCTTGAAGATTGTCAGTGAGGAGACTGGGCAACCTGGTAAGTTGTAAATACACATTTCAGCCATCTTGCAAACAGACCACCGCCTAGCACTTGCCCCTCCCACAAGAAGTGAAGTCCAATTCAGAATGGCTCTTTCAGCATTATCCCCATTGTATAAGCTGTGTCATGTGTCATAGAATTAAGGGTTGAACAACTTCAGAATTTTTAAAGTCGACATTTATGTGATGAAAGTCGAGTCGACATTGACTAGTCAATTATGACGTCATTAATGAACAAAAAAGCCTGAACCTCGAACTGAGACTCGAACACAGGTTTTTTTTTGTTTGTTTGTTTGTGCATAGCTGATGACACAGCGCTGCCCAAAAGGTTATTTCTCCTACATAACAGCTTTTGTTTATCAGTTCTTTTGTCTTTCGTCATTATATTTCTCACAGATTACTGCTACAGTAATCAGATACAGATAAAGTAGCCCAGTAAAGATTAGACTACATTTATATGAATGCATTAGTGAGAGAGAGAGATTGAGTGTGAATTAATTCGACCTGGCATTGTCTCTCTATTAATAGTGAAGCTGTGGGTTTTAGTTATCAAGAAATACATGCTAGAACTTTTACGTTTCTAAGCTATTTTATTAATTTATTTTATCACAGAAACAGTGTTGACAATACATTTCTGCACTACCGAGTGATTCTGTGTGTGTGGCACGCGCAATCTCAAAAGCTATGTGTGTGCGTCAATGTATGCAGTATGCAATAGTTCAGAACGGCGATTAATTTACGTGTATAATAAGCTGTTTAAAACCTGCATTCTCCTGATCAATTTGAGCATCCATATGGCATAATCAAACATATATTGTGGAGAGCTCTCGGAGTATGCGTTTATTTGTCATTTTATTTGTTGAAAATGGAGCGTGCGTGTCAGGAAATGGC
The DNA here is from genome assembly GCA_018749465.1 of Paracanthobrama guichenoti. Lineage (NCBI taxonomy): Eukaryota > Metazoa > Chordata > Actinopteri > Cypriniformes > Gobionidae > Paracanthobrama > Paracanthobrama guichenoti. The sequence continues at coordinate 29,246,325 of CM031961.1, read as the reverse complement.
TTATCCTGTTGCGCCCTCTATAGGCCAGCGACTAGTCGATTAGTCGATTAGTCGACTAGTCTGTGCAACCCCTACATAGAACGGAAGAAAGGCTCTCATGAGCATGTGTAATTGTCACATCCTTTGGATGTGAGCCCGAGTCCATCACATAAAAATCTTCAGGCTTTCATAGACAACCTAGGAAGTTTGGGAAGGTCTCTAATACATACATTTTTCCAGCCCCTTTAAGAGCCATGTTCAAATTAAATGCCAAAGTCATTAAATATATCATCAAAGAGGGGACTTTGAATGTTATCTTGTACATTGGGAGGCCTTGAGAATCATTGCTCTAATGTATCTGTTGCCTCTGAAAATCAGGAGGGATATCGCTGGCTCTGCATGAACTGCACAATCCTGTAAGAGAGACTGATGCCCCTCACCGTCTCCTGCATGTGATGGGACGTAGATAATATGGATCATGAGCCAGGCAACAGCTTGGTCTTGCCTGGTTGAGTGGTCTCTGGCCGCCGCATTGTTTCAGAAAACTACCCCTCCCATTTCCGCTTTGGAACATACACCGGCCCCGCTCATTCGTGAGGCGCCTCACTGAAAATATGATATATCAGGTTTGGGCAGTGAGATAAAGCGTGATGTTTTAATTCTTGCAAACACTGTCAGCTCGCATTCACTGGCTGGGAAAGCCCTGGTGAGCAATACCGCCTGACAAATGCACTTTAGCCTCTTGTCTGTGCTTCAGCAGGCTTTCCTGTCTGTCGTCCTCCAGCACAGCTGCCTTATCTGTTATCAGCTCTCGGCCCCAAAAACTTGATCATTCAGGAAAGCCAAATCTAGCTCGGCTTCCATTGTTCATGTCGTCGTGTAAAGCTGGAAGTCTGCGTTTCAATGCACAGATGCTGCTATCAACAGGGTGTCTCTGGCTTCTACCCATCTTCATGTGTCAATATTTGTAGTGGGCAATTTTGTGTGCAGGGCCTCTAAAGCTGAATGGATTTGTTGAAAATAACTCAGAAATGAGTCAAATTACCAAATGAATTGCTGTTTAGAATAGTAATATCAGAGGCAAAATATTTTTATTATAGGGATATTTTATCATTTACTAACCCTAATGTCATTACAAATCTGTATGACCTTATTTTATTCTCTGAAACTCGGTGGGACCCCTCTGACTGCCATTGCATAAACAAAAGTACACAGAAACAATTTTTCTTTTTCTTTTTTGAGTTCCAAAGAAGAAAAAAAGTCATACAGGTTTGAAATGATGACAGAATTATACTATCCCTTGAGATATAATCTAGCTATGAGTGCAGTGACCTTTTGATAAGCCATTTGTAAATAAGTCAGAACACAGTCATGGACTGATATGACAGGCTTTTTAATGCAAGTATCTGTTGTTGTTGTCCTCTGGTCAACCATTTGGAGCTGTCATCATCTTTCTCAGTCCTCCGGTGACTCCAGGACTTGTAGCGGTGCACTCTGCGGTTTCAGCACGCTGGCCGGGAGCAATATTTGCTTTTATGTAATGTTTTTTTCCATTATGTCCAGCCAAGAGAGAAAGTTAAAACCTCACAGATTGTATTGATTCTTTGTCTCTAAGCCTCTGTGCCGTTGTATGGGAGAACCCCTGAGACTTTGAAGCGACACAAGTTCTTGATGGCTTTTTCCCCTCTCTGTATTTTTATGGTCAAACTCAATCTCTCATTTTGTGTTTGACTCCGAGCTCTGAATTTCACTTTCTGACAGTTCTATAGCCGGGTATCATAGAGGGTCACTTTGTCATTGGTATTTGTCATTCGGCATGCTCTGTGATTCATTACTGGCGTTTTTATTTATTTGTTTATTTTTTACTTATGAGATTTTGTCTGCTTTTCTCAAACACTTGACTGGCAATGAGTGCAGAGCAAAGAGGACAAGTATAATGTCTCTTCAGCAGTTGAGCAGCTGACTGTGAAATGTACTAAAAGTGCATTAAAAGAGTAGCATGAACATGCAAAAAATGGTAGTAAAAAAAAAAAACTAACTGTACAGTTTGTGTAGACCAATATATTTTCGAACAAGACAGCTGTTGTTCAAAACAAATCAGAGGCAATCAGATTTAAGAATGAACAAATCTCTAATTAAGACAAACAGAAAATCACTTGCCGTAAAAAAGAAAGCTGTTTAAATAGTTTTCTTTTCAGATCACTGGATGATTTGACAAATTGGATTAGTATTTTTCTTTATCTAATTGTATTTACTCAAGTTATATTTGTTTCACTTACTACAACTGATGCAGGAAATGAATAGCTAGAGGATATACAATAGGTAGCACGCATTCTGATTTGTAATATGAGAGCTAAAAAGGCATTTATCTCATAAAGATGCACAGTTTGCTTGGGGATGCCTATAAATTGCCTGAAATGTCATTATGACAGAAATGACAGTAATTCATCATGCAATATCTGTCACAATGGTGTAACTATGGCATGAATACCCCCCCACCCCCACCCCCACCCCCAAAAAAAAACCAACTAATTTTAAACCTGATATTAGCATAATGTGTTAGTTGCTATTCATATACTCTTAAAGAAATACTGTAGTAGAAAAAGTTGCATTGTGAGATTTTAAAGTCACATTGTGAGGAAGTTGCCTGAATAAACTCTTTGGTGGAAACAGGCTTTCATTGATTCCTCAAGGGCCAGATTTACTAAACAGGGCAAATTAGTGTGAAAGTGCAGTTCCAAAAAAGTGCTGATGGGAGTGGAAATTTCTATGTGTGATCGACCGACAACGCTCAAATTAAAGCGCACAGACACAGCCGGATGATTTCCATAATGACCAATACAATCTACCAAAAGCAGCGCAAATTAGCGTCTGCTTTATATTTTTAATCACCTTACATGATTAATTTAAATACTCTCCTCCCATAAATGTTATGTCTGAAAGGAAAACTCCTACAAATGCATATACAATAAGGTCAGCCGCAAAAATAACCCTGTCCACGCCTTTTCAGTGCTAATTCTTCACTGCGTGTCTTTAGTAAATCCTGACAGTAGTTTTTTTAATGCTAAAAGAGGGCTTGTGTTCGGCGCAAGCTGTTGGTAAATATGGCCCCTAGTGTCAGGACGTTATATTTATCTGATTTGCTCACACCCTTGCTAGACTTATTTAATGTTTGTATTGAGCTGTTTTATTTAGCTTCATAGTACCCAGTTAGAGAAGGAACAGAACACCATTAACTCATACTCTTTCACTTTACAGTTATTACCTGCCCCTCTCCAGGGGTTCACAGGTCCCTTTTGTTATATAGACACTCACAGTAGATTGCAAAAAAGGATGACCTATAATTAATATGATTACTTTTCCTAAATTAATTGTTCTCTTGATTCTACTGTGCACGTCTGGCTGCTTTATCTTCTCTGAGTGACTTTGACTAGCATCTTCCTGCTATAATATTTTGGTTAGTGTCAGCAGTTCCCCAAACGCTTATTTAGCTCCAGGGTTGGCATGTACAGATTAGTGGTGGTTTATTAAGATCAAGCAGGAGTGAATCCTGTGTACACGCATGGACATGCCCCCTGGAGCCAGCCCAATTCAGTAAATGATGCTTTGATAAACTGTTTGTCCTGTAAAGCATTTTCACAGCAACCACTTTCAGTAATTAAATATACACAGAATGCGGTGTAGCTTAAGCTACTGGCAGCAGACGCACTGTGTGTTTGTATACTGAGCTCCCAACAGAAGTCTGATGTGGTCTGTGTAAAAAGTTCAGATGCAGTATCGTCATCATGATGCTGTAAAATGTCTAAGGTCCTGTGATAAGTGATTAGCATTTAGCTTGTAATAATCTTACTGGATCTTGAAGGCCCTGCAACAATTATGCTAATGTGGTTGCAGACTAGCAACATGGGCTAGAATAACTTCAACAACACTGTACAGGTCTCATCTTCCTTCCTGCTGTAACCAAGAGTCTTTTATGCATATTCACGGTGGCCTTCTGTGAAAACTCTGTCACAGAGATCAATTATTGTGTGTGGGAAGACCACAATGCTAATGATCTAAACTGCTTTTTGCACAGATAGTTATGCTCACTGTAGCAATGCATAATGTATTGAGCTCATATGAACAGGATTAGGAAAGAATTTCATTAGCAAGAGTGCTGCATTAAAACTTGATTATTACAAGACTCCTGCTGTAGAGCAGTTCAGTCGTGATGTTGGTTTGTTGGCTAACCAGAAGGCTAATTATTCATCATGAATTTCGAAAGGAATTCCTTTGAGATTTAAGCATTTTTACAGTAATTCCCTTTCAACATTGTAAGGACAAAATAACTTGAAGTGACTTTCATTTTTTTTTTTTTATTCTACTACAATAGTTGACGTAGTTGTCTGATTTGCAGAGCTTGTAAATTTGCATTCTTCTGCTAGTTGTAGTCCTTATTTAAAAACATTTTACATTTTACCTGTCAAAGTTCACATTTGAGGTACTGTATGACTGTATAAGTTACGTATCAAATTTAATTGAAAGTCTATTCAAATCCACTAATTCTGCTAAGCCAACATGTCTGATGCAGTAATCTAAAATGGCCATTTATTGTCTGATTTCATTTCATGAGTCAGTCGAGATAAAAATTTAACTATCATCTTTATTTTCCAATTTTGGAAGTTCTTTGAAGGTTCTTTGAATGGTTTGTCATTCATTTTCTCCTGACACTCTAAACTTTTTTTTTTTTTTTTTTTTTGCACATTAACTTTTTATTTGTCTTTAGTTTATATTAAGTAAACATTGCCAACAAGTGAACGTCAAGTGTCTCCCAGTAGGCACATGTAACTGGGCTGTGTTCCACTCCGCTTCTAGACACTCACTCGCAAACTTCTCTAAGCACTCCTCCCTCGGGAAATTCCGCCGCCATTTTCAAGTGTGTTCCACTTCGTGAAGTTTACATGGACAGACCTCGACCCCTTGATTTCGAGTCTACTTCAAATGTACACTTCAGGCAGCTACATATACCACAATGCAACACGATTGTGATATCACTGCAGATTGCATTTAATTTACCACCACCACAAACAACTGACATATTATTATTATATATATATTTTTTTATTATTATTTTTTATTTATTTAAACCCCCACCCAAATATCAAATTAAATAAGATAATACAACAGAGAAAACATACCTGATATATAAAAGAACATATATGCAGCCTCTATGAGTGAACTGCCCTGTTCTTTCTGTAAAATAAATATGATGTACACTTGTCACCATGTACTTTATTTCCACATATTTAGGCCAAAGACAAATATAACTCATAAAGGGTCAAATGACAAAAATAATCACACAGTTAAGTAAAATAACATTATAGGAGGGAAGATATGGCAATAATTATAATAAATATAAATTAAGATCATCAGGAGTCAGAAATAACCCAGCTGTTTCAATGCAAAAGGAAAGAGGAGGAGACAGAACAGGAAATTATGTTGGCTCATGATGACATCACAACAATTAAAGGGGAAAGCGCTCCCATTTTAATCAGACAGTTATATCAGGTATATGTAATTATAATAAACAATACAATATTTAAGAGTATAATTTCTGTACCTGTTACACACAGTGTTACTATCTTAGTATGATGTCAACAGTTAGTCAGTCATTCTCTGCTCCATTCTCAACCAAATCAATGTCCCTTTTTGTTCCTGCCTCCCTTGATTTCCTCCACTGCGGCTGTAATGATGATCATCAGATCATCAAGCTGGGAATATGAAACCGATACATCAGGGTGAGAAGAAGTGATTTAGCTTTAAAGAGGCGCAATCAGCAGATCTAGCTCTGTGGCACGGCCACTTAGTGCTCACTGGTGCTGTGGCCAGATGTGGGTTTGACTGCAGATCTCAGATGCTATCCAAAGGTATTCTCTGGATCCAGAGAGTGGTGTCTTAAATCTAAACCCACTCTTCTACTCTGCTAAAAACAACCACTTTTCATTTTATTGTGTCCCCAACTTTGCAACCAAATCCAGCAGATTGTAGACAGACCCCAGCACATTGTCATGCCACTATAGACCTTAGTCAGGTTAGATGCCGTATTCAATTTAACACAGATGAAAATGAGTCTGTAAGGGATAGATGCACAGTCTATACAATGCCACCCACTGTATTAAGTACACTGTGTTATGTTTGGTCAGCTGAAAAATCTGTATGTTGTTAAACAACAGTATAATATATTGAACGCACTGTAATTCTATCCCTCACAGGCTTATTTTCATTCCTGTCAAGACTTAAATATGGCACTGCCTTAAATAATGTCAAAGACTTTAGGTATACAAAGACAGTACACTCATACTACTACAAATGGGAGCAATTTGCAATTTGGTGGAATAAGTCTCGCCTTCTAAATAAATGAGCCATTTGCCAATTGGTAAAGTCATTGAGCCACTGTAGCTGCCGTTAGAAGCTCTGCTTGCTATAGAAACAGTCAGGCTGTGTCCGAAACCCCCACCCCCACCCATACGATTTGAGAGGACAGCCATTTGTAGTGGTGTCCGAAACCATAGTGGACATTATCGAGTGCACCCATTCAATCCCACATTGCACTGCATTGAACTGTGTTCAACGGCTAAATAATACCCATAATGCACTGTGACGATCTTGCTGAATTAATTTCAGTGTCTTGCCAGAAGATGGTGCCCACAGCTGAATCATCTATCCATCCATTTTTCAAACCGATGGTCCAATGTGGCTACAGCATAACATCATACAGGTATAAATTCATTTTTAATTGATTATTAAATTGTTTAATTAAGGTTTATACATGCTAGTTTCCATGACAAGATAATTGCACAAACTATACAAAAGCGGCAGCCCTTCCGGCACACTAAATTCGCTCACTTGTTTTTATTCACTATTCAAGTGGGCTATATTAGTGGAGTAATGTAGGGAATAGTAAATTAGGGTATAGGGGGCAATTTCGAACACAGCCTCAGTGTTCTGAGACATGTGCGTTGCCTGATCTAGCCTGAGAAATGCATTTTTTTTGTCATGAATTGAGCATTTAGAAACAAAATTTACGAGATTGTTGTCGTCAGATTTCGTTGGTGATTTTCAAATATGAAATTTAACCGTAAGCTTGGTGAACAACTTTGATGTTTCCCCATTCAAAGAGATAGAAGCTGCATAACTGAAATAGCTGCCCGAGAGGCATTTCAAAGATGGCCGCCGAGTGAAAAGCCTTAAAGCGTTAGTTCACCCAAAAATGAGCTCACCCTCATGTCGTTCCACACTCGTAAGACATTTGTTCATATTCAGAACACAAATTAATATTATAATTAATATTATAATATCATAATATTTATATTTTTATGAAATCTGAGAGCTTTCTGTCCCTCCATTGGGAGCACATTCAAGGTCCAGAGTGATAGGAAAGACATCATTAAGTAATACATGTGGTTTAACCGCAATTTTATGAAACAATTTTATGAAGCAATTTTATGAAGCAATTTTATGAAGTGCTTTGTTTGCACAAAAACATAATTTACCATTATGTAATGAAAATAAAATATATATATATATATATATATATATATATATATATATATATATATATATATATATATATTGGTCCCAGTCTGTGAAGTCAGGGCAAATGATGGCAAACTTCCTCATCAGTGATTTTCCACATAAAATAGACACATAATGCTATGTGTATGAGCTGGAATGAGAAGAACGAAGTTTCATGAAAGTAACTGCAGTCTGTGAATATTTGTGGATTATTTTTTTCATCAATATGTCAGAAAAATCTGAGTTTTGTAGTGTGCACTTAGTACACACCTAAAATGTCCTTTTCAATAATCTATGCATAGGTCAACATCCTTGGAGATTATGAAATACCAATTCAGCAAAAAGTTGTTGAGTTATTGTAGTGACGGATTTTCAGGCTGCAACATCACTGGCAACAGCTCACTAGAGAATACTCTGAGTAGATGGCAGGCTCCCAGGAAGCTTTATGTTAATATATGTATGTGATGTAATGAACAAACTCAGTCTCATCTCCCTCCCCTGTGGCGCACATATTAATTGCACATCCAAAATAGTTTATTAATCTGTCTGTTTAATAATGAGTCTCTGCCACAGAAACTTTGCAGCCTGAAATGCCTTGGAGACTCATACAGCATGTCATATTAAGATCCTGGGAATGAAAATATATAAATATGTCTTTTTTAATCATGTTCCGAAAAAGGCAAGATGTGCATAAATAATGCATGATGTTTTTTACAGGACATATGAGTTAAGTTCATTTAAAAAATAGGGCTGGTTTTGATTGGGTTGTGTCTTTTTATTTGTGGAATTGTAAATATATTTATTAAGGAAAAATTGAAAGAACATGATTTTAATTTAACATTGACCCATTAAAAGCTCTTTGGCTTCATTAAATCGGTTATGACCTCTGAACTGGCTGTGCTTTTCCCAAGGGGTTTTCTTGTGTTTCCATATTGTGACACATTTGCTTCCTAATTAGGATTTGAAAATGGTTGTTAATAATCTACCAGCACATGCACGCTTGAAAAGCAGTGCTTGAAGCTCAGTGGCGATGGCATCTGTCAGACCTCTCCTTTTTGCTATTATTATGCCTAGCTGATAAAGGATTTACGTAACGTACACTTTTATCCATATGCAATTAATTTCTGTAACTCAACGCCCAAGGGTGGCCACGTCATCCTGTTACTGCCTGCTGCCAACCACTTCAGCACTTCAGATTCTCTTATGACACCAAGTTGTTGACTAGAAATTGCGGTGATGAAATAGTGGGGTTAGCAGTGTCATGGTTAGGCTTTCATAGAAAATAAATAATAAAGTGTAGGAAGGTGAAAGGGAGAAACGTGTCCAAGTGGGGATTGTGCAGCATGGAACAAGGTCACATGGTGAACACAAGCAAACTAGTCCTGGCAATAGTGATGAGGCAGAATAAGCAGGTGTGTTATGTTGCTTTTACATATCAAGGCCTAATGCAACGAATGCAATTTGTGCAATTTGTAACTCTTTTATGTTTTGGCAAATTGTTTCTAATTCAAATCTCATTTGAATGTTTTCGTATGACCTGCTTACGCCCCACTGACGGTTAAGTTTAGGTAAACTTAAACTTGAAACATCTTATATTTTATAACTTTTGTTTTTTGTCCCATCAGTTTACATTCACTTAAGACTTTTATAAACTGTTTATACCAATAGATTGCCAAGATGCATTTAGATTTTTTACAGCATGATAAATGAAATGGAAGTGATTCAATGCATCACAAAATTGGGCACATTAAAATGCTAAATATACTACTGTTCAGAAGTTTGGTAATTGTTATGCTCTTATTCTCATCGAGGCTACATTTATTTGATCAAAAATACAGTCAAAATAGTAATATTGTGAAATATTATTATAATTTCAAATAACTGTTTTCTATTTTAATACATTTTAAAATGTAATTTATTTCTGTGATCAAAGCTGAATTTTCAGCATCCTTACTCCAGTCTTCGGTGTCACATGATCCTTCAGAAATCATTTAATATGCTGATTTGGCGCTTAAAGGCACAAGATGTAAGATTTGGGGATTAAAATATCCAAAAACCACTAGAACAATGTTAATATTTTGTTGACTTGTGTACTTACACTATCCCAAATGTTTCCAAGAATGTTAAAATCCTGAGAAATAAGCAATTTTAACCAGGACGCCTATCAATGACATCATACCCACGTTACCCTCGATTTCTGTTTTTATTTTGTAGAAACCATGGAAACACCAAAGACACTTTAATATATTACGAGCAACTGTTGGGATACATTCATCGGCAGAAAACTAATCATTGTTATATAGCTCAACACAGTCTTATTGTTTAAATCTCGTTTTGATTTACCATGCCTAATATCCATCTAGCTTATTGCAGTGTGCAACAAGTGTCTCATAGTAGCCGCCTAGTGAACGCAGAGAGTAGCATTATAATAATGTATCTCAAATAATGTATCTAAATATGATAAAACAACGCTGCGTTACCCCACAAACACATGACTGGAAAAAGCGGAAGTGGTCGTCTTCGGGATAATCAAGGTCCCATCAGTTTACATTCACTTAAGACTTTTATAAACTGTTTATACCAATAGATTGCCAAGATGCATTTTGATTTTTTTTACAGTGTGATAAATGAAATCGTCATCAAGCGACAACTTTGTTTTGAAAAACCGACCTCTAGTGGCGAAAAATTACATATTGTGGCTTTAAGAGACATTTCTAATTATTAAAGGTGCTCTAAGCGATGTCACGCGTTTTTAGGCCAAAACATTTTTTGTCACATACAGCAAACATCTCCTCACTATCCGTTAGCTGCCTGTCCCCTGAACACACTGTTAAAAATCACGGTCTCTGTAGTCCGCACAAGCTCCACAAACTGCAACCAAAACAAACGTGGGCAGTCTGGACAACGAAGCATAACAAACAGTGCTCCAGCCAATAGCCGACAAGAATGATTTGGGGGTGGAATGATTTTGGGGTGGAAATTTATTATGTTTCGTGGTCCAGTTTGTTTTTGTTGCCGTTTTTGGAGCTTGTGGCGACTACAGAGACCGCATTTTTTACAGTGTGTTCAGGGGACAGGCAGCTAGTGGATAGTGGATAATGTTTTGGCCTAAAAAACACGTGACATCGCTTAGAGCACCTTTAATGTAAACAGTTGTGCTGCTTATATATATATACACTCACCTAAAGAATTATTAGGAACACCTGTTCAATTTCTCATTAATGCAATTATCTAATCAACCAATCACATGGCAGTTGCTTCAATGCATTTAGGGGTGTGGTCCTGGTCAAGACAATCTCCTGAACTCCAAACTGAATGTCAGAATGGGAAAGAAAGGTGATTTAAGCAATTTTGAGCGTGGCATGGTTGTTGGTGCCAGACGGGCCGGTCTGAGTATTTCACAATCTGCTCAGTTACTGGGATTTTCATGCACAACCATTTCTAGGGTTTACAAAGAATGGTGTGAAAAGGGAAAAACATCCAGTATGCGGCAGTCCTGTGGCGAAAATGCCTAGTTGATGCTAGAGGTCAGAGGAGAATGGGCCGACTGATTCAAGCTGATAGAAGAGCAACTTTGACTGAAATAACCACTCGTTACAACCGAGGTATGCAGCAAAGCATTTGTGAAGCCACAACACGCACAACCTTGAGGCGGATGGGCTACAACAGCAGAAGACCCCACGGGTACCACTCATCTCCACTACAAATAGGAAAAAGAGGCTACAATTTGCACAAGCTAACCAAAATTGGACAGTTGAAGACTGGAAAAATGTTGCCTGGTCTGATGAGTCTCGATTTCTGTTGAGACATTCAGATGGTAGAGTCAGAATTTGGCGTAAACAGAATGAGAACATGGATCCATCATGCCTTGTTACCACTGTGCAGGCTGGTGGTGGTGGTGTAATGGTGTGGGGGATGTTTTCTTGGCACACTTTAGGCCCCTTAGTGTCAATTGGACATCGTTTAAATGCCACGGCCTACCTGAGCATTGTTTCTGACCATGTCCATCCCTTTATGACCACCATGTACCCATTCTCTGATGGCTACTTCCAGCAGGATAATGCACCATGTCACAAAGCTCGAATCATTTCAGATTGGTTTCTTGAACATGACAATGAGTTCACTGTACTAAAATGGCCCCCACAGTCACCAGATCTCAACCCAATAGAGCATCATTGGGATTTGGTGGAACGGGAGCTTCGTGCCCTGGATGTGCATCCCACAAATCTCCATCAACTGCAAGATGCTATCCTATCAATATGGGCCAACATTTCTAAAGAATGCTTTCAGCACCTTGTTGAATCAATGCCACGTAGAATTAAGGCAGTTCTGAAGGTGAAAGGGGGTCAAACACAGTATTAGTATGGTGTTCCTAATAATCCTTTAGGTGAGTGTATATATATTTTTTTTTTTTCAGGGTTCTTTGATGAATCGAATGAAATAAGAACAGCATTCATTTAAAGTATTTTTTTTTTTCCTTTTTTAATTTATAAATGTCACTTTTGATCAATTTAATGCTTTGTTTGCTGACTAAAAGTAATGATGTATTTCTAAAAAAAGCTTTGTAGTATATTAATCTTTTATGATGAGGGAATGTTACAATATAAGCATGCTTATGAATGATTATCATATAATAATGGTTATAATGCCTACTATTTCACTTCCCAGTCAGTATATACTATGCAGCATTCACTAAGTAAGCTAGTATTTCATTTTCAACATGAGCTGATAAACTAGAGCTAGTGTGTTTATATATGAGGCAAGAGAAAAATAAATCCAGATATCAATTTGCGTGGGTATTGTTGGCACTTTCAACTTCCGCATGTGAAACACAGTGAAACGCAGCTCCTTCCTACACAGGTCTACTAAAAACTAGAATATAAACATTTTCAGGCTTTGTGTTGTCGTCAAAAGCCTGGCGCGGTAAGCCTTGTTTTCATCTAGCTATAGTGTGACTGCGTAATGGCTTTTGGTTGCTCCTGACTCAAAGGCAAAGCTCAGGGGAGGTAGATGTTCAATGAACAACGAGTCAGATAAGGATATGTGTTTTTCTTTCTATTCCTTTCCAAAGTGCTATGTCTGCGGATTAAATCACTGTGTATTCGTGCGACGGCCGTCCATATGCTGCAATCCCAAAGGAAATATTTGATTTATAAGCTTCTTTAGGTTTTGTCTCTGTTGATACTTTCTTTTAGTCCCACCCCCCAAGATTAATGGATGATGTATAGGAGGTCAGCTCTGTTTTGTAGCTCTATAGCAGTCTGTACATTAACGGTGTTGTGACCGTTGACCTTCAACACTCGCTGACTTTCTACAGGATTTTCAGGAGCTTTTGAAAACATATTACAACGTATTGATGTCGTCACATTCAAACATAAAGGACACATCTTTATTTGAGACGCAGCTTATGGGGAGAAATGCAAAGGCATCAGCTTGAGTTATATTTTTAGATGCTGACTTTCATTTTCCCGTGTGCCTGTGTGGTGTACTCCCCTTGAAGGATTGAAATGGCTGGATACAGACGGCGAGGACCGTCTCTCCATCCTCGCTGCCTGTTCTTCGGCTCATCTGCGGCTTGACTAATTATGGCCTCCAGCATTAGGCCGGAGAACAAAGAATTTTCACAAAGCTGTTAAGAATGTCATCTCGCAGACAAGCTTTGTCCTGCCCCGTCTTCTTTCAATGATCGATGGATTTCTTGGCAAATTCACATGGGTAGAATTTAAAAAATGTGTAAATAAAAAGCACAGCTACTGCTTCCAGGGAAAAGTCCTCTGTGGAAGACGACTGCGCTGCATTACACCAGCGTCACTCTAATGCATATTTCTCTTCCCAGACCGGCTCCCCTGTGATCAAGCAACAGTTTATGTAATGCAATAGATCTCTGGCAATAAGAAAAAGGATCTGGACAAGACAAATTGGTTTAATAATATCTGGTGGCTGGGACCGGTCACTCCTCTTTAAAATAAGGACAGTCATTTTGAATGTGCTACTTGATGTAATCATTGACTGGCTCTAGCCCAGGTAGCTCCTGAAGGCAGAGTAATATCAGATAGCATGATTAGACATATCTCTCTCTGCTTCAGGGCAGAAAAGCTTCTCAAGCATTTTTATAAGTAGAAATACAGTTTAAAAGTTTAAAAAACAAATTACTTTTACAATGAAATTGTAGTGGAAAATGGCATTCAGTCAAAAACTTGACCCTTTAATCTTTTGTAAGGAACAGTGCATTAGTGCATGTCATGCAGATCAAATGACATATGAAATGGGCTTGACATTTTTTTTTTTTTTTTTGGTTTTCCAAAGTTACTAGCCACAGCATTTTCACTGGCCACAATTTTAACATCACATCGATACCATGTGGAAAAACGTCCATATACATATTTTTAATATTATCTCATAATTTGGCAGCAGGTATATTAGGCTGCTGTCACTTTAAGATGATGCACGGATCCATTAGTCTGTTACACATGCAGTTTTCTTTCACAACTGTGTACTTTCATTTAAAACATAACTGACTGTGTTTATGTGAATACTTGCCAAGACCGGCATTTTGACATTTTGTGTGTATTTCACTGTTTAGGCGCAATAAGCAGTGAAAAATAATGAAATTTACTAAGCAAATTAGTAAAATTATGCGCAATACGCAGAATCCCATGCCGAAATTCAAGCCCTGTAACAGCAACAATATTCATCCGGAGCAAATGAAACGAGTGAATGAGGGGAGGCAGTCAATTCGCTGTCGGAGGTTATCTGGATTTATTTCAAATGCCCTTTTAAAAGACAAAAATTGTCATTCATTCAGTGCTTAAATGGCGGCTTCCGGTGCATTGTCGCCTTTTGTAATGCTGAGGTAAAATGCTGTGTAATACTACAAATCTGCAGAACCATCTGATGAGACATCACCCAGACGTTGCAACACCCCCACAGCCGAGCACATAAACGCTAAAAATAGATCACATACACGCAAATAATGCTTGCCTTGCATTATGATCAAACTTGAGCATTCACTGAAGCACGTACGTTAGCCATTATAGTCATATTCCAGTCAATAGACAGCGCAGGACCAATAATTAAAACCTAATAGCTTACATTATAAACAGATTTCCTCAAATTAAAGTTAGTCCACATAAGTCAGTACGTTAAGGTATTGTTGTTCGTTACCACGGCAACTACTTGTGTCCAGGTATGAACGCGCTTCTCGTGAATGAAAAGTAACTTGCCACATGACGAGCGGCAAAATTGCAAGAAAAGCTTGTGTACTGAAAATTGCTGAAAATCATCCAATGTCCTAAAAAAGGCATATTGACAAAATTTCATAAAATACTCCTCAGATAAATCTTTTAGAATAAAGTTGCAAAATTGTATTGTATTTAACGATTTGAAATATAAAGATGGGTAAAGATGTACCCGAGTGTACCTAAAATAAAAAGTTTAATATACAGGTCTGTGGTTAATTTCTTTTTAATTACCCACTTGTAAACTTATGTTCACTGTTCTTTTTTATAAATACCTATAGTATTTGCATTAAATCTATATTCACTGAGTTGAATCGAAAATCGAATCGAGATTCGAAATTGAATCGAATTGGAACATCTGAATCGATACCCAGCCCTACTCGTGAACACCAGTGAACACGAGAATGAAAACTGAAACATGATACATCTGTTTGTTTTGATGATCATCTCTATTGCAGACATGCTCATGTGACATTGCAGTTCTTCATCATGATGAAATATTATCATATGCATGTGTTTTAAAGCTTTATCACTCTCAGCTTGAGCACACAAACACCCGACGCATGCGCACAGAGAGCTGGATGTCAGCGCGTCAGTGGGTAGGCTATTAAACTAGACTAGTTCTCTTTCATGTGTTATTGCGATTAAACTGTCAAATGCACACAGGGTCAGAAACACACAAAGTTCGCATGAAAACAGTTGGTTATGTCTGTGCACGTATGCAGCAAGTTACAGGTATGTATATTAGATCTGTGTAACGTTACTAAAGTGAAAGCAGTGTAATATACAGTACCTACTGCTTTATCTGCTGTTGATATGAATCAAATAAGAAAAGACAAACAGAAAATCACTCACTGCTCTTGACTGAATGAACTTTAGTAGCTTTATTAAGAACACATTTCTTGCTTGAATGCTGCTGTTAAATGCTCTGGTGAGGAGATAAACATGGCGGACTGTGTACAGCTCTCTGAGGGCGGGGTTTATGCTAATATGGCAGTGTCCATCAACACTCATGGGCAGGGCCTGTGAAATGTGACGTCACTTTACCAGGAATCTGCAAATGGCTTGTTCTGAGACACTGCTTATGATTTATGGGGATTAAAAGAGGAGTGGGAGTGATTTTTACCATTATAGGGTGGTTGTGTACACACACTGCCAACACACATTTATGTTCAAACGCCATGTAAAAGTGAATTTTGCATAATAGGTGCCCATTAACTGGAAAATTTGTATGATTAGAAAAAAAAAAAAAAAAAAAAACTTGTCAGCCAACTACAACCAATACATTGATTCTATTTATATGAATCTTGACCCATCGCCAACTGTAACATGCTGCCAGCTAAACAATACCAGCATTTAACCTAATTGATCAGTGTTGACTGATCTAGATAGTTCCATTCTTCATCTCAGCATCGGCTCAAGTGCGTTGTAGATCTGTGCATTATTAGACTCACATGTCATTGCATTGCCACTGCTGTTTCTTAATAGATGTCATCCTTAATATTTCTAAACTCCCAACCACGTGTACTTAAAAAGAGAGGATGTGTTTTGTTGTCTAACCTGCAGTTCAGTATCCACCCTTGGGCGGCAGAAAGGCAGATGTTGAATGAGGAACATTCATGAGCAGAATGGCTTCTGGACCTGTGCTAAATTAAATCAGGCTCTTAACTGAAGGTTGTGCATGTTATTCGAGTCTCGACTTTAATGCTGTTTTTGATGATGCTGAGAGAAATCCACTTTGCTGGAAGTGCTTGCCTGTGGCATTCGTCTCAATGATTAGTTCTTTGTGGTACAAAAAAAGCTCTCTGAGTTGAGTTTGAGTCAGTTTAAGTCTATGCAATGGCACTCACGCCTGTCAGGCTGGCCTCGCCGTCTGCTTTTATTACATTTGGTTTGATTTAACAGGATTTGCAGATGACTTATTTTATGTATGGATTTATGTCTAGACTTGAGAGAAAATTAAAGAGCACACCTTCCCCACCTTCAGTCATTGCTATGATAATGCTATTAAGAGAGAGCAAACATCCACTATGCAGTGCTCTGAGCTTTTAGTTTTCTGCATCTTTTGCACAAATACTGTTAAAAGGTAAAGAGGTGTTCAGGCGAAACACCGGTTACATCACTTGCCCACCGCAGCAGCGTCCCCACCGTCGTTTGATTTTTATAGTATGGAAGCCATAAAAATTAAATAAATAATAAAAAAAAATTAAAAAAAACTTGCCTATGGAAGCTTAGCTTAATTGAACACGCTTGCTTTGCTCTGCAACGTTATGAATGCCAAGCGACCGTGTGCATTTTACTTTCGGTTTTGAATTATAATTTAAAAAAGGCCCTGCTGGTGATACCGGTGTTGTCACACGTCAATTAACCGGTGGGAAAATTTCCCCACCGTTCCATCCGTCCCATCCATCCATCATCCATCCATCATCCATCCATCCATCCATCCATGCAAAATTTTCATCTTTCACTCAACCACAACTCCATACACTTAGACCTATTTCTTTTTTTTCACTTCATTTTCCAGGCAAAGCATTGCAGGCATTACCAGAAGTGCTTTCTGGGGTTTCTGTAGTACTATTTCAATTTCACGTGTCAATGAGGATGTCAGAACAACCTTAGACTGCTCAGTCAATACTGTCAGTTGTGACCACAGTCTCCTAAGATGTGTATCGTATAGTGTGACATAGTTTGATGCACAC
The DNA here is from genome assembly GCA_018749465.1 of Paracanthobrama guichenoti. NCBI lineage: Eukaryota > Metazoa > Chordata > Actinopteri > Cypriniformes > Gobionidae > Paracanthobrama > Paracanthobrama guichenoti. Next base: position 29,228,855 of record CM031961.1, on the reverse strand, counting down.
TCCACGGGCTGTTACCCAAGATCTCACTGGGGGTCATATTGCACAATCTGACATGCAACAATCGTAAAATAACATGCCATTAAAGTAAGTCTTTGTGCTGTAGCTAGTTCAGTTCTGAGGGAGTATCCCATGTTGCACTGCCTCTGTAGATGCACTCAGTAAACCATGGGCTGTCTTTTGCTTTAGAGTTTTGGCTCAGGCTTTGGGGCTGTGACCTAGGTTACCTCTTAATGGCACCAGAAGTGCTCAAAGAGGATGTTAACCACTTTGGAACCCATTACATGAACAACCAGGGGCATGTTGGCCGCAACCCCTTAGGTAAAGTGTGTTATCTTGTCTGTTATGATTTTTGCACTGTTGGATGGGAGTTTGTGTGGATGAAGCAAAAGCTGGTTGATTGTTTGCTCTTTTTTAAGCTCTCTAAACCCTTGAAGTTCTTTAATGTAACATGGATGACATGACTTTTAGGGATTTACAATATATCAGTACCATATTGGTTATCAGATGATTTTTTTAGTATCGACTTTATGTTGGACATTTAATTGTGTCCATTAATTTTCCCTGTATTTACATTTAGATTGCTTTGCTCTCATTTAATGCTGGCTGCAAGTCAATGTTTAAAAACAGCCTTAATTTAATAACGCTGTTAAATATAATCTCAAAAAAAAAAAAAAAAAAAAAAAAGCAAAATAGTCATCTATTTCTCATACTGTATATTGTAATGTTTTCATGCCTAAATTCACTTGTAGCATTTAAAATGATTGATTTTAGTTTTTAGTGTTTTATTTTGAATAAAAATGAAATAAAAATGTAATTATGATAATTGAGCAATAGTATAAAATGTAATATCTGCCAATTATTAACTTCACAGGTTGTCCTGTGAAATGATTTAATCTGAAAAATAAAAATCTCTCAATCCATTCTAAATGTCTGTAAAGGATCAAAATTGATAAATGCAAGACTTAGCACATTGAATGACATTCTGTATGATAGTCATTCAGTGACTTTTATTTTATGGGCCATAATGTAAAGCGTCAGATGTAATGCCACATCGAACAAGACTTAATCGATCTAATGGCTCTCACTTAGTGGTTGAATGCCAATCACTTGGAGTTATTCTGTTACCATTCAAGAAACTTTTTGCCTTGGCTATGCACCAATTTAACTGTATGAATGTCAGTCTAAGAGGAGAAAGGATTAGCCTCCCTTTCCCACAAGAGAAAGAAATGCTGTGTCTGTGTTATTCATGAGACCTCCACCCAAAACATAATTTTTTAGTTTTAGTCAATATCCAACAAAATCTCATTTAAACATTATGTGTTCTGCTGTAGAAATTAGTTCTGGATGACATCTTTGTCATATGTCAAGAAGGATATCTGTCTCGCTCAGCCATGCAGAAAAATGCTATTTAAAGCCGGGAATTGGAATCACACAAAACAGGAAAGTAGGGCTGAAACCACAGGAGAGAGAGTGAGATGACAAATTGTGATTTTAGTGATTGACATTGCATACCTTATTTATTGTCTGACTACACTGGCTCAGCTTTTTAATGACACTTTCCCACAGTTTGAATGAACCCAGCATCTGTTAAAGGGTTAGTTCACCCAAAAATTTAATTTGTCATTAATTACTCACCCTCATGTCATTTCAAACCCGTAAGACCTTCGCTCATCTTCGGAACAGTAATTAAGATATTTTTGATGAAATCAAAAGTCAAATCAAAAGAGCTTTCTGACCCCACATAGACCGCAACACAACAACCACTTTCAAAGCCCAGAAAGATAGTAAAGACATGGTTAAGATAGTCCATGTGAGTACAGCGGTTCAAGAATAATTTTTGTGCACAAAAAAAACCAAAAACAACAAACAACAATAATGACTTTATTCAACAATGTCTTCTCTTCCCTGTTACTCTCTTACGCTATTCATGTTGTTGGGCTATTCACACAGTGTTCCGGGTTCTACAGCAGAACACTGGCTCACTATTGGCTGAGCACCACATGCATGCGTTGTAGTGCTTATGTGACTCGCGTAGGAGAGTGACATAAACCACACCCTAATCCTAAATTTAACCCTATAGTAAACATATGTAGCCAATTATTATTACTCAGAACTTAAATATATAATTACACTGTAACAAGGACAAATACTTAAAGTATAACCTAAAATAATTTTTAAAAGTATTATTGTTGTTATTTCTTTTTTTTTTTCTCTCTTTTCTTCATTATTGTTAATTATTCACCTCTGTGTCAAATAATGATTGTACAAACCCGATTCCAAAAAAGTTGGGACGCAAAAAAGTTGGGACGCATCACATACAGGAATGCTACTGTAATGGAAAGCACAACATGGGCTCAGGAATACTTTCAGAAAACATTGTCGGTGAACACAATCCACCGTGCCATTTGCCGTTGCCGGCTAAAACTCTATAGGTCAAAAAAGAAGCCATATCTAAACATGATCCAGAAGCGTAGGCGTTTTCTCTGTGCCAAGGCTCATTTAAAATGCGTCATCCATGTCATCCGGACTAAAGAGGACAAGGACAACCCAAGTTGTTATCAGCGCTCAGTTCAGAAGCGTGCATCTCTGATGGTATGGGGTTGCATGAGTGCGTGTGGCATGGGCAGCTTACACATCTGGAAAGGCACCATCAATGCTGGAAGGTATATCCAAGTTCTAGAACCTTGCATTTTCCAACATGACAATGCCAGACCACATACTGCATCAATTACAACATCATGGCTGCGTAGAAGAAGGATCTGGGTACTGAAATGGCCAGCCTGCAGTCCAGATCTTTCACCCATATAAAACATTTGGCGCATCATAAAGAGGAAGATGCCACAAAGAAGACCTAAGACAGTTGAGCAACTAGAAGCCTGTATTAGACAAGAATGGGACAACATTCCTATTCCTAAACTTGAGCAACTTGTCTCCTCAGTCCCCAGACGTTTGCAGACTGTTAGAAAAAGAAGAGGGGATGCCACACAGTGGGAAACATGGCCTTGTCCCAACTTTTTTGAGATGTGTTGATGCCATGAAATTTAAAATCAACTTATTTTTCCCTTAAAATTATACATTTTCTCAATTTATACATTTGATATGTCATCTATGTTGTATTCTGAATAAAATATTGAAATTTGAAACTTCCACATCATTGCATTCTGTTTTTATTCACAATTTGTACAGTGTCCCAACTTTTTTGGAATCGGGTTTGTAAAAAGTATTGTTGTTGCTATTTTTCCCCTCTTTTCTTTATTATTGTTAATTATTCACCTCTGTGTCATTTTAAACCTGTATCATGGTTCTTTCCATGGAAAACAAAAAGTCAAATATTTAAAGAATTACTATGAATTCCTGTTGTGTGGAAAAGTTTCCAAATAACTTTTTTGTGCCAGGCTTATAGATTTGAATGAGTAACCTATAAGCCTGGCACAAGCCTCGACATGAGTAACCAATTTTTATTTTTGGGTAAACTGTTCCTTTAAATTATTAAAAGCAAACTGCTGCTGGGATTATAAATGTGTGCTCTTTTGATCTGGAATGCAGTGCAAGACTTTTGTTAAAGTTGTGATAGCTGCTGGAGGCTAAACTCTATACTTCACTTGTCTCACATTTAGTATTTTATCAAGTATATGAGATTACCATAAATTTGCAATTCCACTTTATAGTCATAATTTAAATAAGGTCATAAACAGTGATGACATAATCATTCAGTTATTTACTTCATTAGAATTAGTTCATGGTTTGAGTTCAGAGCTGCAGGTTGTGTAGATATTATTTCCTCACGCAGTGCACAGTACTGACACCAGTGATGGTGCAACTGCATTATTTAGCCTTGTTGATTAAAGTCATTCATTCTCAAACTATAGCAGTTTATACTGGCCCTAACTTTAATAGTCATTTAACAAAGTCTCTGGGGAAATAACATCTAGGCCTAAAGTTTGTCGAGATTTATGCAAAGGAATATGACATATTGATTCAACTGCTAACAAAACAATGCATTTTTAAGTTCACACTTTCATTATTCATTCAGTTTCACCAGAAATTAGATTTGCTTTAGAATCACTTCACTATTTCAGTCCTCATTTTCCCTTGATATTCATGAGTCCCTGCTTATGAATAGTAGAAGTCTGCCTCTTATTGATTTAAGGTGCTTTTTTCACAGCAAATTTGCATGGCTAACACTCTGGGGGCAGATGAAAACTATCGCAGAGTGTCAGATTTTCAAAGCAAACATGGAGAATATAGGTATTGATCCACTCTTCGGCAGGCTTTTATCTGGGAGTAGCTTAATACCACGACAGGAATAAAAGACTTCGAGGATGAGAAAAAGAGCAGAAAGAGCCATTAGACAGCGGTTTGTGAGGCGCATCAGATTTATCCGTGCTCTCAGGAGAAGGATCCATGGCAGCATAAAGCATGACAGATAACTCTGATCTATGCTTATTTGATGGCAGTCATTCCAAAAGACATTGCGACACAAGACCGCTACCCACCATATTTGAATTGTTTATTAATTGCATTCAATTCTCAATGTATGCAATTTATCAAATGCATCATTGGCTGAGCTCTTGAATTTGTTTGCAAACGCTCCCACAGAGTGGATAATATAAGGAATATTGGCCTGACACCTCAGATATCACCTCTGTAAAGCTGATTAGTCTGAATTGAAAAGCTAATACTCCATTTAGCAGCTGTGAATTGCCTTGACAACCTTCTTAGCATGCAGCGGTAGTGTCAAGCTCTGACAGTTTGTTTAACACCATCACTCCTGGAATCCTCTTCATTTTTGAAGCAGGCTCTTTCATCCTACAGATGTCCTCAGTCCAAGGTCATAGATCGTACAAGACAATGCTTGAGCTGTGGTTAGAGCAGTGAATAATTTTTTTTTCTTCCTGGAAATCAAATGTTGCAAACATTACATATATATGAAACCATGTAGTGAAAAACAGCAGCGTGCTTGACGCCTAATTTCATGTTCTGCTTTCCCACCCTAACATATGTCACATCTGGAGTCTGTAATAAAACACTGTAACTGCAAAACATTTAGGGAGACTTCCTGCTGTATGTCATTGTCATTTATATTAGTTGTAACATTGTGTCAGGTAGTGTTATGTGTGGTTAATGAATCCATTTACAACGGGCCGTCTGTTTGTAAAGCAGGAATGTGTTGCTTTGAGAGCTGGGATTTCTGATGCCTAATATTGTGCATCATCTGTTTGATTTCCTGCGTGGATAAGATTGATGAATGCATGAGCCTGGCTGGCAGGCCAATTCCCTCACTGCTCCATTCATCTACAAAGGTTCTGTTTTTTGAAGCTGCCATTCAAACGTTGGCGGGCTTTGTTTTGTTTAAAGAGGAGCGGACAGATTAGAAAGATGCTGGACAGGTGGCAGCCATCAGTAATTGCTCTGGATATTGTCCAGAATTTGCTTAACTGTGTTTGTAACTTGTTCATTCTTAAGGCGATGTCCCACAGCCCAACTCAAAACAATTCTATTTTGTTTGCGAATGTCACACCTTCTGTTTTTGATACAATTGTCCTTTTTGACATATCTTGCATTCACTAATTAAGAATGGAAGAGACCATCTAGATGACTGAATCCCAAATTCTCTCTGAATTATTTTTAAGAATTGTTAAAATATAAAGTTTTGGTGTAACTTTACCCTTTCAGTGTGTGATATGTATTTGGTCCTTATGGTCCCCATATATGGAGTTTAGAAAGCATAAGTTCATTCAAGGTTATTTTTTATATGGACAATAATTGGCATTGTGATATATTTAGCTTTGTGTTTACTGAGGACAAAGTTTAGATTAGATCTGATTAGGGCAATGACTTGTCAGTTCTTCCGGGTAAAAAAAAAAAAAAAAAAAAAAAACAACCTTATTGGTCACTACCAAGGCCACGGGAGCCCACCCCAGAGACAGGCAGTGATTAATTCAAACATGTCAGAATTTGTCTGAGAATTGGTAGAACCATTAACCCAGCAGGAAGGTTCTGGGGCTGTTACCGCTCACCCGCTGAGAGACATGGCCTTGCACACTGACTCCCCCTGATTCTCCTGCAACTGTGTTTGTGAAGTTTACTGAAAAACTGCTTGTGGAACACCATCTGTAGCCTTTTTTTTTTTTTTTTTTTTTTTTTTGGAAATGTCTAGATAATCAATAACAGTTCTGTCTAGATGTGACCCTGCATAGGACAAGGCATTTGGAGAAAGAATGGATGTAGTTTTGTCTAGATAGAATCCAGGTGTAAGTAAAAAGGAAAAAGATCAAATTGTACCTTTAGGGATACAACAGGTTGTCACTGGAGCAGTGCCCTTAAAGGCACAACTTTATACATGATCTGCCTCTAAAAAGTGCATATTAGCATCTTAGAGTTAGAGTAGTACTAGATATGTACCCTTAAGGTATTGCTAGAAATCTTTTTGGGGTAAATAAGGTACACAGATAAAGTTGTTGTACCCCTAAAGCAGGGGTGTCTAGTCCTGCTCCTGGAGGGCCACTGTCCTGCAAAGTTTAGCTCCAACCCCAATTAAACACAACTAAACCAGCTAATCAAGGTCTTACTAGGCATACTAGAAATTTCCAGGCAGGTGTGTTGAGGCAAATTGGAGCTAAACTTTGAACACTCTTGCCCTAAAGGTAAATTATTTAAAAAATATATATATATTATTATTTTTTTTCAGGATTGACATCCATATCATCCCTTTCCGTCAGGCAAGAAAAGGTTGCCCTTCAGTTTACGCTTGTACAACTAGAGGAAAATGCATCTCACTTATGCGACCTAGGGTTCAAAATGTCCAATCAAGGGCATAAACTCATGCCATACTGGCATATCTAAATTTGTAGAAGTGCCATTTTAAGTGCTGCCATGTCAGCTCTTCATCAAAGTTTTATCCTGCTGGGAGACTGACAGACCATAGATCTGATGTAGCCTTGACATTGAGCCCAGATCCCTTTTGGGATAACTGGCATCCCAGAGAACCAGGGACCATGTGTCCAACTGACCACATAGGTCAAGACTTTGAAGGTCTGCTTTATGTCCAGGATGGTGGCTTCCATTTGTGGCTTTTTAGATTGGTGCCATGACCCAGATTGGATCCAGCGAGACCGCTTCGCCCATAGCCATTCCTTTCAAGCACATTATTAGCACAGCATAGTAATGGGCATAGCAGAGACACCACCAGCAAACATGCCAACTGCAGCGGAAAGCTCTGTCTGCAGGCAGGCTGGCAGTCCCTGCGCAGTGACAGGGAAGGAGACTGTCCCGCTCTGTTACCATTGTGTTCCAGCTACTTTGTTTTTAAAGGAGGTCAAGTTGCCCAAGGGAGAGACCCACAAGGTAGCACTGGAAAGATGCATGTTAGGATAAACTCACTATACAAGGTGAATAGAGGAGAATATTGTTGTCACAGCAAAGGCTGAGAATGGTATGATGGTTGTAGGTAAGTTCTACTGGTAGTTGCAATACTTGCTCCAATGGAAAGAAAACTAAGAGACAAAAGCAAAACTTTTATAACTAAGGGTTGATACATTGTGTGTACACAAGCTTTGTCTTTTCTCAGGAGTCTTTGATTGTTCTTTACACTTGGACAGGCAGCCAGAACATCCACTCATAATTAAATACCAGCTTCCTGTTTAAAGTGACTGGCCTCTTGCGCCACTCCCAGCTGCTGTTAGAAACGTTAGCTTGCCAGCTGTGAGCGTCTGCCTCTGGGTTCCCAAGGGGACCTGGATTACAGTGTGCATCTAAACAACTGGTGTAGCCCTTTGCACACCTGTTTACCCACTATCAATCACAATCTCTTTGAAGTAATATGCACATTGGCGAGTTCCACCAGACTGTTTGGATTTGATCTACTGCAGTATTTGGTGATGGTTGCCATGGAGATCCGTCCCGCATTCTTTCTGCTCTCTTTCGAGGGACTCTCAAGGGAGGAATTATTTCAGCTTGCGACTAACCTAGAGTAATTAATTAATAGATGGTGTTAATTAAACTGAATTGTAGTCATTTAAATATAGTATTTACCGTTCTGTGGTGGGTGATAAAAGATTGATCACCTGCTTAAGCAAGGCCGGAGTGAACATTATCTAATAGATAAAGATATCTAAATAAAGAATAGCACAATTTAAAGTGGGGTCTAGGAGCACTGTAGCTGTATCAGATCTACTGATTACCTGCATATTTCCCATGCTTTCCAAAGTTTTTGCAGGTATTCAGAGAAACTTTTAAAGTGCATGGTCAACATAAAACCTGAATCGCCGGATCACTGTAATCTCAAGACAACGCCATCAACCTGTCTGCGAATTGAAAGAACTTAGTGGTTGCCTATAGAAAGTAGAGAATAGTCCATCAGCCCAGAGTGCACTTCAGTCTGCAGTCACACTTAGTTTCTTTCTTTCTTTCTTTCTTTCTTTCTTTCTTTCTTTCTTTCTTCTTTCTTTCTTTCTTTCTTTCTTTCTTTCTTTCTTTCTTTCTTTCTTTCTTTCTTTCTTTCTTTCTTCTTTAAGGGATGCTTAAGACATGCACATAGAGTCATGACTCTAGTTTTGATATGTATATTCTTCCTTCCTTCCTTCCTTCCTTCCTTCCTTCCTTCCTTCCTTCCTTCCTTCCTTCCTTCCTTCCTTCCTTCCTTCCTTCCTTCCTTCCTTCCTTCCTTCCTTCCTTCCTTCCTTCGTCCTTTTTGCCTTTTCTTTGCTAACTTCTTTTGACTCTTTGTCCTTTTATCCTTTCCTTGATCCTTTGTTCTTTGCATTATACCTGTATATCTCAATTAACCTGTTAGCCCGCACCAGTGCGTGGACGGGGATGGGCGTGTTTGTACTTCTATTTACTTTTGTTTTATTAAATATTTATTATATATATATATATATATATATATATATATATATATATATATATATATATATATATATATATATATATATATATATATATATCATTCAACAATCACAAACTATGCATCATTTGAAAGCTAATTCATGTTCTGAACTTAATTTTGCAATAAATACACCAGAGGAAAGGGTTAAATGAAACGAAGGACCGGACATGTAAACATGAACCAAATAAACGCAGTACTCATCTTTCATCTCCTTTGTTTGCATGAGCGTTTTGAGTTAATCAATCATGTCCATTTTCAATGAAATATCGATTCTAATCCGTATTCCATCATTCTCGCCATTACTTTGCTCAACTTCGCTCTTGCGCTTAAGTTGAGCCCTCCCCTGTCTATCTCCTTCAATCACAGGCATTCTGGTGACTCAATATATCCAGGAAGCGCATTACAGGCTTGCGGGGTGTCAATCATAGCACCAATGATTTTTGTTGGATAAAGCCAATCAATGCCTAGCCAATGCCATCCAGCAAAGTTTTGATGGATGGACATAGTAACCAATCAAAAGGCATCATATTGTGCAGTATATGTAAACAGCATTGGTGCATACTACAAGTGCTTACGTTTCCATTGACTCCCGCATGCGTCTGTCAGTTTACGCACACACCTTAGCGCAGTTCACAGACTGTATGACAGACATATCAACTAAATTATTTTTTTACATTGTAAATTCTGTAAATAGTTGCTTTAGTTTTTCAGTAACTGTATATTCATTATAATTAGCAGTTTATTGCAGATTTATTTGAATGAAAAACTACTCTTTACAATGACAAATATTCTGAAATAAATGGCCTTTTTGAAAGGACGCCTAGACTTTTCTTGACATAAAAGCTCACAGAAGCTACATTTTTGAGAGCATCATCCTCAAATTTGAATCAAAACATGATCAGACATTCAGTTTTATATTTAGGTTATTTCCAGACCTTTAACATTAAAGTCTCATCCATTATGTTGCTTTCAGAAAATTCTCAAAAATAGGGCGCTACAAAATATATTTTTCATTTATTATGCAGTGAGGTAAATAATTAAATTAATGCAAATATTAATTGGCCACATATAACTTATGACCCAGGGTGATTAAGAGTCTCATGAGCAGCGTTTTGTCTTTCATTACTGGTTTCTGTGTTCCTCTGGTGTGAGAAGTGGATGTCAGGAGTATTTTTATTAAATTAATGATAGTCAGAACAGATATTGTTAAGATTTATTTCAGATTTATTTATATTAGGTATTCACCTGTGATTGTTCTGTGATTATCTCAAGGGCTGAATGATTCACATGCTCAAATTGATTCATTGTGCTACATTATTATTAAAAGTCAGCTGTCAGGACAGATGGTGCATGTCAATCAAAGCAGTCTCATTAATATTCATACAAACAGCTGTATGTCATCCAAGTGAGTCTCAAGTAAGAGACATTACTATAAACTTCACATCTCTACGGATTGCTTTTAACAAAGTTAAAGCCCATGCTCTGCATTGAACAGCACAATCTTATATCAAGATTAGGCAAATTATACAACATTGACAAATCTCTTCCCTTTCTAGTGGTGCTGCAGCCTTGCATTAATTCGGCCTCCCAGTGCGTGCTTGTATGGTCGGAAGGCGAGGCCCACCCTCCAGTAGCACTTTCCTTTGCAGGGACAGTCACAGTTCATTTTGATGCATCACCAAGCCCTCTTCCTTCAACACACTACATCCGCATATGCTCATTTGGTTCTTTCTCTTTGGTTTCACAGCGATGATTTAAGCAGCTGTCAATTTCATTTTTAATTTAATTTAAGTTTTTTTTTTTTGATTAACATGGTAATTTGATTTCAGTGTCAAAATCGTTTTTTAAAGTGTTCTTATAAAATCTCTCCTCCATAGATATGAATTAAGCAATGTTTTATGTTGATGCTAGTAAGCCCAAGTGTTTGAAAACTTTATATACGTAGGATTGCAAAGAATTATTAATTTATGCCTCAATTCCCTCCTTTTCTGCATAGGTTATGACATTTTACCTTATTATACATATAAGCAGTATATAAGTGGTATGACTTTTCCCAAGTTGAGTGAAGTAGGTAGAAATCTAGCGTTTAAAGATGTGAGCAAATACAATAATAAAGGGCATTTTGGCACAAGGGCCGTCTTATTAAAAGTGAGGGATTTTGAAGGTGAAACGAAACTTCTGCTGTTGTTCAGGGGAGAGCAGAGGAGCCAGAGTGAGTTTGACAGTTGAAGCTCATGGCACTCTTCAGAGAGACTGATTTTTCATGTTGAGGTCAAAGCAGATGATTTCAGTATGCAGAGTAGCATCGGTGAGACCACAGGATGTAGACACTGACAGGATAAACCCAATCATAGACATTCATGATTGGATAATTCATTTATGATGAGCTTGTGGTGTACTTAAGCAGCATGGGTGAAGCATCTTAATTAGTATGAATACATGCTCAACATGTTACATGCTTATTAGAAGGATAAAATGGATAATTCAGGGACTGAATTGTGTTTGGTCAGTAAATTAATCCAGTCTGGCTAAAATACACAATGTAGTCTAATCGCTACATGAAATGTTCTTCACTTCACTACCATATGTATCAATGTGCAGCACCCAAAATGTAACTTTTTTTTTTTGCATGTTAGGAACTGCATTGTTGTACTGTTCTAATGCTCAATTGAAATTTAGATGGGTAGTATTTTCTCCCAAATGTAAGCTTCTTTGGATAAAAATAAATAAAAAGGATTCTACTGCAATAAGAGCATAATTAATTAATTAAATTCATAATCAATTTGCTTTAAAAGTAAGTGTTGTTAATATTAATATGCAAATCCGTTTTTTTATTTTATTTTATTTTATTCTTCCTCTGCTTTGGTTGTGCAAGTTTTAAACACTGATGTCAGTGTCAACAAATGAAAATAATTTAATCGACTGCATTTAATTTTTATTTTATTTTATTTTATTATTTAGCTATTAGTTGATTATAATTTTTATACACCGATCAGGCACAACATTATAACCACTGACAGGTGAAGTGAATAACACTGATTATCTCTTCATTAGTGGGTGGGATATATTAGGCAGCAAGTCAACATTTTGTTCTCAAAGTTGATGTGTTAGAAGCAGGAAAAATGGACAAGTGTAAGGATTTGAGCGAGTTTGATAAGGGCCAGATTGTAAAGGCTAAACGACTGGGTCAGAACATCTCCAAAGCTGCAGCTCTTGTGGGGTTTGAGGTCTCATTGAGGTCTCTGAAGGTCCATGTCTTTCTTCTGCAGTGGTCAGTATCTATCAAAAGTGATCCAAGGAAGGAACAGTGGTGAACCGGCGACAGGGTCATGGGCGGAGGCAGAGTAATGCTTTAGGCAATGTTCTGCTGGGAAACCTTGGGTCCTGCCATCCATGTGGATGTTACTTTGACATGTACCATGTACACCCTTTCATGGAAACGGTATTCCCTGGTGGCTGCGTCCTCTTTCAGCAGGATAATATGCCGTGCCTCAAAGCAAAAATGGTTCAGGAATAGTTTGAGGAGCACAACAACGAGTTTGAGGTGTTGACTTGGCTTCCAAATTCCCCAGATCTCAATCCAATCGAGCATCTGTGGGATGTGTTGAACAAACAAGTCTGATCCATGAAGGCCCCACCTCACAACTTACAGGACTTAAATGATCTGCTGCTAATATCTTGGTGCCAGAGAACACAGCTCACCTTTGGGGGTCTAGTGGAGTCCATGCCTCAACGGGTCAGGGCTATTTTTGGGACCAACACTATATTAGGAAGGTGGTCATAATGTTATGCCTGGTCGTTGTGCATATGTATTATTTTACGAAGTAAAAAGTTTTATTATTTTACGAAGTAAGTTTTCTGAGAGTTTTGTGCAATTCAAATCACAGATTTCTCTTCGGAAACTGAGCTCTGATAGAGCGTCTCATGTCTCCATCTTGTTTATCATCTTTCACACTTTCGTTCAATGTGCCACAGTTCATGAATACTACAGTGTTAAACCTCAAGTCACGGCAGCAAAGATGAAGATCACATTAATGTCACCAAGACAACAGAGCAGAGAATGTCTTGATCTTCAAAAGAGAAAGACCACAAACCGTTTCCCTCCCCACACAGACATTAGTATGCTGGACCTCACCTGTTACCTATAGAAAGGCATAAGTATACTTTCTTTGAGGTCTCTGAATGTCCATGTCTTTCTAAAGTTTATTCCCTCATAATTGGCAATAACCTTAAAAGGTGTCTTTTCAAATCTCTGCTTATTATATCCTGTTCGTGTCCAAAGATGGGTATGATATATGTGTGTGTTGTGTGTTTAATTTTGCCTGGCAACTGGGATATGTGACTTTGCAGTTTGAATCACGGTGTGATGGGCCGATGGTGTTTAAGGAAATGAGCTTGTGGTTGCTGCTGAGTCCTCATAAATCAAACAGCGAGTGAATAATTGGGCTGTGGATTGAAACCTGAGTAGCCATCGCCACAGGTATGCTGCGACATTGGGCTGGCAACTGCCATATATCACACACACACACACACACACACACACACACACACACACACACACACACACACACACACACACACACACACACACAGACACACGCACACACACACACACACACACACAGAAGCAAGCACCAGAAATGACACATGATTGTGTGTGATCACATTTTTCCCTTCACATCACAATGCTTTACGTTTATACACAGTCTGAATTTGTCATTTAGTGTGGCAGTTACAGCTTACAAATCACCTCAAATCAGTCAATGACAAACACTGTTAAAGATGTGGTAAGCAGTGTAGAAGCGTTCAGTAGCATGTTATAGCTTGTTATTAAAGTCTTCAAAAATCGTCCCTTATCTTCAGTTAGTGGAAACATGGTTATGCAGGATATATTTATGATATTGACATACAGGAATTTTATGTCTCCACCAAGGCATATGTATTTGAATTTGACGAGGATGAAAGAGTGTGCTTCTGCGAGAGTGTGGTCACGGTCAAGGTCACTTTTATTTATATAGCACCTTAATACAACATTACTGCTGACCAAGATGCATCACAAAAACACTATAAAAAAAAATAACAGTCAAAACAAAAATACAAAGTATAAAAATTTAAATTCAACAACTAAACCATCAAGCCAAATTAAAATCAAAACTCACCAAGACTAACATATCCAAAATTATGAACAGGCCTGAGAAAAAATGTGTTTTCAGAGATGACTTAAATGTAGATGGAGTAGAAATCAACCTAACAGATTGAGGTAGCGAATTCCACAGCTTAGGGGCAAATACGGAAAAGGCCCTGTCACCTTTGGATTTCAAGTGAGACAATGGGGCGGTTAATAGTTTGTCCGAGGATGATCTAAGAGATCTTCGCAGAGAATATGGACAGATAAGGTCTGAGGTATAAACTGGAGCCAGACCATGCAAGGCTTTAAATACAAAAGTTAAAACCTTTTAATCGATTCTGTATTTGACAGGTAGCCAGTGTAAATGTTGCAAGATAGGAGTGATATAGTGTGGGCAGCCTTTTGATATCGCGGCTCTACTTCCTGCTCTCTACTGCGAAGACTCTGGTCCCGAGGTCACTACTGCACAGACTCGGCCCCAAATCTGCACAAGGGGATCTGTATTCTGTATTCTGAATATTTTATTCAGAATACAACATAGATGATATATCAAATGTTTAAACTGAGAAAATGTATAATTTTAAGGGAAAAATAAGTTGATTTTAAATTTCATGGCATCAACACATCTCAAAAAAGTTGGGACAAGGCCATGTTTCCCACTGTGTGGCATCCCCTCTTCTTTTTATAACAGTCTGCAAACGTCTGGGGACTGAGGAGACAAGTTGCTCAAGTTTAGGAATAGGAATGCTGTCCCATTCTTGTCTAATACAGGCTTCTAGTTGCTCAACTGTCTTAGGTCTTCTTTGTGGCATCTTCCTCTTTATGATGCGCCAAATGTTTTCTATGGGTGAAAGATCTGGACTGCAGGCTGGCCATTTCAGTACCCGGATCCTTCTTCTACGCAGCCATGATGTTGTAATTGATGCAGTATGTGGTCTGGCATTGTCATGTTGGAAAATGCAAGGTCTTCCCTGAAAGAGACGACGTCTGGATGGGAGCATATGTTGTTCTAGAACTTGGATATACCTTTCAGCATTGATGGTGCCTTTCCAGATGTGTAAGCTGCCCATGCCACACGCACTCATGCAACCCCATCCCATCAGAGATGCAGGCTTCTGAACTGAGCGCTGAGAACAACTTGGGTTGTCCTTGTCCTCTTTAGTCTGGATGACATGGATGACGCATTTTAAATGAGCCTTGGCACAGAGAAAACGCCTGCGCTTCTGGATCATGTTTAGATATGGCTTCTTTTTTGACCTATAGAGTTTTAGCCGGCAACGGCGAATGGCACGGTGGATTGTGTTCACAACAATGTTTTCTGGAAGTATTCCTGAGCCCATGTTGTGATTTCCATTACAGTAGCATTCCTGTATGTGATGTAGTGGAAGATCACGGGCATCCAGTATGGTTTTCCGGCCTTGACCCTTACGCACAGAGATTGTTCCAGATTCTCTGAATCTTTGGATGATATTATGCACTGTAGATGATGATAACTTCAAACTCTTTGCAATTTTTCTCTGAGAAACTCCTTTCTGATATTGCTCCACTATTTTTGGCCGCATATGTTTACACAAGTATATTATGTCCAGTGTTGGGTAAAGTACTTAGGTATACGATATTGCATTACTCCCTAAAAGAGTAACTAATTGTGTTACTTGGTTACTTAAGTAAAAAAAGTGAATGTACGTTAAAGATTAAACTATAGAAGAGCGTACTGGCCCATTTCGAGCACTGGTTACCCCCAACACTGATTATGTCATGATACCCAAAATCCATAACCAGCACAGCTCAAATGAACTAATTTTATCCAGTGAACTCTTTTTGTCCAGTGTCTGCCAAATTTTTGCAAATACTGCATAGAGCCCCTGTGAATTGGAACACAACTAAATAGAGCCTCAGTTCTTCTTAAAAGCATGCTGAGCAGAAGTGGGCGCGACCTTCTCTTCTTCATCTCTCTGTGGGCAGTTGCCAGGGATAAGTGTTTTTTGCTTGATGAGCCATTTAGAAAAAAAGGAGAGGGAAAAATGTGATAAGGCACTGATTTGGTTCTCTGCAATTTTCTGTCAGTGCCACCGCAGGGGGAGAAATGAGCAGAGGTCATTTCTTCTGATCTAATAAGCTGCCTGACTGCTTTTTGAAAGCAAGGTGGGTTCGAGATGGCACAGGGTTGAGGGAGTTCGAAATTCAGATTAAACAACATTCCTTTAAACTTATTTTATTTTTATACTTCTTGCACTTTGTTGCTCTGACCTTGAGTGTGTTTTTTTATATCTAGTTATTCTCTGTCTTTTAAAGTAGGACTTATTTCTTCTTTCCATGCTCTCATCTTATGGACCCTTTGAAGTCCTGTTGGAGAAGACTTGAGCACACCTGTCTCTCCTCTGTCCTTACCTTCTGAAATCTCCACATGAATAATTAATCCTGCATTTCGCACATGCTTGCCTGCTCAAGGGAACGCTTCTTTGTCATCCTCTGCCTTTTTTTGTGGCCTCTGACTCTAGAAGATCTTGGGTTTCAGATTGGCTTCACCTTTGAGTTATTCATACACTGTACATCGCAGGGCTTGATCCACATCGTATTTGCAATTTTTCTTTCTTTGTTCTGGCTGTGCTCCTTTCTGCTGGTGTGGTGAAAAGTTTGGGCACAAAAGTTGAGAGCCAAAACTTTTTCTTTAGAATTTTCTTCATAATAAACATTCAGTATGTGTATGTCATCTTGATACAGATGAGAATATATACACGAAGCTGGTGCTTATGATTATAGCCCAGGTCATTGCATTGTCATTACATCTTTTAATGATCTTGTACCTCTATTTGTACACCTTGGAAATTTAAACAATTGGTTTTCTGTGCATCAAACATTATATAGAATTATACAATTTTTTTTAGATAAGTAACTGTCTCATAACTGAAATAATTATCTTTGGTTCCCCGAACATAAATAAGATGTCTTGGAATGATGTCTAAAATGGGTTTATTTTAAAAACTAATCAGTTAGTAGTTACATAAGTTACATTTAGCAATGACGTTAATTATAGCTGTATCAAGACATTTTCCTCATCCTCAGCTCCTATTATTAGTGGAGTACCTCAGGGTTCCATACTGGGCCTGCTTCTTTTTAACTTATATGCTTCCGCTTGGGAATATTATTAGGAAGCATAATGTTTCTTTTCATTTTTATGCTGATGATACCCAGATATATATTGATGTCTTGAGAACATAAAAAAATATTATCTTTGGTTCCCGAAATTGAAAGGTGGTCTTATCAATGAGCTTGTTAATAATTTCCCTTCAAGTATGTGCAGATCTGTCTTTTTATCAATTACAAATTATTTCAAAATTTAAAATAGTTTAGTTTTTTCATGCTTTGGAGAAGATTATTCATGCTTTTATTACTATACGTCTGGGCTATTAGTAAGTCATTTGTATGTTCCATAGAATACAAATATTTTTAAGACAAATATACGTTAAAAACATTTACATTTTTTTAATATTTAAAATATTATTATTATAGAAATAAATACTTATTTATTTAAGTATTTTACAACACCCAGGAAAACTGTTAAAATCCTGGATATTATAGGATTTTTAATAGGCTAAAAGACCTTTCAAAGACTGCATGTCAGACATTCCCGATTATGGCTGGGTCTTATTTGCACCTTCAGAAATGGAGGGCATGGAGACCATGATTAGGTTCAGTGGCTGAAGTAATCATATTCTAAATATAATGGAGATGAAGATGAATGTGCTCCTTGTTTTCATGGAGTTCATCACAGAGAAAGAGAGCAGGAGGTACAATGAAAAGGCTGAATGACATTTCAGCATGTGAATGTCAAAATGGATGAAATGACTAGGGATGAGGATTATAAGGAGTGAAATTATTCTGATTCCAATTCCCCTGAACGATTCTTCCTGCTCCTTAATGGTTTCTTTAATGACTCTTTTAATACATTTGAGGAAACACCCCATATAATGAATTGCAGCACTATTTTTATTTTAATTGTGATTTTGTATTCTTCCAGCTAATGCAATGCAAAAAACTTTTTATTCCAAGTATTTGAAATTGACAGCAGTTTATATAAGATTGGAAGGAGCATTGTGCTCTATTTCTGCCACATGGTGGTGAAACTCCAGGAGAACACCAGATGACAGGAAGCATGTGTGAATGAATGCAGTAAACAGCACCAACACAAACACACTGTAGACCCTGAGGTGGCAGCATCAGCTGGAACCTGCGCACAGCATCAGCTGGAACCAAATGGTGTATCCTCTACCCCAGTATCATCCCAGCGTTCTCAACATGACATTTTCTCATATTTTATTTCAAATAACACATCCCCTTTTTGTATCAATGTAACTCTTGGAACAGTTTTTTTTCATTGTTTTTTCATCCATAAGGTGTCTGAAGAAGAAAGCTTTTTTTGTTGTTGTAATTAACATTAAATTAATTTATTTCAGTCACACTGGTAGCGAAATGGCTTTACATGTACGTCTTTTTCATATAATTAATTAATATAATTTTTTTTAATTAATGCTAAATCCACTATATTATGAGATAAAAGGATTTCGGTTTTGATGAAGAGGTACTTTTATTTGGTGTGGTGTTGGTGCGCAAGTTAAAAAGTAAAAAGTTTGGTTAAACCGCCCCAATTATGCTTTTTTTGTTATTACCTTTCATGTAGTGTGTTACATAGCTGTAAGTGAATGTAAAAGTATGTGAGTTTCAAAGATCAGAATGCAGGATAAATAGAGTTATTGTCTCACAAAAGACAGAAATGATCCAGTTTGTCTGTCTTTCTGCATGAACCTAAGTAGGTTTGTACAAATTTTTGTCTTCATTGGCTGCCCGCAAACACGTCTTTGACCTACCCTCAAACAGTAATTGTATCTGAGGCCTGGAAGAGTTTGGTTCATGTTGTCAACATGTCAGAGCACGCTATTTTCTGTGCTACGAGAGCAATTTCACTTTGCATGCACTTAAAAAGCATGAGGAATCTGGCTCAGATTGATACGGTAAAATCGACACCATTTGTTACTGCTTGAATCACTGACTATACAAGTGCCGAAGAAGCCTATAGAGCTGAAATTCAGATAGCGTTATGGCCATTTCGTTTCTGCCATGTACTGTAAGCAGTAGACCAATCACAACAGACTGGATCATCTGACCAATCAGAGCAGAGTCAGCTTTCAGAAAGGAGGGGTTTAAAGAAACCAAATCCTTTATTGAATTGTTTCAGACACTGTGAGAACAGAGGTGCTGCTGCAAAGTAAAATTTAAGTTTTTTTGACCCGGGATGCAAGTAAAACTATTGTAGGAATCCTCCAAATCAAAATTAGGAACCTTCAAATAGCATAATGGGCACTTTAATACTGATCCAACCCAGCCTTATGTAGCATGTCCATGTTTGCCCACTGTCCTTAACCTGAGGTGAGACTTATATCTCTTCAATTAGCAGGAAGCGTTCTGCGCTTGTCTATGGAGAAGGCCTGCGAGTTTGAAGCTTTGCCATTTCAATCAATGAGCCTGTTGTTGTTTTTGTTCAGCAGACGAGACATATCTGTCCGTTTGCCACATGTGTTTCATCACGCTCCTAATTGGATCTGATTCTGTCTTCACCGGCTTCCCTGCAATTAATTCACGCAGCTCTCTCCAGGCCTTTTTCATAAAAGAGGAGAGAAAGGTGGGGATTAGAGATTGAGCGTGCATATTCATGAGGGCTCACCCAAGATGTGTTGGATTGGATATGATATGAATATGAAGTAGGCTTCAACGGTTGAATGCTTCATAGACAATCACAGGGGCCTTTTATAAAGTTGTTTGGGGTTGTCTGACTCATTTAAGGTCTATAATAATATTCAAGCAAAAACATGCACACACACCTGGTTTCTATGTTTTTTGGGGGACTTTCCATATACATAATGATTTTTATACTGTACAAACTGTATATTCTATACCTTAACCCAAAACCTACCCATCACAGCAAACTTTCTGCAATTTTACATTTTTAAAACAAGGATTTTGGATATTGCCATCTTTTTGGGGGCCCATAATGTAGGGTTTACCAGAACAAACACACACACACACACACACACACTTTGGTGCACCTATCAGTATGAGGATTCTCCATAGACGTAATGTTTTTATACTGTACAATACAGTATACAATACTGTTTTATACTGTTTTAATAAAACATTGTTTAGTGAAATATGAAATGTCCTCATAAACCATGTTTATGTTGGAATACCAGTGTAATACCCCTGTAGTTATACAAATGTGTGTCCTCATAAATCACATAAACAGGCACACACACACACACACACACACACACACACACACACACACACAAAGATTTCATGTTGTCTCATGATTAATACAAATTCTTATAAAATCGTATAAGATCACATGTTTGCAATCTGATTGATTTAACTTTCCATTTATGCTCATTGTCTATTGCCTTTCAGTGCTGATAGTGGTTTTGTGGCATCCTACAAAGCTCTCAGTGGTGTGTTTTTATTTGTCATGAAACAGTCAGTGGACTCTGCAGTTAAACACCCTGCTGCAGAGGCAGAGTGGAGAGGAGATGGACTAATGCAACGCTAGCACCATCGATTATGACACGGAAGAGCTCTCTGGGGTAGCAGTGGTCAGGCTATTTGTTTGACAGGAGAAGACTGCAGGGAAGTCAATTACAGCGAGTGTTCGCCTGCTCAGAGAGTCCGGGCCGCTGCTAAAGCTGATCTGTGAGGGAGCGAGGGAACCTCCACCTCACTCTGACCTCTTGACCTCCCACAGGCCCAGCAGTGGGCCACTGACTGTCAGAGTCAGCGAGAGGGCGAGCTCCATACATTCCAGGTCAAACCCCAGGTCAACATGAAGGCGGAGCTGTCTTTTAAAGAAATGTATGCCCTGTCAGCTCATTGATGGAATATATTTGTCATGATACAAAAGTTTCTAATTGTATTTTCAGTGTGTTAAGACTTCTTGAGCTCACAAATGTAGCCTTGACTCTATTTCAGTTTGCTGCTGCTGAAAATCACTTCGGTGTCAAATGTGCTTGGTGAATTACTCTTTTAGAAAATAAATGTCACCCCAAACCCTTAATGACATGTTTCTTGAGAGCATAACCAATGATTTTTGCACAATCATTATCATTTTGGCAGGGGTTTGTTTGAAGGTTATTGAGAGAAAAGTGCAAAGAAAAGAATGGGTCATCAGAAAGATCATTACCAGGTATTTTGTGGACTTTAAATAAAGTGTGTCTATGTGCAGGTAAAATATTTTTAATGTATAATAAAAAAAAAAAAGTGATTACCATTATCCGATTACACTTGTTCATTCTGATCTGCTTTGAGGTTGTCTGCTTTATCACTGTGACCAGGTAAAAATTTTGCTATTAAAATACAATGATTAATGCCCAAAAAGTGAAGCTGGCATATTCAAATACATGTCCAGTTATCTGTTTGTTTTATGCATTTATCTATCATTCCTGAAAGCAAGGAAGCATTAAAACATGTTTTTTTGTATCCGTGGTTCTGTCTGGGCTGTATTTATTGGTTTTCTCTAGCTGCTGGTATAGCACCTCAGATTGAGGGTCAATGTGTGGAAGCTGAGTTGTTTTCAGCTGTTTGCCTTTGAATTAAAAGCATTTTCCCTATGTGTGTCCAGTTTCCACAGCTTGCTCCTGTACTTTCACTCTCCAGCTCTTAATCAATGGCTGAGCTCTCAACGTGTACTTGTGTGCTTGCTGTCCAGTTGGAGGTTTGACCCAGGGCATGTATGAGACTACTTATGTTTTATCTTGGTCGATTCAGGCTTGTTTTTTTTCTTTTTTTTTTCTTCACTAGCTAAAGTGTTTAGCTCAATCTTTTTGCACAAACAATAAATAGAGGATATGCACTGATGTCATTTTGCCGCCGGAACACACTCCCCTCAGCCTGACTGAGTGGCATAAGAGCTGCTGCATGAATGGATTTAATAGAGGAAACTGCGAAAACATGAGTAAAACAAATGATTATCAGTTTAAACTAAATGTTGGACTCAATATAGTGTTCCTTACAACTTACCAAAGATCCAGTGACCCATGGATATTCACATACAGCCAGGAATCGAGTTTCCTGACATTTATATGAGCCTGATTTTGCAGGGAAATACATAAAGCAAATTTGCCTGTGAATGCTTTAAATACAATATAGGTAGGACAAAATCTGTGTGATCACTGATATCAATGTTTTATATATATATATATACACACGCACCTTAGGAACACCATACTAATACTGTGTTTGACCCCCTTTCGCCTTCAGAATTGCCTTAATTCTACGTGGCATTGATTCAACAAGGTGCTGAAAGCATTCTTTAGAAATGTTGGCCCATATTGATAGGATAACATCTTGCAGTTGATGGAGATTTGTGGGATGCACATCCAGGGCATGAAGCTCCCATTCCACCACATCCCAAAGATGCTCTATTGGGTTGAGATCTGGTGACTGTGTTCAAGAAACCAATTTGAAATGATTTATGCTTTGTGACATGGTGCATTATCCTGCTGGAAGTAGCCATCAGAGAATGGGTACATGGTGGTCATAAAGGGATGGACATGGTCAGAAACAATGCTCAGGTAGGCCGTGGCATTTAAACAATGCCCAATTGGCACTAAGGGGCCTAAAGTGTGCCAAGAAAACATCCCCCACACCATTACACCACCACCACCAGCCTGCACAGTGGTAACAAGGCATGATGGATTCATGTTCTCATTCTGTTTACGCCAAATTCTGACTCTACCATCTGAATGTCTCAACAGAAATCGAGACTCATCAGACCAGGCAACATTTTTTCAGTCTTCAACTGTCCAATTTTGGTGAGCTCGTGCAAATTGTAGCCTCTTTTTCCTATTTATAGTGGAGATGAGTGGTACCCGGTGGGGTCTTCTGCTGTTGTAGCCCATCCGCCTCAAGGTTGTGCGTGTTGTGGCTTCACAAATGCTTTGCTGCATACCTCGGTTGTAACGAGTGGTTATTTCAGTCAAAGTTGCTCTTCTATCAGCTTGAATCAGTCGGCCCATTCTCCTCTGACCTCTAGCATCAACAAGGCATTTTCGCCCACAGGATGTTTTATCCTTTTCACACCATTCTTTGTAAACCCTAGAAATGGTTGTGCGTGAAAATCCCAGTAACTGAGCAGATGGCACCAACAAACATGCCACGCTCAAATTGCTTAAATCACCTTTCTTTCCCATTCTGACATTCAGTTTGGAGTTCAGGAGATTGTCTTGACCAGTACCACACCCCTAAATGCATTGAAGCAACTGCCATGTAATTGGTTCCAGACCTAAAACTTTAGGGTTTTTTTTGTAAGTGTTTATTTAAAAACATCCAATTATACAGAATTTGCATTCTTTTCCATTTTAGCTGTGTTTTGTGTGTTTTTCACGGCATTCACACTGAAAACCAATGCTGTCTTTTTGCCACTCAGTGGGCATAAACACAGTCACTCCGGCCGATGGTGACACCATGCACATACCCTCTATATTTTGAATAATGCTATAACTGTTTCATACAGTGGAAGTAAAAGAGGACCAATACAACACTGGACCCCATTGACTTTCATTGTATAGAAAAAATATTTTTTTCAAAATGCTGCATAATATTTTCTGTTCCACAAAAGAAAGAAAGTCACACAGGTTTGGAATGACATGAGGTTGAGTAAATATGACTGCATTCTCTCTCTTTTTTTTTTTTAAACCCTTTTAAACCTAGCCATAAATGAAAACAACTTATGTTCTTAGACTTAAAAGGAATCTCACAAACCTAGTTTTTGTAAAATTGAGCTGAATTCCGTCCCTAAGTATAGCCAACCACCACACACACACACACACACACACACACACACACACACACACACACACACACACACACACACACCGTCTAACATCACAAGAGTGTGTAAGAAGAGCTACAATGATGTTAAAATGCTCACACACAGGAATAAATGAACCTATTACTATAATATTTAAATTAATTGATTTAATCTCCACAAATGCGCGTTAAGTTCTTAATGTCATCGCTAATGATCACACTGTTTATATGCCCAGGGGCTTCAGAAAGAGAGAGAGCTGCCAAAGATGTCGCACATCTCTTTCCCAATTGTTTTTGTCACTTTTCAGGTGAGACGCTCTGCTTTCTCGATCTCCGCATCTAGAGTTTTAACGATGGCCCAGAGACAAAGGCTCCATTATTGGAAAATAAGCCAGGACTGCCATATTAAAGCCTATAGCCTGTCCCTGTCACTCTCAGTACTAGGCTACATGATGCACTCGCCTCCAGTAATATCCAATTTAAATGCTTGCAGGTGGCACGGCAAATGGCCACCCATTTCCTTTCACTTCACTTTCTTATTTGTTGCCCACAGAGGCCACTGTTTTCGTAGCCCGAACATGTTGTGAGGGAAGGAGAGATACTGAGTCTAGTTCTCCAATGCCACTTTTGTGATAACAGTTGTGAAATGTGGAGCGGCTATAATTATCAGCGCTCGCTGGATTAACTGGCCACCTGTGAAGGGGATCGGACCTCAATGGTGAGCATTATGTCTAAAGAATGTGTGAATGAGCCAGGAACAGGGTCGCATCAATACAATAATTGCAACATGGTGGGTCACCGTGAATTTGCCAAGTAAGACATGGAAGTAAAAGGGGGACCAATACAACATTCCTGTCTGAAAACAATCCTAACCCTATACCTATACGTACCCCTAAACCTAACCATACCCATAACGTATTCACCTATTTCCCTCTGATACTAGGGATAAAACTGATGTAGAAGCACCACACCCTGGTTGTAAGCCTAAACTTGACATGAACTGTAATCTTGCCCCCAAATTGGTTGATTGGAATGTTGTTCCAGGACCACCAAAGATTCAGGAACATGTTGTATTGTTGAAATCACGTTACCCTAATGGGATGCCACCCCGCAAGTGTGCCCCCTGTTTTATCTCCTGTCTAGATCAGTGCATGCTTATGGATTGAAGTAGTGTTGTAAATTCAACCAGAGGTCACCTGCGTGCCTGTGACAGCCCAGCTGCTCTACTCTTTCTTTCTTTTTTGTATCCATCTTTCACTTTTTATTTTTATTTCTCTCTCCAAGTTGATGGATCACCGTTTCGGTTAGCTCTCAAGCAACCTTGAAAATATAAGTGGCTCTTTTTTTATATAAATTCTGACTGCCTTTGCATCACCTTTGGGAATTGAAAATTACAGTCATTTTGGGGTTTTAGGGTGTAATGTGTTTAAGGGAATAAATAACACTACACGATAAATAGAAGGCTTCAAATAAGCCCTCTCTAAGATAAGATTAGGAACAGCTATAAAGAAATAAATAGGCTAATAAAAAAAACAGAAGATACTTTTTATTGTCATTGGTGTCGTGTTGCTGCCATTGCAATGTCTCTGCAATGATGTTGAAAATGTATTTTCTTTTTCAGGGGCCGTTTACCCGACACAGCTTTCAACTAAAAAACGTTTTACCTGTTTTGGCCATTCATTTACACGATAACACCGTTTTGGGGGCTTGAAAAGGCAAACTTTTGTAAACGGGTTTGAAAGTGCAAGTTTTTGAAAACGATACCGTTATCATTTCTGTGTAAACTACTACAATAACTGTGTATTGTGTCTGTGTAATACATGTTCAGTCTGTAGGCGTGTAGTGTTTCTTTACAAAGTGGCATCGCCAACTACTGGCCTGGCAGCATAATACAATTGCGGATCCGTGAGCAGTGACCGTGTAATGCATTACAAGTAACATAAGTTAGGTAATCAGATGACATTTTTCAGTGAAATGCAAATTCAGAATACTTTGCAAACCTCTAAACTCTTTCCCTGCCAGCGTTTAAAAAAAAGTTACCAGCCACCATTTTCACAACAAATGTAATAGCCCATAGAATATTTTGTTTTATGAATATATGAGCATGCAATATATCAAAAGAAAGAGCTGACCCTCTTCTTTAAAAAAAAAAATTCTAGCTTCATGCATTCCTTTTTATCAACACTAAAATAAGGGTAAGTTTCATTAAAAAAGCAACATTTTGAACAAAAAGCTGAGAAAATCAAGTTTTTGTGAAAGAGTACATCCAGATCAGATTCAGAGCGATGATCAAACACAGATGGAGTAGATCGAGTCCATCAACACCCCTAATGCTTGCACATTTCATTCAGTAACATTAGGCAGTTTTGAGGCTTATTATTTGCAGTGAAAGGGCCTTTACATTTGCTCAAAAATAGAACTTTTTTGTTATTAAAACAGACACCTATAACTACCAGACCAGTGAATGTAGTGAAGCAATTTCAGCTGGGCATAAAAATATTGTCTTGCGAGTTTTGCATCATCTTATTGACTCTTCCGATGTGCCTTTTATAGAGACCACCGATCAAACTATATAAAATGATTATTGACCGATAACGATTGGCCTTAATTGTTTAGCATTGTCACAATTATGACAAAGTTCTCAATTTTTCAACTTAACACAGAAAAGGTTAGCAAGCGCTTTATTTTTATTTATTTTTTCACACTAATATGTTAATGCATAAAATAATAATAATAATAATAAAAAAGTCAACAGAAAGTAAATATTCTTTTGAAACGTTGAGTATGTTAACGTTTATTGATTGGCACCATTCACTTTCATTGAAACTGCCTCACTGCAACCCAGATTTTTCAGAATTTTTTGTGGCAATCAACATTATATCATACATGCTCTTTTTATAAATGCATTCACTGCACCAGCAATCTTCCTTTAACTTGATGTAAAGAGCAAAAATGGCAGATTTCAAATCACAACTATTCAGTGATTTCTGTGTTAGCCGAGCAACTGATTTAAATGGAATGCTAACAGATAGCTTTAGGTATTAGCACGCAGAGATGACAAATACAACATGTGACTGCACGTTACAACAATATTTTCTGGTGGGTTTAATTTTTTGTTCACTCTGAATACTGTTCATATCTCCAAATTTTACTGAGCTGCCCATGTTTATGTTAACCGCTTCATGGTTGGCAACATTTTTGAAGAACTGAAAATGATTGAATAATTATTATTTTATTTATTTAGTTTTTTTTATTTATTTTGCAATATATCTGAACCTTCATCCGAAGTATCTTTGTTTCCTATTGAGGTTCAGGGAATTTTATTCAGTATTTGTCAGAGGTATGATTTGATAAACCAATTGAAAATTGGCTTAACTTGATGCAAGTCCTCATGTCTTTTTATGTCCCAACTCAGCAAGTGCCGTATCTCTGTCAAAGAGATCTAATTAAGCCTGGAGTGTCGGCCTTGGTGGAGGTGCTGCTCAGGTTATTCAACCTCGTGGCAACACATTGAGAAGAGGTATGGATGGCACACACACAAGAAGCCTGTGAAAAATGAGCATGTTCTCCAGTCAAACCCTGCTGTTTCATCTTACTGTGAACAGCCGGAGCTGCCATAACCTCCTGAGCTGGAAGTCGGCCAATCAGAAGTGATGAACTGGTGTGAATGTCAAGGAAAGCTTTTTGATAATAGAGAGTTCACAAAGACATCTCAGTAGGTCTGAGCTGAGTCTGTGTTTTAATTCGCAACTCTGCAGTTTCATGAGTCTCTTCATGAGTTGCTTCTTCAACCCTTTGCAGTCCTTAGTAACTGATGAAGGGTCAAGAATGAATGAAGAGTGTACATTTCATTTTTCTGCCTCAATATTCATAAGTGTGGATTGAATGATGAGTCTCTTTACGGTTGGAAGAAGTGGTAGGCTCGAGGAGTAATTGTACAAGTGAGTCAGAAGGGCTTCGTCTGATCTGTTGTTGTTGATCTTTAACAGATTGCGTAGTACACCAGATTGAGTTATATACCTCTGTGTAATCTTTATGAATCAACAAGGGACTTTTTTTTTCAAAGCTCAGGAATGCATACATCCAAGCACTTGCATGCACACACTTGAAAGGTTGCTCAAGAATGCATTGGATTTTCAGCCACTCTTTTTCTGCCGGTCTCTGTTAGCAAACATCTGTCAGTCCACAACAACATACAAAGCTTGAAGAAGAAAGAAAATATTAGCATCAAAAGCCCATGGTGTCCAGACCTATGAGCGACAGCAGAAGGATTATAAGGCTGTCAGAATAAGATGGAAGACTCTTGACAGGCTTTTCTTTGCCTTTAACACATTCAGGAAACATTTGAGACGATCTGAAGATCTTTTATCTCAATGCGATTGAATTATATATATATAATATAATATATATATATACTCATCAGTTGACAAAAAATCTTTTGGCCGCTAACAGTAAACATCTTTCTTGAATCAATAAGGTAAGATCCCAAAAAATCATAAAAAAAAAAAAAAAAATGTGGCGTGGGGTCATCAGTGCCCAACAGATACAAGTCCTGTGAGAGCTGGGTCCAAAAAGGTGAGAGCAGGACAATCTCAAAAGAAGTCTAAGTACGTGCCTAGAGATCCTTGAGAACAAAGATTACAGGATAGGATACAGGATAGATTCATATAGAAACATTCAAGTAAACCCTATGTAGTCATTTCCAGTATATAATTTGATGATTGGGGTTCTTTGAAGACAGCTTAAACATCCTCACACTTGCTTTCCTTCACAAAAGCATTGACATTTTTTTGTCTATTTTTTTTTGTCTTCCATTTATCTGTAGGGACTGCATACATTGCAGTCCCTACAAAAAATATATATTGATGTTGAGTATATGTTGAGCATAATGTTATTGTATATTAAAAATATTCACTATATTGTTAAAAGTTTTGGTGCGCCTGCCTTTACATGCACATAAACTTTAATGCAGAGGTCTTCAACCCTGCTCCTGGGGACCCACTGTCCTGCAGCGGTTAGCTCCAAACCTAATCAAAGACAGGTGAAGCTAATCAAGCTCTTCAGGATCACTTGTTGAAAATACACAGGCAGGTGTGCTGAAGCAGAGTGGAAATAAACTTTTCAAGACAGTGGATCCCCAGGAGCAGGGTTGAAGACCTCTGTTTTAATGACATCCCATTCTTAATCCGTAGGTTTAATATGGAGTTGGCCCACCCTTTGCAGCTATAACAGCTTCAGCTCTTCTGGGAAGGCTTTCCACAAGGTTTAGGAGTGTGTTTATGGGAATTTTTGGCCATTCTTCTAGAAGCGCATTTGTGAGGTCAGGCATTATTGGACAAGAAGGCCTGGCTCACAGTCTCTGCTCTAATTAATCCCAAAGGTGTTTTATCAGGTTGAGGTCAGGACTCTGTGCAGGCCAGTCAAGTTCCTCCACACCAAACTCGCTCATCCATGTCTTTATGGACCTTACTTTGTGCACTGGTGCGCAGTCACGTTGTAACAGGAAGGGACCGTCCCCAAACTGTATTGGTATGCTGTCAAATTGTCCAAAATGTCTTGGTATGTTGAAACAGTTCCTTGCGCTGGAACTAAGGGACCAAGCCCAACCCCTGAAAAACAACCCCACACCATAATCCCCCCTCCAACAAACTTTACACTTGGCACAATGCAGTCAGGCAAGTACCGTTCTCCTGGCAACCACCAAAACTCAGACTTGTCCAGTGGCGGCGTGCTTTACACCACTGCATCTGACGCTTTGCATTGCACTTGGTGCAAGCTCTCTACGCACTGTTCTTGAGCTAATCTGAAGGCCACATGAAGTTGCCGACTTCTGCGCACTGTGTGCCTCAGCATGCACTGACCCCGCTCTGTGATTTTACGTGGCCTACCACTCCATGGCTGAGTTGCTGTTGTTCCCAATTGTTTTGTTTTAATACCACTAACAGTATTTAGTAGTGAGGAAATTTCACAATTGACTTATTGCACAGGTGGCAACCTATCACGCTTGAATTCACTGAGCTCCTGCAGAGCAACCCATTCTTTCACAAATGTTTGTAGAAGCGTCTGCATGCCTAGGTGCTTGATTTTATAAACCTTTGGCCATGGAAGTGATTGGAACACCTGAATTCAATGATTTGAAGGGGTGTCCCAATTCTTTTGGTAATATAGTGCATCATCTTATTTTTTCTTAAGATTTAAAATGTTTTTTATTAGAAATGATTGCATGCCAACAAGCTCACATATGTTTAAAAAAGTATCATATGTGTTAAATAAATATTTTAGTGTTGTATTTATTTAACATTTTTCTGCAGCTTCAGTGTGATAAGTCACATTATATTTACAGCGCATGTATAAGGTGAGCAAAGATGGCAGATTTGAAATCTTTTATCTTAAAACTTAATGCTGTGTTTTCTCTGATACTGTTCATATCGCTAGATGTTCCTGAGGTGTGATGCATCACATTTGTTTACGGTCTCATGGTGGATGAAGTTTGAGAGCACTCACTTGATATCTCTTGTCATGACTTATGGGTGAGAGTTTCATGATACGTTTTCAGTGGTTGCTTTTGGAAAGGCTCTCCTGAGTGATCTGACATCAGTTATTCTGCTCTGAGGTCAGCCTCTCAAGGACTGTGCATGTTTTTGATGTGAAGCTTGAACTCTGACAAGTCTTGCATATCTCCTTGACCATGACAACTTATGATGACCTGTGGCCCTGGTGAGGTGATCTGTGGAGTCATGAGAGGAGAGTGAAACATCTTTCTGCAGGATGTCAGTGTAGTAGAGATGGAAAGGGCAGAGGGCATCACATCTGCTCTCACTACATTCATGTAGGTCCATCAAGGAGGCCAGCCCTTGACAGCAGCAAGCTGCAAACAAACAAAACAAAAACATTGATAAAAATAGTTCAATTAAATGTATTTTAATTGTATGTCTTGGCCATAGATTGCACAAAATTTCATCACAAACCAGTTGATGAATTGCTATGCTGTTTATTGCCTCTGAATAGCTAAACAGTTTTATGGTTAATTGATCTAATTTTGTGATATGTGACACTGGATATCAGCTAAGTTTTTGTGTCTCTTTGTTAATGAGGGATTTATGGACACATTAATGTTTTTAGATTTGTGAAGTAAAATATTGTTTTTATTTTGAAATGGAAAAGGTACAATTAGACCCATGAGGTTATAGATGAATTTGAAAAAGGTCCTGAGTCGCATATTGTTACTAGTGTTATCCTTTAATATAATGCATGAGGTTATTATTCAGTAATTCTATGAGTGAGATGTACATTTAGACATCTTCACTATTCATACATATGCTAATTAATTAAAAACATCCAGAATTAATTCATAGTGTTGCTACTATGACATCTTCAATTAAAAATATGGACAATTAGATATATGTATATATTATATTGGCCTGAATATACAGTAAGTCATAGAATACATTTAGTTTAAATGTACTAGAACTAGATGGATCTCTTTTACTGTAATTCTGCTTTGTGATCGGTTATTCAGTTATTCTTTTAGTATTTTGCATTCATTACACTTTAATATATACACAAGTCCGATGTAAGTAGATTCAATGTATTTTGCATTTTCTGCTATGACATTGGAATGAATACATATTTCTATTTCCCTTAAATTGGCAGACGCTTGCTAAACTTATATATAAATGTTACAATTTAAAACTAAATGCACATTGTTCCTAACATCTTCCCCTAAACTGTAGTTATAAATAAAACAAAAATTACTGTAGTAGGTTTTTTACAAGAGAATACTATTTCAGTTTTTCTACTTCATAATGTCATGTTTAATTCAGTTACTTAGTTTCTTTGTAATTCGTAGGGCCCTATCATACACCGGGTGCAATGCAGGTGTTTTTTGGTAGTTTCAGCCTGATGCAGTTATCCTTTTCACGTCCAGTGCCACGTTGTTTAAATAGCAAATGCACTCACACCCATCAGTTCGCCCATGGGCGTGCTGGTCTGAAACGAGGTGTTTTCATTGTCAAACATTGTTGACGCGTTGCTATTTTAAGGCAACTGAAACGACTGCACCAACAAAAACCTGGTCTAAAGTCAATAACGCAGATTTTTTTGTGTTATTTAAAGGGCACGTTAGTAATATGCGGCTATAGGTGGGTACACAACGTGCGTACACTCTGTTACACACACAGGGACATGCATTCGGACACGCTCTAAGTGCACCTGCATCATGCGCTTCAGACCATGCACTCAGATCGTTAAAAAAAAGGGCCCACTGTGAATTTTAGCAATTTCTGAGTCAAATTATTTCAAATTAAATCCTGCAATAACATTTTCAGTGTATCTTTAACACCAGGCTCTGTAGAAATTAACTGTCATGGAATAATTGCAAATGTATGATGCGTTGATTGCTTTGTTAGCTAGGTATTGCCAGTTTACGTATTTTCAATTTCAGACTTTTTGGAACAGATGCAAAAAGTTTGCAAACTTTTAGCAGAATCCGTACACATTGTGTGCTTTCTCCCTCTTTCTTCCCGAGATCTCAGTTTCTTTCCCTCAGTCACAATCTCTGTGGGTCTTCTCATTTGAATGCTACTGAGCTGTTGTTGGGATGATGCAGCAGCCATTGATCTGATCTCCTCGTCTCCTACAGCAGATCAAATATATAACACATACCTGCAGCGTCAGCAGCACCCAGAACCACAGCACACTGTCAGACAAAGAAAGAGAGGAAAGGTGCTGGCTGTTTAGAGAAGAAATGAATGAACCAACAAAGCAATACAAATAATTACTCCTACAGCAGATCAAAGACACATGGCAGCGAGGTGGGCCCCTTCTGCATATAGTGCATTTTGAGATGGGATGTCATACTGTCACTGTGTCCAAAATCCAAGGTAGCTGCTTTGGTGCCTCACTGCCCAGTCAGTAAATAAATAAAAACGTTTTGTGTATGAAGGCACCTCCTAAGGCTTCAAACAGGCTTCCAAGGCACCATAATGTCACATCTAATGATCTAAAACTTTACAAGAGAGCTTTAGAGAAAAGCAAGCAAATATTTAATGAGTGCAATGATTATTACTTTGTAGAAATGACTCATAAGCTGAAAAAAAGAACTACGTACATTGTATCAAGATTTCAGGCAGCAAGGAGACTTTATGTTGCAGTTAGTAGCAGTAGCGTTATACTTTTTTTTTTTTACACCAGTTGCACCACCCTAAGGACGGCCCTGTCCATGAGGGAAAACACCTTATAAATCATCCAAAATTATGTTTTTTGAAAATGTAAAAATTTTCAGATTTTTTTTGTTTTTTTGTGATGAGTAGGTTTAAGGGGTTAGGGTTAGGAGATAAGATATACAGTATAAAAATCATTATTGCTGAGTCCAAATATGCTTCCACACACACACAATTATTAAAAAGTGGTGTTAAGAACAGGGTTAATTGCAGTATGAAAAGCCCTATTGTTTTTTTGCCTACTATCTACACTATTTTGCCAAAAGTTTTGGGACATGTGCCTTTACGTGCACATAAATTTTAATGACATCCCATTCTTAATCCATAGGGTTTAATATGGAGTTGGCCCACCTTTTGCAGCTATAACAGCTTCAACTCTTCTGGGAAGGCTTTCCACAAGGTTTAGGAGTGTGTTTATGGGAATTATTGACCATTCTCCTAGAAGCGCATTTGTGAGGTCAGGCACTGATGTTTCAAGTTTCAAGTTTATTTGTCATTACACATGTACACATACAGTATAACGAAATTAAGTTTGGAGCAAGCCTCCGGGCCGCAGCCTTTTCAGGCGCCGCCACACGCTCTCCAGAAATACAAGAATGCAGTTGGCAAGCATTACATAGCAAACACAACAAAACATAACATAACACAGTACACGTGGTCACGTGATGGGATTTTTTGTATGGAGTGGGAGAGGAGATAGATAAAGACAGGCAGACGGATGGAGGGGGGATGGGATCGGGATAGTTGTGTATGGTGCGAGTGAGTCTGAGATTGTGTTGTGTGAGAATGTTAGCCATAACTTCAGATGTTTTCGAGTTCAGTTCTATGGTTTGTCCTTGAAGGGAGATAAGGCAGTGCACAGGGAAAGATAGCAGACCAAGCTGTCAGGCTGACCTCCCAACCGAGAGATAGGGACAAGTGAGGTTTCGGTGGGGTAGTTGATTAGGTCAGGCAAATACAATTTTTTTATCCATTTGTTGATCTTCGGTAATTTGTCCGGATCATAATCAATCAATCAGATCTGGTCCTCAGCATTCGCGTCCGGTCTGTGCAGTTTCCCTAGACATTACGTCCAGCCTCATGGCCAGACCGGTTACAGTCCGTAAAGTTCACCGATCTGACCCCCGATGGAGCCCACTCTTCCCTGCGTATCCGCAGTCCGGACTGCGTTGTTACGGTTCAGTTCCTCAATTCGTATCACTCTCTGATCTAATTCCTTCAAACGGTCACACACAGCCCCGAAGCATTCCTTAATTTCCACAGACAGCGGCTGGGTGAATTTGCTTGCAGCTGTCTTACCAATCTTCCGATAGGTCAGGGCAATCCCAAAGCCAAAGAATAGGAACCCCGCCATCAATAATCCAATCATGTATAAATCTTCCGCATCCTCCACGGACAGAGCCTCCAGGCACAGGACTTGCCAGTTGTTCCATGCGTCCCTCACGTACCCTGCAGCAAAGGTCCCGTCCGGGCAGGTGGGTTCTCCCGGGGCACCCTTCCTTTGTGAGAAAATCCTATCGATCGCGCTGATTGACCAGTTAATCAATTCCATTTCAGTATTTTCAGGAGTCCAGCATGCAGCGGGTCAGAGAGAAAAAGAAAGACAAAAATAACAAGGCGCCAGAGCACAGCGGGAGCAGAGTGAAAACACGTCTGCACTGAATGAAGGACAGAGTCAAGAAGTTGATGTTGGATGAGAAGGCCTGGCTCGCAGTCTCCGCTCTAATTCATCCCAAAGGTGTTTTATCGGGGTTGAGGTCAGGACTGCAGCCAGTCAAGTTCCTATACACCAAACTTTATGGACCTTGCTTCGTGCACTGGTGCGCAGTCATGTTGGAACAGGAAGGACATCCCAAAACTGTTCCCACAAAGTTGGGAGCATGAAATTGTCCAAAATGTTTTGATATTTCACTGGAACTAAGTTTTTCACCTTTCCCTGAAAAACAACCCCACACCCTAATCCCCCCTCCACCAAACTTTACACTTGGCACAATGCAGTCAGGCAAGTACCATTCTCCTGGCAACTGCCAAACCCAGATTTCCATAGTCCATCGGATTTCCAGACAGAGAAGCGTGATTCGTCAGAGTCCTCTAGAGTCCAGTGGTGGCCACCACTGCATCTGACGCTCTGCATTGCACTTGGTGATGTAAGGCTTGGATGCAGCTGCTCGGTCATGGCAACTCATTCCATGAAGCTCTCTACGCATTGTTCTTGAGATAATCTGAAGGCCATACAAAGTTTGGAGGTCTGTAGCTATTGACTATTTTACATGGCCTACCACTTCGTGGCTGAGTTGCTGTTGTTCCCAATTGCTTCCACTTTGTTATAATTCCACTAACAGTTGACCGTGGAATATTTAATAGTGAGGAAATTTCACAAATGGACTTATTGCACAGGTGGCAGCCTATCACGGTACCATACTTGAATTCACTGAGCTCCTGAGAGCGACCCATTCTTTCACAAATGTTTGTAGAAGCGTCTGCATGCCTAGGTGCTTGATTTATACACCTGTGGCCATGGAAGTGATTGGAACACCTGAATTCAATGATTTGGAGGGGTGTCCCAGTACTTTTGGCAATATAGTGTATATGTTAACCCTGCATGTCCAGTTGTCCAGTGTGAAACGATAGGGTGTTAGAATGTTACAGCTAGATGCATAGAAACAGACAACCAATTGCATACTCATCTTTGCATGCTTTGGACAGTCACAGAAACACTGCGCATTGTATATAAACAGTAATTTCAACGTTTGAGAGGAAAAATGTCAAATGCTGACAGAAAACGCGGCAATTTGACTGAGGAAGAGACCTTTTCATTCTTACCTTTATATTATAATGTTAACCCAGGGTTTAGGAATGTACATTGTAAAATGTTAGTTTATGAATACCCAGGATTAACTCTTTCCCCACCATTGACAGAAATGTCCGTCATTTGTGAGAAAATGCTTTCCCACCATTGAAGGATTTTTCAGGCTTTTTTCACTGTTATACAGTAGGGGGCACTATGACACATCTTGTGAAAGAGTACTAGATCTCCTTATCAAAACACATGAGAAGATGAAGCAGAAACAAGCAATCTCATATGCAGTCATATGCGGTAACACTTTAGAATAATGGTCATTAGTTAACTACATTAGTTAACATGAACTAATAATGAACTGTACTTATAAAACATTTATTTATCTTTGTTAATGTTAATTTCAACATTTACTAATACATTATTAAAATCTTGTTAACATTAGTTAATGCAATATGAACAAACCATGAACAGCTGTATTTTTATTAACTAACATTAACAAAGATGAACAAATACAGTAACAAATGAACTGCTCATGGTTAGTTCATGTTAGTTAATACATTAACTAATGTTAACTAATGACCATTATTCTAAAGTGTTACCGCATATGTAAATCAATGCGATCGTCAACAACATGATCTAAACTGCCTAATGTTACCGAATGTAATGTCGACCCAGGGCAAGCTATACTGCTGTGCAAGCATTAGGGGTGTTGATGAATTCGATCTACTCCATTTATGTTTTGATCATCGTTCTGAATCCGATCCAGACGTAGTCTTTGACAAAAACTTGATTTTCTCCGCTTTGTGAATGCATTAAAGTCCCGTATGTCGAAGTAGTACTGCTGACGGTGTTTTGCCTAGAGCTGCAGTTGAGCTTGTGCCTGGGTTGACTATTTCAAGTGTAAAAAGTCCTAGTATGTGAGTCAGAATTCATAGTATTCATAAAACAGTAGGTGAAAAGTACAAAGATGACCTACTGTACTATTTCCAGCGTGATTCTAAAATGTACATTCGATGGACACTTTACTATCCCATTAGGCCACTGGAGAGAATTCATGAATGGAGGTGAAGTGACGCAACCAACGCCATAGATCACGACAATAACAACATGGTACATCCGGATTTCACATTATACTACATAGAACATACTTTTTTTTAGCGGTCGCAAAGAAGGTTTCAAACCAAATGATACCTTCAGTATGCAATTTCGGATGCAGGAAATGTCTATGGAAAGTCCCCATAAAACATGGAAACTCAACATGTGTTTATGCATGTGTGTGTTCAAATGGTGGTAGGTTTTTATTTCTTTTAAGGGTCATGTAGAGCATAAAGTATCTGCATGTGAAGTCTGAAGGTTATTACTGCAGTTTCTCTGTCATATAATTGCATGCGAGGTGGGCTGAGTGGACTAAGGGTAACAGTCTGTGTCATTAGCCTTCTCTTTTGTGCAGTTACAATAGAAAAAGCTGCAGAAAAACCAATAACATCGCAGCGATTCATCGCAGTCTCCTCTAAGGGGTTTTATTTAATTTCTTCTACTCCTCCTCGACCCCTTTAATCTTTATTTCTCCTCTCTTCCTCTCTCTCTTGCATACACTTTATTCCAGCTTGCCAAATGAAGCACTTTCTCCACTCGCTACTCTAATTTGGAGTTTTAATTTAGTCCTAATGTAAGCAACCTCTCTCTGTTTTGTGCTTGGACTTTTTTTTGTTTCTCTCTCATTGACTGAGAGTGCTATTTGGAGGGAGGTTTTGATGATTTAGTGTTGAGGAGAGAATCTCTCTCTCTCTCTCTCTCTCTCCCTCTCTCCTCTCTCTCTCTCTCTCTCTCTCTCTCTCTCTCTCTCTCTCTCTCTCTCTCTCTCCCCCTGGACTCTTACTGAAATGCATCCATTTGTGCGGTCATGCCAATCACAATGTAATGACACTAGCGAGACCGCACACACATCGCCATGTAGAATCGGTGCATCTTAACTCCATCTGGGAAGTTTTGCACACCTGACAGACCTTCAAAACACCAGTACTTGTGTTTTAAAATCTGCTCCTAGTCATAATCCTACTGCAGTATACACCTAACTGCTTCTCTATATATGCATATATATATATATACACTCTAAAAAATGCTGGGTTAAAAACAACCCAAGAAGGGTTGAAACAACCCAATCGCTGGGTTAAAACCCAATTACTGGGTTAAAACAACCCAATCGCTGGGTTAGTCCATTTTCAACCCTTCTTTGGGTTGTTTTTAACCCAGCATTTTTTAGAGTGTAATGTGTGTATAGTGTAAACACTACGATTCAACATTTTGGGTCTGTAATATGTTTTAATGTTTTTAATGTCTCTTATGCTCACCAAGGCTGCATTTATTTGATCAAAAATACTGTAAACACAGTTATATTGTGAAATATTATTATAATTTAAAATAAAGGTTTTCTATTTTAATATATTTAAATTACCCCTGTGATGGCAAAGCTGAATTTTCAGCATCATTAATCCAGTCTTCGGTGTCACATGATCCTTCAGCTATTCATACCAATATGCTGGTTTGCTGCTCAAGAAACATTTTTATTATTATTATTATTATTATTATTATGAAAGCAGTTGTGCTGCTTAATATTTTTGTGAAAAGCATAATTCATTTAATACCAAAGAATCCTAAAAATATGCATTTGTTTGAAATATAAACATTTTGTTTGATATAAAACATTTCTTTATTGCCACTTTTGATCAGTTTAATGCATCAACAATTAAAGTATTAATATCTTTCAAAAAGAATAAAATACTGATCCCAATTGGTAGTGTTTTTTTTTTTTTTTTTTTAAATGTAATGTAATGTGTAAAAATGTATTGGATTTTACACTACCAATTTTTCCCAATTGGTAGTGTAAAATCCCTCATGGACCGCCATTCTTTACATCTCATTCTTTTCTGGTTTTCCTCATGAATGTTCTGCATTAAATAAATGCGGATGTTTTATCCTGCTTCAAAACTTGGACATGCAAAACTATTCTGACTTACCCTGGCCTGCCCTTTTTCTAATTTTGTTTTTTAGACCCTGTTCTTAAAGATTACATCCCTTGTGACATCTTCTTCATGCACCCTCATTTGATCAGTGTCCTGTTATACGCTCTTGCCCATGAAAGGATTGACGCAGTCTCCGCTTCGGCTTGCAAATGAGATTGCAGCATTTAGAGAGCCTAAATTCTCAGGCTGGCCGCGTGGCCCCGCCGCATGGCGGGGATATATTCATGGCACTCCCTCGTCAGAATAGATTTCGCTTTAATCTAAAGCTGTCGACACGCTGCACACTGTTCCGTGTAATTGCAGAGCCTCTTTTTGTTTCTCTCCTGTGGCCCGAGATGGAGATGGTAAAGACGCAAATGAAGATCTTTTCACCCAGCCTGACATGATGAGTAGTTGCAGACGCATTAAAAATTGTCAGCGCTGTACTGTAAGGGTGCTTCATCTTTATAGTGTTTGACTAGCCTTATAGTGTCTCACAAAGACCTTGCACGAACCTGGCACAATTTGATGCTAAAGAATCATTTTGGAATACACCCTCACTGACCACTTTATTAGCTACACCTTGCTAGTACCCTTTTGCCTTCAGAACTACCTTAATTCTTCATGGTATAGATTCAACAAGGTGCAAACATTCCTCAGATTCTCCAAGTATAGGTATAACTGCAGACTGGAGAGCTCCAAAATGGAGCATGAGCTCCAAAAGTGGATGGGGTCTCCAAATGAAAAGACTTTCGCTATTGGCTCTGGCTTCATCCAATTGTCATTGACTTACATTTCAAAATAAATGTTCTAGTTCTAGTTAAAAAAGTTATAAAATATGCTATATAAATAAATTTGCTCCGTTAGAAAGGAGGTCAGAGCTTGTGGCCAGTGGCATTCAGACCGGAGTTTGAACCTCTGCTCAATGAAATAAGCAGGAATGCTTACTGCGAGCTCTCCCACGAACCATCCCAGTGCCGCGTGTGGGAATATTCTACTCTATCACTGTGTTCTAAGCAATGAGAGCGTCTGGGGCTCGAGATTCACAGAGTAGGAGGGCGTAGTGACGCTGGGTGCAAATAAAAATGTACCAATGTCCGATGAGGTCCGGCTGGGAAGTTACGGACAGCCAGTCATATCGCACAATCTTATTACTGCTTATCTCCTGAACTGCCATTTTCTTTAGCATGTTATTCAGCGCAAATCCTGCCTTGCAGTCAATTTCACTGGTTAAGGTTAGGGTGTAGGGTAGGTTTACGGGTTAGAATTGATTGTAACATAGCATTGTATGAAATCAGCCCTGTGATTGACATGACCATTGAAATCTTTAGAATCGCCTGCAGGGTGGAGTGCACAGAACTTGATTGGGGAAAAAAAAAAAAAAAAAAAAAAATCACACACAAGTGTCATGTGCCTGTCTGTCAGTGGGAGGAAGCCACACCCTATTTTGGAGTTCCCACCCCCATTTGGAGATCTCTAGGCGGCAGCTATACACTTCTCAGATATTTTGGTCCATATTGGCATGATAGCATCACACAGTTGCTGCACATCCATGATGTGAATCTCCTGTTCCAGCACATCCCAAAGGTGCTCTATTGCAGTGGTTCCCAACCACACTCCTGGAGGCCCACCAACAGTGCACATTTTGCATGTCACCTTTGTCTGACACACCCATATCAGATTTTGGAGTCACTACTAATGAGCTGATGACTTGAATCAGGTGTGTTTTACTGAGGAGACTTGCAAAATGTGCACTGTTGGTGGGCCTCCAGGAGCGTGGTTGGGAGCCACTGCTCTATTGGATTGAGATCTGGTGACTGTAGAGATCATTTGAGTTCAGTGAACTCATTGTCATGTCAAGAAAACAGTTTGAGATGATTTGAGCTTTGTGACATGCAGCATTTTCCTGCTGGAAGTAGGAACCAAGCCACTTAAGTCACATATCTTCCCCATTATGATGCTCAGTTTGAACTTCAACAGCCTACAGTGCCTAAATTAATATTATATAGTATGTCCAAATTCATAGTATTTATAAAACAGTAGGTGAAAAGTACCCAGGTGACCTACTACTTCCGGTGAGATTCTGAAGCGCACATTCGATGGACACTTTACTATCACATGAGACCACGGGTGAAGATTTGTGAATGGAGGTGAAGCGACGCAACTGAGGCATAGTAGGCTATCCGAATTTCATTAATACTACACATATTCATACTGTATTTTAATGGTTGCGGGTACATTTCAAACAAAATGTAATACCTACTATACGGTATGTGATTTTTGTATGCAGCACATGCCTAAATGCTTTGAGTTGCTGCCATATGATTGGCTGATTAGATATTTGCAATAATGAGCAGTTGAACAGTTTACCTAATAAAGTGGCCAACGAATGTGTATCACAGGAAAATGTGCTTGATTGTGTTGCAGGACACAATCCATCCAGTGCAACTGAAATGCAATTTTATGCTAAACATCAGTTTTTTGTGTCATGAAATTATATTCCAGTTATGCACTGAATGCTTGTTTGATGTTCTATGCTTGCTATAAATGCGCAGCAAGAATGTGTTGCTGGCCTCGGAAAAAAGCATCTGATGAATCCTGGTTTGTAGCTGAGATTAATTGGGTCATTGGAGAGCCTGTGTTGGAGCTGAAGTTAGGGCCACCTCCGAGCGTTTAAAGAGAAGCCCATCGCTTCAGAGTCAAACAGAGGGGATGTATAACAGGGCTGGTAACAAACGCAGCGAGCGAACATGGGTGCGGAGGAGACTCATACTAATAAATATTCACACTTTGCTGAGGGGAGATGGAGACCTCTTTTTTTCCCCACTCTCCAGCTGCTCTATTAGGCCTCTGCTAAGAGGGAACTTTGTCTCAGTGCACGTTTGGAGCTAACAGATGGTGACATTTCAGCCCTCGCCCAGTGTGAAAAAAAGTTCGGGAGCATGGGGTTGGCACATGGATACTGACACAAGGTTCATGTGGGGTCAGACACACAGGTATGACCTACCGCAGATGGAGACAGATGGATGAAGAGATATAAAAAAATATGAAATATGGCAAAGGATATAGCAAGGATATACCAACCTATACCAAAGTAATTGTTTTTACTTGTTTGTTCTTAGCCTCTTATCTAGACTCAACTAGAGGAGGATAAATTGCTATTTAACTTTTTTTTATATATATATATATATATATATATAATGTATTTATTTATTATTATTATTATTATTATTGTTGTTGTTGTTGTTATTATTTTTCTCATCAGAATTAAACAAGTCTGTGTTTATCCCACATAATCTGCATAACAATTAAATTAATTACCTACTTTTTTTGTTGGCTAACCTAATTGGAATGGAAAGGAAATAAAAAAAAGGAAAAAAAAAAAAATCTATAAAGTCTGGTCACAGAAAATACTCAAATGACTGTGCAGTTGGAGGATCACCTTAAGTTTTATTTCAATGGGTTTCATCATGAAGGCAACATGTACTCCCATTTTAATAATAACTACAGTGATCCCAATCCTGTTCGAATGAGTACATGAAACGTCCTGTGTTAAATTGAACTCATCCATGATTTGGAGAAGTAATCCCGTCTGAATAGTGCTTTTGATATAAGTCTCAGACTTTGCAGGTGTCACTTGGTTAATGGCAGCGTTATGGCAGAGTCTGGCTGATGAGAGCAGAGACGACAAGAGAGAACAGCCTCACAGTCGGCAGATTAGAAGAGCTCAAACGGCCTGTTTCAGGATCCATTTGAATTATTGATGTGCCAAATCCTTTCTGCATGTGTCTAAGTGTGTAACTTCAAATGTAGGCTTTTGTGTGTGCCAGTGTGGTTCTACCCAGATAATGGTCTGCTGTATGCATTAATGCGGGTTGGTTTGATGGTATATACCATGTGACAATATAAATGTATGGATCTGTTACTATGTGCTGTGTGGGTATTTTTGTGAAGCTTCGGTAGGCAGGGCTCCCTTACATTATTCACATATGAGAGTGAAGAAGAACGTAATACAAAAATACAGAGTGGGGCATGTCGAGGGAGATGATGAAGAGCTGTTTATTAAGGGTTTTAAAGCAAAGTGGAGTTTAGATGTTTATTGTTGCCAAGCAACAACTTACTGCATGGTGTATAGTAGGAACTATCCATTTTATGATAATATGTATTTCCCCTTTATTAAATCTGTTACAGTTTTACATAATGTGAAGCTGTTTTGCACATATGCAGGACTTATTTATGAATAACTTTTGTCTTTTGGTAAAAAAAAAAAAAAAAGAAAAAGGCATTGCCTCAGCAGCTAACTGAAACAAAATACGTTTAGTTTGAAGTTCTATAATAAAAATAAATAAACAAAATAAAATTAAAATAAATGAAAGTTAAATAGAAATATATATAACAAAGGAAAATCGCAGAAAAAATACTTTAAAATTTAAATTTAAAATTTAAATGAAAACTAAAAATATAAAAATACAAGCTTATTCAAAATATTAATAAGTACTAGTATAAAAATAAAAATAACAAGTTCTAAATATCTAATAAATTAATTTCAAAAATTCCAAAATAGCTATAATTTGTTATATGATGTAATAATTATTATATTATCATAATGTGTGTGTGTGTGTGTGTGTGTATACACACATACATACATGCATTACATATTGAAGAACATTAAAAATGATAATGAATAGTCCATGTAATATGGTGCATATATTTAGTAAAATGCTCCTTTAGAGTTAAATTTTCTAGCTGACTAAAGAGTTTATGGTCACTGGATATGGGTTTTCCGAGGTAAATGTGACGTTACATGACATTGCTTACAAGCTGTTCCACTGACGCCTTTCCACGGTTGATCGAGTGATTCCATGTGGCATGATACAGATTTTGGTAAGATGTACTCTCTTTTAACACACTTTCAGATGCTCATTCATGTTTATTTCATGCTGTAACTAAAGCGGATGAGTTCACGTGAGCACGGTGCGCACTGCCACTTCTCTCGAGCACAGCGCCAAAAAGGTATTTATGTTTTCGAATTTAATTTAAATAATTTGAAATCTGAGACTGTCAGTAGTAAGAAAGCACAAAGCTTATTGCGATTTATTGGATGGGAGGAGCGCTACAATGTTTCTTCATTCATCAACTGAAAACAGGATGACTAATCGATTCTTGGGATTTAAGAAATTATATCGTTTTGTAAAAATGAGAATTGATTAAAATTGAGAAATCAGTATTTTTTTACCCAGCCCTAGTATTTTGTATACATTAAACATATGCATATATTATTCACTGTGGTATAAAATAACTTATTTCATAAAAACAGTTCGGTCATACTGGTGACATGTTCATGTCATGTGTTCATCCACACAACCTAGTCTCATTCTGATGCTTGTGTAACACTGTCCTTCATGGCTTCATGGCG
Organism: Paracanthobrama guichenoti; assembly: GCA_018749465.1. Classification (NCBI taxonomy): domain Eukaryota; kingdom Metazoa; phylum Chordata; class Actinopteri; order Cypriniformes; family Gobionidae; genus Paracanthobrama; species Paracanthobrama guichenoti. Next base: position 29,184,543 of record CM031961.1, on the reverse strand, counting down.
TCTCTGCATTCCTGAATAAAGAACAAAATCTTGTTCCTTCCTCTCCGATGTCCTGCTGCACAAAGAGGGCACCACACATCAATAAATTATGAAAGGTCTGAGGGTTGGCCTGCTGTGCTTGCTTTGACTGCTGTTTGAGCTCCCGCTGTCTTGCAGAGAAATCACACACAACATGTCACTGGTTTGTTCTCTCCTACCTTAAATAAACGTCACTCTCAAAGCTTATGAATTTATCACGATGCCCCAAAGGCAAGGAAATGTTCCTTTTAGCACACACCACACAACGGCCATACACAGACAGGCAAGGCTGTAAGAAGAAGAATGGGCCTAGATTGTGGTGGTATTTATGTTTCGCAATTCATTTTCTCACAATGCTTTCGATTATTATTTGTATGCATTCATATCACAGCCACTTCCATGAAGCTCCTGGCTGAATAAATGTGAAGCAAACCACACAAGAGAGACTTCCCAGGTTCAGACATACTGATTTTCAGTCGTAGTCCAGTTACCATGATGGTACTAACCTACTTGTGTAGTTGGCGATACTCAGCCCTACTCAGATCATTGTCATGTTACTTTGCAGCTTGTTTTTATCGGTCACCAGAATCCTTATAAAGTCATGTGTGAATAGTGTCTTATTGAAGCTGCTAGCTGTGTCTCTGTGTAGCGCATTTGTTCTGTGTTCAGGAATGCTCTTTAAGGGTCTCTGGAGAAGCCCGTTGGACGAAAACAACTGCAAAAAGCCCTCAAAAGCCCTCAGCCCTCAAACTCAACTGAAATAAAACTCTCAGTGATGTTGCCATGGTTACTATTTTTCTCATGACTAATTTTTAGATTTTTCTCATCTTGCTCCATATTTATTTATTTATTTATTTATTTAACTTTGCCTTTTCCTCACTTGTTACTGTAAATGCTGTCTAGAAAGTTTGTTTGCTTTTTGTTTGAAGATGTCTTATTTTTCTCGAGTGGTGTGCTGTATTTCAGTGAGTGGAAAAACATTGTCAGCATGAATGTTTTATTTCTGTAATATAACATATTTCCAAGTGTGGATATTCAAAATGAAAAAGTAGGACAGGATTTGATCCATCGGGAATTGGAAAGTGTGCACTGAAGTAGTGTCAACCCTTAAACCACCCTAAGCTGGTTTGCTTTTTGGGGGAGTTTGGGCTCAGATGGTTGGACTGGGAGAACATCTGAAAACTAGTGTTGATGGCTTTGGAGACCAGTTTAAACCAAGGCCAGCAAACAATCTTAACTCTTTCCCCGCCAGCTGTGTGAATGTTGTGTGAATATCTGAACGTGCAATATATCAAAAGAAAGAACAGATCCTCTGCTTTTTTAATTTTAGCTTCATGCATTCTTTTTTTTTTTTTATCAACACTTTAAAAAACAAAAATATTTTGAGCAAAAAGCTGAGAAAAGCACATTTTTATTAAAGACTACATCCAGATCAGATTCAGACTGATTATCAAAACATAGATGGAGTAGATCGAGTCCATCAACATCCCCAAAGCTTCACAGTCCCATACTGTAGCTCGTCCTGGGTCGACGTTTCATTGAGTAAGACTAAGTACTTTTGATCTATATGCTGTTTAATGTTGATGGTTGATATATAATATTGCTTGTTTCTGCATCTTCCTTTCATGTGTTTTGATCAGGAGATCCTGTACTTTTTCAGAAGATGGGTCATAGAGGCCCCTAACGTATAACAGTGAAAACATGTAAAGCTGCAAAATTCTGTCAATGGCGGGGAAGCGTTTTCTCACAAATTGCGTAAATTTCCGTCAATGGCGGGGAAAGAGTTAAACTGGTTTAGTTTTTTTTTTTTCAGTAGGGATGTAGCGAATAACTAGCCCCAGGGGAAATGGTGCGGGATTTATGCATGCGTTTAATCGTGTTACGATCAAACATGCACAGATCCGCACAGAGGGGAATTTTGATATTAACAATTGATTAAAACGGATTAAAACAATTATTAATATCTAGGGCTTGATTCAACTTTTAGAAATTTCTTTGATTCTAGAATTGAGTTCAAAGGACGGATAATTGTCCACCAAATACCTCCCTTTTAATAACTCTTAAACAACGTTTCTCTGGCCAGGAGAAATATCTTTCTTTTAATTTGTAACAGGGTCGGTTCACCGTAAAAGTGACCTATGTATGAGCAAACCAAGCGCAATCACGTGTGAATATATATATTTTAATAAATCAACAAACAATAAACAAACATACACAAATTAACTGAAAGCAGGAGAGAGAGGGAGAGAGAGAGAGAGAGAGAGAGAGAGAGAGAGAGAGAGAGAGAGAGAGAGAGAGAGAGAGAGAAAAACAACGGTAATACTATCGACACAATTTATGAGCACAAGCAAGGAATCAGTCCAGCTTATTGGTATAAGCTCAAAACTTTATAACGACAGCTTAAGGGATACTTGCATATGTTTCCTTGGTTGTGAGCTCGTGCGTTTAGGGGAATTCCGCGATCCGGTCCGTGTTTCAATCTTGCCGGGTGGTTCCTTGGAGTCCGCGGGAAATTCAACTTTGGTTCCTTTGTGTGATGAGATCCGTTGGAGGATGGCGAAGAGGAAAGCCAACAGCGGTGGCAACAGGAAGCAAAACGAAGAGAGAAGAGGAGAAGGAGAGACAAGAGGCCGAGAAGCGTTTGTGGCCCATTTTTAAAGGGCCGCGACGGGGCACGCCTCTTTTGTCGGAACAGCCAATCAGAGCGAAGGAAGCGGGAAATCTCCCTTTGTCTTGGGCCTCGCCTCATTAACATGTTTTATGGCTCTCTCTTAGATAACCCCCAAGTCTGCCTTTGGTACGCAGACTTTGGGGTTTTGGCATGAAAGAAAGAGTCTGATGCATCATAGTACCCCACAACACACCTAGCTGGCCTACAAATTGCGAGACAAAGATTTGAGACCAAGCATGGGAGTTTAACTTAAGAGTTAAAGGCAGCGAGGATTGACGTCATTCTTCCTCACGCATTCACTGGCTATAAGTTTCTAACCTATCAAAACACATCTAAAATGGTTATAACAAAAGCATGCATACATACAGGGAACAGCACACCTAAAATGAAAAATAACTAAGTTAAAAGTCATATAATCTGTTCGGATGTCCTTTGGTATGTGTGAGGTGGGGGCTGGTTTTATAATGGTCTCTCGTGAGCTGCACGAGCATGGTTTATGTCCTTTTAGCACCATTAACCTGTCAGTCTGTAGACTTCACGGCGCCGGTCTTGCTTGAGTCATTATAAATAATCAAAGTATTGGTCCGTTGATCATTTATGAGCACCGTCCATACGCTACAGGAGACTAAAAGATAATCCAAAATCTATCCAGAAGTTATTCATGTTGATTCTCTCGCTCTCTCTCTCTCAAGCTATTATCAGAGCAATTGGCAACTGTTTACACTGGTCACTACATGCAATTTCGGTTGTGTGGTGTGGTCGAAGATCTTTTCTGAAATGCAGTGTTAACACCAGTATGGATGAGGATCGCTTTTATTTTGAAAGGCCATGATAAAATGAAAACGCACTATTGTGGACATAGCCTAAGTGGATCAAACAACATTCATAAGAATATTTTGTGTATTTTCATAAGAAACACAAATTGTTGAACTTTGGCATGCTTTCCTGCACAGATAGCTCAAACAGTAGAACATGACGATAGCTACTAGGGCTGGGACAATAAACCGATGCATCGCGATGGATCGATTCAGAGATTTTCCGAATACATCGCGTTTCTCTCTAATCAATTCTGAGCTTAGTTTTTAACAGCAGATGGTGCTCTAGGCTAGTTTGTAACCGCATGCTCAAATGCTCATGAAGAAGAGCGCTCGTACTCGGCTGAGTCTGAGAATGTACTTGCACCTCAGAATGCTTTAATGACATGAGATTAATGTAAACAGCCCACTGCAAACACTTTTTGAACTTTATGAATGATTTTTATAGAAGGTTCAAGTGGCGTGTGTAAGGAATTGGAAGCAAGCAGAGCCAATACGGCTGTTTCTAAAGCACGCAGTGCCATCTGCTGTTAAAAACTAAGCTCAGAATCAATTAGAGAGAGAATTGCGATGTATTCAAAAAAATCTCAGAATCGATCCAGAATCATTTCTTGATTTGCGATGCATTGATTTACTGTCCGAGCCCTAATAGCTACTGTACACTCATGGGTTCGATTGTGTAAAAAAAAAAAAAAAAAAAAAAAAAAAACATGGATGATACATGTCTCCGCTTCCTTCCACTGTAGTAAAATGAAGCCAAAATGTTCCAGAAATGGCTGCTGACCTCTTGAACCAATGATTTCATTTGGACATCAAGTGTAATTGAATTTGTTTTTTTTTTTAGCTATCTCCCATTCGATTACTTGGAGAGGGTGGGATTTATGACCTATACTGCAGCCAGCCACCAATTTTTTGACACTTTTCAGGACATGTGCGGCACACTTGGCCCAGTGAAATGTAAATTGCTTTGGACTAGGCCTGTCACAATAACAATTATCATGGTTAAAAGAACTCACAATAACAATACTGTGTAGAGAGTGTAGGGAGGTGGAGCGAGAGTTGTAACTGTAGAAAATCATACAAAAAGGGAGAAAAACAAGCATGAAACATTCACAATAATAATAATAATTTGATTTCATATGACTAAGTATGAGATATCGTTTAGTGTCCCTGTTAACATTTATCTACTGCCATCCTCAAGAGAGATCACAGGAAGCTTGTCCTGCCGATAACTTCCTGCCGTGTTGCAGACCATCGATCGGTTATCGATCTCAATCAATTCAGCACAATGTGGATATTCATATTGGAAGATGTCACACGGCGCAGCAAGATAATGCATCACCCACATGCCATTTTCAGCCATTTTTGTGTGATGCAACATAATAATTCCATTTTTCTCCAGCCATATAGGCGGCAATTGGTGACCTTCAAGGCTTAATGCATACCCCGTCTTTCCCACCGTTGTAATTGCCTCAATATCTCCTTTGTCCCTGGAAAATTAAACCCTGTTCTTTCTGCATTTGCTGCTTATTAGCCCCCTGCAGTGTGGATGAATAAATCAATGGCGAAAGCAGGGCAGGTCTAATGGGGAGTGTAAGCATGTCAATGAAAGAGAGGTTCGATGTTAGCCAGCCCCCGACCGCGGGACGCTCTGCGAGAGGCCTTGGGGGTCTGAGTAAAATAGCCACAGCGCTGCATCCACTCCACAGAAAATGTAATTTAATCTTCCAGCATGCGGTCCACATGACCTTGTTGATGAGAGAGAGAAGGCTGAGCTTCTCTCCTATGGGGTCTTCATCAGAGAGCTCATGTACGTGTACTGGGGAGCAGGGGAGTATCTAGGATATAAGGACATTGAGGGCTTATCCTACAGTCACGATGGGTGGTGGGGGATTTCCAGTATCTAGTGCACTTTAGAACTATTAATAGATATAGCTTTTTTGAGCGTTACCTTTCATGTAGATATACATGAAATATAGCTTGTTTGTGAATGCAAAAGGTCGCCATAGTTTTAAAGATCAAAGTGCAAGACAAATAAAGTTATTGTCTCCCAAAAGAAAGAATGGCTTCTGAACTGCTGAAACAAGTCTTCAGCAATTCCACTCTTACTTCTGTAACATATCTACATAACAAATGTGCACAATGCCAGCCTATGGTCTTCATTGGTTGTGCTTCCACTGACAGGCCAAAAGCATGCATGCGTGCCAGGGCCAGTCGTGTTTCCACTGTCACTTCCGGGGCTTGATCGGGCCTCGTCGGGGCTTCCTCTGGGCCAACAGCCAGGGTTTTTTGACCTGTTGAAAGCATGTCAGCTCGGGCTTGAAGAGTGGCTACGAACAAAGGTGGAGTTTATTTGAGTCTGGAGACGGCAGCACCGTGGATGATTTCATATACCAACTAACATCACCATTAAAGACTTTTAAAATCATTTTAGCTCAAAACTCACTTCATAAACAGAACCATAAATAAACAGAAGCAACTGAATAAGTTCATGTGTCATCTTTTGTGAAATAACGGTAAATACTACTTTATTTCTGTGGGACTAATATGAAATCTTGACACAAATTAACTCATTATGATCAATGTAGTGATGCAACTAATGATTATTTTAATAATTGATTAGTTGGCCGATTATTTTTTAGATTAACATCAACATCCTGCCCAATCCTGTCCTTCAAACAAATGTGTCAGCTGTGCTATGAAGACATACATAGTGAATATAACTTACAAAAATTAACCATGGTTTTACTACGAATAAAACAAACAAACAAATAAAATGGGGTTATTGTAGTTATTCCATGGTAACCACAAATTAACCATAGTTTTGCTTCAATCCATAGTTTGGCATTTGTGTGGTTATACAAATGGTAATCAATAAGCCAAAAAACATGATCGTTCAGTGAAGTTTGAAGCTTAAAATGCAGACTGTCAGGACACGCTTTCATGCAAAATGGAAATACTCTCGTGAATTAGTAACATTTACAGATGAGGATATAACCTGTAAAATGAACGTTTTGCGCTGAGGACGCAAGTGCATGTGTCAAAGCGCATAACGGTATGTTAAACGCTAATCCATTCGATTGAAGCTTAAAATAAAGAATCCTCAAGTTTTGGGTGCTTGGATCACATACCTTTCCTGCAGAATCTCACTCTGTTTCCTTCACTATTTTTAGATGCATTTTGTCCATAGAAATGCATTATTCAGTGCTGTAATTTGGTGCAACTGGTGGAAGTTGGTGGCAGACCCGACTAATCGATAATGAGAATCGTTGCCGAGTATTTTCATTATCAATTTTATCGACTAGTTGTTGCAGCCCTAGATCAATGTATCAAGTAAACAACAAAAATGCCAACAAACAGCCTCTTTTATCATGTTCATTTGCCGAACTCGCTGGTCTCCAGTGATTTCTTTCTTATTAGTTTTCTGATAAAACTTCCTTATGTTGGTGAATGATGGGTTTGTCTGTCATTGCTCGAGAGGCTTCTTATGGGCAGGTTTTAGTGGAGTGATGCGGAGTGACTTTGTGCTTTGTGTGTTCGCATCATGTAGCTTTTTTGATATTCGTGACATCTGGATTGTTGCTACAGTCTCAATAAAATTACTACTTTTCGTCTGCAATGAGATGCCGCTGACTTTGTGATGGAAGATTAAGAAAAAAAATATATTCAATTTTATAACCCTGAAAACCCAGAGCTATCTACTACTTGAGTACTACTGGAGTTTTGGGGCATCATGGCCCGAGAGAAAGTTGGTATCTCTCATTCCTAATCCCATCCCCGAGCGGTGTACACAGAACCTGATGAATCAGAAACTGAAACGAGGGTCAGGTCTCTCACTAGGTGTCCTGGTAAGTGAAGCAGAACATGAGTTTTTCTGCACAGTGTCTCAAAGCTGAAGGCTTTTATGCTTAGGGCTGCTTTTATTAGGCCAGCAGGTCGACACTGACCCAAAACTGTTCTTTAGGCAAAGACAGACCTCCTAGTTGATGCATTTGACCTTTAAACTAACTCCTTGACACATTTAGAGTGCATTAGTTCTGATTACTCAGACCAAGGGAATATTATGTGCTGGGAAAGACTTGCTTGACTCTGTGGGTTGTTGGTTTATGCTCTGGGCTAATAATGTGAACATGTTGGGGTCAGTCTGTGGTGTGTCATAGTGTGAACTGGAAGGTTGATTCACAAAACGTAATACTAATTTGCAGGTCATTTAGACTCACACAATCATGCTTATGATTATTGACAAACTCTGGCCTGCACTGTAGCTTATTCTGCCCATAGGGGATGTTTAACTGTATAATTAATATATATAATTATTTTTTTATTTTTTTAAATATAATGTTTAGTGGTGGGTAAATCTGAAACTGGTGGTACACACACGTGGTAGCGCAAATAACTGTTAAAATTTGTATTACATGTGGCCCGAGAGAAAAGATATTGGTTGAAAATGTTTAGATGTTTTGTTTAGATTTCGTGCAAGTTGTAACTTATAACTTGGGGGTGCTTACCTGTAGCTCAAAAAGTAAAGGAGCTAGCAACACCAAGGTCATGGGTTTAATTCCCAGGGAATGCATAAACTGAAAATTGAAAGAAAAGTATGTCAAATGCTTGAATTACATTATTACATTGGCCTGTCAATGAAAATAGGAGTGGGAATACTGCTTTCCAGTGTGGTTTCCATTGATTTACTGTAGAGTGACTGCAGAATAGTTGGCTGTTAATTATGAATTAAATTGCAGCCCCTATTGATAAAGCAATAGCTTAGTATGTTAAATGTGAAATCGTCACATTTAGGACTTTCGAGTCCTGTAGAAGAACTCTAGATAAACCGATCAATGCAGAGGAACCTAAACCATTTTAGCCATTTGGTACTTAATATGGCCAAACAAGTCATGCTGCTGAAGAAAAATGATTCACACTCTCCAACACTTTTCCTGATGGGAAATCAACAAACATCTGGTATTTTCTCTTCACCTCTCCAAAGTCCACTATACTCAAGTACATATTTTGTCCTTCAAACCTCATATGGACTCTTGCTTAGACCTTTGGACATCATATCCAAAGGGAACATATGTGTCCTTAACCTCACCTTGCTATTCTTGCATATTCAGCCTGCTCTCCTGCATCTTAAAGGTCATTATAGCATTACATTAGCTTGCTTTAGGACCCACTACAGGGCCTTTGATAACCCCGTCTGGCTCTCCTCCTCCGGTCCTACATGACCCCAAGGTTGCCTGAGAATCCTTGTATCCATCAATCAAATGCTCAGATGGATCTTGTACACTGAAGATGGATCTACAAATGTCAAGGTTCTGTTCTCATCTGCAATGAAACATAGGTAGTTCAGCAGAACAATTATGTAATTGTTTGTGAGGGTGTGTGTGTCTGTCAGTGTATGATTTTGCACCCTGGGGATGTGGACTCAAGGAGCTGGCCTACCTGACCTGAACACAAAACTACAAAGCTTTGCTTTTGTGTAAAGAGCAGCTTTGAAGTCATTTGACAATGTTCAAGCCAACCATAAGTAAGAGTAATTTCACAAGATTATTATTATTATTTTTTATTTTTTTTTTGCAAGCCATTCTAGACTTTGATGTTCTTCTTTATCTTCACACTGCATTTATTTTTAAATGTGAATTATTTTTTTTTTTTTTTTTGAACAGTTTTGTCAGAATTATCCTCCATCTGTCATTGGTTGGATAAACTGATAGCCCCACCCCCAAAGCCACGATAAACTGATAGCCCTGGATAAACTGATAGCCCCACTCCCAAAGCCAAGACATTGGTTAATCCAGTCTTGCTATGTCAGGCTGGTCACGCAGATCAAACAAAGGCAAAAGCACCACAGTGTATACTTTTCTTGCTAATCAAACTATGAAATTGCTTTCTTACAGCTGTCATCAGACCTACTTCATATTACAGACCTATGGAAACTGAAATGTGAGTTTTGTGGCTTTAGTCCATTTCTATTAGCTTTGAGTTCATGTGTATGCTAGTGTGCTCCTAAATTTTGGCTTTTAACAAATGTAAAATTCACTTTTAGCAGATATATGCATTTTAAAGCCTTTGACTTCCAGGAAAATGGAACAACATATTAATGACTCATCCTGCAATATAGAGATTTTTGTCCAATACAGATCTCTCTTGAATGAGAATACAAGTATACAAATCATGATTCATGGCTGTGATGTAACTGAAGTCCATTGGCTATTTAAATAGGGCAAGACTTTAAATATACCCCACCTAAAGTTTGTGTGTTTTAAGCTGCGATACAAAATTATATACTTAAAAAAATCAAAGCCATCCCTGCATCTCTAAAGATCCCCATACCTGCACTGTCTTTCATTACTGTTTCAGTTTCATCTCAGAAGCTATTATTTCCAGACATGCTCCTTACACTGTGTTTGCCTGACCTTCTGTCTTTCCCACCTTCTTTCAAGCTTCTGTTCTCAGAGGCGGTTTAGTGTTTGATTTCTTTGTGCTAGTGAGGGATGCTGTTCTGTTTTTACTGAGAGCTGCTCACTAGTGTACTTAATGAACAAATATTATTTAAACAGGAAGTATTATTTTATAGAAATAATCATGTACACAGACATGTATCAAGGTAGTCCTCACAGGCATAAAGTACACATATTTGTATGATAAATGTGGTCTATGTTCATATTAGAGGCTGTAATGATCTTTTTGATTTGAAGGTTATCATTCATGTTAGTCAATGACCGCATTACAATATTGCGTTACTTAGTTACTTTTATGGAAAGTAATGTGTTACATACTTTTCACACCAAAAGGGAAATGAATAAGCCTAACGCTGAATTTTTTTTTTTTTTTCTAAAACTACAATAACTGTCACGTACACACAGCACATACAACTTGTTGTAAATTTTAAAGTAATGTGTTACTTTACTAGTTACTGGAAAAAAAGTAATCTGATTACACAACTTAAGTTACTTGTAATGCATTACCCCCAACATTGTGTATATATATATAGCATGTATCCTACATCAATCCTCCTGGGCCTATGGGCCTATGGGCCTCTTAAATTGTTCTCACATTTCTCAGCATTAAAGCTGGCACTGGAAGGTGCAACACTAATGTGCTAACTAACACAGCTCAGTTGTGATATATCCCCTCAAGTTTTGCCTAACTGAAGCTTCTCCCCCAATATCAATTAAATGTGTTATTTTTGCCATCTCTGGTTCTCTCAGATTTGTACAATTCCTATTTTTTATTTTTATTTTTTCAGTTGGCACTGAATGAATCTACAGTGTTGTTTTATGTACAACAAACACACAAATTCTGGTGTGACAGTTTTGACTCAAATCATAAATCCAATCCAGGACCACATATGAAAGTAGAGAAAATCGCATTTGAAAGGATTTCAGGGAGAACAAAAAATCAGATTAGTGTCACATGTATACAAACATTGAGATATGGCCTGTCTGCACCCTGCAGTTTAAAATAGCCAGTGACAAAAAAAATCCCACCATAATCCAACAAAATAAATCAATAAGTAAATAAGCAAACGCATGATCAGATAAGCATATTCCAAAAATATGAGACACGAGAGAAGCGATAAGCACCTGTGAAATGGAGTGCGACTCGCTTCTTTGTGACAATTCATCTATTTATTTATTTCTTGGTAGAATAATTTGTTTGTGCCATTTTGTTCATGTAAACCCTTTATTCTAGCCATCTCATATTAAGCTTGAGTCAGGAACCTCTCATCATATGAAAGATGTATCCACTTTAAACTCTCGTGTTTTCATCTGCCTTGTCTAAAGGCCCCTCTCCAGAGCCAATTCGTAGCTCCATTTAACTCGCTTCACTGCTGGTGACTGATTCCAGCACACCCCATACACTGAGATAATGTGCTTTTGGGATGCATCGGAATATTCATAACATCCCAATAGATGCTTGACTTGACAAATGCGTTTTATCTTTATATATTAAACTTTTGATGCTCTATCAAAGGTGAACTCGAAATAAGCATGAAAGGCTGTGTCCTTAGCAAAAAGTGGCTACAGTGCTGGTGTATGTGTCAAAGATATATCCATGATAAAGAAAAGGAAAAATGCTCTCATTTAAAAAGGAAAAATCTAATTTAAAACACATGGTTCAGTGTTTGCTGCAGGCTAGTTCTGCAGCACTCTTTCACAGGACCTCTGAATCCCTCCACATCCCCCAGCTCCACCTGCCTAGATCAGCTGTGGGATTTATGTATGTATATTTATGCAGCAGCAGCAGCATATCTTACATGCTTACAGCAGTATGGATTAGCAGTAGCAGGATACTTTAAAAGACTTATTGACCTCATTGTTCTGTCAAGACCACTATCATCAAAGATGATTAATTGACTTTTAGCATTACAGTTTGGTTATGGTTCTGTTCTGGGCAAGAACTCCCTGCACATCCATGCAGCCTAGCATGGATAAGAGCAGGGAGAGCAGTAACCCTTAAGGTAAACAGAACAGAATCAACATAATGTATTGCAGATATCATTAATTTTGATATTAAATGTACAAAATAATTTGGGAATTTAGTCTGATTCAAGGAGAAACAGATGCCAAATCCTGACTGGACGAGAGTCAGGATGAGCTCTGGATAAACATGATAGCTGCTGATAGTACTGAAGGAGCTTATATGTGCTGTAATAGATGTCGTATTCATATAGGTAGACGTGATCAGCTGACAGTCAGCTAATGCGAGCTTGACTAACGTGACCTGCCTAACGTGAACTGGTAACTGACGCTACGCTTGGTTTTTATGTGTTTTTATTTGCACATGTATATGTTTGATTTGGTGGCTTTTAAACACAAACACTCTCAGAAAAAAAGGTACAGCGTTGTCACTGGGGCAGTACCCTAAGGTACAAAAGTGAAAAGGTGCATCTCTGTACCTTACTTCTCCCTAAATGGTACATATTAGTACCTTTTCGCTTTTAAATAAGCAGTGAAGTGGTTTTATTTACTTTAATGGAGTGTCTATTTACACTAAGTTCAAATAGCCTTCCTTTTTAGCTCCGCCCACTGATATTTGGTTGGGCCAGACAAAATTATGGAAGGAACAGTAGCAATAGTGTAGGAGTAAGACGGATGGTAGAATTGTTTTGACGCAAATTGACCGATTGAGTTCGAAATCCGCCTTTTGCAGAACTTTTTTTCCTCACATATCAGATCAGAAAGGCATTTATTTTCAATACAAAATTAAGAAAATATTTGAAAAGTGGAAATACTATAGGTCTAATGTGTGTTTGATAGTGTTTATCTGTTAGGGGTAGGTGTAGAGATTGTCCCAATAAGGTGGTATACATTTAATACATTTAAAAATACAATCATTTACACTCTGTTATTATTGCATACTGTGTAATGTACAACAACACTGGGGTGCAAATAGTATCTGCCACTATTTATAAGTATAGCACCTAACTACTATTTACACTTATTACAAAGAAATTATAATTTCTACAGTGTAAATAGAATATATCGCTAAGAAAATGCTGTTACTTTCACTTTGTGTAAAAAGAAACTATTGCTACTTGCACTTAGTGTAGGTAGAATCTATTGCTATTTAAACTTAGTGTAAATATCATCTATTGCTAAGAAAATATGCTATTTTCACTTAGTGTAAATATAATCTAGTTGATAAGATTACAGGAAACTATTTTTTCTTTATGATGCTTTCAATGTATCACCTTGACATTTTTGACTTCATACCCAAAACAATTATCAAAATTAATTTTAATTCAGAAATTAAAAACAAGTTTATCATAGAATAGGTCTGTTTAAGCCATCCTATGTGTGAATTGCATTCTTATGAATAGATCAAAAATGTCATGTGCCACGTTCTATTGAACAAAAACTCAAAGACCTGTAAATGTCACAGTGGGAAACCTAATGGATGCATGCCAGTGTGTGTACGTGGACAAATGAAAGTGTGGGAGATTAGTTGAGAGGCTAAACCCTCCACAGAAGAGTCATCAGTCTTTTCGGTACATCCGTCAGGGATTTCAGACATCTGAGTAAAGTATGCGTGTCCGTTTTGTGTCTTTGTGAATAGGATTGCGACCTTCACAGAGAGAACACGCAGCCCTGAAATGATTTACAAGTCTGCTCTGAGTGGAAAGGAGGAGAGGAAGGGTGGGGCAGATTGACAAAAAGGCAGAAAGGAGGAAGAAAGTCAGAGATTTCCACCTTTTGATCCAGGTGGGAGTGTATGGAAACCCGAAGGCCCTCCAAATGAAGGGCGTCCCACCAACTGTATACCAGTAATGTGACCCACTAACCACATGTAATTAAGACAAAGGGACTGGTGCCAGAGGGGTGGGCCGACTGAATGAAAAGAGGCTGAATTAGGGCTCACAAATTCAGCTGTGGAAAAAGGCTGGCGTGAGGAGCTCTGGCAGGTGGGAATCAAGACCGAAGGGGCTGATTTACAGGAAAACTTTCCGCTTCATTAATGCTGTCAGAGGGCTTAAATGGCCCGATATGTGACACGACCGTTGCTCTTCATCTGGCTCTGTTTCTCCTGTCTTTTCTGTTGTCATTCCCATTCTCTCTGGCTGTTTGTTTATGACACTCTGCAGTGTCTCCGCAGAACAGATTAAAGAGGATTAGTGATGTAAATCTGTTAATGAATCTAATATTCAAATAACATTGTGTTGCCCTTCTTGCATTCTCTCCTTCAGAACTCTCTTTCTGCTTTGTCTTTTCAACACATACTGTTTCACACAATACAAATGATCATAGTATAGAGCTGTGGCGACTAATTGATAATAACTGAACAGCACTGGATTTTCTTATTGATTTGTCATGTCTGTTGTCATTGCTTTGTGCATGGGAATGGGTGCACTTGCTTAAAGTAATAAACATCTATCTATCTATCTATCTATCTATCTATCTATCTATCTATCTATCTATCTATCTATCTATCTATCTATCTATCTATCTATCTATCTATCTATCTATCTATCTATCTATCTATCTATCTATCTATCTATCTATCTATCTATCTATCTATCTATCTATACTTGTCATTCCTTTCATCCATCCATCCATCCATCCATCCATCCAGGTTATTTAAACTGTTTGGCTGATTTCAAACTGTGTATTTTATCACTTTTTTTGTTTTGTTTTTGTTTTGTAAAAAATTGTATAGCTTTAGACTTCAATATTGAAATAGTTTGAAGGTGAGCAGTGGGCAAAAAATGAACTGATGATCTGATTTATCAAAGAGATATTTGACTGATTAATTGTTTGACATTGAAGATCACTCATCTATATATCTTTCTTCCCTCACAGGACAAATGACATAGGATGAACACTGCTGGTCATCTCTGTCTGTCTCTGCTGTCATCCCTTTTTGCACTGGCCTGGGCCGTGGAGCCGCTGGGTCAGGCTGCCCCCTGCTCCTCTCTGGTGGCTGGGGTTTTGTACGGCTCCTTTTCGCTCAGGGACCTCTTTCCCAGCCCGTCGGCTCTAGCATCCGGATGCTCCTGGACTGTGGAGAACCCTGACCCCACCAAGTACTCGCTCTATTTCCGCTTCAATCGCCATGCCGGCGCCTGTTTAGCTTTTTCCCCGCTGGTGCTGCCCCTGGACCACTACCTCTCAAACCAGACCTGTGGCCCCCCAGACCAGCCCACCTTCCCCTTGGACCCTGAAGCCGTTGAGCTCTGCATGGTCCCAGGACCCCACACCTTCCTGCAGTTTGATAAGAACTTTGTGCAGTTGTGCTTGACCGCTCACCCCAGTGGAGACGGTGACAGCGAAGATGGGGGCCAGACCCCCTTGTCGGCGGAAACTCTGGACTTCCGGCTCGTAGAGGTTCTGCTCATTAATAATGAAAATTCGAGTCAGTTTACGTGTGGAGTCCTGTGCCGATGGTTCGAGGAATGTTTGCATGTCGGCTCAGGCTGGGAAACCGAGAGCTGCAGTATCACCCAGACAGGTTGCGTGTGTCCCAACACGGCCCCTCCGGTGTCCCTGCTGCCCACTGCACCCCACAACCACTCCTTAGACCCCAGCTCGAGCGTGTTGCAATCCCCACCCGACGACTGTTGTGTAACACAGCTGCATTCAAAGAATGGCATCGCTATAGCACCGAGAGATGTCCGGCAAGGTAAGCCAGGCTTCTTTTTGACCTTCTGCTTGCTGTTCATTTCACAGCAGTTTCATTAAAATCAATTAAGCTGATCTACAAGCTACTTTGTTTGATTGGTTAACCATGGGCTCGTTTTGGATCACAAACAAAGTGTTTCACTTTCAGCTTGATTTGATTTGGAGAGCTCATTTTATATTTCAATTATTAGCCTCTAATTACAAAATGGAAAGTAACTTTAAAGCTCTTGGAACTGCCTCCAATGAGTATAAGTGTTTGTGATAAAATGGTAATCACTGACTCCCCTTGGCTGCACTGTTTGCTCCTGCTGATACTGGGTGAGGACTGGGGAGATGTGTGCTACTTAATCTTACACACCTTTTCCTTACTGGGTGTGACTTGATAAGCTTCTATAGTGACGAGTACTTTGTCAGTAAACAAATCATAGCCAATCAGAACATTTTGGTGTTTATTATGCAATGGTTAACGCTCTGAACCCTGGGTGGTTTTCTGGGCCCTGAAGATGTTTTGACATGCCCTGACATTTGTGCTTATTTCTGTTACTTGTAACATTTTCATGGCTAAAGTCTGATTATTCACTCTGTATTCAGCACAAACTCTGCTACAATAATAGGTGAGCAGTATGCATGTAAAAGTTTGTACTTTTGAGAAAATTACTTTTTTTTTTTCACAATGAAATAAGGCCATAAAATCCATACTGAATATTTGTACACCAGACTTTTGAAAACTGGATCATGTAGGCTAGAATTTTTGCTTCAAGATGATGTAAAAATCAGTCTGCCCACTTCACATAAAATAATATATTGATTTAAAATTGGTAAGATATGTTTTGTGTCAGGAAGGCTTATGTGGGGAGGGCGTGAATCATCTTGAGTATTGATGCGTTTCACACCTAGAAAGACAGACCTCCCCTAATGACCTATAAATGCCCTATTCGGTGGGACTTTGAGGGGAACTAGAACAAAGAATGTGAAGATATTAAAAGAATGGCTTTTGATTTGTTTGCATTTATTTACAACACAATATATAGTATGTGTGTGTGTGTGTGTGTGTGTGTGTGTATATATATCTATATATATATATATATATATATATATATATATATATATATATATACACACACACACACACACATATATATACATACACACACTCACCTAAAGGATTATTAGGAACACCATACTAATAATGTGTTTGACCCCCTTTTCGCCTTCAGAACTGCCTTAATTCTATGTGGCATTGATTCAACAAGGTGCTGAAAGCATTCTTTAGAAATGTTGGCCCATGTTGATAGGATAGCATCTTGCAGTTGATGGAGATTTGTGGGATGCACATCCAGGGCCCGAAGCTCCTGTTCCACCACATCCCAAAGATGCTCTATTGGGTTGAGATCTGGTGACTGTGGGGGCCATTTTAGTACAGTGAAATCATTGTCATGTTCAAGAAACCAGTTTGAAATGATTCGAGCTTTGTGACATGGTGCATTATCCTGCTGGAAGTAGCCATCAGAGAGTGGGTACATGGTGGTCATAAAGCGATGGACATGGTCAGAAACAATGCTCAGGTAGGCCATGGCATTTAAACGATGCCCAATTGGCACTAAGGGGCCTAAAGTGTGGCAAGAAAACATCCCCCACACCATTACACCACCACCACCAGCCTGCACAGTGGTAACAAGGCATGATGGATCCATGTTCTCATTCTGTTTACACCAAATTCTGACTCTACCATCTGAATGTCTCAACAGAAATCGAGACTCATCAGACCAGGCAACATTTTTCCAGTCTTCAACTGTCCAATTTTGGTGAGCTCGTGCAAATTGTAGCCTCTTTTTCCTATTTGTAGTGGAGATGAGTGGTACCCGTTGGGGTCTTCTGCTGTTGTAGCCCATCCGCCTCAAGGTTGTGCGTGTTGTGGCTTCACAAATGCTTTGCTGCATACCTCGGTTGTAACGAGTGGTTATTTCAGTCAAAGTTGCTCTTCTATCAGCTTGAATCAGTCGGCCCATTCAAATATATATGTGTATATATATAATCCAATATATTATTGTATATAATCCAAATATACATAATGAAGGACAAAAAGTGGTCGTGGTTCTTTGAGGGACACTCAAAATATTTGTACTGTACCACACAGTGTATGTCATATTCAGTGTCTGCAGTTAAGTGTGTGTATAAAAGGTTCTCAGATATTAACATGTTTGATTTACTTAACCTATTAATGCACACTTTAACGTCATAGAAATAAGTGCCAATTGTTTCACACAAAACATCTAAAGTTTTAGTAGCATTATACACTACCGTTCAAAAGTTTGGGGTCAGTAAGAAACATGCATCTCCCATTACAGTATCTCCATGAACAATATTTTATTACCATACACCTAGTTTTTAGAACAAACTAAATGCTCCCGTGGTGTCTGCCTTTGCTAAGCTGTTTCATCTCGCTGTGGCATGGACACGCATGGGAAAAAAACGCTGTGACGGCGTTGCTCTCTATTTGTGCATGCTTGTCGTGCATCTACATTTAAAATAACAACATTAAGCATACAAAAGACACAACATATGTGAACGGCCCTTTAGTGTCAGTGGTTAGATCAGAGTGTTCAACATGTTTCCGTTGATTTTACACATTTTAGTCTGACAATAGTTCAACTAGTAGCCTACAATGTGACGTTTATGCAACAATAACACTAATATAAGTGAGAATACATTTTTTTCCTTAATTCTCATCTTAAAATCGCATTCTTCTGAGGTAAACTCACAGCTTGTCTTACAAACTCGATGAAAAGCAGAAGAATGATGAAGCTGATTCTTTGTTTTGAGGTGATGGGGGCGTTTACAGGTTCACGTTCCTTCATGTGGAAGATTAGCATGCGAAACGCTTTGCACACGCAAATTATTGAATTTGATTGACTGAGCAGTGTTCCTTGAGTGCTGGTATTTAGTACAGCACTGGGACTGTCTGAATCAATCGGCTTGTCTGTATATTTTGGTAATGGAGTTTTTTCAGTGTCTCCTTCTGCAAGTTATATTGTTATGCGATTCATTTAAAACCACTGATTCGTTCATGAATGAGCGAGTCGTTGAATCACTAAACTGTGAATTAAAAAAACGTTGCTGAATTTGGAACCGCATGGGCTACTGTAACTGGTTGAACTGGTTTCAAACCGGCGTGCCTCTTGAGGCCAGGGGAGTGACGTTTACACGCATAGCTCTTACTGGCCTATGTCCTTTTACACTAACCCCCAAAACCTCAGTCCCATCCGGGTCACGGCACCAAATGTAACCGGTCCTACTCGACCTGCTCCGAGTGGGATTTGAACCAGGGTGTCTGGTGGGCGCGTTAGCAAGGACGCTAAAGACCACAGCTGCTAGCGCGCCTCTTGAGGTCAGGGGAGTGAGGTTTACATGCACAACTCTTACTGGCCTACGTCCATTACCCTACTACTGTACAGTTCTCACTATTTCTGCCATATAAAGCTATGGTAGAAGTAGTAAGAGTAGTATGCTAGCATGTTGTTCATTTTTATGTGAAGTCTTTATGAGTGACTTTGAATCATTCGCTCAATGAATTCATTATAAAAACAGATTTGTTCAGGAACGGCAAGTTGATTGGAGGCAAGTGAGGGTTCAGCTGTGTTGTTTGGCTTATTCGTTGGCAGAGCAGAAATGGACAAAATAACTTAATTCAGGAACTCCTCAATGGTGTGTTGATTGGAAGCGCGCAATGGTTGTTTGGATTATTGGTAGGCAGAGCAGAAATGGACAAAGTAATTAGACATTGTGTCTAAAAGGTAGGTTAGGCTCCTTGATATTAACTTTTTGTTTATTAAGCTGTTTTTAAAAGCATAAATGTATAGCACTGTGTACCTGGATTTTGGTATATGCGTAGCAAACGCATCGTGACAGAAATTTAAATCAAGTGATTGACAAAATGTTTTGCCTGCTTGTTGTGACTGGTTATGATAGAAACGTACAGAAGCATAGATTCACACTGGGTGGCTACATTTAATTTACATATATAGCACAAATCTGTCACTTTTGCTGCCGTCGTCTTGTTGTTGATTTGTGTCACATTAAGCTTAGGATTTGTGGGTGAGGATTGAAGTAGAGGACAGTTCATTACAGGGAGTGTGGGCCATGTTGATTAATTAAAAAATAATTATAAATAATTATATAGCAGACAGGTTATCGGACCCTTGCAGAAAATCAGCGTCATTAATTGTGTTACACAATAATAATACACACATAATACACACATTATTTGTGTGTATGTGTTCCAATTGAGAGAAATGGAGAGAAAGAGAGAGAAAGAATGTGTGTTGACAATGAAAAAGAAGCGACTAGAAGGGGAAAGTGAGAATGAGAGGATGCATGCTTCAGTTGGGCTTTTCCTGGCTCGCTCTAGAGCCTCTCAGATAAAGCCACACTGAGTTTTATCCTCCCTTGAGTCAGCATGCTGATTGGCTGTGCCAGACAGAAGGACACTGCCAGTGTGCCTGTCACAGGGATGCAGCCTTCTCCTGTGCCCGCAAAGACTGCACATTAAACAGCCTTCTCCTCAAAGCTGACATTACTGACACCAGCCAATTTCAAGCATGGAGAGTTCTTCTCTGGAAAAATGTTGACAGTATTTTTAGGTGTATATTGGGTTATTTTTACCATAATTAGGCCACTCTGGAATAGAAGATGTATATCATCCTGCACTTCAAAAAAAAAAAAAAAAAAAAAAAAAAAAAAAAAAAAATATGCAGAACATCAGAGCACACATGCATATACAGTATGTCTCCTAACTACTAAATAATGCAATAATATATACACGTATATAATAATTAGATGCACTAGTATTCTGCACATTTGTTCACATTTTTTGTAAGAGGAAATGTATAGAAGCTTGTTTCTGCCACGGAATAAAATATTAATAAAAATTAAAAAGACTTTTATGTCACAATTTGTGAGTTCACGTTTAGGTGTGAAAAGATGTGAAAAGATGCAGGTGTGAAAGAGTTTATGGGTGCTTTCACACCTGCCTCATTTAGTTCAGTTGAATCGTACTAGAGTTCGTTTTCCCCTTTGGTGCGGTTCGTTTTGTCAGGTGTGAAAGGAGCAATCGCACTCGGTTGAGCACCAAAAGTGGACCAAACAAGCGTACCAAGACCTCCTTGAAGAGGTGGTTTCGGTATGCTTTCAAACGAACTCTGGAGTGGTTCATTTGTGGTGAGAACGTGATCTGACCTCGAACAGACCCAACTGCAAAAAGTACTGATAATTTTTGGACTAAACCAGTTGCCGTAGTCATCTGTGCTGTGCATTATGGGATGAGGAAGAGTTTCTTGACAGTTTGCACTTTAGCATGGCAGCTCACGGACAAACTTGCGAAGCCTCATAGAAATTTGGTCTGATGACTATATTAGGTCCCAACTTTCGAAAACTCACAAGAACAGCACGATCTTCTCATTGTTGTGCAAACAACTCCGGGAAAGGGAGTTTGATAGATCTCTGGAACAGTGCCGGGTTAAGGCAAAGAAGCTCTGCCAGCAGTACATCCAAGTGCGGGATGCACTTAATAAAACACGCAGTCGTCTCTCCATAGTTGTGTTGTATCCGTGTTGTTTGCTGGCTTTTCCTCTTCTGTTGGAATTTTCCTGCATGTAAATTCTGACCAATTGAAAAGCAGTTTAGGAAATACGCCATGGCCAATGAGTGATGTGGATGTTGTCATGTGACTGCATTTTGGTTCGTTTCAACTGGTTCTTACCAAAGCAATCAGTGTGGTGTGAAAAGGAACCAAAAAAGCTGAAAAATGCTACAATGTATAATTGTTTGCCCTTGGTTCGGACCAAATGAACCAAACTAGAGATGTGAAAGCACCCTATATCTCAGAGTCAGAATTGTGACTTATAAACTCTGAACTGCATGAAATAAAGTGTGAATTGCAAGATATAAACTTGCAATTATGAGAAAAAAAGTTACAATTGTGAGAAAAGTCTTCTTTTTTTATGTATTCTGTGACAGAAACAAGCTTCCAAAGAAATCTGCTGAAATTTTAAAATAAAAATAAAAGATGCTAAGTTTTCCCTCATTAAAGTTTCATTTGTAATGAACTGCTTTTGAATATATGATTAAAATAATATATACTCACATGTCATATCAAGATATGCGTCATATCTATCACCTAATAAAAGCTTTTTATTTTTACATGGAGCAAGTCCTCTCATGGTGGCCACCATATTGAGATCACATGACCACTGACCAGCTGAATGTTCACTTTATTTTACCATAGTAACCCATCTATTGAGTTACTATCGCAATTGTACCAATATTCTTATATGAATATTCCAAAATAATTTCCCTCTTATATACAGTCAAACCATAAATCATTTAGACACCACACTAGTTTATTTATGTGAGGATAGCAAAATAAAGTAAACTGTGACATATTATATCCACAAATTCTTCATACAGTGGACTACCAGTAAAACTGATACAAATTTGGGACCACAATTCTTCAGGCAGGTGTTTTTTCTTTAATTGCTAATGCGACCTTTTACACCGCAGACTGAACAAAATTAAGCAGTGCTTGGTCATTGGTTGACCTAAATTGGTTTTATTTAATTGTGTACTTAAATTTAACTGCTGACAGCTGATTGGTTAACTGTAATCCATTACATACCTTTCTATCAAAGTTATCAACCTTATCAAGATGAATTTGTTCTGACACAGTTTAACTTCTTGAGTTCTTGTTATATTTTATTACCATTTTCTAAACTATAGCGAACAAACTGTGATAATGTGAGAAAATGTTGAAGGTGTCTGAATACATTTTGGTTTGACTGTAAATCTTTTTTAAAACCATTCCACTTCCACTGTTCCAGAATCCACTTGTTTTATGAAAGACAAAATTGGGCCTTCATCAGAGATCTGCGGGTGGTACATTTTCTACTATAAACTGCGTATGTTAAATTGCAATTAAATCATTTTGTTTAGATAAGAGATAAAAACCTACCACAGACAAAATTTGTTTTGGTGAACTGTTACCATCCCTTGGTGTGCAAATGATTTAATTACAGACATGTTATCCAAAGGCTTATATGGAATAATTATTTAATTGTCTTCAGGCCTAGGCATTTCTAGCTCATCTCTAGATCAGAGAAGACAATCCCTATGCTCAAAGCCCATGTGCACATGGAGCTTCTTGCTCCTGTGTGTAAATCCCAAGTGCTGCAGCCTCGAGATGGGGTTGACAAAGGCGGATAAAATCCACAAACTGTTACAGCATGTCATCTTTTTTATGCTAGTGTTGTAGCTAATAGAGGCTAATTGGTGTGGTTGTATATGCGTGATGTTGATCTAGTTTCCTGTAGACTGAAATATCAGCTTGCAGGCAGAAGAAGCCAGATCGCCATGCTGCATTATCTAGAACGCTTGAGTTGATGTTGATATAATCACTATTTGATTACATCCATTAAGTTTTTTTTTTTTTTTTTTTTTTTTCTTAAAGCGCTTTTTTTTTGTATTGTGTTTTTCTGGAGGTCCCTGTCTGTTCCACATACATAGTAAAAGCTGAATGTTTTCAGCTTTCAAGTAAAGTGTCTATCATGTGTATAAACAGCATACAAATCTGTAGTAAATGCCAAAACTGACTTGAATAAATTCAATTGCAGGAATTCATAGAAACATACTGGCATATACAGAGGCGTTTGTAGGTGGAATTTAATGGTGTCTGACAGTTCATAAGCTCTGTCTTTTCTCAATGGTTTTAGTTTGTAGTCTTTCTATTTGTCCAGAGTTTTCAATAAGGTACTTTACGGGGTCTGTGGAGAAGTTATATGAAGTTTCTTGGCATTTCTAGCTTTGAATAAATTTATATCTCAAATGGGACTTTATTTCCCAAAACAAGTAATTTTAGTATTGCTAGTACTTCTTTAAAAAATAAAAAATAAAATAAAATATATATATATATATATATATATATATATATATATATATATATATATATATATATATATATATATATATATATATATATATATATCATATATATATATGACTTTAAGTGACCCTAGGGCCCTATCGTAACGATCTGAGCACATGGTCTGAAACGCAAGTTGCAGGTGCACTAAGGGCGTGTCTGAATCCACTTTTTCTAGTCTAACAACAGAAAAAGTGGTTGGCGTGTTAGGCACATGGTCCAAAAGGGTTGTACCTAGTCTCGAGTCATGGGTGTGTTTTGGGCATAACATGCAATAAACCAATCAGAGTCTCATCTCCCATTCCCTTTAAAAGCCAGCTGCACTTGCACCATGGCTGATTCACTATTTACATGGCGGAATTTGTAAGCGGAAAGACTGAACTTTACTCCAGAGAGGAATCCTTTTATTTTTAATATTTAAACATGTTTGTGTGCTGCTGCACGTCCCTCTGTGTGTAACAAGCAGAGTGTGCGCACATTGTGCACCAGCCTATAGGTGCATATTACTAACACGCCCTTTAAATAACACAAAAAATACTGCGCTATTGACTTTAGACCAGGGCCCGGCTGCATGAAAGCCTTTATGTTAAGAAAACCCTTAGTTATAAGGTTATGGGTACCCTTAGTGAAACATGGGTTGCAAGAAAAAACCCTAAGTGTTCACTTAAGGAATCTTAAGGCTGTCACTGAGTATTTCCCTTAAATGCTTAAGTTTTACCTTAAGTTCTGTTATGCGTTGCAACAAAGTCCTTAGTAACCATTTAGCCCTAAAAAACTAAGGGATCAAAACAGGTCCCTTAAGTCATCTGCTGAACTCAAACACGATGGATGATTTCATGTTAATTGAGAAAGAAAGTACCAATGTGCATTTTTACCAATCAAAGTTGAAAGTATGACATGAAACGGTGTATATTGATTAAATTAATTAAATAAACATTCAAAACCAAAGGTTTCGATATATATTTTTTTTTCATTACTTCCACTGTGCACTTGTATTAATTATTTCATGGCAGGCTTTCATCTTGATTATAGTGGTCTTTAAAAAAAAAATGCTGTTTGTCCGTGGTTCAGTTTGGTTTAGATTTTTTTGTTTCCATTATGAGTTGGACATATATAATGTATTTTAATGGAAACCGATGCGAGTGGCGCGTGTCATAGCTGAACTCAATGAAAACAATGTGCTTCTGGACGCTCTGTGTCGTCCGTCAGACCGCATTTAATATTCTCCATAATTCAAATATTGTAGCACAGCTGTGTAGTTTAGTAAATATCAAACTTGTTTAAAAGGCAGTGATCTGTTATGTTCCGTTTATTGCGTGAGATTCCATAACTATAGCAACCGCTTCTCCATTGCTGTGTTTTGCCTGAAACTATTGCGAAATGCTTAGTATAAACACTTAGGGAAGGGTGACGGTTAAGACGTTTGTTGCAACGCTCTTAAAGAAATCCCTTACCTCAGGGATTTTTCCCCCTTAGGGATACAACCACTTAAGAGGTTTCATGCAACCGGGCCCTGGTTTTTGTTGGTGAATAGTGCAGTCATGTTCACTTCCTCAAAATAGCAATGTGCCAACAATGCATCTGAACACGCCTTGTTTTCAGACCAGCACGCCCGCGGGCGAACAGATGGGCGCGAGTGCATTTGCTATTTAAACAACATGGCGCTAGACATGAAAATGATAACATCTTTAGGCTTAAAAAACACTTGCGTCACACCTCCCGGCACCGGCCCTATATCTCACAAATGTGACTTAATATCTCACAATGTGAATATTTCTTATTTTACATTACATATTTTACATTATATAACTCTCAACTATGGAGTAAAAATAAAATGATGAGAAAAAAGGATGAATGGATGAATCATACTTTTAGAAAATAGTTAACGCTAATGTTAACACTTTTTTTGTTTTTGTTTTGTTTTTAAGTTACTGTGACTTTTTTATTTTTATTTTTACTTGTCCTTGAGTTGGCAGAGTAACTGGTTTGGTGGTCCCTGAAGTCTGTAAAAGTTGAAAACCCCTGCTATTTGTCATCAGGAATATAGTAGACGGCTGCTGCTTTGCTGAATTACATGCAGAGAGAGAGATGCCAGCTTGGGTCATTGTTTGAGTTGCGGCATTTTGTGTTGACTTTCTGTTATTCTGAGGGGAATATTATTTCTTTCTTTGAATTTTGACTACACTGCATTTTTTTTTTTCTTCCCAGCTGGCGTTCTAACACACTGTCTGTTATTTCACTGACATATGGAAAGGCTAATGAGTACAAGGTGAAATATAACAGAGGTTTTATGAAGCATGAAAGACATCATTAGACTCTATTACTATGAATTCATCTGGGCGTGTTTCTCTGAATTCTTAAAATACTTCTTTGGCAATTGTGATGTTTCGGGTTGCAGACAGTGGGGTAAAGGAATAGCGTTAGGGCTGCAACTAACAATTAATGTTCAAATAGACCATTTGTAGGAGATAATAAATTTTATCCATAACTAGCTGGTAGCATTACTACATGTCTATTAGCATAACAATATCTATTCCCCAAATAGTGTAATTTTTCCTGGTAATAAGCTGTTAGCAGTGTAGCATGAACAAAATCGTTATCATTGCCAAATTATAAATTGGGGATATCACTTTTTCAGAACGATTCTGATGCCGATACTTACATTTTTGGTACTCGCCAATGCTGATTGCCGATACCCAGTAGCGTAACATGGGCCTTCACTAACGATCAACACACCCCACGCCACCACCATAACAACACCACACAGTGATACATACAGAATACAATCATGCGCCGTATGGTCTACTGTTACGAACCCCCTTTCAAAGTGCTCACTGGGAAGGGGGCAAGCAACATAAAAGGACACGTGAGACAAAAAAGACAATTTAACTATTTATTGATACCACTGCACTCACGTGTCAGCATTTAGGCAACTGGTGAAATGAATCAAAATCAACTCACTGGCACAAATACTCTTAAACAAACAAACAAAAACACGGACATACCAGTTTGACATCAGCATGCACACAAAGCTCATTAGAACGCAGCCTGTCATCCGCAGCGGCCATAGCTTATTTCACATAGATCGCTCACAACCTGCAAAAGTTCAAACGGCTGATGACATCAACGGGGGGTAGCGCCGACACATCACTGGGCCTTTGGGGCGTTCTATCACTACACATTAAAATTGGCTGATTGGCTGATGACCCACGTCAGTCAAAGTTATGATCCAATGGAAAATGGCAGCTTCAACGGAAGGCTAGCTATACTACTAGTGCTGGTCCACGGAGCTGTGATGCGTTTAGATGATGGCATATGGAAAATACAGCTCAGCCTCACAAAAAAATAACCACATTCTTTCTGGAAATATAATTGTAATGTACTGAAATAGAGAGTAATTGCATTTAGACACGTTCAGACACATTCATTGAATTTATTTAATTATGAAAAAAAAAAATAATAATAATAATTTTTGATTTTGACAGGGC
Organism: Paracanthobrama guichenoti; assembly: GCA_018749465.1. Taxonomy (NCBI): domain Eukaryota; kingdom Metazoa; phylum Chordata; class Actinopteri; order Cypriniformes; family Gobionidae; genus Paracanthobrama; species Paracanthobrama guichenoti. Next base: position 29,157,460 of record CM031961.1, on the reverse strand, counting down.
CAGCAGAGAAGGAAGCTTGTGGAAGCTTGTTTCCGCCAGGGCGGCGTTTAAGTATGGCAGAGTATGACAGTTGCCATACCCTGGTATTCAGACAAGCAGGGGAAATAAACAGCTCATGATGCCGCTCGTTAGCTATGTTGCAGTTTTGAAAAGCTAATTTAAACTGCCTGAGCCTAACGCCGTGTCCTGCGATGTGACAAGGTTTTCAGGGGGAAACCAGCAAACCAGACTCGACCCGAGATCAATCAATCAAAAATCACAGCCAATCAGAAGAGCGTGTGGGTGGGCTCTCTGCAAGTGCACTGACTGCACAAAATAAGAACATCAAATTCCGAAGTCTTACACCATTTTAGCATGATTAAAAATACATACTGCGTTACTGAAACAATTTTTTATCATAGAATACACTTGTTTGCTCACCTTGAGTTGACAGTTTGAACATAGTTGTTTCGTTTTCATTTATTTTCAAGATCTGAGATCCATTGTTGCTTTCAGTAATGCTATGTCTATAAAAGGTCACAAAAATGATATTCAAACTTACTTTAAATTCTTTTTACATTTAAATAACACACATGATCTGCACTTGTCATACTTTTATATGTTGTTCCAGCCACAACGTGCGGCTGGTTAGTACAAATAACTCTGATTAACATGGACAAGATCATTTTTCTCACGTGGTTAGGACACAATGAAGGCTTATAGGGCTGTTTCAGTATTTGCATTGATTGTGTATTGTTGTTAAGTCTGTTGTAAAGTTCTTTTAGTGGATTTTTGTCCACATTTTGTTTAGATATAATGTGATTATTTGGGAATGTCGCTGATGTATGGCCAGAAGGACTGACGCCATACCCTAGGTTTTTGTGAAACGCCGCCACTGGTTTCCACCACAGAATAAACATTTTTTAAAAGATTATTGTGACCTTTTATCTCACAATTGTGAGTTTACATCTTGCAATTCTGACTTTTTTTTCCTCAGAATTACGATATATAAATGCACAATTGCGCTTTATAAAATAGATATAAAATCAGAATTGCGAGATATTGCGAGTCAATTCTGACTTTATATATTGCATGTCTGACTTTATATCTCACAATTCTGACTTCTTTTTTCAGAATTGTGAGATATAAACTCAGATTTTTTTATATCTCAATTAAAGTGACTATATCACGTAATTTTGACTTGAGAAAAGATTGTGAGATAAAGTCACAATTACCTCTTTTATTGTTTTATTCTGTGGTGGAAACAAGCTTGCATAGATACTTGTATTTTCATTGCATTAGTTGGCTTAATAAATTATCAATTTTATTTTTATTGTTTTACCTTGTAAGGCCACATTTTTAAAACAGGGAAATCAGTTTGGCTATATTGTGACTTGCAAAACATGGAATAAACCAACATGAAAAAGAATTGTGAAAAAAATGTGGATCGTCATCCTGCCTGAAAAAATAAAAATAAAATAATAATAATAATGATATGGGAAAAATCCTATCACCCACACCTACTTCAGCATCATAATAGAAATAGATTTAGTCCAGCAGGTTAAACAATTTTGAATATCAGCTGACAAAAATCTCAAAGAAATTCAGTGCAAAAAGTTCTTCCCACAGAAAATTGCCTTCACTACCTGTGCAACAATTAATTTTCCCATGGTACTGTTATAGCTTCATAATGACTGCCACTTTCTCTGCTGGAAATAGCTAGTGACTTTGGCGACACAACTGCCATTACAAAAGGAAAGAAGATAGACTGAATATGCTATAGTCTATAGCTATGCTATAGTCTTATTAGTTTTATTAACTTCCATGCCCACACACTCTCATAGTTGCTCACTTTCTGTCTCTCTATTTGGACCTGAGACTGTGAATCAATATAACTCACTCCTCTCTGAATAATAAGTGTGCTTCTGTGTATGCTTGTGCCAAGAGAGACTCACAAACTGTTAGAAGCCTCCCAGAGTTTCTGCAAAACTAATAACATGGGGACACTCATTTGGCATAACGATATGGGAAGGACAGCTGATTTATTTTATTTATTTATTTAATTTTTTTGTGCGAGTTCCAATTTTTAGGAACTCGCATGGAATATGTGCACGCATTTCCGGTGGTGACTGTGATGGAATGGGACTTTTTTTTTTTCAAATGTCTTGTGTTTGTAGCTGAAATCATTCATAATGATTTTTATTTATTAATATATAACAGCTGCTTAATATATATGTTTAAACATATTTAATGATTACATTTTCAATATATTGAACCCAACACTATCAAGCATTCAAATTCTGTAGAAATCTGCTGAACTTATTATAACAAAAGCATTTATTTAGAATATATGTGTGCTCATTGAAAGCCTATCTGCAGGTGGTATTTGTGTAGCTGTGGATAAAGTATGTGTATATTATGTGGAGCTGGGCAATGCCCGAGGCAAGGCTGAAGTATTGTTGTCAGAGATTTGTTAACAGTGGCAGTGTCATCATGATGGATGGTCTTCTCAGTTCTGGTTCCGCTGCTGATCTGAACTGCAGGGGCGGAGGAAAGAAGGGGCCCGGTCTGCGATCCGAGTCCAGCTTTCCCCTGCCTTCTGTCCACACATGGTTCCCCTTGACCAAGAGAGCCAGTAGGTTAAGATGAGGGTCGCTGCTGCTGTCTCTTACACCTTTCAGCCAGGTGTTCTAATCCTTAATTTGGCTTGCTTTTTCAAATTTTAGAAGGTTTTTTAGTTATCTGGGTTCCCACGGTCATGGAAAAGCTGCAAATATTCTGCAAATTCAGTTTTTTGGGACCCTTGGTTCTTTATTCTATGATTGATACATAATAATTTTGCACCAGGCAACATAAGTCTTGCACAGAAGTTAGATCTATTTTACTTAATTGGATTTAGGATAAACCAACATCAATTCACTTGTGGTATTGGCAGAATGCTTCCATATGGGCTTGATTATTAACAACCACCAACCCGCCAAATGTGGGTGGATTTTAGCATAGGGTGACCATATTTTGATTACCGAAAACCAGGACACTCGGCCTGGCAATGAGATACTTGTAGATTGCCCTAGTGCCGGTCAATTTAATGGCCCAATGAAAAATAATGAAAACCAGGACATTTTCATCACTGTGATTTGAGCATTGTCAAAAAACAGCCAGGACGGCCAGGACAGGACCTATTTTAGCAGATGCGTGTAACACAGTCACTCCTACTAGCCATTTTGGCGGGTTGAATTTTATATAAAATATATACATTTTTAAATTGTAGTCTTTTGAAAAGGTGTCTGAAATAATAAACTAAGTGCATGTAGTAAAAATATTGATTTTTCGCTACATATCGATACGAAAATGCTTCCAATACAAATTTTCTGTAGAACAGATGCACAATGCCAGCTGTCCTTTCTCACTCTCTCATCTCTCTGACAGCGAGTTGACACACAATCCCACCTCCCATCACTCACTCGTTTCATTAGCTCTGGATAAATATTGTTGCTGTTACAGGGCTTGAATTTTGGCATGGGATTGTACGTATTGCGCATAATACTCATTCCCGCAGATTTTGTGCTCACACACAAAACACACGTAAACACAGTCAGTTATGTTTCTCAGTTGAGAAAGAAAGCACACGTGTAACAGTATAATGGATCCATGCATCAGGTCTTAAAGTGATAGCAGCTTAATATACCTGCTGCCAAATTAATCTATATGGCAGTTTTTCCTCATGGTATTTATGGCTTTTGTGTGGAGTAAATATATCTTGCAAGTCATACTTGAGTTATTTGTTTCAGATAAATCAGTCAAACTAGTTCACAGATCAGTGTGAATGATTAAATTGTTAATCTGCTGAATTAATATTATTTTTACAATTGTATCTAGTGATTGCAAATGTCTAAAAAGGTCATCGAAATTCATTGGGGCAATTTTTTCTTTTTCTTTTTTTTTAAAGTGTAACGGATGAATCATTCACCGTATGCATTTAAAAAGTAAATAAAATGTCATTTTCATGCCAACTTTAAAACATTGCTTTAAAGGTGCACTGTGTGAATTTTAGCTGCATCTAGCGGTGAGGTTGTGAATTTGCAATTGCCCACCGCTCACCCCTCCCTTTCAAAACACATAGAGAAGCTACAGGGGCAGACACAGGACAAAAATGTTGCTGTCGGAGAGAGCAGAGAGTGACTAGCACTCTGTAGAGAAGTTTGTCCGTTTAGGGCTACTGTAGAAACATGGCGGCACAAAATGGTGACTTCACTGTAAGGGGACCCGTGGTGTATGGCGATAGATGGCTCATTCTAAGGTAATAAAAACATAACAGTTCACTATGTAAGGTCTTTATACACCACTGAAAACATAGTTATGTATATTATATTGCATTTCTGTCAATAGATCCAAATAAATATTACACACTGCACCTTTAATTGCTCAAAGGCATAAGTTTGGGACTGGATTACCTGTAATGAGCTGTTTTGCTGTGAATTGACTAGTTCGTCTGAAAAGTGTTAAATGGGGCAGAAAGGAGAGGGCAGTGGAAGTGTTTGGGGTAACCTTGTCAATCATGATTCTTGGCATTGCCATCAGTTCCTGTTTGTTGCCGTCAAAATTCACCTTTAAGGATTGTGTACCATGCTGAACAGCCTATTATAGTCCGGTTTTACTTTTTATTTCTGTGCACTGCTGACTTGTATAATTACCACTATAATTCTGTAAGAGACAAACCAATTATAGATATGAAAACGTGTCACGTGTGTAAAAGCACTCCCTGCATATGTGATCTACATCCAGATATCCTCATCTTCCAGCTTATTGTGCTAATTCTTACATCAAACACTCAACGTTTGTTCAGAGATGGTAGATCTTCAACGTTAATAGTCTAGGATCATGCTCTTTTATCCGTCTCCATTTCTTGGCCTCATTGACGGTGTGTAAGTATAGGAGTATAATTCCACTTCATAGTGTAGACTTAATATGTCATAGTTAAATACCCTACATCCATACAAAATAACTCAAAAACAACAGCCCATGCATCCAGGAAAATAAGATCTTCCAAGCACAAAGAGCTGCAGGTAGTCTTGGAAAACGAAAAATCCCCAGAGAACACTGACTTGTTCTTGTTCTGTTCTTCAGATTTGTTTCTCATTCTCCCAGAGCTGATTTTCAGGAATTGTAATGTTTGAGGAAGCTTTAATTGCTTGTTAATCTGATCTGCCTTGATCTTGAGGTGTCTGGTGTGACATGTCAGGAAGCTAGCCAGTTGACAGTTCCCAAGAGCAGAAAGTATGATCATATTGTTTACGTCTTGTGACTGTACTTTTGAAACGGCGAGTATTTTAATGTTTACGAATTGGATCCATTCAGTTCCTTTGTGTGTCTCTCACTGTAACTCGGATTTCTGTTTTTTTAAAGGAAGGACAAGCTGAAAGTAATATTTGAAGTTATTTTTTGCCGCACGTGTTGTCAGTTTTACTTTGACTTAATTCAAATATTTTGGTTTCACTACAATCTCTATTTCTATAGAGATTCCACAAGGTGCACTTGTGATGATATTGACTTGGCACACATGACCTGAGAAAACCAAATAAGGTCTATTGGATCTTCCTCGGGTTCATTAGTTTTTCGAAATTCATTGCCACATGCTGCTTTTGTGACATACTTTCTTCAACCTATTAGATCGCATTGCGAACCATTCAATTCAAACAATCTCCAACTACAAGAGGACTTTCAAGCTTCCAATGCCTCCTCAGAAATACTTCTGAGAAAAACATGAGCACTGCATCATAAAAGAAACATGACTGCTCCTGCTCCTTCACGTTCTCTCCATCCAGTCTTAGGTCTGCCATAGGCGGTGCTCGCTCGCAACAGAGCGTCTGCCCATCACTGTTTCCGTGCACGGTGGGAGGAAAAAGGGCTGTCCAAATCTTCAAAAGCGAGCCCTTCGAAAGCCTCCTCCCCAAGCCGTGAAGCTGTCTGGTTGAAAGACTTGTCTTTGTGCTGCTTCCATGCATGAGAGGAGCATCGATCAGAAGAGGTTGTCATTAAACGTGGCGCTGCACTTTGTCTATTTTTGGTAGCATGACAGAGGTTTGGGCGGTGTGCAGGGGCCCGACGGAGAACCGTCGTTAATCATTAAAGTCACCGCGCTCTGCTGCAGCTCTCACAGAGCGGTAACTGATGCAGTATACATGCAATGCACCAACATGCATGCACATATTTTGAACACACGGCCAGGTGAATGAAACCAGCCTCTCTGAAATTCAGAGGGAATGCGGGTCTGTTCATTGCGGTTGTTCTCTGCTATTCACTTTGAAGACTTTGGGCAAAGTCACAGAGGAAGACAGGCAGATAAAGAGAGAGAGAGAGAGAGAGAGAGAGAGAGAGAGAGAGAGAGAGATGGATGGAACCCTGTAGGGTCTTGGTCTTATTGTATGATTATTTTCAGAGAGCCTTTGGTGTACTCTCAGAGGCCTGACTCACATGGGTGGTGTTATCTAAGCTTTCTTTTTGGTCCCTTTCTTCTACGCTTCCCCATACATGGACTTTCTTTGCTGTACCATAGCAAAAGCTCTTTGACTGCTATTACTTTTCCTTCCGGTGTCTTTAAAATTTTAGTCACAAACAGCGCCTTACAATTGTACTAATATAATATGTCTAGCTGTAAATGTTCTCTGCCTCTGAGGTAGAAATTGCACTTTAGCTGGTGTATTACTGCTATTAATTTAATCATAACATTTAATCATACCCACCACTGCCTTTGGAAATCAGAAGCTACAATTTTTGCAGTGTTTCCTTACAATGTTTTTGTACCTCTGAGAAGAAAATTAGAATCCGTCTTTGGCTCTCGTAGTACGCAGAGCAATCTGCTTTATGAATGAGGCTCTCATTCCCGGTCATGCTTGTTCAACAAGCTTGGGTTTGGGAAGTAGAAGACCCACACACCTCAAGCTGTCGCTGTACAACACTCCACACTCTGAATCAGAACACCATACCCACCATCTTTGGCAGGAGGGCTTGTTTGGACCAGGATTTGTTTGGGTTTCACGCTGAGCTTTTTAGAACAGACTGCAGTCGCAAACGTTCTCAGATTCAGACCAAACAGACATATGCCTTCGTCTTTGTGCAGCAAGAACTGGCTAGCTGTAATTTAAGTCTGGCTAGCTGTAATTTATTTATTTATTTTTGGTAAAGGATACTGCAGTTGTAATTTTAAAATACTATGAAATAATACTGATGTGTAACAATAGTTGAAAACCAACTATTCCCCATCCAATCAACAACCCGTGGGTAGATCAAGTTCCGGCCTACAATTTTTCGTTTTATTTTTTCTATTTCGATAATCTGTTTCACTTAAAGGAAAGTTAGGCAATTACAGCAAGGCTAGCTTTGCAAGCATACACTCTCAGAAAAAGAGGTACAGCGCTGTCACTGGGGAAGTGAAAAGGTGCATCTGTGTACCTTACTCACCCCTAAATGGTACATATTAGTGCCTTAAATATGGAGCCCAGCACGTCACCTATAGGAGAAAAAAAACAAAAAAAACAATCCGTGCCAACCGTTTTGCAATCCATTCCCTCACAAATTCTTAAACTGTTCCCTCGGTTTAACAAATCATGCCCACGGATTAATAAACCGTACCCTCGGTTTTTAAATCCGTTCCCATAAATTCACAATCCGTGCGCACAGGTTTGTAAAAACTTTACTCACGGATTCATTTTAGAACAGCAAACTCCCAGGTCCGTGTTAACGTATCTTATTGTTTTATTGTGTATTATTCATCAAATTATATATTAACTGCAGTGATTCTCTATAAACGGGTAGCGGAATACAACGATTTAATAAGAATTATGTGCATCAAAATCTTGTTTAATTGTAATAACCTTAGCACTTTATTATTATTGCCTAATAAACCCGGCATTGTGTATTATGACTGACTTTTAATTTCTTTGTTCCTCTTTTCTTCTTCTAAATGCATGTAGCCTAAATGCAACAATAGGCAAATAATAATTATAATAATAACAACAACAACAACAATTATTATTATTTATTGTATTTATTTTAATAGAGTGGCGTCATCCAACTCTCCATCGTTTTTTAGAAAGTTCAGGAAATTCTCCATTTTGTAAAATTTGTACGGTTTGCAAAATCTGAGCACACGGATTGGAAATTTGTGGATACGGTTTATTAATCCATGGGCACGATTTGTTCATCCGAGGGAACAGTTTAAGAATTCGTGATCACGGTTTATAAACTGAGGGAACGGATTGTAAAACAGTCGGCACGGATTGTTTGGTTTTTTTCTCCTATAGGTGACGTGCCAGGCTCCGAACTTAAAGGTACATATTAGTATCTGTTCGCTTTTGTACCTGAGGGTACTACCCCAGTGACAGAGCTGTACCTTTTTTTTATTGACAGTGTAAGATCACACTCTTAACAGTCTATTGTTCGTCCAATCATTGCATCGGACCAAATGCAATGATTGGACGAACATTTTTTTGGTCCTGAGACTTCCACAGAAGATTTTTTTTTCCTTTTTCTTAAAAATATATTTAGACCACTTCTTTATAGATGTGAAGAGAGTTTCAACCAGAATAACAAAAACTGTTTATAAAAACATTGCCTACCCTACCTTTAATTATTCATCAAAATATGAAAAAAACTTCCATTGCTACTTCCATTATATTACAATTTAAAGTCAGATTAGTGGACTAGTTAGTCAGTCAACCCACTGAATACTTTATTTTGAAAGTGTTGCTTTTCACATCCCTGTTATCTAATCAATGGCATTGGCAGCTAAGGTCAACCCATGAAGCATGCATGTTATTGTTTTGTGGCTTTGCTGTTAGCATGCATGCTGAATGTGCATCAAGCGACTGTGCCGCCAAAGCAGAAGCACCTGAATGCACAACTTCCCGTTGGGCACCAATTACTGCTGCAGCCTGAATCAGTCACAATCCTCATTAATGTGTGAAATCGGGTTCAGCTCGAGGGACCGCAAAGGGTCTCTTGTGCGCCCCCTCTTTTTCCGGTGTGAAGCAGCACCGCTGCTAATTAGAGCCCTGTCCTGATCTGAGCCCCGTGGGAGCTGAGAGTGGATCTATGTGCTCTTAAAATCTGACAAAGAATTCAGCCATGAGGTGTGTAGTATGGATAATTCAGGACTATGGGTTTTAAGACGCTGTGTTTGACCACATGGTCTATTTCTGTTGTTCCAAATGCAGGTTTATGCAGGGTCTGTGTGCCTTTTTTGCATTTATTTATTAGAGGCCAAGCCAAGCACTGAAGGTTATTATTCTTCTGGCTGGGACTCTATTGCAACCCCTACAACCGTATGCTAAAAAGGTGTGACATTTGGCAATGCGAGTAGAATTAATTTCAACATCCCTAGTGCAATGTTGGTGCCAGTCTCTCATGCCCTCTAGCGCCACCAACAGTTCCAAATGTATTTAACTTTTTAGCTACTAACTTTGGAACTACATTGCCTAGAAATTAAATTGTGGACCTGGGGAGGTTTAAATTTCTGCCTGACTATATTACTCGCTATTTAGAATTTTTCAGAATGCCTCCAACAGCTTTCATTGATTTTTCTTTTCTTTTTTTTTTCAAATTTAGCTCAGATCATATTGAGACCATGTGTGTCAAAAGTTTTTGATACACTAAACCTGTTGTAACACATTCACAGATTTGAGGACCCCATAGAGAAAGTGAGGCTGTAACCTTACAATGCTTTGACATGTTGAAATGAGACTTTCTATATATCATTTTATGCCTGAGTGTTGAATTTATGTAGCTATAGCTTTGAATTTTTATTTGTTTAGGGCATGAGCACCAATGGTGCAAGGAGCCTCTTTTCAACTTAGTTTAGTTTTCACTCTGTTATTGTTAGTTTTAGTTTATTGTATTTTTTATAAAAAAAAATTTTGTTAAAGCTACAGTCCGTAAGTTTTGCCTCTGTGTCGCCGTCTCTGTTTGAAACCTGGACTTGCAGTTATTTGCGGAGTTATCTATAAGTGAGCTGTGCATCGGTGGCTCCTCAGTGCGGATGAATCTAATGTTTAACATCTGCCACTTTTGGGAACAAAACATTACAATAAATCGCGCTACCAATGGTAATTAAAGCTACAGATCGCTCATATAACATCAAACCGCACAAATTATTATCACTGTTATACTTCGTTCTCTAATGGTTAGTGTTAACAGCATTGCGTGACTGTGTATTTAGTGTGTGTTAGCGTTACCTGTAGATTCCGTACAGTCTAATCACTATTGTCACTGATGATGTCATTTGGGCCTTTCTGGAGTACAATCCACCATCATAATGATAAGTTTAATTACTGCAGCTGCTGTGAGAAAAGACTATAAATGATCCGCTGAAGAACATGCGATAACCTACTAGCTGGACTCCTCCTTTATGTATACAGATGTGATGTAATGATGCAACGATATGCATGGATTTCCCACGGAAATCAACCATACCACTCCAATTATAACACATTATTACAAGCTTACCGTTGTGAATCGGGCTAAGGTAAGGAGATAGTTTTGAATACTGGCTGCTCAAAAATTGAGCAGCTTTAGTTTTAGTGTTTTTTTTTTTTTTTTTTGGGCTGCTTGTCAAATTAAATGCGGCACACTGTTTAATTTCTAACCACCAGTTTGGTGTTAATGCCGTCTGGTGACGTTTTCATGTTTGAAGCATGTTGTTATCGTGCCCTCAAACACGCCACACAATTAACTGCCATGACCATTTAAATATGAATACTCCACAATATCATATTTATATAATTTGTTACAGATTCTGAGCTTTTGCTTTTGCCTCCCAGCCATGCCACATTGAATTTAGAGTTGTGTCTGTGCCACTCCTCCTTGTTAGCTAGCTGTTTTTGTTAGATTTGCATCAGAAGTAGAGGAACACAACAGATGTTTCTTGTCTTGCTCTCCCTGAGACCGTCACTCTCTCTCTCTTTTTCTCAAGAGATATGATCAAGGTGGTAAAGAGCCAATTATATGGGTCACAAAGAGATGTCACTCTCCTCCTGGGGCAAGGTGTGCCAGAGCACACAACAGATGGAGGGCCACCCTCAGAGCAACTCTAATCAACACTTAAAATGACCCTTTTTTTCCGACAGGAAACAAGTTTGTTTTCCAGATAAAGGGAGGAAGAGTATTTTTTTTATGCGGTTCATATTCATTTGAATGAATGATTGGCTTGAGCGTGTCAGTTCAGATCTGCCTGTCACAACACAGAGACACAGAAAAAGCTGCTTGAATCACTCTTTTGACAGCTTTTCCAGTGTTTGTGGAGATTGAGATTCACATTTATAAACATTAATTACTGAACCACGCTCTTATTCATGCAAATGCTTTTAAACCATTTTAGCGCAACAAAACAAAAGAGAACACGCTGTCTGTGAATGTCCTGACACACACATGCAACGCACAGAAAAACGCGCGCTAGTATCATGCGTATAGACAGCATGCCAGAATCAAGTTCTCTTTTGCGCTTGAACGAACAATAACACACACAATTAAGACAAAATGTCCATTTGGTTGGGTATTCTCAAAAGAGCAGCCTTAAATGAATTAAAAAACATCTTAAATGAACTTAAAAGAGTTGTGAGAAAATGAGATGCGTGTGACAGCCCGTCAGATCCGCATCGTGTTCGGCAGCGGCAGATCTTAAAGTGACAGCAGCGATTAATGCTGTCAGTCATTAATGTTAATCAAAGAACAAAGGTAACAGAGAAAAGTGTAGCTTTAATAAGGATTCATCCATATTTAATTTATAATTTATATTGCAGGCTGTTTGATAACTTTATTCAATTTCTGTGTATTTCCTATCTGTCAGACGGGTAGAAATGCAACAGGTAAATATGACATTTATAATGATGGGTTTATGTGAAGATAGTTTTAAGTTCACTTAAATTAAAAGTTGTTATTTTTTTTTTTAATTCTAATAAATGTTAAAATTGATAAAGCTTTCTATTATACTGTAATGTTGAATGTCTACCATTAAAGTTTAAAAAAATCTGTCATGGAGACATCAGTCGCAGTATTAGTATCAGTGAGACTGACCTTCACATTTACATTTATGCATTTGGCAGACGCTTTTATCCAAAGCGACTTACATTGCATTCAATGCACACATTTTTACAATTTCAGTTCTTGCTTTCCCTGGGAATCGAACCCATGACCTTGGCGTTGCTAGCACCACGCTCTTATGGTTTGAGCTACAGGAAAGCTACATTCATAGATAAAAAGATTAATTCACAAAAAGATGCCATTACAACAAATTTGAAATATACTCTGTAAGTTGTTTCTACATTAATTTGAGAGTAACTGTGAAATTACTACAATATAACAAATATTAAAAACACAGTATGTATGTGTGTATATAGTGTATGTATATACATATATGTGATTTTTCTAGTCATACAGTTTTTTTTTTATTACTATTTGTATTTACAGAAGCATTGAAAAGTATGAGTTATTTAGGTGAATGTCTTCGTTTGGACAGTTCAGTCCAGTGTGGTTAAATAAATAAATAAATAAATAAATAAATAAATAAATAAATAAATAAATAAATAAATAAATAAATAAAATTGTATTATATCAATTATATTATATAAAAAAAGACTACTGTCACACTAACTTTGAGATAAAATTTGTGGCATCACTGTTGCCACTACCTTTAGTTTAGTTGTCCACCATCTACAATAGCTGGTGCAGCTATTGTCACTGTGTCAAGACTGTGTCAAGAGCACTTTTTCTGTTGTTTTTTTTCATACTTTTGTAAAGGGACATTGATTGCTTTGTGTTCATATGCTGTGCATTTGTGTATTAACATTATTTCCACACTCTTTCTTATTGCCTACCCTTCTTACTTGGATTAAAATACTGTTAGACTCCTGTGGTCATTGCACCTGAAAATGAGATAGCAAGAATATTCCCTAGCTAATCCCCTGTACAGAACGGCTGATTTAAATAACATCCAGGTGTGTTTAAATCCTTGTTGTGTGCGCGTGTGTGTGTGTGTGTGCGTGTGTAGAGCCTTACCAGGTGCATTAAGCAATGATTTTTTTTTTCTTCCTGTTGCATTTGTGTGTGTCTTGGTGTCCTTCTCCAGGAGTTAGTGAATGAAGAAGTTTGCCCAGAGTGTGTATGGGGAGGGCCGAGCAGTGCGGCTGACTTTAATTTACTTTTCTCTGCGATAGGGAGGTTATCATTTATCTCATCCACAGTACCGAGCTGTAATCCGTCAGGGGACACCCGTCCCGGAGCTCATGATTCAAATACACCCATGAGGGTGTGTGTGTGTGTGTGTGTGTGTGTGTGTGTGTGTGTGTGTGTGTGTGTGTGTGTGTGTGTGTGTGTGTGTGTGTGGATTAATGGGAACAGAGAGGGAAGAGGATAGTAATGAGATCTGGAAAGGATGAGTGGAAGTGGACACACTGCTGGATCGCTATAGGAAACACCAGATTCTAAGGTGGTAGGTGCTATCTGATGTCTTCAGATTGGTAGATGCTAGATGATGTAAATGGTTTAATGAACGGTAGAGAGGTTACAGGCCAGAATTTATAACTTAGGTAACCATGGATCTGGGAATTCTCATGTCCAATTATTAATTGGAGTTTCCAATTTCAGACGGTTTCAGAGGAGAGTATTTAAATGAATCATGCAAGGTGAAATACTAAGGTTTTCACTCATAAGTTGACTGGTGTTTGCGCCATTTACTGCCCCAAAAAAGCAGACGCTAATAGGTAGATTGCGCTGGTCATTATGGAAATGATCCGGCTGCATCTGTGTTTATTAATTTGTGCGTTGCCAGTAGATCAGGCACAGAACTTTCCACTACCATCTGCAATTTTTTGGAATTGTGCTCACATGCTAATTTGCCATGTTTAGTAAATCTGGTCCATTTTTTTCTTTGTCTTTGAAATTCTTTTTGGTGATTCTAGTTAGTGAGATCACACATTTAAAGTTTTTTTTTTAATTTATTTGTTGTAATGCCAAAGCTCCCATAGCAGTAAGAAAGCAGTACAGTGATGTGGTCTTTTTTATTTTGTCTTGTTTTGCAACAGCAAAGCAAAACTGTACACTTGCTTTGATTTTGTGTTATTTTACTTTTGTGTTTTGTTTTGATTAATTTTGAATGTTTTTTTAACAAAACGTGTTGAAACAATAAAAAAAAAAAAAAAAAAAAAAAAAATTCTTCAGTTTTGTTTGGTTTCTTTTGTTATTTTTTTTTTTTCCCCCACTACATTTATTGCATTTATTTTGTGACTTAATTATACTGTACGGTGCTATTAATATAACATCATCTACAAACCCGATTCCAAAAAGTTGGGACACTGTAGAAACTGTGAGTAAAAAAGGAATGCAATAATTTACAAATCGCATAAACGTATACTTTATTCACAATAGAATATAAATAACATATCAAATGTTGAAAGTGAGACATTTTGAAATGTCATGCCAAATATTGGCTCATTTTGGATTTCATGAGAGCTACACATTCCAAAAAAGTTGGGACAGGTAGCAATAAGAGGCCTGAAAAGTTAAATGTACATATAAGGAACAGCTGGAGGACCAATTTGCAACTTTTTTTGGAAAAGAGGACAATGACAACCCAAGTTGTTCTCAGCACTCAGTTCAGAAGCCTGCATCTCTGATGGGATGGGGTTGCATGAGTGCGTGTGGCATGGGCAGCTTACACATCTGGAAAGGCACCATCAATGCTGAAAGGTATATCCAAGTTCTAGAACAACATATGCTCCCATCCAGACGTCGTCTCTTTCAGGGAAGACCTTGCATTTTCCAACATGACAATGCCAGACCACATACTGCATCAATTACAACATCATGGCTGTGTAGAAGAAGGATCCGGGTACTGAAATGGCCAGCCTGCAGTCCAGATCTTTCACCCATAGAAAACATTTGGCGCATCATAAAGAGGAAGATGTGACAAAGAAGACCTAAGACAGTTGAGCAACTAGAAGCCTGTATTAGACAAGAATGGGACAACATTCCTATTCCTAAACTTGAGCAACTTGTCTCCTCAGTCCCCAGACGTTTGCAGACTGTTTGCAAAAAGAAGAGGGGATGCCACACAGTGGGAAACATGGCCTTGTCCCAACTTTTTTGAGATGTGTTGATGCCATGAAATTTAAAATCATTTGATATGTCATCTATGTTGTATTCTGAATAAAATATTGAAATTTGAAACTTCACATCATTGCATTCTGATTTTATTCACATTTTGTACAGTGTCCCAACATTTTTGGAATCAAGTTTGTAGCAGGAGAGGAGAATCACAGGCAGATAGACAGCAGTATATTTGAGAGGGGGCGGCAGTGAGGAAAGTATAGTTACCCACTAGGACACACAAAAAAAAATTCAGTAAGGTAAGGACAGGTCATTTATTCTTATTATAGTATTAATTCTGTCAAAAACGTCCTTTTAATACATGCTAGCAGTCCGTTTCTTTATGCAAAAAGGTACCGATAGAAGTGTGGCATGTGTTTCTCTGTTTCTTGATTGCTGTGTCCTCGAGATCAGCCTTGGGTGATTGTTATTCCACGGGTCAGTGTCAGGAGACTGTTTTAAATGGAGCAGATGAATGGGGGAGGGCTAGGAGGGGAGAGGGAGAGAGAGATACGGAGTGAGGCGAAGAGAGCGAAATGGAGAGAGACAGGTCCCTTTTGATTGCTGTGGTAACGGGATTAGTATTCCGAGTCCATCAGTTCCATCTCACCGTCTCTTTGGCTGGTGGCAAAGCACTGAGGTCTTTTATGTGCTGCCTTCATTCTTAGCGGCGAGCTTTCTAGCTACAATCCACTCTCCTCTGAGTTCAGATGCATACAGGCTTAGAGAGCTCAAGGTTGGAGGCCACCTCTGGCAGCCGGCCATCACTACTCTCGGAATGTGGTGAAAGACTTCGGGGTACAGTGTTTTCAATCACTCAAGGCAAAAACATTCCACTTTAAACTGTGCACAGGTAAACGATATATGCTGTTTAGAGGACCGGTGGCTGCGTTATCACTGGGATTTGGTCTGTCACTCCTAAAAAAATCATAGAGAATGGTTATAGTGGCATGTTTCCAGCTCATGCTTAAAGTTCAGGGCTGGCATGGAGCGAGCTGTGAACAGTCACCATTGTGTCCTTGAGTTAGGCTCTTAACCTCAGGTTGCTCCAGAGGGACTGTCTCTGTTGTGCGATTGCTAAATGACTTACTCATTCAGGAAATTATTTGTGTTCAGTAGGACTTCTTGGGGTATTAGTTAATAGTGTTAGTGAAATTGATGCAGTAGTAGCCAAGGGGTGGGATTACTTGTCTTTTCCTCACTGCGGTTCTGTCATTCGGGACCGTTACAGGGACCTTCACTGTCAGGGACTGTTCGTTTAGATTCCAGTTGAAGTGCATGCAAAAAAGTGTCTCTTTGTGTACTTGTTTCTTCAGCTATTGTGGCCTATTGTGGCCATACTGCATTTGAAAACACACCCAAAAGTCCACTAGTTTATTTAATTTGTCTGCTAGCAATGTCCAAAAGTGTATATACTGTACATGCATCTAATTTATTTATTTTCATCCAACTGACAAAAAAAAAAAAAAATGGTGTGTGTGTGTGTGTATATGTATATGTGTGTGTTCTGAATCTGTTTTAAAATCAACTTATGCAGTCGAAAACTGCCTGAAGTTGAAAAAAACCCATATAACCCAAGAATGTCTCTGTATTTGTACTGTGCATTTACGGTCTGGCCATTTAGAGTTCAGATTGCTCTGCAGCCACTAGAAGAGCATTTCAGAAAATGGTTTGGGACAGTATTGAGTGGCACAGTCATCTTCTGCCTTTCAACGAACCCTCTGTGTACCTTTGACTCTAGTTAGAGTTAGATAAGAATTTAATCTTCATTTAGATAGCCAAATTGATGTTCTCAATCTATAAAAAAAATCATATTAAACCAGGTGAAATTGGCATGTTGAAACTCTCTGTAGGATACAAATTGGATCCCCCTGGAATATAGTGAGTAGGTTGGTACCAGCACGGTTGCTGATATAAAAGGGGTTGTCCCTAACAATGTCTCGTTACGGTTGAGAGTTCAGTATTCAGCAACCTTCAGCTTGTTACTATCTGTCTGAGTGTCTACCCTGTGGCTTAATCAATACTTATAGCCTCATGCTGTCTATCTAAAGGCCTTCTTGGGGGAATGATACAAGAATTGATCACATCCCAGATGGCAGCTGCACTACATGTCTGGAAAGACAAATGGAAGATGGCTTCATTAATATGGCTAGGCCATTCCCACATGTTTCTGTTAACTCCAGAAAACCTGAAACCACATCCCTCCCCAGAGTCCCTGCCCATAGGAGTTGAAAAAGAGGGTTAGGTTGGTACAACATCCTAGAAAGAAAGACAATAGTGCACCAAAGCCCTAGAGATTGTCCTCTTTACTCCCTGAATAAGGGTGAGCAGATTCTTGACTTTTCGACTAGGCAGAAAGTTGAGCAAAAAGAGGAAAGCCAGATATATTGGGCCCAGGTAACATATATTTCCAGTATGGATGTTTTCCAAAGCCCTTGAGCTCTCAGTGTCCCCTTGGGCATCTCGTCTTGCTTCTCTACATTTATCCACTGCCATTTGGGATTGTAATTATGCAGTTGTGGTAAATTGTAGGAAAGAAAATGTACAAGGACATCATACCAGAATTCACAGAGATCTCCTTTTCCCTTTCAATCTTTCCCGTTGACCTAAGGTGTCAATAGTTGCTTACTAGTTGTAACTTGCATTGACCGATTTTCTCAGCAGCTCGTGTTTGATCTCTCCTCAGGACGCCACTGACTATCACATGACCAGACGACAGCTCTCTCAAAATATAGTCTCAAGTCAAACCAATAAAACCATTGAGCTGCAGTCTCACTGCGTGGCCACTACTACTGAAATAAAACACTTTCATTGCGTGGAACCTTCACAATAAGTTTCTATAAGATACAACATAGGTACAACATAGGCGGCCATTATGCTAAATTATTTTCTAGTGACACGCTATGAGATTCGAATTGCAAATGACTCGTTAAGGTGGTTCATAGTCAACTCTGTCTTTTGGGAGACAATAACTTTATTTATCGTGCACTTTCGACTTTACAACTTTGCAGAATGTTTAAATTCACAAAGCTATATTACACACTGCAGGAAAGGGAATATTCGAAAAAAAAACATAATAGGGGCAATTTAAATTGTAATTGACATTACCAGAAGCAAAACCCCACTTATTCAAGCAAAACATAATGTAAGTGTCTAAATTGTATGTGCACAGTTCACTCTATGTTACTCCATAGCTACCCACAATGCATCTGAGAGAGTGGACAATTGATGTTCAGGTAACTGGAGTGTGTTGTGTAGGATATGATGCGTAGGATGAAATGCATCAGTTTCCATTCTGGAAATTGGTGTTAATGGTAGAGAGGGTGACAGTTGAATAGAGAAGACATATTGTTCCGAGTTTACATGATTCAAGAGCGTCAATTGTGATCACCAGTGGATTCATACACAATAACTTAAACATTTCATTTAAATTTTAGTGGATCAACATGTGCTATTGTTGTTCTGTGTAACAGAGAAATATGAGGCTTTCAAGCTTCAAACAGCTGTAAAAATCATACAGTTGGTCCATATGACCCATGTGTTGTATTCCAGGAATTCTGTAGCCATCCAATAACTCTAAGTGTGTGAGGAACAGCTGAAAATGACTGAAAACGGAAAAGCTGTTAACCACTGCATTCAGATTATTGTGCCATTTGTGAACAAATCATTCAGATTGAATCAGTGCAATTTATTGAAAAGTTCTGGTTTAAAAGAATAGTTCATCACCAGATTGGACATCACTGCTTTTCTGTCATGAACAAGGAGAGCTAATATAGAATATATAGCAACTATTACAATATTTTCAATTGTATGACTTTAGAAGACTTGGAATATAGTGTATGAGCCATTTTTACGGTACTCTTATTCTGGCTGCATTTTGTTTGGCTTGGATTGTATGGAGAAATTGTTGCTTCATTTAGTTCTGACTGACCTGTCAAACATTTCATATGAACTGTCAACGAGTTTTATTTTTGTTGGATGTAAAGACAATGTTGCAGCATTCTCTTTCTCTCTGTCTCGATCTCTTTTTTTGCCTTTGTCAGTGTCTTTGTCTAGGTCATTTTCTTCCCTCAATGTTGTAACCACAGAGGAATGTGAAATCCTAAATGAGACTGAGGCATGGCGCTTGGGGGGACTTAGGCCTGCTCCCAATGCACGCCAGTGTCAGCCCGCAGACACAAATTGGTGACAAGGGGGACAGGGACAACTCTCGGGGAGTGCAATAGTCCACTGGGACCTTCAGACATTGTCCCTGAGCAGAAATATGTCTGTGAGTGCCATGGGAGACAGATGTTAGAGGTAGAAGAGGAAAGAGAGTCCGAAGCTGAGAAAACAGAGTGCGGGCATGGTTTCGACAGACCCAGTTTTCTACAGTTAGATCAACAGTTCTCTGTTCATGTTTTCTGTTGCCATGTTGTGAAAGGAATCACAGCCTCATATCTCTGTGTATGGCAGTTTAGTTGCTGAACTGGTGGGTGGACAATTCATGTTTTTAAGACTAGTTATAGTATTTGTTCGATGTGTGTGTTCTAGAGACGAGAAAAAAAGAAAAATTTCTTCTCTAGTTTCAGTGATTCAACAAGGCTTTTTACCTAAAATAGTTTGATGTTAATGTACATAAAATTCTATTTATTTACAGTACATTAGAAATTAAATAGATATTTTTTTTTCTTTTCAGGTTTGTTTATATTGTATGATGCTATATATTAAATTATATATATATTTGTGTGTATATATCTATACAGACTGCACAACAATACCCTTTGTTTTATTTCTGTGTAATTTATTTGGAAATATATGCATTTTTACTTTTCAAATTTTATATTATATTATTTTTGTGTATTTATAGTCAACATACTGCACAATATACTTTTTATTTATTTATTTAAAACATATGTAACCTATTTTTATATTATATTAATTATATTGTATTATGTACTTTATTTATTTGCCTTGCATCACTTTTACTTTAAGAACAATAGCGGGAGGACAGCAAATGATGATATTGCAAGCCCGATTCAAACCTGTATTATTCACACAAGCATCACAACTCAATGTGTGCTAATCACTGAGCCACAGCTTCGATACATGCCATTATTTCTATACAGTTTCCTAATTAGATTTACAACAAAACCCCCACATCCCTCAGCCAATGACGTTTGTTCCATCTTGATGTGTGACACCAGTGCCGATTTACTGAGGCTGTGTAAAAGCTATCAGTGTTTCAGCAGAGCGTAGAGTCATTTGTCAGGTGCCAGAATGACAGGAGCTGTTTATCTGATGTTATTCTGATGCTCACAGCGAGATCGCAACACCCTCATTACACCTGGAGACATGTTGCTAACACATTTCAGTTTTTCACCACTACGGCACTTTAAAAGGGTTCGGTTGCATGAAGTCATGCTGGCAGACTTTTGATGCAGGAAAACGATGCTAGCTGATTGATTTTGCTAGAGAAAATGTGGGTGGTTTATCATTGCTTTTTGTTTTTCTATTATTATTATTAACAGCTTTTTTTGCAGCAAGAATATTAACAATATCAGTATGAACAGAAACTAAGATCAAATATGATAAAAGTAAACAGATAAAATATGTTTTTGATGGAGGATGGAGAGAGAAGCTCTGTTCCATTGCTTGCCTCCTAGATGGTGCTTCCCATGGACAAAGACTGTACAGTATATAGATCAAGACTTGTGCGTATTACTATGAATGGGAGAAATTGCATTGTGCAATAAGTCACGCCTTATAAATAAAAGGTCATCAGTTGGTACTGGTTAAGTCATTGGGTCTCATTCACTAAGCATGCGTGCGCACACATTTGTACGTGAAAAGTGTACGTGAACGATTTTAAGAACAAATGAAATTCACCAAAAATTTTGGAAAATTTCGACTTTAATTACATTGATGTATATTAATTGTATTTCAATGCGTATTTGACGTGCTGTCCGGGGGGAGGGCTTCGAGCTCGGAATTTGGCCCACACCCAGAGTATATCTTAAATACATTCGATCATATACAGTTAAAGGTGAGAGTGCGGGCGAGAGCGCGTCTGCGAACAGCGGCAAGTTTGACGAGAGTGACGGACGGCTGTACACTCAGAAAAAAAGGTACAGCGCTGTCACTGGGGCGGTACCCTAAAGTACAAAAGTGAAAAGGTACATCTCTGTACTTTACTTACTCCTAAATGGCACATATTAGTACCTTCAAGGTACATATTAATACCTTTTCGGTTTTGTACTTTAGGGTACCGCCCCGGTGACAGCAATGTACCTTTTTTTCTGACAGTGTAAGGAAAGCGTGTGTGAGATGGTTTGGCTGCATTTTATGCAAATGACTAACCTGTGCACGTGGTCGCTCATTTAGAATACTCCAAATTCACTAACATCAGAACGAGGTTAAGAACATGTGCGTTCTGAGAACATGAGTTTTGTGAATCAGGCGGAGATTTTCCGTGAGAAGTTTTACTGTGTGTACAACTACGAAAGAATCCACGCAATTATTAGTGAATGAGACCCATTGTACCAATGCAGCTGGCGTTAGAAGCTCAGGTTCCCATCCACTGCAAGGGTTCTCAACTCTGGTTCTCGAGATAAACTCTGCAGGGAACTGTAGCTCCAATCTTGATTAAACTCACCTACCTGCAATTTTCTAGTAATCCTGAAGACCTTGATGGGCTGTTTGATTAGGTCTGAAGCAAAACTCTGCATGGAAAGTGGACCCCGAGGGCCAGAGTTGAAAGTGATTTGACTTTCCTTGAAAAGGAATTTTGCCATTTGAAGTTCCAACTCTCTATTGATTTTCATTTTTGTAACAGTTTGTAACATGTAATTATTGTGTTACTTTTCTCTGTTGAATGACTTGAATGTTTGAATTGAGGGAAATTTAATTCAACCGTAATCAAGCATTTTAATGAAGTGTCATTGTAACCAATCCTCGTCTGCTATCATGTATTTATTTTTCCACTCCTACTACTTTTTGAAATTTCCTTCTTAAAAGATACATGAGATGCTGCCTAGAGCTGGACTAAAGCGAGGTATCTTAGCAGACAGCACAATTAAATCGCCTACCTTTTGGATTAGATTTCACGTTGGGAGTGCCTTAAAATGCTGCCGAGTGAAGGAAAGATGGTGACGGAAAGAGAGCAAGAGTAGGAGGGTAACATCAATCTCGGGTGATTTAGCAACAAAATGACAAATGGATTGACAGACTGCAGAACTCATTCTAGGGTTAGGTTAGCATGCAAACAGGTTAGGATTGATGTGATAGCCCGTCGCTTCATCTTCTGTTCAACCAGGTTCTCTGACATACACTCCCACACACATATCCATGTCCTGTCAACACCCCTCCTCAACCCTCAGCCCACACACACTCCATATTTTTCCTCTCTCTCTTTGGCTGATTTGTGCCAGCATTCTTCTAGCTGACACACTCCTGGACCATCTATATCTGGACTGTCTGTCACAGGAACACACAAGCAGGGCCAAAGCGGCCCACGTCCTTCAGAGGCGGGCGTCCAGGGGCCCACGTCCACGGGCCTCATTTATGTTCATCTGCGGTGACGTTAAGTGGAATTTTCCCTTCCAATTTGTTTGATAGCCACTGCTACTCTTGACGGACAGGGCTATTTATCATAATATCAAATGCGCACCTTTCCTCTCAACACTGTGCTAATATGTGCTTGCACACACAGTAGCCTTGCAGATATGTCACAAACACTGCTAATTTAGAATCCGGTACATTTCTCATTTCCATGGAAGCAAAGTAAGGTTATACTGTAATGTTATATAAAAAGCTGCCCATAATCTTCCTCGATTTCTTAAAGTGGCTAAATGTAGATTTAAGAAATCCTTGTTATTAGCGACACTGGTGACTGTTAAGTGAACTGTAGCCAATAACTTTTTGCTCATGCTCGCACTTGTGCACACGTAACGTACAAGAGACATGAAGTTGAAGTTGAAGTTTATTTGTCATTACACATGTACAAGTACAGTATAACGAAATGAAGTTTGGAGCAAGCCTCCGGGCCGCAGCCGATTATTCAGGCGCCGCCCTACGCTCTCCAGAAATACAAGAATGCAATTTAGCAAGCATTACATAGCAAACACAACAAAACATAAACATAAACATAAACATGACACAGTACACGTGGTCACGTGGTGGGATTTTTTGTATGGAGTGGGAGAGGAGATAGATAACAGACAGGCAGACGGTTGGGGCGGGGTGGGGTCGGGATCGGGTGTGTATGGTGCGAGTGAGTCTGAGATTGTGTTGTGTGAGAATGTTAGCCATAACTTCAGATGTTTTCGAGTTCAGTTCTATGGTTTGTCCTTGAAGGGAGATAAGGCAGTGCACAGGGAAGATAGCAGACAGCTGCCCGGCTGACCTCCCAACCGAGAGATAGGGACCAAGTGAGGTTTGTTGGGCTAGTTGATTAGGTCAGGCAAATACAATTTATTATTTTTAATCCATTTGATGATCTTGGTAATTTGTCCGGATCATAATCAATCAATCAGATCTGGTCCTCAGCATTCGCGTCCGGTCTGTGCAGTTTCCCTAGACATTACGTCCAGCCTCATGGCCAGACCGGTTACAGTCCGTAAAAGTTCACCGATCTGACCCCCGATAGAGCCCACTCTACCCTGCGTATCCGCAGTCCGGACTGCGTTGTTACGGTTCAGTTCCTCAATTCCTATCACTTTCTGATCTAATTCCTTCAGACGGTCACACACAACCCCGAAGCATTCTTTAATTTCCACAGACAGCGGCTGGGTGAATTTGCTTGCAGCTGTCTTGCCAATCTTCCGATAGGTCAGGGCAATCCCAAAACCAAAGAATAGGAACCCCGCCATCAATAATCCAATCATGTATAAATCTTCCGCATCCTCCACGGACAGAGCCTCCAGGCACAGGACTTGCCAGTTGTTCCATGCGTCCCTCACGTACCCTGCAGCAAAGGTCCCGTCCGGGCAGGTGGGTTCTCCCGGGGCACCCTTCCTTAGTGAGAAAATCTTGTCGATCGCGCTGATTGACCAGTTAATCAATTCCATTTCAGTATTTTCAGGAGTCCAGCAAAGCAGCAGTCAGAGAAGAGAAGAGACGAAACACTAGACAAAACAAAACAGCGCGAGAGCCAGCAGGGAGCAGAGAGAAAAAACACGTCTGCACGGATTGAAGGACAGAAAGGAATCGTGATTCAATCCCCCGATAAACTTATGGCAAAGTTCTTGGTCATTCTTAGCTTAGAAGTAAAAAATTGGAAATACCTTTGCAGAGATTATACTGTTAACTAACATCCAGATGCCGTCCACGATGCTGAGAGCAATGTTTAGATGAATATGTAAATATGTGCAGCAGTTAAGAAAGCATCTGATCATAGGAATCTGTGTCTGTGAAGCTCTGCCATTCACCGGCATCATGTCGACAGATAAGGTAATTAAAATGACACTGTTATGATAGTTTGAATATAAAATATGTTTGAGACTATAGACTATATAGATGTGTCTATGTAACTCTATAGTTTGAATGACACATTGACTTTACAGTACAGAATGGCTCTTTGGCATTATCCTGGACATTGTATAAGTATTCATATCATGTGTCATTGAATGGAAGAGAGGCTCTCAGGAGCGAGTGTAACTGTCACATCCTTCGGATTTTCCCAGCGAAACTGGCACAGATCCTTCACATAAAAATCAAGGCCCCAATATACTTCAAGCGAAACTGAAGAACAAACTTTAATTTCGAACAAAATCAGGCAGAAACAAAGTTTCTTTGGAGTTTGTTTTGAGAATTCGAAACAGCTTGCCGAAGCTGCTAAACAATTTTGTACTACCATTGATTCATGGCGATTACGTAATAGGTTGGTATACGCTAAGGCTCTGCCTTCTTTCACTCAAAAACTTTTCTGGTTCATCTGGCCTGTTCAGTCGGTCGAGGTTAGACGTCCGTGTGTGAAGTTGTACTTCTGAGGAAACGAGACACTGACACTGTTTTCCATGTTTAATACAATAAAGCTGCTTGATTTGAATCTGTTGTATAAAGTAATATATAAATAAATGTGACGTGACTTTACTGGAGTGCTGTTGAGCTTGTGCAAACATCCACATTGCTATGATCTTTTTTTATGCTTTTATTAAAATGCTTGCCGTTTTCTCAGTTTTGTTGTGTGTTTATTTTGTTATTGAGAGGAAAGCGTGCAGTACATTTTTACATATTCATCTAAACTTCACTCTCAGCAGTGTGGGCGGCTTACAGTATATCGAACTACGCTTTACCCTCAAACAAAGAACGAAAAAGCACTTTGCCTTGAGTATGTCGGGGCCTTTAGGATTTCATTGACACCCTAGGAAGTTGGAGGAAGGTCTCGTTTTTAAAGTTTTGTTCCAAGATGTTCACACATTGGCAATACAAAAAGTGATTAATGCATGCAAATTCTTGCATATAGCCTCTTTAATAAAAAATAATAATAATAAAAAAAGTAGTTTTGTTCAGTAAATGTATTGCCTATTCCATTTAAGCTGTCACCATGGAAAGCATCACTTTTTGTTTTCTATGAAAATAGAGCTGCTAGTACCACATTTTCTTGTGCATTTAAATAGAGTAATTAATAGACATTAAAATGTTTTAATAGCCATTAAAATGTTCATAAATGTGGTCTCTTTAAAAGTAGGTATTAGAGTTTTTCTGAGTTTTAGCCATAAATTTGTTTAATGGCAGTGCTGGAGCCAGGTACATTATCAATCTTGGACACATCAGAGAAAAATAATTTCTCCCTCACTCTGAAAGACTCTTCTCTATCCTCTGTACAGAACAGGAGCTACATAGCAGAAGCTTTTAATATAATGAACAGGTGCTGTTTGTTCTTCCTCTCTGAAAAAATGAAAAAAAAGGGCTGCTTGTCTTCTTGTGTGTCAGGGTTATGTATACAGATTGTATAGTCACAACCAATGTCATTTTACTATCATTAAGATTCTGTTAATATTTTGAATTAGTTTTTCTTTTTCTTGTATTTCTTTCTTTGTTTTTACTTAACATTTAGTAATTTTTATATATATATATAAAATACACATTTTAATTCATTTTTAGTTATTTTTTCAAGTCACATTTAACTATAATAACCCTTGAGTAGACTAAAGAATAATAAGGGACTAATAATAAGATTCCTGGGCTGAAATTGAAAAAATAAATAAAAATACACAAAACCAGAACCATTCCCTTTCCCTCCAGGAAGCTTTCTGCTTAATTCAGACAATCTTTATTCAAATGCATCAACATAGCTCTGCTCCTTGCTTTGTTAAAAAAGTAAAGCATTAACTATTTTGACCACAACCACTGCATAAAATTATGAAAAACATTTTAAAGGAATGGTTTGCTCACCCTCGTATCATTCCAAAGGGCGGAATTCCTTGTAAGGGCACTTCTCCTGGATGAGTGTGTGCACACATCAACGAGAGCGAGAGCAAGAACACGGCCATCAACATGCTCCGTTCGGGTTATGGAAGCTGTCGGCAGCGCTGTCATTTTGTTTTTAGACCACGAAATCAACAATGTCACTAAAGAAGTGTGTTTTTGGTTGTGAGGGAAAGATAACCTTGTTCAGCTATACCCGAATAACCCAGCGTTAAGGAAACAGTGGATGCAATTTGTTTGTTCCTGGATATGAGTTGAAACCGCAGGCGGTGAGTAAAACTGCATCAGTTGTCTGTTTTGTTGGCAATCGGTGACAAAGTGCATTTAATGTCATCAACATGAACGTATAGTGAATCGAAAGTTATCCAGGGATAATGCCATGGTGTGTGTGTGTTCATGACTCTTTAGCTCCTCCCACTGCACGCCTCCACGAGTTTGGCTGTTTTCAGAAAGAATCGGTACAGTGTATCTGTCTTTCATAACTATGATAAAACTAAAGACTCTTCGGAGATATGAAGGCTGCAATATTACTCTATAGGTACTCAAGATTAACATGAGATTGGCAGAAACCCTTTAATCATACAGATTTGGAATGGCATTTTTTGGGTGAATTATACCATTAATGCAGTTTCCCAGTTTGGATTATGAATCATGTTGCTGGTTGGATCAAACCTCCAAACCATGGACTCCAAACTCAAGGTCTAGGGCACCCAAAAATAACCCTTATGTTGTTCTCAGCCTGTATGCATTTATAGAAAGGGGGGTGTTTGATCTGCTCTTTTCTATACAATGAAAGTGGATGAGAACCTGAGGATGTCAAGCTTAAAAAAATCATCATAAAAATGTTTTTATATAACTATGCTCTATAGTCTTCTGAAGGCGTATAATATAATCGCCATGGTCACAATCAATTTGCATTGTATGGAAAAGTGCAGCTCGGACAATCTGCTATTGATAACTACTTTTCGTCTTAAAAAGATGGAACATTCCTTAAATAGGCTGAAACAAAGTATCTACAGAAGTTTTCAGAACTACTGACATCTTTACTACCCAAAGCATCTGCATATACGCTCTACAAGAGAGATCATGATAACAGGCTCCACAGGCTCTCTTCATTCACCCCTTTTATAATGCATTAAGGATAGTAATCCCCTCTGTGAGACCGCAGGCGTCCCTACCATCTCAACTGCCCACAGCGCCCGCACACCAGGCATCGGCTGTTAATTGAATTTAATAATGTAAATTGGAGCTGGGGTCAGCATCACTGGAGAAATATACCTGGAATTCTAGTCTTCTAAAGTCCCATAAGAGTCCTCTTTAATAGAGTGATTTCTAATGGCAAAGCAGAATGAGACGAAAGCATGGTCAAAAAAACAAAAAAAAAACCCCTAAGAAAATAGTCTCTCTGAGCTTTTCCACCCCCGCAGGGTGAAGGGAAAGAAAAAGACAGCATCTTCACAGACAGCGCACCAAGCAGCATGCTCTTGCTATAAAAAATAAAAAAATCACGTCACGACTACAGAAAGAAAAAAAATGGAGGTGGATTTGGCCTCTGTTCCCGGGCTTTGGCTAATTTACTGTGAAGTAATGACAGAGGCAGAAATATCTTCAAACGCTGAGCTCATAGCTGTTTTGGTGCTTGTTTTCACAGTTCTGCTCATTTTATGCATCGGTTCTATCACTGGCATGTGTTTATGTGTTGCTTTGTGGTTATTCATTTACATTTACATTAATTCATTTAGCAGATGCTTTTAAGCTAAGTGGCTATATAGAATACATTTGCTTCTTTGGTGAATTTTGTACAGCTATATGATTTAATTTATCATTTGTAAATTTTAATCATATTTGTCAAAAGTCAGTTTTTTAGTAGTACAACTTTGTTTCTGACAAATATACTCAGTTCTTCTTCTTTTTTTATTTTCTATTTTTTTATAGTTTTTCTTTCCTAATTACTTTAATCTGCACTAATATTTTATTTTTCACTCTTGTGTTTTTTATTGGGACTGCCAATTTAATATATTAATTTGAATTTACACTCATTCTTTTGCCGCACACTTTAATCCAAATTCACTTACAATGGGAACAATACAAGCAGAATAAATGTAATATAAAACAAAAGTATTAATTATATTATATAATTAATATGTCCTTTGACAATTACACTACTACAGGCAACATTCCCTACCAAAATACCAATAGCAAGCAGCACACAAAGGAAGTGTTTTGCATTTAAAAAGCTGAGAAAATCCAATTTTTGTCTAAGACTACGTCTGGATCGGACTGGATCGAACGATGATCGAAACACAGATGGAGTAGATCGAGTCCATCAACACCCCCAAAGCTTCACAGTCCTTTAACTCACCCTGGGTTGACATTTCATTCAGTAACGAGGCAGTTTTGATTTATATGCGGTTTAATGTTGATGATTGCATTATTTTACATATGCATCTGCTTGCATATGCTATCGCTTGTTTCTGCTTTTTCCTCTCATGTGTTTTGATCTGGAATGCAGTACTCTTCCAGAAGATGCGTAATAACGCCCTAATAACACTGAAAACACGGAAAGTTTGAAAATTTTATCAATGGCGGGGAAAGAGTTAAAAACAATTAGACACAGTGATAATTTATATGTATTAATAAATTGACAGTCATTTTTTTAACTCTTTTATTGTGCTTTTTCAAGTAGGTAGTATAATAATTGGACTGCGATTTAACTAAGACATACACTCGCAATTTTCCCCAAGCACTTCCCCTCGGGGAATCCCTGTCATCATTTTGAAGTGCGTTCAACTTCGTCAAGTTGCTGAGGGATGTTTATTTGGACAAACCCTCGACCCCTCAATTTTGACCAAGGGAGCAAGTCTACTCATATGTACACTTCAGGCTTATCAATAGACCATGATGCAACATGATTGTGACGTTACAACAGCAACTCGCACAGTGGGTTCCATAGCAAATTCCACGTGATTAAGGGCTTAGGGTGTTCCATTTAAACCCATTGTAACTGTCCCGCCATTCTGGATTTTGCTTTCGATTGGACGGTAGCTCTGAATTGTCGAAACACCTCTCAAAGTGCTTGTTACGGATGTAAAAAACGAAAGTTTAACTCGATCCCATTTTTATTGTATGATGGACAAAAGTTTCGGAGGAAGTGTGTAAACGTGATTGACACAATGTGAGGTCGTATTTATTTTTTAACGTGCGAACATTTCAGACGAGAATTTTGGACTCAGTGTGGTCTTTAGGCTTATAGTATTTTCAGTGAAGTTTCCAACACTTTTGGCAATGCAAATATGCAGTTATTTCAATGCATTATTCCATACTTAAACTTCAGTGCATTATGATGTTGAATGTGAATGGTTTGATTCGCCGTAGTGGACTCTTGAAGGGTACATCAGAAGGGTTGCATGTAAGCGATCGCAAACTGCAGACCTGCGGATTGGGCAAGGACATCCA
Organism: Paracanthobrama guichenoti; assembly: GCA_018749465.1. Taxonomy (NCBI): domain Eukaryota; kingdom Metazoa; phylum Chordata; class Actinopteri; order Cypriniformes; family Gobionidae; genus Paracanthobrama; species Paracanthobrama guichenoti. The sequence goes on along the minus strand of CM031961.1, from coordinate 29,127,478 downwards.
TGTTTCTTTGCATGCAGTGATGTCTGTGAGCATCGCTAGTGGCAGAGTGCATCTCCTAAACACAGAGGGTGTGTGTCAGTTCTGGCATCACAGCGGCTGGACAGAAGGATTACACCGCATCACTTGACATGGGCAGATGACACATGCCACTGCCGTCATTCATCTGTGCCCTTTCAGGCTGATGATGCAGACGAATGAGATGTGAATATGTATATACTGTGCATGAATGTTTGATGGTAGTTGGGCACATACTGGTACGTAGAGGCAACGCAATGCCAGTGTTATTTAGCCTGAAGGCTTAATCTTACAGACAGGAGAACCTCAGCAACAACCAGTATTGGGGAAAGTTACTTTTAAAAGGAATGCAGTACAATATTGTGTTACTCCCTTAAAAAGTAACTGATTGTGTTACTTAGTTACTTTTTTATGGAAAGTAATGTGTTGCGTTACTTTTGTGTTACTTTTTCTCATCTGGCCTGGGCTTGCTTTGTTTGTGTTTTCATTTTTTTTTATTTTTTTTTTAAGTTATATTTTTGGCAAATGCTAAGACCCTTTCACACCAAAAGTGAAATTAGTAATCCTCAGGTTGAAGGAAATGCAAATTCACACATGTACATTGATTATTAGTATGGCTGAATTTGTATAATCAAAGGGCAGCAAAAACATTGGTTAATAAAGTGAGATAAAATAAAGTATATTCGTGTAATTTAACATATTTAATTTTGGCAGTTTTTTGCTGTTTTCTAATCATTTTAAACAATACTGAATCTGTTTTTGTGCAAGTGAGATGAGCCAATGCAAAACCAGAAAGTTTGGGGTCAGTAAGATTTTTATTTGTATGCATTATGTTTTCCAGTTCTGCTTTTTTTTTTTTTTCTTTTTATAAAACATGCAGTCAAAACAGTAATTATGAAATAATATTATAAAAATTTTAAATAACTGTTTTCTATTTTAATATAGTTTTAGTTTTATTTAGTCTTTAGTGTTCATTGTCACATGATGCTCCAGAAAGCATTATATAATATGCTAATTTGCTGCTCAAGAAACATTTCTCATTATAAAGGTTAAAACGGTTGTTCTGCTTACTTTATTTATTTATTTATTTATTATGAAAACATGATGCATTTTTTCAGGATTCTTTGATGATTAGGAAGTTCAAAGGAACAGCATTTATTTACATTAGAATTTTTAAGTATTTTTTGTAACAAAATAAGTCTTTTCTGTCACTTTCGATCAATTTAATACGTCCTTGCATGATTCAGCTATATCGTATAACTGTATACGATATAATGTATGCATAAATAAAATAAATAAAACATTTCAGTATATGATAACATTGGTACAGCTTTATTCTGCATGTTTATAACAAATACACTTCAGACGTTACGTCTCTTATGCAAGTATATTTTCTCTTTGAAGTCTTGAGAAATTACCCTTTTAATTGTGTATGCCCTTAGACAAATAAATGGGTGTTTGTCACTCTGTTCTGTGTTACTTTCAATCTGAAAGTTCTTGTTTTTGCAGGTCAAGTAATTGAGGCCGAGGATTTAAGAGATGAACATGTTTTGTGTCTGAAGGCACTGCACAGAGTTATAACAGACTCTGCTTTAAGTGCCTGCTTTTTGATGTGTGTACTTTATCTCTCCGGGGTTCACATCTCTGCTGGAAGAGAAGCAAGTAGGGATATGTTGTGTGGGTGAACATGAGGTAATTATTCCTGCAAGGATTTGTTGTATTGTGTATGTGTGCAAAAGCAAGAGAGTGGGTCATTTATTGTGCATTTTGTAGTATGTATGTGCATTTCCACATACAGACTACTCAGTCTATCTTTGGATAAATGTATAGATGGATAGCTAGACAACTCTTTGCAGAACCTTCAAGATTCAGGTGTGAAACAGCAGCAACATCAAATGTAGAATGCACAAAAAAATCAGTTACAATAGATGCTGCAAAACAATGCAACAAAACATAACCTAGATATACGAGTGCTTTAGGCGCTAACCTTACTAAATTCAGTGTGAGTAAGAAAATGTATAATGTTTCTTCTAACTGAGGGTGGGCTTAGCAGGAGGATGAGGAGGAGGTGGCGGTGGCATTGTAATGTTTGATGGCAACAGGCAGAGAAGATTCCCTCTGGCTTATTCCGCCATACTGTTTTAAAAAGTGCTAGTGACTACGAATCATGCTGAGGATGTGCAAAATAAATCCTAGATTCCATTCTCTTCTCTCTATCCCTAGTGAGTCCGAACTGGATTTCATAAAGGGATACTTCACCCAAATGTAGTGTTCTGTCAACATTTACTAACATGGCATGACTGACTTCTGTGGAACACTAAAGAAGATATTTTGAGATGTGTATAATGCAAGTCAATGGGTTCAGTGTTTTGGACCCCACTGGCTTTCGTTATATGGACAAGAACAGTTAAAACATTTATTAAAATATCTTCTTTTGTGTAAATGCCATGTAAATGAGCTATCCATTTAAATGGTTTGTTGAGCCAACCGCTCTTAAAGGAATAATTCACCCAAAAATGAAAATTCTGTCATTTACTCCCATTCAAGTTGTTCCAAACCTGTGTGCATTTCTTTCTTCTGCTGAACACAAAATAATATAGTATACTTTACTAAGACATTATTATTGGCAGATATAGAGTGACAACTGATATTTATGCATCTTATGTGTAGCCTGATATAGAGCTGCAACTAACGATTATTTTGATAATCAATTAGTTGGCGATTATTATTTATTTATTTCGATTAATCTGATAAAAAGGCCATTTTTTATTTTATCGACAAAACACACTATTCCACATCCTGCCCAATGCTGTCCTTCAGACAAACGTGTCCCCTGAGTGCTATGAACGCACACATAGTGAATATATCTACCGTTACATAAATTAGCCATGGCTTTACAATGAACAAAACAAACAATAATAAATAAATACATAAATAACATGGTTATTGTAGTTATTCAATGGTAACCTACGGTGGCCGAGAAGTGCATAACAAATCCCAATTCTGAAAACAAAATAACAAATTATAAACGCAATAACAATTCTGGAAACAAAATAACAAATCAGAAAACACAATGACAAGTCGGACAAAACGGAAAAGGTAAGTATATGTGGAGAATGGAATACTGACCACTGATTGGACGAGACATCTGTCAATCAAGACCGTACGCTGCAGAACGTACAGCAGGCCGCGGCAGGAGAAAGTTGATTTCTGTGTGCATGTGTAAATATTAGAACTGTCTCTTTTTTTTACAGGCTAATTTAGTGAAAAACTTTTCATATGAAATATGCCTACCACTGTCTGGTTGAGTCCCTTTCTTTTCCCTATCGCTTATCAGCTTGGAGAGGCATTTAATTTGAAATAAAAATAAAGTGTCTAACAGGTAGCGTAGGTCTACTTAATAGACCTACAATATGATAATCTATTTACATTAAATGGCGTCTTGCACATCTAGAATAGCCTCTGCCAACTTTAAATCAAGAAATTTAAATTTTTATTGTAATTTAGACAATGCATTTGCACTGCATGCTATAAGAGTAATGTTTTGTTTTATTGAGTATTGATATATGAAATTACTTTGAATTAAATTATAGGCTACACACGTTTTTTTGTGCATACGTAATTTTTTTCGGAATCACACCTACACACATTTGAGAAATGATCTTAGCTCAAATGTTGGACAGGTTCTAAGCAACATTTTATATGTTTGATGTGTGATAGACTGATTTCTATTAGTGTTTTTGTTTTTTGCAAAGTGAGTGTCATAATAATTTTAGCTCGCAGCTTTGCAGATCATTAAAATAATTATTATCGTAGACGATACATCTCTAATATTTACACATGCACACAGAAATCAACTTTCTCCTGCCGCGGCCTGCTGTACGTTCTGCATGTCTTGATTGACAGATGTCTCGTCCAATCAGTGGTCAGTATTCCACTCTCCACATATACCTACCTTTTCCGTTTTGTCCGACTTGTCGTTGTGTTTTCTGATTTGTTATTTTGTTTCCGGAATTGTTATTGTGTTTTCTAACGGTTAATTTGTTTTTAGACTTTCCATTGCGTTTATAATTTGTTGTTTTATTTTGAATTTGTTATTTTGTTTTCATAATTGTGATTTTGTTTTGCACTTCTCAGCCACCGTAGTATCCACAAATGAACCATAGTTTTGCTTCAAATCCATAGTTTAACTTTGTGTGGTTATACAAATGCTAATCAATACGGCAAAAAGCATGGTTTTATTATAATAAAAACATGGTTTTACGATCTAATATATGTGCTATAGCCTACATTATGTGCAAAAAAAAAAAAAAGTTACTACGCAAAATCCCTAAATCCCTACATTAAAATTATATTAAAGAAAAACAAAAACACAATTCAGTGTTACCAGATAAGAGGAGCGCGCGCGCGCGCACACACACACACACACACACACACACACTCTCTCTCTCTCTCTCTCTCTCTCTCTCTCTCTCTCTACACAGTACCTGTTACTGTCATTTCTTTATCCTGTAGAAACGTCTAACACTTATATTCTCTTACACGCTGTTATCCCACTTATTTCTCTTACACGCTGTTATCCCTTTATCGTTACTACTCTCATAAAATACTTGAATTACATGTTGACTTTTAAACCTAAATTTAGCGTCCAACAGCAGATATTTCAGCTAAATGAATGTTTGTGTGCCGTCTGTCTGTCTGTTTGACGCGCATGCGCGCACGGCGCTCGTTCAGTGAAGTTTGAAGTTTAACGCAGACTGTCAGGATGCGCTTTAATGTAAAATGGAAATACTTGTGTGAATTAGTAGCATTTACAGATGAGGATATAACTACTGTTCTCTATATAGATCAGTGGATATAACCTGTACAGTGAACGTTTTGCACTGAGGACGCACACACATCTATCAAAGCGCATGACAGGGTGTGTTAAACGCTAATGCATTCGCTTGAAGCGTTTTGGACGCTTGGATCATGTACATTTCCTGCTTCAGCTCACTCTGTTTCCACTCCACTATTTCTAGATGCACATTTTGTCCATAAAAATGCATTATTCAGTGCTGTCATTTGGCACAACGGGTGAAAGCTTTGCGTGCAACCAGCAGACCCGACTAATCGATTAAGGAGAATCGTTATTGATTGTTTTCATTATCGATTATTATCGGTTTTATCGATTAGTTGTTGCAGTCCTAGCCTGATATACTGTTATAAAGATGATTAACATTACAGGCTTTCATAATTTCATTTTCCTCTATTTTTGGCCATATAAATATCAGCAACTGCAAATATCAGGGATTCTGAATAAAGTAGATTTTGTATTCTTCCTCAAATACCATATTATTCTATATCATACTACATGAGCTATAAAAGCCTGATGTATCAAATAAGATACCCAACAAAAAACACAAACGCAATAATAATACAAAAAGATTTTCTGACTATTACATGTCAAGCTTTACATGGTTAAATTCAACACGTAAAAGCAAAATGATTTGGTAAGCACATTCGTATATTTGTACTTATATGTCAGCAGAACAATGCAGAGAGAGAGAGAAAGAGAGAGACTGAAAGTGTATCATCTGCCCAAATGCTCTGTCTTCAGGCAGGAAGAAAGGACGTGACCGGAATATTCTGAAGGTACCATGTGCCACCTGCTCTAGGAGGGGGATGGCTTTAAGAGAGAGTGAAGCTCTGGCCCAGATCCAAGGATAGATTGGCTGTGTTGGGAGGCCAATTGCTCCCCTGCATTTCCAGCAAAGATTAGTGTGCTGGGTGCTATGCCACAGTGATGGCACTCTAGCTGACGAGGGTCAGGAAGCATGATAGTCATATATATATATATTACATACATACACACACACACACACACACACACACACACACACACACACACACACACACACAGTATATATTAAAAGCTCGAAAGTTCAAGTCTTTCCTCAATACTCTTATAGAACTCTCTTATGGGACATCTGCGGTGAATGGCAATTAATTTTTTATTTTTTTGTGAATAAGGACATAAAGGGCCCCATTTTAACGTTCTGAGCACATCGTTTGAAGCGCATGGCGCAGGTGCACTTAGTCCGATCCACTTTTGCTAGTTTAACGACAGAAAAAAGGTTGGCGCGTCAGGCGCATGATCCAAAAGGGTTGTACCTAGTCTCTTAATGAGTCATGGGTGGGTTTTGGGCGTAACGTGCTATAAACCAATTAAAGTCTCATCTCCCATTCTCTTTAAAGGCCAGCTGCGCTTGCACCATGGCGGATTTGCTATTTACATGGGGGAATTTGCCAGCAGAAAGACTGAACTTTACTCCAGAGAGGAATCCTTTTATTTAAAAATGTTTGTGTGCTGCTGTGCGTCCCTTTTGTGTGTAATAAGCAGAGTGTATGGGTGTTGTGCACCCGCTTATAGGCGCATATTACTATCACGCCCTTTAAATAACACAAAAATACTGCGTTTTTTGTTGGTCAATGGCGCAGTCGTTTTCAGTTCCTCAAAATAGCAACACGGCAACAATGCGCCTGAACACACCTCGTTTTCAGCCCAGAGTGCATTTGCTATTCAAACAACGTGGCACTGGACGTGAAAAGGATAACTGCGTCGGGCTGAAACTAGCAAAAAACACTTGACGTGCCTGGTTCCCCTGTAGTCAATAATTTTATCCCTTAAAACTCATCTTTGATCACCAAAATTACATATTTAGAAAATTTTTACTGTGAAAAAAAAAAAAAAAAAAATCTTCATGCCTTAAAATAGCTTGAATGTAACTCTACGCCCTTGCTTCATTTTATATATGCAGATTTGTGAATATGCAAATTAGTCCCGCCTCCACCCAATCACACCAACTCAGAGATCCGCCCGGTCAACTTTATTCAAGTTACTGTAGTAAACACTGCACAAAGGTATCGCTCTTTACAACGTCAGACACATAATGGTAATTAATATGAGCCTTTTGCTTGACTATATTATCAAACGGGTAATAATGTGTTGTTAATGTTACACAAACCATGTTCCTGTTTGCCATGTGAGAGTCAGACAGCTGAACGCTGAAAATCAGCTGCCTTAGAAAGGCTTTGAACATCTTAGAACGTTAGTGGAGAAGGGCATATAGTTCATCATAACATCATAATATACATCATATGCATAATTCATCCATTATATTGCTAAATGTACATGATTTTTCATATCAACAGAAAAATATACCGCTATGGCTTCACTAGAGACTCCCTTCGCAGCATAGTAATGATATGCTAAAGCCCGCCGGCATGTTGACCAGCGATTTCAAACTGCTTTTTTGAGACTGCCTTTGGTTCACAGCAGAAAATACTCAGCAATGGTGTTGACTTGTGAATTTGCACATGGTTTGTCTGAAAGCATATTCCAAAAAAAAAAAAAAAAAAAAAAAAAAAACATAGACATATAAACAACATTAAAACCTTGATTTTAAAAGACTTTAAGTGCTTAAGTGTCCATTTATTTCCTTCACAATGTTGGAATGACTGGAATATAGTGTATGAAAGACCACTGCAATGGTGCTTGTGTGTCCTTTATTAAGCATACATGTTGATTCATTGTGAATACATAGAAATTGTATTAAATTATTTTTATTTTGGGGTCAGTGATCCTTTAGAATGAAATCATTTTAGTAGCTCTTGTTTCTTTGTATGTTGTTAAGTTATTAAACAAAGGAATACTACTTAAGATGATGTTTATTAGTGAATAAATCAATAGCAAAATGTCTTCTTGATTATATGTAATTATCAAACAGCACTGAACAAAAAAATAGTTTTTTGGTCTAAATTGTGCAGGGTAAATGACCCATCACTTCACCATGGGAGCATCAATAGTTTCTAAATAAAGGAACCGCTGCACTTTAATTGATGCTCTTCAATCCGACAGGATGTGGATGTTTCAAGGATGTAATTATGATTTCAGGCTCTGGAGACCTCGACAAAAACAATACCGAAAAACAGATTCAAAGGTTTTTATCAGCTAATGTAAGTCAAAAAGAGATCATGACACTACAAACACTCCAAAAGATGAGTAACAAAAGGAAGGAAAGACACTGCAGGAGGCAGAAGAACTCATAGAGAAGCCATATGGATGAGCGGAGCGAGGGTTAATTTAGTGAGCTGAAGAACAGAGTGCTAGGAAATGAAATCTTTTCATCTCCTCTGGAGAAAACGCATGGAGTTGCAGAGAGGACGTTGGAGACAGTATGTAACAGCGCATGTTATTCCTCCGCCTGAGGGCTATTGTGTGTGAGAGAGAGAGAGAAAGACAGAAAGCCATAAAAGTTTGTGAGGTGCGTTGAAATAAGAAAGCATTGCACTTTCTCCATCAGACAGACAGGACGGTATCCAGTTTAATTCCCTCAGGAAATAAAGCAATGTAAGGATTTATCGGCATTTCAGCAATTATAAGAGCACTGTCACACTCCAGCGGTTACTCAGACAGGGATTTGTGGGCTTGGCACAGAAGAGAAGCTGTTTTTCTTTCTGTTTTCCTGAAACCTGCCTCAGGGATCAAAGACCTCCTGTATAGCTTTTCAATTTGAACATTTTATGTGGTAGTAAAGAATTCATGGACGATGTTGGCCGAGGTAGGTGTCGATGTGCTGGGCTCGTAAATGTGGAATATCTGAATCTCCTTTGCTCGCAGGAACAAAGTTTCTGTCACGCATACGTATATGTGCTCATGTTCGACACGCTTGCATGCAACATTCATAGAATCATGGTTTGATGCACCTTGAGTGATTCATTGGTTGTCCTTGTTCTGTGGGCTGTGGATTCAGTTAACTCCTTTGCTATTGATGGATGGGACTCTAACTGATGGCCAGCTATCCTCACTAAAGAGACCTGTACTTGGCCTTCCACATGCAGCTCCTGTGAGAAGGGCCTGAGTCTCATGTGTCACCCATTCATCTTGTAATTGGTGTGTAGTTTTGTCAAACAACCATTAACGGCCCACCTCATCCCTTCCAATTACCCCTAAAGCACCCTGGAAGCTCCCACAGCAAACATCATTACTAGATGAGAGCTGCAAGAGCATCTGTCAGTCCAGAACGTCAACAGAAAATAACACTGCCAGATAGTGAGTAGGGATGGGCCACCATGGTGGGCTAGTTGGTTGACTGAGGACCAGTTGATTTGTAAGATTGTCGATCAGTTTATCGATCTGTCATTCATTTGTCCATCATTCATTTGTTCTAAATACCTACAAATTCAGACAAAAACAATTGGCGTTATATTAAAAATGTCCTGGCTCTTCCAAGCTCTATAATGGCAGTGATTGTCAGGTCATTTTTGAAGTTCATAAAAGTGCATCTATCCATCATATAACTGCTAAGGGTTAGGGAGGTTAGGACATTTTTAATATAACAAACCACTGTTAATTTTAACAATAAAGCCGTGCGTGACTGTCTGTCATCGACAGTATCTGTCTATCATCTAAAGTATCTGTCTCTCTGTCTGTCATCGACAGTATCTGTCTGTCTGTCATCTTCAGTATCTGTCTCTCTGTCTGTCATCTACAGTATCTGTCTATCATCTAAAGTATCTGTCTCTCTGTCTGTCATCTACAGTATCTGTCTGTCTGTCTGTCATCTACAGTATCTATCATCTAAAGTATCTGTCTCTCTGTCTGTCATCTACAGTATCTGTCTATCATCTAAAGTATCTGTCTCTCTGTCTGTCATCTACAGTATCTGTCTATCATCTAAAGTATCTCTCTCTGTCTGTCATCTACAGTATCTATCATCTAAAGTATCTGTCTCTCTGTCTGTCATCTACAGTATCTGTCTATCATCTAAAGTATCTGTCTCTCTGTCTGTCATCTACAGTATCTATCATCTACAGTATCTGTCTGTCTGTCTGTCATCTACAGTATCTGACTATCATCTAAAGTATCTGTCTCTCTGTCTGTCATCTACAGTATCTGTCTATCATCTAAAGTATCTGTCTCTCTGTCTGTCATCTACAGTATCTATCATCTAAAGTATCTGTCTCTCTGTCTGTCATCTACAGTATCTGTCTATCATCTAAAGTATCTGTCTCTCTGTCTGTCATCTACAGTATCTATCATCTAAAGTATCTGTCTCTCTGTCTGTCATCTACAGTATCTGTCTCTCTGTCTGACATCTACAGTATCTGTCTATCATCTACAGTATCTGTCTATCATCTAAAGTATCTGTCTCTCTGTCTGTCATCGACAGTATCTGTCTATCTGTCATCTTCAGTATCTGTCTGTCTGTCTGTCTGTCATCGACAGTATCTGACTATCATCTAAAGTATCTGTCTCTCTGTCTGTCATCTACAGTATCTGTCTATCATCTACAGTATCTGTCTATCATCTAACATATCTGTCTCTCTGTCTGTCATCGACAGTATCTGTCTGTCTGTCATCTTCAGTATCTGTCTCTGTCTGTCATCTACAGTATCTGTCTATCATCTAAAGTATCTGTCTCTCTGTCTGTCATCTACAGTATCTGTCTATCATCTACAGTATCTGTCTATCATCTAAAGTATCTGTCTCTCTGTCTGTCATCGACAGTATCTGTCTGTCTGTCATCTTCAGTATCTGTCTGTCTGTCTGTCATCGACAGTATCTGACTATCATCTAAAGTATCTGTCTGTCTGTCTGTCATCTACAGTATCTGTCTATCATCTAAAGTATCTGTCTCTGTCTGTCATCTACAGTATCTGTCTATCATCTACAGTATCTGTCTATCATCTACAGTATCTGTCTATCATCTAAAGTATCTGTCTCTCTGTCTGTCATCTACAGTATCTGTCTCTCTGTCTGTCATCTACAGTATCTGTCTGTCATCTACAGTATCTGTCTATCATCTACAGTATCTGTCTATCATCTACAGTATCTGTCTCTCTGTCTGTCATCTACAGTATCTGTCTATCATCTAAAGTATCTGTCTATCATCTAAAGTATCTGTCTCTCTGTCTGTCATCTACAGTATCTGTCTATCATCTACAGTATCTGTCTCTCTGTCTGTCATCTACAGTATCTGTCTATCATCTAAAGTATCTGTCTATCATCTAAAGTATCTGTCTCTCTGTCTGTCATCGACAGTATCTGTCTGTCTGTCATCTTCAGTATCTGTCTCTCTGTCTGTCATCTACAGTATCTGTCTATCATCTACAGTATCTGTCTGTCATCTACAGTATCTGTCTATCATCTAAAGTATCTGTCTCTCTGTCTGTCATCTACAGTATCTGTCTGTCATCGACAGTATCTGACTATCATCTAAAGTATCTGTCTCTCTGTCTGTCATCTACAGTATCTGTCTGTCTGTCATCTTCAGTATCTGTCTCTCTGTCTGTCATCTACAGTATCTGTCTATCATCTACAGTATCTGTCTCTCTGTCTGTCATCTACAGTATCTGTCTGTCTGTCATCTTCAGTATCTGTCTCTCTGTCTGTCATCTACAGTATCTGTCTATCATCTAAAGTATCTGTCTGTCTGTCTGTCATCTACAGTATCTGACTATCATCTAAAGTATCTGTCTCTCTGTCTATCATCTACAGTATCTGTCTATCATCTACAGTATCTGACTATCATCTACAGTATCTGTCTCTCTGTCTGTCATCTACAGTATCTGACTATCATCTACAGTATCTGACTCTCTGTCTATCATCTACAGTATCTGTCTATCATCTACAGTATCTGACTATCATCTACAGTATCTGACTCTCTGTCTATCATCTACAGTATCTGACTCTCTGTCTATCATCTACAGTATCTGACTCTGTCTGTCATCTACAGTATCTGTCTGTCATCTACAGTATCTGACTATCATCTAAAGTATCTGTCTATCATCTAAAGTATCTGTCTCTCTGTCTATCATCTACAGTATCTGATTATCATCTACAGTATCTGTCTCTCTGTCTATCATCTACAGTATCTGATTATCATCTACAGTATCTGTCTCTCTGTCTATCATCTACAGTATCTCACTATCATCTACAGTATCTGTCTCTCTGACTGTCATCTACAGTATCTGACTATCATCTAAAGTATCTGTCTCTCTGTCTGTCATCTACAGTATCTGACTGTCATCTAAAGTATCTGTCTCTCTGTCTGTCATCTACAGTATCTGTCTATCATCTACAGTATCTGTCTCTCTGTCTGTCATCTACAGTATCTGTCTCTCTGTCTGTCATCTACAGTATCTGTCTCTCTGTCTATCATCTACAGTATCTGTCTCTCTGTCTATCATCTACAGTATCTGATTATCATCTACAGTATCTGTCTCTCTGTCTATCATCTACAGTATCTCACTATCATCTACAGTATCTGTCTCTCTGACTGTCATCTACAGTATCTGACTATCATCTAAAGTATCTGTCTCTCTGTCTCTCATCTACAGTATCTGTCTATCATCTAAAGTATCTGACTATCATCTAAAGTATCTGTCTCTCTGTCTGTCATCTACAGTATCTGTCTGTCATCGACAGTATCTGACTATCATCTCCAAAGTATCTGTCTCTCTGTCTATCATCGACAGTATCTGACTATCATCTAAAGTATCTGTCTCTCTGTCTATCATCTACAGTATCTGACTATCATCTAAAGTATCTGTCTCTCTGTCTATCATCTACAGTATCTGTCTATCATCTAAAGTATCTGTCTCTCTGTCTGTCATCGACAGTATCTGTCTGTCTGTCATCTTCAGTATCTGTCTCTGTCTGTCATCTACAGTATCATGTCTATCATCTAAAGTATCTGTCTCTCTGTCTGTCATCTCAGTATCTATCATCTAAAGTATCTGTCTCTCTGTCTGTCATCTACAGTATCTGTCTATCATCTACAGGATCTGTCTATCATCTAAATATCTGTCTCTCTGTCTGTCATCGACAGTATCTGTCTGTCTGTCATCTTCAGTATCTGTCTGTCTGTCTGTCATCGACAGTATCTGACTATCATCTAAAGTATCTGTCTCTCTGTCTGTCATCTACAGTATCTATCTGTCTATCATCTGTCTATCTGTCATATCTGTCTCTCTGTCTGTCATCGACAGTATCTGTCTGTCTGTCATCTTCAGTATCTGTCTCTCTGTCTGTCATCTACAGTATCTGTCTATCATCTAAAGTATCTGTCTCTCTGTCTGTCATCTACAGTATCTGTCTATCATCTACAGTATCTGTCTATCATCTAAAGTATCTGTCTCTCTGTCTGTCATCGACAGTATCTGTCTGTCTGTCATCTTCAGTATCTGTCTCTCTGTCTGTCATCTACAGTATCTGTCTATCATCTACAGTATCTGTCTGTCTGTCATGTCATCTACAGTATCTGTCTATCATCTAAAGTATCTGTCTCTCTGTCTGTCATCTACAGTATCTGTCTGTCATCTCTGTCTGTCATCATCTACAGTATCTGTCTATCATCTAAAGTATCTGTCTCTCTGTCTGTCATCTACAGTATCTGTCTCTCTGTCTGTCATCTACAGTATCTGTCTGTCATCTACAGTATCTGTCTATCATCTACAGTATCTGTCTATCATCTGTCATCTACAGTATCTATCATCTAAAGTATCATCTATCATCTAAAGTATCTGTCTCTCTGTCTGTCATCTACAGTATCTGTCTATCATCTACAGTATCTGTCTCTCTGTCTGTCATCGACAGTATCTGTCTGTCTGTCATCTTCAGTATCTGTCTCTCTGTCTGTCATCTACAGTATCTGTCTATCATCTACAGTATCTGTCTGTCATCTACAGTATCTGTCTATCATCTAAAGTATCTGTCTCTCTGTCTGTCATCTACAGTATCTGTCTGTCATCGACAGTATCTGACTATCATCTAAAGTATCTGTCTCTCTGTCTGTCATCGACAGTATCTGACTATCATCTAAAGTATCTGTCTCTCTGTCTGTCATCTACAGTATCTGTCTGTCTGTCATCTTCAGTATCTGTCTCTCTGTCTGTCATCTACAGTATCTGTCTATCATCTAAAGTATCTGTCTGTCTGTCTGTCATCTACAGTATCTGACTATCATCTAAAGTATCTGTCTCTCTGTCTATCATCTACAGTATCTGTCTATCATCTACAGTATCTGACTATCATCTACAGTATCTGTCTCTCTGTCTGTCATCTACAGTATCTGACTATCATCTACAGTATCTGACTCTCTGTCTATCATCTACAGTATCTGACTATCATCTACAGTATCTGACTCTCTGTCTATCATCTACAGTATCTGTCTATCATCTACAGTATCTGACTCTCTGTCTGTCATCTACAGTATCTGACTATCATCTACAGTATCTGACTCTCTGTCTATCATCTACAGTATCTGACTATCATCTACAGTATCTGACTCTCTGTCTATCATCTACAGTATCTGACTATCATCTACAGTATCTGACTCTCTGTCTATCATCTACAGTATCTGACTCTCTGTCTATCATCTACAGTATCTGTCTGTCATCTACAGTATCTGACTATCATCTAAAGTATCTGTCTATCATCTAAAGTATCTGTCTCTCTGTCTATCATCTACAATATCTGACTATCATCTACAGTATCTGTCTCTCTGTCTATCATCTACAGTATCTCACTATCATCTACAGTATCTGTCTCTCTGACTGTCATCTACAGTATCTGACTATCATCTAAAGTATCTGTCTCTCTGTCTGTCATCTACAGTATCTGACTGTCATCTAAAGTATCTGTCTATCATCTAAAGTATCTGTCTCTCATCTACAGTATCTGTCTATCATCTAAAGTATCTGACTATCATCTAAAGTATCTGTCTCTCTGTCTGTCATCTACAGTATCTGTCTGTCATCGACAGTATCTGACTATCATCTAAAGTATCTGTCTCTCTGTCTATCATCGACAGTATCTGACTATCATCTAAAGTATCTGTCTCTCTGTCTATCATCTACAGTATCTGACTATCATCTAAAGTATCTGTCTCTCTGTCTATCATCTACAGTATCTGTCTATCATCTAAAGTATCTGTCTCTCTGTCTGTCATCGACAGTATCTGTCTGTCTGTCATCTTCAGTATCTGTCTCTCTGTCTGTCATCTACAGTATCTGTCTATCATCTAAAGTATCTGTCTCTCTGTCTGTCATCTACAGTATCTGTCTATCATCTACAGGATCTGTCTATCATCTAAAGTATCTGTCTCTCTGTCTGTCATCAGTATCTGTCTGTCTGTCATCTTCAGTATCTGTCTGTCTGTCTGTCATCGACAGTATCTGACTATCATCTAAAGTATCTGTCTCTCTGTCTGTCATCTACAGTATCTGTCTATCATCTACAGTATCTGTCTATCATCTAAAGTATCTGTCTCTCTGTCTGTCATCGACAGTATCTGTCTGTCTGTCATCTTCAGTATCTGTCTCTCTGTCTGTCATCTACAGTATCTGTCTATCATCCAAAGTATCTGTCTCTCTGTCTGTCATCTACAGTATCTATCATCTAAAGTATCTATCTATCATCTAAAGTATCTGTCTCTCTGTCTATCATCTACAGTATCTGTCTATCATCTACAGTATCTGTCTATCATCTAAAGTATATGTCTCTCTGTCTGTCATCTTCAGTATCTGTCTGTCTGTCATCTTCAGTATCTGTCTGTCTGTCTGTCATCGACAGTATCTGACTATCATCTAAAGTATCTGTCTCTCTGTCTGTCATCTACAGTATCTGTCTATCATCTACAGTATCTGTCTCTCTGTCTGTCATCTACAGTATCTGTCTCTCTGTCTATCATCTACAGTATCTGACTATCATCTACAGTATCTGTCTCTCTGTCTATCATCTACAGTATCTGTCTATCATCTACAGTATCTGTCTCTCTGTCTGTCATCTACAGTATCTGTCTGTCATCTACAGTATCTGTCTATCATCTACAGTATCTGTCTCTCTGTCTGTCATCTACAGTATCTGTCTATCATCTACAGTATCTGTCTATCATCTACAGTATCTGTCTATCATCTAAAGTATCTGTCTCTCTGTCTGTCATCTACAGTATCTGACTATCATCTACAGTATCTGTCTCTCTGTCTGTCATCTACAGTATCTGTCTATCATCTACAGTATCTGTCTCTCTGTCTGTCATCTACAGTATCTGTCTCTCTGTCTGTCATCTACAGTATCTGTCTATCATCTACAGTATCTGTCTATCATCTAAAGTATCTGTCTCTCTGTCTGTCATCTACAGTATCTGACTATCATCTACAGTATCTGTCTCTCTGTCTGTCATCTACAGTATCTGACTATCATCTACAGTATCTGTCTCTCTGTCTGTCATCTACAGTATCTGTCTATCATCTACAGTATCTGTCTCTCTGTCTGTCATCTACAGTATCTGTCTCTCTGTCTGTCATCTACATCTGTCTATCATCTGTATCTGTCATCTCAGTATCTGTCTATCATCTACAGTATCTGTCTATCATCTAAAGTATCTGTCTCTCTGTCTGTCATCTACAGTATCTGACTATCATCTACAGTATCTGTCTCTCTGTCTGTCATCTGCAGTATCTGTCTATCATCTAAAGTATCTGTCTCTCTGTCTATCATCTACAGTATCTGACTATCATCTAAAGTATCTGTCTCTCTGTCTGTCATCTACAGTATCTGTCTGTCTGTCATCTTCAGTATCTGTCTCTCATCTACAGTATCTGTCTATCATCTAAAGTATCTGTCTCTCTGTCTGTCATCTACAGTATCTGTCTGTCATCGACAGTATCTGACTATCATCTAAAGTATCTGTCTCTCTGTCTGTCATCGACAGTATCTGACTATCATCTAAAGTATCTGTCTCTCTGTCTGTCATCTACAGTATCTGTCTGTCTGTCATCTTCAGTATCTGTCTCTCTGTCTGTCTGTCATCTACAGTATCTGTCTATCATCTAAAGTATCTGTCTGTCTGTCTGTCTGTCTGTCATCTACAGTATCTGACTATCTGTCTATCATCTACAGTATCTGTCTATCATCGACAGTATCAGTATCTGACTATCATCTACAGTATCTGTCTCTCTGTCTGTCATCTACAGTATCTGTCTATCATCTACAGTATCTGACTCTCTGTCTGTCATCTACAGTATCTGTCTGTCATCTACAGTATCTGACTATCATCTACAGTATCTGTCTCTCTGTCTGTCATCTACAGTATCTGTCTATCATCTAAAGTATCTGTCTGTCTGTCTGTCATCTACAGTATCTGACTATCATCTACAGTATCTGTCTCTCTGTCTGTCATCTACAGTATCTGTCTATCATCTAAAGTATCTGTCTGTCTGTCTGTCATCTACAGTATCTGACTATCATCTAAAGTATCTGTCTCTCTGTCTATCATCTACAGTATCTGTCTATCATCTACAGTATCTGACTATCATCTACAGTATCTGTCTCTCTGTCTGTCATCTACAGTATCTGACTATCATCTACAGTATCTGACTCTCTGTCTATCATCTACAGTATCTGACTATCATCTACAGTATCTGACTCTCTGTCTATCATCTACAGTATCTGTCTATCATCTACAGTATCTGACTCTCTGTCTGTCATCTACAGTATCTGACTATCATCTACAGTATCTGACTCTCTGTCTATCATCTACAGTATCTGACTATCATCTACAGTATCTGACTCTCTGTCTATCATCTACAGTATCTGACTATCATCTACAGTATCTGACTCTCTGTCTATCATCTACAGTATCTGACTCTCTGTCTATCATCTACAGTATCTGTCTGTCATCTACAGTATCTGACTATCATCTAAAGTATCTGTCTATCATCTAAAGTATCTGTCTCTCTGTCTATCATCTACAATATCTGACTATCATCTACAGTATCTGTCTCTCTGTCTATCATCTACAGTATCTCACTATCATCTACAGTATCTGTCTCTCTGACTGTCATCTACAGTATCTGACTATCATCTAAAGTATCTGTCTCTCTGTCTGTCATCTACAGTATCTGACTGTCATCTAAAGTATCTGTCTATCATCTAAAGTATCTGTCTCTCATCTACAGTATCTGTCTATCATCTAAAGTATCTGACTATCATCTAAAGTATCTGTCTCTCTGTCTGTCATCTACAGTATCTGTCTGTCATCGACAGTATCTGACTATCATCTAAAGTATCTGTCTCTCTGTCTATCATCGACAGTATCTGACTATCATCTAAAGTATCTGTCTCTCTGTCTATCATCTACAGTATCTGACTATCATCTAAAGTATCTGTCTCTCTGTCTATCATCTACAGTATCTGTCTATCATCTAAAGTATCTGTCTCTCTGTCTGTCATCGACAGTATCTGTCTGTCTGTCATCTTCAGTATCTGTCTCTCTGTCTGTCATCTACAGTATCTGTCTATCATCTAAAGTATCTGTCTCTCTGTCTGTCATCTACAGTATCTGTCTATCATCTACAGGATCTGTCTATCATCTAAAGTATCTGTCTCTCTGTCTGTCATCGACAGTATCTGTCTGTCTGTCATCTTCAGTATCTGTCTGTCTGTCTGTCATCTTCAGTATCTGTCTCTCTGTCTGTCATCTACAGTATCTGTCTATCATCTACAGTATCTATCTGTCTCTCATGTCTGTCATCTACAGTATCTATCATCTAAAGTATCTGTCTCTCTGTCTGTCATCTACAGTATCTGTCTATCATCTACAGGTATCTGTCTATCATCTAAAGTATCTGTCTCTCTAAAGTATCTGTCTCTCTGTCTGTCATCGACAGTATCTGTCTGTCTGTCATCTTCAGTATCTGTCTGTCTGTCTGTCATCGACAGTATCTGACTATCATCTAAAGTATCTGTCTATCTCTGTCTGTCATCTCATCTACAGTATCTGTCTATCATCTACAGTATCTGTCTATCATCTAATCATCTACAGTATCTGTCTGTCATCTACAGTATCTGTCTCTAGTATGTCATCTACAGTATCTGTCATCTAAAGTATCTGTCTCTCTGTCTGTCATCTACAGTATCTGTCTATCATCTAAAGTATCTGTCTATCATCTAAAGCATCTGTCTGTCATCTACAGTATCTGTCTATCATCTACAGTATCTGTCTATCATCTAAAGTATCTGTCTCTCTGTCTGTCATCTACAGTATCTGTCTGTCTGTCTGTCATCTTCAGTATCTGTCTGTCTGTCTGTCATCGACAGTATCTGACTATCATCTAAAGTATCTGTCTGTCTGTCTGTCATCTACAGTATCTGTCTATCATCTAAAGTATCTGTCTCTCTGTCTGTCATCTACAGTATCTGTCTATCATCTAAAGTATCTGTCTGTCTGTCATCATCTACAGTATCTGTCTATCATCTAAAGTATCTGTCTCTCTGTCTGTCATCTACAGTATCTGTCTATCATCTAAAGTATCTGTCTCTCTGTCTGTCATCTACAGTATCTGTCTATCATCTACAGTATCTGTCTATCATCTACAGTATCTGTCTCTCTGTCTGTCATCTACAGTATCTGTCTATCATCTTCAAAGTATCTGTCTGACTATCATCTAAAGTATCTGTCTCTCTGTCTGTCATCTCTACAGTATCTGTCTATCATCTACAGTATCTGTCTCTCTGTCTGTCATCGACAGTATCTGTCTGTCTGTCATCTTCAGTATCTGTCTCTCTGTCTGTCATCTACAGTATCTGTCTATCATCAAAGTATCTGTCATCTGTCAGTATCTGTCTATCATCTACAGTATCTGTCTATCATCTAAAGTATCTGTCTCTCTGTCTACAGTATCTGTCATCATCTACAGTATCTGTCTGTCATCTTCAGTATCTGTCTCTGTCATCTTCAGTATCTGTCTCTCTGTCTGTCATCGACAGTATCTGACTATCATCTAAAGTATCTGTCTCTCTGTCTGTCATCTACAGTATCTGTCTATCATCTACAGTATCTGTCTCTCTGTCTGTCATCTACAGTATCTGTCTCTCTGTCTGTCATCTACAGTATCTGTCTATCATCTAAAGTATCTGTCTCTCTGTCTGTCATCTACAGTATCTGTCTATCATCTACAGTATCTGTCTCTCTGTCTATCATCTACAGTATCTGTCTGTCATCTACAGTATCTGTCTATCATCTACAGTATCTGTCTCTGTCTGTCATCTACAGTATCTGACTATCATCTACAGTATCTGTCTCTCTGTCTATCATCTACAGTATCTGACTATCATCTACAGTATCTGACTCTCTGTCTATCATCTACAGTATCTGACTATCATCTACAGTATCTGACTCTCTGTCTGTCATCTACAGTATCTGACTATCATCTACAGTATCTGTCATCTACAGTATCTGACTATCATCTACAGTATCTGTCTCTCTGTCTATCATCTACAGTATCTGACTATCATCTACAGTATCTGACTCTCTGTCTATCATCTACAGTATCTGTCTATCATCTACAGTATCTGATCTCTCTGTCTATCATCTACAGTATCTGACTATCATCTAAAGTATCTATCTCTCTGTCTGTCATCTACAGTATCTGACTATCATCTACAGTATCTGTCTCTCTGTCTGTCATCTGCAGTATCTGTCTATCATCTAAAGTATCTGTCTCTCTCTCTGTCTATCATCTACAGTATCTGACTATCATCTACAGTATCTGTCTCTCTGTCTCATCTACAGTATCTGTCTGTCATCTACAGTATCTATCATCTACAGTATCTGTCTATCATCTAACAGTATCTGTCTGTCTCTGTACTATCATCTACAGTATCTGACTATCATCTAAAGTATCTGTCTCTCTGTCTGTCATCTACAGTATCTGACTATCATCTAAAGTATCTGTCTCTCTGTCTGTCATCTACAGTAGTGTCATCTACAGTATCTGTCTGTCTGTCATCTACAGTATCTGTCTATCATCTAAAGTATCTCATCTAAAGTATCTGTTGTCTTCTGTCTCATCTACAGTATCTGTCTATCATCTACAGTATCTGTCTGTCATCTACAGTATCTGTCTGTCATCTTCAGTATCTGTCTATCTGTCTGTCATCTACAGTATCTGTCTATCATCTACAGTATCTGTCTGTCATCTACAGTATCTGACTATCATCTAAAGTATCTGTCTCTCTGTCTATCATCTACAGTATCTGTCTGTCATCGACAGTATCTGACTATCATCTAAAGTATCTGTCTCTCTGTCTATCATCTACAGTATCTGACTATCATCTAAAGTATCTGTCTCTCTGTCTGTCATCTACAGTATCTGTCTGTCTGTCATCTTCAGTATCTGTCTCTCTGTCTGTCATCTACAGTATCTGTCTATCATCTAAAGTATCTGTCTCTCTGTCTGTCATCTACAGTATCTGACTATCATCTAAAGTATCTGTCTCTCTGTCTATCATCTACAGTATCTGTCTATCATCTACAGTATCTGACTATCATCTACAGTATCTGTCTCTCTGTCTGTCATCTACAGTATCTGACTATCATCTACAGTATCTGATCTGTCTATCATCTACAGTATCTGTCTATCATCTGTCTGTCATCTGACAGTATCTGTATCTGTCTATCATCTTCAGTATCTGTATCTGTCTGTCATCTACAGTATCTGACTATCATCTACAGTATCTGACTCTCTGTCTATCATCTACAGTATCTGTCTATCATGTCAGCATCTGACGAGTCTCTGTCTATCATCTACAGTATCTGTCTATCATCTACAGTATCTGTCTCTCTGTCTATCATCTACAGTATCTGTCTGTCATCATCTCAGTATCTGTCTGTCATCTACAGTATCTGACTATCATCTAAAGTATCTGTCTATCATCTAAAGTATCTGTCTATCATCTGTCTGACTATCATCTACAGTATCTGTCTCTCTGTCTATCATCTACAGTATCTCACTATCATCTAAAGTATCTGTCTCTCTGTCTGTCATCTACAGTATCTGTCTATCATCTAAAGTATCTGTCTCTCTGTCTGTCATCTACAGTATCTGACTGTCATCTAAAGTATCTGTCTATCATCTAAAGTATCTGTCTCTCATCTGTCTGTCTATCATCTAAAGTATCTGACTATCATCTAAAGTATCTGTCTCTCTGTCTGTCATCTACAGTATCTGTCTGTCATGTATCTCTATCATCTACAGTATCTGTCTCTCTGTCTATCATCTGTATCTGACTATCATCTAAAGTATCTGTCTCTCTGTCTATCATCTACAGTATCTGACTATCATCTAAAGTATCTGTCTCTCTGTCTATCATCTACAGTATCTGTCTATCATCTACAGTATCTGTCTCTCTGTCTGTCATCTACAGTATCTGTCTGTCTGTCATCTTCAGTATCTGTCTCTCTGTCTGTCATCTACAGTATCTGTCTATCATCTAAAGTATCTGTCTCTCTGTCTGTCATCTACAGTATCTGTCTATCATCTACAGTATCTGTCTATCATCTAAAGTATCTGTCTCTCTGTCTGTCATCTACAGTATCTGTCTATCATCTACAGTATCTGTCTCTCTGTCTGTCATCTACAGTATCTGACTATCATCTACAGTATCTGTCTCTCTGTCTGTCATCTACAGTATCTGTCTATCATCTGTCTGTCTATCATCTAAAGTATCTGTCTCTCTGTCTGTCATCTACAGTATCTGTCTGTCTGTCATCTTCAGTATCTGTCTCTCTGTCTGTCATCTACAGTATCTGTCTATCATCTAAAGTATCTGTCTCTCTGTCTGTCATCTACAGTATCTATCACTATCATCTACAGTATCTGTCTCTCTGTCTGTCATCTACAGTATCTGTCTATCATCTCATCTGTCTCTCTGTCTGTCATCTGTCTCTCTGTCTGTCATCTACAGTATCTGTCTCTCTGTCTGTCATCTATCATATCTGTC
Organism: Paracanthobrama guichenoti; assembly: GCA_018749465.1. Taxonomy (NCBI): domain Eukaryota; kingdom Metazoa; phylum Chordata; class Actinopteri; order Cypriniformes; family Gobionidae; genus Paracanthobrama; species Paracanthobrama guichenoti. The sequence continues at coordinate 29,104,632 of CM031961.1, read as the reverse complement.
TATCATCTACAGTATCTGTCTATCATCTACAGTATCTGTCTATCATCTACAGTATCTGTCTCTCTGTCTGTCATCTACAGTATCTGACTATCATCTACAGTATCTGTCTCTCTGTCTGTCATCTACAGTATCTGTCTATCATCTACAGTATCTGTCTCTCTGTCTGTCATCTCAGTATCTGTCTGTCATCTACAGTATCTGTCTATCATCTAAAGTATCTGTCTCTCTGTCTGTCATCTACAGTATCTGTCTATCATCTACAGTATCTGTCTATCATCTACAGTATCTGTCTATCATCTAAAGTATCTGTCTCTCTGTCTGTCATCTACAGTATCTGTCTATCATCTACAGTATCTGTCTCTCTGTCTGTCATCTACAGTATCTGACTATCATCTACAGTATCTGTCTCTCTGTCTGTCATCTACAGTATCTGACTATCATCTAAAGTATCTGTCTCTCTGTCTGTCATCTACAGTATCTGTCTATCATCTACAGTATCTGTCTCTCTGTCTGTCATCTACAGTATCTGTCTCTCTGTCTGTCATCTACAGTATCTGTCTATCATCTACAGTATCTGTCTATCATCTACAGTATCTGTCTATCATCTAAAGTATCTGTCTCTCTGTCTGTCATCTACAGTATCTGACTATCATCTACAGTATCTGTCTCTCTGTCTGTCATCATCTGTCTATCATCTAAAGTATCTGTCTCTCTGTCTATCATCTACAGTATCTGACTATCATCTACAGTATCTGTCTCTCTGTCTGTCATCTACAGTATCTGTCTGTCTGTCATCTACAGTATCTGTATCTGTCTATCATCTAAAGTATCTGTCTCTCTGTCTGTCATCTACAGTATCTGTCTATCATCTACAGTATCTGACTATCATCTAAAGTATCTGTCTCTCTGTCTGTCATCTACAGTATCTGACTATCATCTACAGTATCTGTCTCTCTGTCTGTCATCTACAGTATCTGTCTATCATCTACAGTATCTGTCTCTCTGTCTGTCATCTACAGTATCTGACTATCATCTACAGTATCTGTCTCTCTGTCTGTCATCTACAGTATCTGACTATCATCTACAGTATCTGTCTATCATCTCTGTCTGTCATCTACAGTATCTGACTATCATCTACAGTATCTGTCTACAGTATCTGACTCTCTGTCTGTCATCTACAGTATCTGTCTGTCTCTCATCTACATCTACAGTATCTGTCTCTCTGTCTGTCATCTACAGTATCTGTCTATCATCTACAGTATCTGTCTCTCTGTCTGTCATCTACAGTATCTGACTATCATCTACAGTATCTGTCTCTCTGTCTGTCATCTACAGTATCTGACTATCATCTACAGTATCTGTCTCTGTCTGTCATCTACAGTATCTGACTATCATCTACAGTATCTGTCTATCATCTACAGTATCTATCTGTCTGTCATCTACAGTATCTGACTGTCATCTACAGTATCTGTGACTATCATCTACAGTATCAGTATCTGTCTCTGTCTGTCTGTCATCATCTACAGTATCTGTCTATCATCTACAGTCATCTAAAGTCTCTCTGTCTATCATCTACAGTATCTGATCTATCATCTACAGTATCTGACTATCATCTGTATCTGTCTCTCTGTCTGTCATCTACAGTATCTGACTGTCATCTACAGTATCTGACTGTCATCTACAGTATCTGTCTATCATCTAAAGTATCTGTCTCTCTGTCTGTCATCTACAGTATCTGTCTGTCATCTACAGTCTCTCTGACTGTCATCTACAGTATCTGACTATCATCTAAAGTATCTGTCTCTCTGTCTGTCATCTACAGTCTCTGACTGTCATCTACAGTATCTGTCTATCATCTACAGTATCTGACTATCATCTACAGTATCTGTCTCTCTGTCTGTCATCTACAGTCTCTGACTGTCATCTACAGTATCTGTCTATCATCTAAAGTATCTGACTATCATCTAAAGTATCTGTCTCTCTGTCTGTCATCTACAGTATCTGTCTGTCATCTATCAGTATATCTGTCTGTCATCTACAGTATCTGTCTGTCATCGACAGTATCTGACTATCATCTAAAGTATCTGTCTGTCTGTCATCTACAGTATCTGACTATCATCTAAAGTATCTGTCTGTCTGTCATCTATAGGGGTGGGAATCACAGGTTAACTCACGATATGATACTGTCATGATATTTTTGCACACAATAACAATATATCACAACACCAGCGACTCTGTGACAGACGATATATTGCAAGAAAATCATCCATGATATATCACAATATCATTAAATGAAAAAAAAGGTCAGTCATATGATCATGTATTTCATTCATTAACAGTTCATCTATTTATTTATTTATTTTAAATAGCAACAATGTACAATAAGTGCATATACAGCTATCAAACAGCCATACGCTTGAAAAATGCTTATTTGCTAGAGAGAACAGTTCTTTACAATAGTAAAGAAAGGTCACATCTCTAACTTAATTGCAGCAACATCTCAAATGTATATTTCTAGTAGTAGTAATTTAATACTAGTAGTAATTAGGGATGTCGTGATACCAAAATTCCAGTAGTCGGTACCAATACCATAAACATTTTACGGCACTCTGTACCAATTTCGTACAACAGCAAAAAGTTTTTTATTTTTTTATTTAACTATTTAATTTAAAAAAAGATTAATAATAACTAAATGAGTTTATTATTTGTAATGATAATTATGATAATCATTATAAGTAAATAATACATAAACATTTAAAGGCTGTATGCTGTTTAAAAGTAAACATTGTTTATAAAAAGATCAAGTGAAAGCAACCATCTAGGCATAATTATTATTATTAGTAGAGACATTATTATTATATAGAGACAAAGCTGAGTATACTGTAGTCTACAGCAGTAGCCTTATATAGTTCTGTCAATTTCTTCAAGTTAAACTGAACTTTTATTTTGACAGGTTGCCGTGAAGACCTTTGAGTGTCTGTGTTAATGATATGACAGTTTTCTCAAATGAAACGGTAAATTCTCATGAAGTGACGGTTTATGCGTTTGTGTCCTCAAATAGACAGCAGAGGCTAAACAGACAGCGAGCGTCACGCGTGTGTGCGCGTGCACACTTGTGCATCAGTGCCCATCATTCACACAGAGACGCAGAACATGCAGGAGTAATATTTAAATAGTATTTTGCAGTTTAATATTCACATACAGTAGTATATATTCAGCTACAGTCTGGAGTCCTGTGCTTAGATAAACACGGAAGCAACTGAACGCAGCTGCGGCGGGTAGGCTACTGAATATAATCGGAGGTCGGTACCAGTAGCCTACTACAGAAATGCTGGTATCGTCACAATTTCCTGGATTCAATGAATAATAAGCAAATAGGCTATATCAGACAATATATGGAGGCACTGGAGCCATCACTCGCATTGTGTGTGAACTGCGCGTCTCATAAATGAACCGAAACTCAGCGTATCGGCTACTTGTCTCACAGAAATGAGAAAAATGTCAATAGAAAGCTTGAAATGTCGTTTAATCGAAACTATTAAAAACGAAAAGAAGTAGGCCACTCTCTGATTATGTAATCTGTATGGCGTGCATTTCTCTCTTGGCGCGTTCACTATCGCGTAGATGGCGAGTCAACATCTTCAACTTCATCTTTGCAGCTGACACTGACACAGAAAACATTGTAAATTGTAATAAAAAAAGTGTTTAGTCGACTAATGGCTTAAATGAACAACTAGTCCTACTAGTCTAGTAGAAATATTGGGGGCAGCCTTACTTATTTCACATATTTTCGAACCAGTGTGTCACAATGGGCATTCTGGGTGATTGCAGCGCCCCTGTCTGTATGTATAAAAAAATATCAATACTTGGTGCCAGAGTATCGATAACACCTCACGACCGGAAATATCGCAATAAATCTGCATATCGATTTTTTTTGTCCCACCCCTAGTCATCTACAGTGTCTTTCTGCCTGCCTGTCTGTCATCTAGAATATCTGCCTATCAGCTATAGTGTCTGTCTGTCTGTCATCTACTCTCTGTCTGTCATCTACAGTATCTGCCTGTCTGTCATCTACAGTATCTGTCTGTCTGTCATCTACAATATCTGGCTGTCTGTCTGTCATCTACAATATCTGGCTGCCTGTCTGTCATCTACAGTATCTGTCTGTCATCTACAGTATCTGTCTGTCTGTCATCTACAATATCTGGGTGCCTGTCTGTCATCTACAGTATCTGTCTGTCTGTCATCTACAGTATCTGTCTGTCATCTACAGTATCTGCCTGTCTGTCATCTACAGTATCTGTCTGTCTGTCATCTACAATATCTGGCTGCCTGTCTGTCATCTACAGTATCTGTATCTGTCTGTCATCTATAGTATCTACGGTATCTGTCATCTACAGTATCTGCCTGTCTGTCATCTACAGTATCTGTCTGTCTGTCATCTACAGTATCTGTCTCTGTCTGTCATCTACAGTATCTGTCTATCATCTACAGTATCTGTCTGTCTGTCATCTACTGTCTGTCATCTGTATCTGCTCTGTCTGTCATCTACAGTATCTGTCTGTCTGTCATCTACAGTATCTGTCTATCATCTACAGTATCTGTCTGTCTGTCATCTACACAGTATCTGTCTGTCATCTACAGTATCTGTCTGTCTGTCATCTACATCTGGCTGTATCTGTCATGTCTGTCTGTCATCTACAGTATCTGTCATCTACAGTATCTGTCTATCATCTACAGTATCTGTCTGTCTGTCATCTACAGTATCTGCCTGTCTGTCATCTACAGTACCTGTCTGTCTGTCATCTACAATATCTGGCTGCCTGTCTGTCATCTACAATATCTGGCTGCCTGTCTGTCATCTACAGTATCTGTCTGTCATCTACAGTATCTGTCTGTCTGTCATCTACAGTATCTGTGCCTGTCTACAGTATCTGTCTGTCTGTCATCTACAGTATCTGTCTATCATCTACAGTATCTGTCTGTCTGTCATCTACAGTATCTGCCTGTCTGTCATCTACAGTATCTGTCTGTCTGTCATCTACAATATCTGGCTGCCTGTCTGTCATCTACAATATCTGGCTGCCTGTCTGTCATCTACAGTATCTGTCTGTCATCTACAGTATCTGTCTGTCTGTCATCTACAATATCTGGCTGCCTGTCTGTCATCTACAGTATCTGTCTGTCTGTCATCTACAGTATCTGTCTATCATCTACAGTATCTGTCTGTCTGTCATCTACAGTATCTGCCTGTCTGTCATCTACAGTACCTGTCTGTCTGTCATCTACAATATCTGGCTGCCTGTCTGTCATCTACAATATCTGGCTGCCTGTCTGTCATCTACAGTATCTGTCTGTCATCTACAGTATCTGTCTGTCTGTCATCTACAATATCTGGGTGCCTGTCTGTCATCTACAGTATCTGTCTGTCTGTCATCTACAGTATCTGTCTGTCATCTACAGTATCTGCCTGTCTGTCATCTACAGTATCTGTCTGTCTGTCATCTCATCTGTCTGTCATCTGTCTGTCTGTCTGTCTGTCATCAATATCTAGTATCTGTCTGTCATCTACAGTATCTGCCTGTCTGTCATCTGTATCTGTCTGTCTGTCATCTACAGTATCTGTCTGTCTGTCTGTCATCTACAGTATCTGTCTATCATCTACAGTATCTGTCTGTCTGTCATCTACAGTATCTGTCTGTCATCTACAGTATCTGCCTGTCTGTCATCTACAGTATCTGTCTGTCTGTCATCTACAGTATCTGTCTATCATCTACAGTATCTGTCTGTCTGTCATCTACAGTATCTGTCTGTCATCTACAGTATCTGTCTGTCTGTCATCTACTACTGTCTGTCATCTACAATATCTGGCTGCCTGTCTGTCATCTACAGTATCTGCCTGTCTGTCATCTACAGTATCTGTCTGTCTGTCATCTACAGTATCTGTCTGCCTGTCTGTCATCTACAGTATCTGTCTGTCTGTCATCTACAGTATCTGTCTGTCATCTACAGTATCTGCCTGTCTGTCATCTACAGTATCTGTCTGTCTGTCTGTCATCTATAGTATCTGTCTGTCATCTACAGTATCTGCCTGTCTGTCATCTACAGTATCTGTCTGCCTGTCTGTCTCTCTGTCATCTACAGTATCTGTCTCTGTCTGTCATCTACAGTATATGTCTGTCTATCTCTAAAGTATCTGTCTGTCTGTCATCTACAGTGTCAGTATCTGTCTATCATCTACAGTATCTGTCTGTCATCTACAGTATCTGCCTGTCTGTCATCTACAGTATCTGTCTGTCTGTCATCTACAATATCTGGCTGCCTGTCTGTCATCTACAGTATCTGTCTGCCTGTCTGTCATCTACAGTATCTGTCTGTCTGTCATCTACAATATCTGGCTGCCTGTCTGTCATCTACAGTATCTGTCTGCCTGTCTGTCATCTATAGTATCTGTCTGTCATCTACAGTATCTGCCTGTCTGTCATCTACAGTATCTGTCTGCCTGTCTGTCATCTATAGTATCTGTCTGTCATCTACAGTATCTGCCTGTCTGTCATCTACAGTATCTGTCTGTCTGTCATCTACAGTATCTGTCTGTCTCTCTGTCATCTACAGTGTCTGTCTGTCTGTCTGTCTGTCATCCACAGTATATGTCTGTCTGTCATCTAAAGTATCTGTCTGTCTGTCATCTACAGTGTCTGTCTGTCTATCATCTACAGTGTTATAAAAGGACAAAATATGATCTCCTGTGACTGATTGTATTCGTTGTCTGATTGTATGCACCGAACCATGACCATGACGTGTGGGACAAATACATATACTGTTACACCCCTATTTGTTAAAGTTTAAAAATGTGTAATTTTGTTCACCTTTAGTAGCAAGCTTGATGGGCCGGTGCACATTATGGTATGTTTAGTGAAGAGAGGAGAAAGTGAGAAGGGTGAACTGCCTGAAGGCCTCATTGATTGGACAGGTCTGCCTCGTCAGCATGTCTCCTGTGATGAGCTCAGTGAATAACCCTGTGCATAACAGGCTGCGGTGCTGCAGGGACATGATGGACTGACCGGATTCCAGACCCCAGAAACCAGGGAGAGACACAGATGAAGTGTCATAATGATACCTCATAAGTAAATCCACACAGAGATACACAGGAATGAAGTGAGATGGATTTGTTTGGCTCAGAGGCTCAGAAGTAGCTTGTAATATTACTGAAAGTGACCATATTAAAGCACCTGTCAAATTAATCATCTTCTCATTTAGCAACTATAGGATTAATCTTTCAAAGCATATGGGTAGTTCATTAACCTGCAGCATCTTTTAACAACAGAATGTATAAAGATTGTCAATGTAATTAAATGATTTTAATATGCTAAATGGCTTTAGGATGAGCAGTTTTTATTATAGAAAGATAAGCTAACAAGAAATGTTCTGTGTTGTTTAATAGCCCTGTTTCTTCCTATAATGCAGTGGGGTCAGCCTCTTATGCTCATCAAGGTTGCATTTATTTGACCAAAATTAAATATTATTACAATTTAAAATAACTGTTTTGAATTTATTTTAAATTGTAATTTATTCCTGTGATTGCAAAGCTGAATTTTCAGCATCATTAATCCAGTCTTCAGTGTCACATGATCCTTCAGAAATCATTCTGATATGATGATTTGCTGCTCAAGAAATCAATATCTTAATGTGTTCATTCAGCCTCATGCTGCTCCAAACTTTTATGATTTTCTTTTTGTCTTAGAACACAGATGAAGTTGATGCTGCTGTTTTTCACACAATGGGCCTCATTCATGAAACTTTCGTAAATATACAAGCAAAAACTCCTCCGGATTCACAAACACTTAAATGGTAGTTAAACGTGTATATTATACGTGTAATATTAACTCTTTCCCCGCCAGCGTTTTAAAAAAAAGTTACCAGCCACCTTCAGGGTTTTTGACCATTTTCACAAAAATTTAATAGCCCATAGAATATTTTGTTTTATGAATATCTGTGCATGCAATATATCAAAAGAAAGAGCTGACCCTCTTCTTCACATTTTGAACAAAAAGCTGAGAAAATCAAATTTTTGTGAAAGACTACATCCAGATCAGATTCAGAGTGATGATCAAACACAGATGGAGTAGATCGAGTCCATCAACACCCCTAATGCTTGCACAGTCCTAGCCACATTTCATTCAGTAACATCAGGCAGTTTTGGTTTATATGATGTTTAATGTTGATGATCACGTTATTTTACATATGCATCTGCTTACAAACGATCGCTTGTTTTACTGCGTCTTCCTCACATGTGTTTTGATTAGGAGATTCTGTACTCATTCAGAAGATGCGTAATAGCGCCCCCTAGTGTATAACAGTGAAAACACGGAAAATTCTGTTTGGCAGGGAAGCGTTTTCTCACAAATAACGGAAAATTCCGTGGTTTGGCGGGGAAAGAGTTAATGAATTAGAAACATTAGTAAATAGGGCACATGTGCACACTCTGTTTAGCATAATCCACTTCCGGAACGCCGTGGAATCTTCTGGACTCCCTTCTCAGGTTTGGCTCCAGTATATTCAACGCCATCTCACAACCAATTTGTATGTATTTGTACGAGGTGACTAATTCATACGAATTCGTAAGACATCACTTGTATGATTTTGTACAGTTTCTCTACACTGCAGTGATGGGTAGGTTTTAGGTGTGGGGTTAGGGGTAGGTCATCATACGAAATCATACAAATTGACCAACTTGTCAAATACGTGCGATTTAGCAAAAATCATTTTACACCATTTACACGTGGTAGGGAGCAGGTGTAATTTCTTTCGTACCAATTAACATTTGTGACCCATTACGGAAACCAGTGACAAGTCGGCAGCATAACTTTCGAGCAAAATGAGAAGGAGGAAGCGTTTTTTTTTTTTTTTTAATTGGTAATGTTCGCTTTTTTGCAGAATCTGTTAGTTGAGATCACGAAGAAGCCTCTCCGTGTTTGAGATGGCAGTATTGGTATATTTAAAAGCGTACATTTTATGGTTGAAATTGGCTTGTTTTTCTGAGATTCTAGCACACAGTAGGGGCGTGTCATTGTGTGTGTGTATTTCCATTGTCCCTGCCCTCCAAGGGATGCGTGGCTACTTATTATGCAGCGCTCTGGCCGGTTCTAGCTGATATCAAAATTCAGTGAAGATGGGCGCCGCAAAGAGTATTGCATGGCTATATTGACAGTAACATTTGATGGGGATAAAGACAGAGAAATGGGGAAAATCTGTAAATGCTACAGGAGAAAAGAGAACTCTCTGCCCGAAGACCCCGACAAAGAGAAAGTGTGCCCGAACGACTTATTTCATTGGAGGCAACGAGATCTGCAAGAATACTTTTCTGTTTCTTATGGTGTGAGTTTCCATAAACAAAGTTTGTCGTTTTGTGTTCATTCTAGCTCATTCGTTAGCTAGCTCAGGACTGTCGTTTTAATTGTAATCGTTAGCATCGTATCACTTGCCAAAAACCCCCATTACTATAATGGGCTTTTAGATGGTAATGCTAGCATCTGCTATTAATTTGAATAATGCTTCAATTGCTTGAATTGACTGGTGTGAATGACTTAGCCCACGTAAACCTGCCTGTTAGCATTCTTGAATTGAATGTGATGCTAATAATTGTAGCCTATCAAACAACTATCCAAACTGTTTTAGACCTAAAAGAGTCTTTGTAGGCCTGTTACCCTTAAATGTCAGAGAAAAGAACAGAATCAGAGATTTTTTTTTCTTATAAGAAAATTGTACTTTGCATATTAAACTATAAAAACACATAATTATAGTTGATTTTAGTTTATCATAGTTGATCATAACTAGAGATGAAATGGCATGAAAATTTCATTTCATGATTATAGTGACCAAAATGATCACAGTTATCACAGAATCCTGTTCAAAAAGTCCTAATGCTACACAATGAAATCAATTCACCAAGTTTTATGTAGAAAACCAGCAAATAACAAATAAAATTAGCATCAATATGTACTTTTTGTTTACATAAACATTAAAATAACGTTAAAAATGATGGCCAGATTTTAAAGGAGTGTCTTGCAATGTTATCTACAATGCACAAGTTCAAATAGAGTTTTGACAAAAAAAGGTTTTATAAAAGATAAAACTCACATATTTCAGCCTCTAAATAATTTTTATAAAAGTCAAAAAAGATAAATTACTGACATTTACAGTGCACATTATCCTTTATTATTAATAGTATGCGGCCCGATTTTTCCCGTTGCGTCTGTCGTTGCTATGCATCCATGCAGCTTTACAGGGGGTATGGCTTATCTAAATGAGATGTAAATGAGCCCTGTTGTCACTCCCAGCAGGTGAGAACAGGTGAGAACTGCACAATCTTTAGAGGCTGTTTTCTCCCTTTTGAGCTTTTTTGAGTGCCTACCTTCAAATGGCCACAACTTCTCCAAATATTATCAGATTTCCATGTGTTACACATCGTTGGAAAGCTTGGAGACTACAATTTCAGAATCTGTTAATGACTCAAAATGCCCCAGAACCGACTTGTGTCCCTACTTTCCGTGATTGGTCACATTTTGAAAATACGAACATTTTCATGTGTCCAAATATTTACATCAGAGCGAATTTCATGAATGAGGCCCAGTGAGAGTAAATAGTCGCGTAGGACTGTAAAGCTTCAAATTATGAACTATATGATATAAAAGTTGTACTACTGTATGCTGTATTCCAAGACTTATAATAAATTTGAGGCCATATCAAAATGTTTGTGTCAGGAAAAAATGGATTCCTCTGTTACAGAGGGATTGATACTAAAAGTCACTGGTTAGAGTGTCTTGTAACCAATCGCAACGTGCTAAATTTGAATAACAAATGAGATTTGAGAGTTATGTACAGTTGAGGGCAACTTCAATTTAAACTTCGGTCTGTTCTAATGACTTATGACTTCAGAAGACTTTTCAATGAAAGAGATGGACAGAGGCCGTGCTGCATTAATATTCTGCCTAACGTTATTTTGTGTTCTACTAAGATGATAATGTGAGTTTGGAATGACATGAGGGTGGGTAAATGATTTTGGCTGAAATTTTCCTTTCATGAAAAAAAAGAATATGTTAATGAACATTTTAGTTGGCTCTCTTTAGTCAGTAGCAGCAACAAGGGACTGAGTAAAGCTCTTATCTTCTCTTTCCAACTGTGAGGAGGAGTTTTAACCCAGCATGGCCTCCCCTGTCCTTCCCACTAATCCTCACTCATCTCACAGGCTCACTAGAACACTCCACCCCATGCACATCCAGACTCCACTCCCTCTCTTTGCATGGCTCATTAGCTCACGACATTTCCACTAACGACAACTGGAGCTCGCAACTATCATGGGAGCCTGATGTCCAGCCAGACACGGTAGGCTTGTGTGGATGATGCTCGGTCCATCTCATACATGCTGTGCGGGTGAGATCTGTTGGTAATGAGGAGCGCCGGGCCTCGTTTAGTTGGGCTGCGCTAGCACCCATTGAGACCCAAGCCAAAGGCCCAGAGCCAGAGCCTGCAGCTCTCAGCCAGGTCTCTAGGACCCAGCCGGCTCCAACCTACTGGCAGCATCCAGAATACTGAGCAGGGAATCAGCATCATCTCAGCAGAGCCCTATGCTCAACAGCTAGTGTTTGACGTCTGAGTACCGCAGTCTACGTGTCCCTGTGCTGCAAAAGATCGGTAGCAGTGCAAGCTGGCTTCTGGAAAAAGACCAGAGTCATATGTGGATACACAATGATTTGGCTACATTTTGTTTTGACACTGTAATAAATTCCAGTGCACAGCAGTGCTGTGTTATCAGTGAGCCCAGACAGAATCTGCAGACTTTTCATATTTTTTATTTTAAATGAGATGAATGAGAAATCCTACACAACTATTTGCTAAACTAAAGTTTTATAAGCTTCAGTTTAATTGCTAAATCTTCTAATTATTATCATTACGATTAATAATAACAATAATTTCACTTAAAACTGATTTTGTTTTAATGCAACATAGTACTGATATTTCAAGATTGACTCGCTCATCCTTAGGGGAGACTCTTCATTTTTTGTCAGGATGTCTTCTTTCTTGATAATGATTTCCAAATAGATTAAAAGATAACTGACCAAATAAACACACACAGTTTCTGTCAATCTCATGTTCATCTTGAGTACCTATAGAGTAGTATTGCATCCTTCATATCTCTGAAAAGTCTTTAGTTTTATCATATTTATAAAAACAGATACGCTGTACTGAGTCTTTCTGAATTAAATCAAGCGGCTGGAGGCATATCGTGTGGGTGGAGCTAAAGAGTCACGTTCATGTTGTTTACTTGATCAATCATCGCCGAAATGCAGGGAACAAACAAAAACACTTGCGCAACTCTGTTGCTGCTCCGGAAAAACAAACTCCATCCACTGTCCCCTTAATACTGGGTTCTTTGAGAAGCTGTACAGGGTTGTCTTGCCCTGACAAACAAAAACACACTTCTTTGGTGACATTGTTGATTTACTGTGACCTGTGCATCGCAGCCGACGACTTCCCTAAAGCAGAGCAAAGCGCGTTGATGGGCGTACCCCCCCCCCCTTTTAAATTTTTGTCGAAAACACTATACACCCCCCCCATCCCCATTGAAGATTTGAAAGTTCAAAAGAAAAAAAGAAAATTGGTAACATTATTAATGTCTTTACTGTCGCTTTTGATTGATTTAATTGATCCTTGCTCACACCAAACAACATAATAATTACCAGGTGAAAGTCTATTTGAAAATTAGCCTTTGCATTTTAATTTTCCTACAAATTAGCATCAGTCTAAGACATTTTTATCACCCTGGTGGCAAAAGATGAAGCTACACCAACAGACAAACTAATGATAGGAGGAGTAAGAGACTGGGTTTCTTTCCTTTTGTGTGCAGGTGATGTGTGTGTGTGTGTGTGTCTGTTTTCGACACAATATGTGATCGAGCAAGAGTTATAAAGTTGTTGTGTTGTTCTGACACTGAAATCTAGACCAAGCTGGGCCCTGCTCCTTTACGCGTTGCTTAAAAATGAGATGTGATGTATACCTGGCTCTTCAGGCACTTATTTGATTAGGATATCAGGAACAAGTTGGGCGTGCAAAGAATAATTTTACCTGTGTTTTGTAAGAATAGAATGGCGAGACAGACATTTTTAGTATCACCTCTGGTGCAATGTAGTCCTGATAAATAAACCTGCTTCTGAGCTGTTGCTATGACAACAACTGAGTAACACATTGAATAAAGCAACACTCCAGCATTGTCAAATCATTAACAATTAAATCCAAATAACTTCATAATCCTTGTTCATACAACAAGCTCCTGGCCTATAGAGGCCTGTGATTGTTTTAGTTACTCATTTGATTCAGATGATTCATCATAGCGACTGTGACAACTTCAGTATCACACATCATCCACACATCAGTTGAAATCTGTTTAACCCTATAGATGCATGTTTACTAGCAGCAAAATAGTTGAATGTATTGGTTTTTTTTTTTAAAAAGGAGCACTCACCAGTAGGGGTGTACTGGTACACAGAAGTCATGGTTCGGTATGTACCTCGGGTTTGGGGGTCTCGGTTCAATATGAGTTTGCAGGGCCATAGCTAGAGAATTCTGGACCCCCTGAAAAAAAACACTGATGTGGGCCCCCAACGCCCTCATATCATATATACGGGATATGGGCATATAAATAGCATATAAATATTGATTTTGCTTGTTTTATATTAATTTATATATAAAGTTGATATAAATATTACATCAAAATGGCTAATAATTCATTATGAAACAATTATTCAAGTCAAACTTAATAAAATAAACAACAAAAGACAAGAAATTAATAAACCAATATAAAAAAAATATATATAAAAAGTAGGCCAACCAGCAATATAATATAAAATGTATTTCCAGTCAGTCTTGTATAACATCTGAGGTAAACATTCAGAAATGAAAGAATGTAGTAATGCTGTGAAATAAAACAGCCTAAATTTCTCATTATCTTCATTTTTATGAAGATATGTGCTGCTTAATATTTCATTAAATAAAGCAATTAAATGTATCCTTCAAGAGCAGTGAGTTGTATTTGAGTTTTCTTGACAGTCTATTGTTATCTTAAATGTTTCACATCAACAGTCGGCAGGTCTGTAATCCTTGTGACAGGAAAATATACATTATATATATATATATATATACACAAACCAAACTATATAATAATGCAAAATACGGGGGCTTTGAGCACGTAATCGTTCGGCCAGCATCCCATCACATTTACATCCCTACACAGACTGCACTAACCTGCTTTGATAAAGAAACTTTTGATAGACTGATTAAGGCTGTGCTCATACTTGATGTGTTTTTTGACAAGAAATGTTGACGAGCGCTCTTTTAGTAAAAAAAAAAAGCTGTCAGCATTTGGTTCCAATAGCAGCCAAGGGCGTGTTTTGTTGCTATAACAACAGCAGTAACAAGAGTGCTGTGTGGTGCAGAGATACAAAATGTCGAGAAAGAGAAAGTTGGCTCTTGTGTTGGCTTTTGATGTTAACAGGGAGGAGAATGTTGGTTCACAATGACGTTTGTGGGTGCACAACATTATACGGGGAAGAAAACAGTATGGTGCTTACAATAATTGAGTCCAGGAGCTCCGGTTGGATGATATACGGTTTGTGGCATATTTTAGACTTAACAAAAGCTGTTTAGTTGATCTACCGACCATAGATCTATATATGTATACATATCTATGCTATCAGCACCTTCTCCATTTTTCTTGTTGTTATGGAAACGAGTCAGGTTTCACTTCTCGCTTGTCATTGGTCAGCTGTCATAAAGGCGCTTGACGTAGGGCATTTTTATCAGAAAAGTTTAACTTTTTTCAACTTGAAAAGATGCACTGAGCCGCAGAAAAAGACGCGCTGAGCCACAGAAAAAGATGTCGGCGTTGGTGTTTAAAAAGCGCTCACGACTTTTTTGAAAACACTGTTTACTCCATAGAATTATAATGTAAAACAGACACTGGCAGCTTCAAAAAGACAAAGTGTGACATCAAGTGTGAACCTTTTTTAATGTTCTGCTACTGAATTTTATATTTTTTATATATATATTTTTTTATATGATGTATATATATATATATATATATATATATATATATATATATTATCCACTGTACTGCCAAAATTATTGGGACACCCCTCCAAATCAGTGAATCCAGGTATTCCAATCACTTCCATGGCCACAGGTGTATAAATCAAGCACCTAGGCATGCAGACGCTTCTACAAACATTTGTGAAAGAATGGGTCGCTCTCAGGAGCTCAGTGAATTCAAGCATGCCATCTGTGCAATAAGTCCATTCGTGAAATTTCCTCACTACTAAATATTCCACGGTCAACTGTTAGTGGAATTATAACAAAGTGGAAGCAATTGGGAACAACAGCAACTCAGCCACTAAGTGGTAGGCCACTTAAAATCACAGAGCGGGGTCAGCACATGCTGAGGCGCACAGTGTGCAGAAGTCGCCAACTTTCTGCAGAGTCAATAGCTATAGACCTCCAAACTTCGTGTGGCCTTCAGATTAGCTCAAGAACAGTGCGTAGAGAGCTTCATGGAATGGGTTTCCATGGCCGAGCAGCTCATCCAAGCCTTACATCACCAAGTGCAATGCAAAGCGTTGGATGCAGTGGTGTAAAGCACACCACCACTGGACTCTAGAGCAGTGGAGACGTGTCCTCCATCACTCAATAAAAACATTCTTTTTAATGACGGAAGTGATAGTGATAGTTTTAATTATTCCACGGAAGATTTAGAGCAGCATGAGTGTGAGTAAATGACAACAGAATTTTAACTTTAAGAGGTTTTAAAGGCCCACTGACGTGCCTTAAAAACCTGCAGCATTATTCAATGTGTTGACGTAATTTCCACTGAAACAGGAAGACATATCGAACACAGCTCGGCCAGGGTCTATTTATAATGTAGGGGGCGGGACACTTTAGATTTTAGAGAGCACTTGATTGGACAAAAAATCTGATGAGAAGCTGAAGTGCAGAGTGATGTCATCAAAATCATTGATCCATATTAGCGGAAGTGAGAGACTAAGTTTTGAATGCTTATATCTTCTAAATTTGAATTTTGTCATTGTTTTAGAGCACACTAGCTTTTAGATAACAATACAGTAAGGCTAACATATTCATACTAAAAGCCAAACAACTTTTTTGATTTCATGGAGACTTTAAGAAGATTTCCTAACCAACACTCATAGTATGAAGCTTGTCTGTGTTGTACTCTGGTTTGTTAACAGTACGTGTAAAGACATTTTTGTCATCATCACTGACCGATGATATGCAGCCAGTTTTTTTGTGTTCACATGGACAGCAGTGATTTGAGCACTCAAAAACAAAAGGTCCTTTAGGTGAGCGTGCAACAATCACATCCAATAGAGTTCACTTTGAAGGGCTTGCACGCTAGATGGAGAAAATTAAGTATATCTAGGCCATTAGTTCATATAGAAATTAAAATTCCATCACTTGTTCACACACATGTTGTTCCAAACCAAAAAAGTCGATATTTTGATGAATGCACAATTTTTTTTGCAGTTAATGAATTAATGAAGTATACAATTAATGAAGACTCCAAAGACAAAAGCACCACAAGACTGATCAACATATGGACTTATTCTCAGTGAATGACCACAGAATTTAAGTTTGTGTGTGAACTATCACCTAATGAACCAGTTTAAAGAGCTGGAAGGCACTATTTCCAGACACCATCACACTGGGAGAAATGTTGGAGAGACAGTTTTAATCTATCACAACAGTAATGAATATTTGAGTGGTTACCATTCCTCAGCAGTAAAGCTGTGTGGACATGGCAGTGTTTAATGCCTTTAGAGCCTACTGTCCACAGAGGAAGTGGAATCCACCTGACAAATGGATCCAGAGCACACTCTCCTTGTGTATTTCTCATCGGCGATAAGTAGAACCATTTAACCGTATTATGGACGGACTGGCAGCAGTGTCAGGAGTGGTTTGGACGTGCCAGCCCGTGAGGCCTCATTCACTAATTTAGAACCTCCTAGACCAAGACCCCACGGGCTGCCTGACTAAATTCACCCAGCTTTTCATTAAAGCCATTAAGTTGCTTTCAACTACTGTGTGATAGGTCCTAAACTAATGTGGACATTGAGCTGTGGAAAGGTAGAAGTATGAGAGGAGAAATGGAAAGAGTGATGAGAAGCAGGAGATGAAGGCATTAGTGTTGTTCCAGTACAAACAAGTGAGTGGATGAAAAGAGATGGGAGGTACAAAAAGAAAGTGGAGAAAAAACATTTACACTCCTCATCTGGACAGATACTCTGACTGCTCAAATTTTTCCCACACAATTACAGACATTTGCATAATTAATGGATCTTTCGAGGGCTGCTTACCCCACTGCATTTCAATTTTTTATCTAGCAGCCAGATAAATAAGTAAAAAGCCCCAAGCCTGAAAATATATTAACTTTACTTTCTGTCCATGTACAAGGGATGGGCTTGAGTGCTTGTATTTATTTTAATGTTTGATCTATGCACATATTTTGATTAAGATCTGATCATCTTCAGTTATTGCATTGTCTGTCTGTCTGTCTGTCTGTCTGTCTGTCTGTCTGTCTGTCTAGACGGTCATCTCATTCTGAACGATACATAACCCCGATGAGTTAAAAGGTGCACTGTTGCATGTAGTTTTCACCAGATTTTTATTTTCTTTTATACATTTTGTAAACAAACAAAACTCTTGCATCGCTTGTGCTTTCACAATAAATTTGATTCTGAGCTTTTGAGAACTAATGGCCATTCGTGTACAGATTTCCTGTGGCTTCCAATGCTTTACATAATGTCAGTGTGGTCAAGGCACAGCCCTTTGATTCTCTCTGTCTCCGCTGTTCTTTTCGCTCTCCAGCTCTGCAGGATGTCCTTAGCTCAGGTGGAGAGTGCAGATGAGTAGATTAGATCCCATGTCATTGGATCACAGCAAGCCAAATCAATCCTGTGTGCTGGAGGAGTAAAACAGAGAGAATCGCAAAGCTCATCGATCGCCTCTGAAACAAATATGAATCATACATGCAGGAAAGCTCACACCCCATGCTGAAAAAGCTCTTTAAAAAATGTATCGAATATTTCTTGTCTTGTCTTGTTCCTCACCTTTAACACGATGAATTCTCTGTTGGAATTCATCGCCGCTCGTTGAAGGGCGAATCAGCTTTGTATGCGCTTTGTGAACAGTGTTGATGTGCAGTGGTGAACTTTTGAATATAGAAATGAAAGTTTTGGGGGTGAAACTCAGGTGAGCTTCTTATAAGTCAGCTGTGAGATGATCTCTATCAGAATGAATTAATTGTCTTTTGAATTACACATTTTACAGTTTTTCTGTACTACCAGCTTCACTTGGCCACCAATCGAGACCCATAATGCAACACTGCAGTACCACACATATTCACAAGAACATAACAAGGGAAAATGCAGTTGAATTACATAAATGACAGCTGTGATTTAAATGGAAAGGTTGAGGTTGACATTTCCTTTCTGACGAGATATGAAAAATTGTATGCATTTTTTGAGTGACAAGCTGCACTGCGGTTGTCTCAAACTGCTCTTTCCCTTCCTGTCATTTACTTTTTTTCCCCCCCTTCCAATGTCTAGACAGCAGAAGAAGGCAAACTGCACTTCAACAGCTATTCAGAGCCACCATAAACTGCCTTCAAATTTATAGCCTACGATATGTGGGAAAGGAAGCAAGGACAAGTTAAAGGGAGCCTATTTCCCAGAGAGCCCTGGAAACAAGCTCATCATCTTGGAATCCATTTGACCTTGGTTTGATGTAACCTGCACTAGGTAGCCCATTGAAATTGTAAAGATTGATGCGTTTGCGCTTGCTTATAGCTTTGTGCATCTCTAGCGTCAGGAGGCAAATAAAGCTGGAATGTCTGTAATGCATAACATGGCTGTCGCGGTCAAGACCAACTCTTTTGAGTCATTTGATCAGTACATATGTTCTCTGTTATTTTCACAGGGTCGAAGTATAACACTAATAATGGTAAAACTGAGAGGAAACGGCTGACAGAAAATAAGAGCGGAAAGATAGAAAGGATTCTGCTTCTTAGAGAAACGTCTTGAGAGAATGATGATACAAGCGACCCCTGCCTTCTTCCGAGGCTAATGTGTTTTTGAAGATTGCTAGGATGAATATCAAATGATGATGCAAGTTTTATGGAGACAGAGGCTCAAAGTGGCTGGCTTCTTTTAAACAGATTAAAGAGACAGAAGATGAGGGAGATGAGTGAGCTACTCGTACGGTTGTGCATCTAGGCAACACGCTCACAGCGGCCTTTACAATTGCCTTTCCTCTTGAAAGGTCCTCATTCATTCATCAGGCTATTCAAGCCTGTCTTGTTTGTACAATCCCCTTATTTTCTGAATCCGCCACATAACCCTTAAGGATAATATCCATCAACCAGATTAACTATCCTATCGAACATTACCTGACACTCACGCTGCAACACATTTTATAGAAAAGCCATATACTAAAGTTTGGGATACACACGTTTTCCTTTTTATTTTTTTATATTTTAAAGAGAATAATACTTTTATTCAGCATGGATGCTGGTGGTGGAAAAAAAATATGAGATGAGAGGAAAAATATATATAAAATAAATATTAAAATATAAAAAAATATTTATAAAAAAATATAAATCTCAATGCTTTTGCGTTCTCTTGTAAATGTTTTATGCTCTCCCGAGAAACTTTGCATTCACTCGCAAAACCTTTGCGTTTCCATGAGGAACTTTGCGTTCGCTCGCAAAACCTTTTGAGCGGAATGCAAAGGTTTTTTTCTTTTTTTAAGGAGAGAACGCAAAACATTTGCAAGAGAAAGCAAAACTTTTTCCTCCATCTCATTTTTTCCCCCTTCACCATGTCCCTTTTGGGGCTCCATAGCATTCAGTTGATTCAAAATTGTACAAAATATTTCTATTTTAAATAAATGCTCTTCTTTTAAACTTTCTATTCATCCTGATTTATTATTTCTGATCATGAGACACTGAAGACTGGAGTAAAATTCGAGATTAGAAAGAAATTGTTTATATTCAGATAGAAAACAGTTATATTAAATTATAATAATATTTCAAAGTATTGCTGTTTTTTACTGTATTTTGATCAAATATACTTTATAACCCTAATCCTAAATAAAATATTTTCTTTTTAACCAATTCAACTCGCGCGCCCCATCCGTGGGTCCAATATTGCATCATCAATAATCATTCAAAATATGCTGCAGAACTGAAGTGGTTAAGTAAGAGTGACTTATTAATGTAATTAATGTGACTATATAAGAACATTTGACTTGTTTTGGGGGAATATATTATAATTTTTATATATATATATATATAATATAATATAATATAATATAATATAATATAATATACGCAGCAGTCTTATCTCTGTTTTGTTGACAGTTTATCAGCATCCCTCCATCACCCCTTCTCCACTCTTTCTTTTTTTTTTTTCGTTCTAACCACTTACATACACGGGGGGTACTCTGGGTTCGGGACAAATTCTGACAGCACGCCAAAAATACATTTAAATTGACTCCCTATAAATTATATGTAGGTGTGAATTCATGAAATGGAGGTTTTAATGTAGGTTTTACAGATTAATGGAGGGACAAGATGGGAGACTAAGAGTATGTTAATCATTATCAAGCATTTCTGTGGATGGAAGTAGATATTTGAGGGGGGATAGTAGGTATTTCAGTGGGAGGAAACAGAGAAATAAAGAGGGACTAAGGGAGAGAGAGAACAGATACAAAACAATAGAAGATAAAAATAAACCCAAAGATGAAAATCTAATTATTCTAATTGGAAGAAACAGTTATGCTTTGAAGACTGATCCATGCTCAGCATTTAATATTTTTTTTTAACTTTTTCCCTGCCACCTGCAAACCCGGAGGCTGCGTTTTCAAACCGCTTTTCTAGGACCCTATGATTTAGTTGTTTAATTGATTCAGTTTAATTGATATATTGTCCTAACCAAGCCCTAGCCCTAAACCTACCCGTTTTAATTAATTAAGTTTAAAATAGCCATGCCTAAGTTAAAAATAAGGTGGGAACAGTTTGAGTCATGTCTCTTCTGTTGGAATAGGGTGATTGGGACACTTTTTGCCATTGAGTTGACTTGGAAAAAGTGTCCCATTCAACCTGAATTCACAGTTGGCTAGATGGCGCTGTCACAAAAACTAGGGTCCTAGAAATGCAGTCCTGAAACTGCGGCGGCCCTTAAAGTGCAGCCTCTGGTATTGCAGGCAGGTAATATTGGAAATTTCAGGCGTTTTCAGAAGTTTTCACTGTTATACAGTGTCTTATTACAGATATTCTGAAAGAGTAGTGAATCTCCTGATCAAAACACATGGAAAAAAGAAGCTGAAACCATCAATAGCAAATGTAAGCGGATGCATATGTAAAATTACGCGATCATCAACATTAAACCGCATATAAACCAAAACTGCCTAATATTACTGAATGAAATGTCAACCCAGGACAAGCTGTAGGACTGTGCAAGCATTAGAGGTGTTGATGGAATCTTCTCATTCTTTGATAAAAACCCGTTTTTATCAGCTTTTGCTCAAAATGTTGATTTTTAAAAAAATGAAATTTACCCACATTCAAGTGTTGATTAAAACAAAATAATAATCTTTTTTTTTTTTTTTTCAAAAGCAGAGGCACATTTTTGTGTACTTCAGGACAATAGAGACTAATGGATTGAAAAAAGCAACTTTTTAATTAAAGTCGCTATTGTCAGAAATGGAACAGCAGAGCTTAGAGTTTGTTTTTCTCATTTCTCCACAGGAGCTCAAGGATTCAGAAGCCATACGGCCGTTGTGTTTAAAGATTTATTGTGTGTGGAGTTTGAAATGCTTCCTATTGCTATCGTGTCGCTATAAAGCCGCCAGGTGCTGGCATGTTTGCAGAGACGTGGGGAGATTGTTCCTTTGTATGTCTCCTGTGTGGATCTCAGTGGACATTGGCGTAGGAGAGGATCGGGAAAGGGGGACAGAGAGCGATTGAGCTAAGAGGATCGATCCCTCACTGCGTGCGTCAGACCGCATGTTATTTTTACACCTGTCAGGTACAATGCCCAGGTACGGTTTGTGCCAAGTAGGAAGTACCGGTGGCCATGGAGACTGTCACTAAATCTAGGGCACGGTTTTGAATGTGTGTGATCTTGTGAAGCGGCCATGCTATCATTCTTGCACACGCTAGAAAAACAGTCCAAGCAATAAGCTACAAATCATCCAACCCGTAAACAGCACTGCATCATGGAAAGCACACACCTCATCCATATAACTCTAACCTGAAAGATTTAGAGTGCTTTAGCATATGCAGAAACTCAATCTGTAGCATTGCCATCCCATCCATCTCATTTGCCTTTCTTCCTCACCACTCTGTCTTGAGTCTCGTTTTCTCATTTTCAGTGTAATCCTGAATATTTATACTCTATATTTAGGTGTGAAAAATGCTTCTCTCCACCAGTGCTGGAGAAGCTGCTTTGAAACTGTAGTTCGCCAAGCTACAGACTACTTCAGCTACAGTCAAGCAATTGTTTTGTAAAAGACTCAACATTTTTAACGTAATTAAATCAGAAAGATTGTTGGTCAAACAAACAGGTAGCCCTGCCCAAAACTAAGACAAAAGACATCTTCTGCACTCCTGATATTTATGGTTTCTTGATTGAAGAACCTTTAACATTCTTGGAACCTTTCCACTCCACAAAAAGGTCTTTAGAGTAAAAAAAAAAAAAAAAAAAGGTTATTTAGATTATTAAAATGTTTTTTACCCTAAGAAAAAATGGGTTATTCTGTTTGCCTGCTGTTAACTACAATTATGATTAAAAATACACTGCAAAAATGATTTTCTTACTTAGTATCTGTCTTGTTTCCAGTGCAAATATCCAAAAATTCTTAAATAATTTTTTTTTTCTTCAGAAAACAAGTACAATTTTCTGCCAATGGGGTAAGAAAAATAATCTTCCTTTTCATTTGAATAAGGTTTATTTTTCTTACCCCATTGGCACATCATTTTGCTTGTTTTAAGCAAAAACTCACTTAATTTTTCCTCAAATTCAAATTACTCAATTTGCTCAAGAAGTTAATGCTGGTTTAGCATTTTGTTGCGTATGGGACGGCATAGCCACAGACCAGTCAGGGTGCCCATGCTGACCCCTGTCCACTGCCGAAAGAGCCAGCAGTGGACACGTGAGCATCAGAACTGGACCACGGAGCAATGGAAGAAGGTGGCCTGGTCTGATGAATCACGTTTTCTTTTACATCACGTGGATGGCCGGATGCATGTGTGTCACTTACCTGGGGAACACATGGCACCAGGATGCACTGGGAATCAGGCAAGCCAGCGGAGGCAGTGTGATACTTTGGGCAATGTTCTGCTGGGAAACCTTGGGTCCTGCCATCCATGTGGATGTTACTTTGACACCTATCTAAGCATTGTCGTGGACCATGTACACCTTTTCATGGAAACGGTATTCCCTGGTGGCTGTGTCCTCTTTCAGCAGGATAACGTGCCCTGCCACAAAGCAAAAATGGTTCAGGAATGGTTTGAGGAGCACAACGAGTTTGAGGTGTTGACTTGACTCTAAATTCTCCAGATCTCAATCCAGTCGAGCATCTGTGGGATGTGTTGAACAAACAAGTCTGATTCATGAAGGCCCCACCTCGCAATTTACAGGAATTAAAGGATCTGCTGCTAACATCTTGGTGCCAGATACCACAGCACACCTTCATGGGTCTAGTAGAGTCCATGCCTTGACGGGTCAGGGCTGTTTTGGCAACAAAAGGGGGACCAACACAATATTAGGTCATAATGTTGCCTGATCAGTGTATACTGTATGTATACCATTTTTTACTTCTTTAATATTTAGCAATTTATTTACATTTCTCCACTTTTCTTTCCATCATTTTTCTCTCTCTTTTGGCCTGTTCATTTTATGCTGTAGACACAACGTCAGTCATTGAGTTCACTCCGAGATAGCATCTTGCTGTCTGCTCGTATTGAAGGAAATGAATGTTTTATGGCAGGTCAGGGCTTCACCGTCTGCCTCGACGATTTGTCTTCAGCCGACCAGAGCTGATGGAACATCAGAGCCAAAATTATTGGTCCAATATGACAATCAGGATATCTGGCAGAGGATGGAGCGGGCGGTCTTAGCCAGCAGCAGACTGGACATGTCTGACGCTCAGTGACATCTTCTGACTTCAGCTGTCTCAAAGTCATCCACACACTCCTAACCAGACCGGGCACCTTCTATTTCCCAGAATGCTTTTCAGGCCATATTTCATATTGTTACATTCTGCTAATTTGACTCCACTTTGTTTTAGGTTTTTTTTATTTAATATTGTCATAATATTGTACAGCTCTGTGAATCACGCATTGGAGATTTTGAAGATATACTGCTTGGTATGAAATAGTATTGATCATATCGTCTGTTTTGACACTTGCTTTGAAGACCGCTACCACGCATATAAACAGATTAGATTGATCAAAGGACAAGCACTAACTGGGATGTCTCATTAGGTGCTTTGAATCAGTAGATGAAAAAATAAATCTTTATTAGTTGGCTGTTATGAATGTTCAATATATGAGGTGGGGTGTTTTATCACCGCCAAATCAAGCTGGTGTGGGTGAAAGTGAATTGAGTTTTTTATGGCATATTACTTTTTTTTTTTTTCTCTTTTTTTCAGCTTTCAGTGACTGTCCGATGTGATTTAAACACCAAACTGGCGATTGTTGGCCAGCCTTTTCTTTCTTCTTTCTTTCTTTCTTTCTTTGGCATATGTAATATTTATAATATTAGCATTTTAGTATTAGTATAGTATTTAGATTGGACCAGTGTATATGTGTGCGTATATATTTTTCTTTCAAACTCCCATTTTTTTACACTAATAGTTTAGGGTCTGTACGATTCTTTTTACACATTTTATTCAGCAAGGCTTGATCATCAGTGACAGTAAAGACATGTACAATGATACACAAGTTTCTATTTCAAATAAATCTTGTTCTTTTAAACTTTCTATTTATCAAAGTTTTCCACTAAATTATTAAGCAGCGACTGTTTTCAACATTGATAATAATAATAAGAAGAAATGTTTCTAAGAAATGATCAGAAAATCTGCATATTAGAATAATCTCTGAAGGATTATGTGACACTGAAGCCTGGAATAATGCCTGCTAAATTACATTTTAAAATACATTTCCGTTTTATTAAAATATTAACAGTTTTTTTTTTTTTTTGTAATAAACTTTACAATATTTAAATTTTTACTGTATTTTTGAGTCGACTTGCGCTAAAAGAGTAACCCCTGACATGCATGACGTGTTGACGAATGCAGAAGCGCAGAGGATAGAGCAAAACAAAACACCGGTCATGAATTAGAGTCTAAAACGAGAGTTTTAAAGAGAAATGGCGGAGGATTTCGATATAAGAGAAGAGGGGCTTGAGTTTGTTGCTCCTATACATCGCGTCAGGGGTTACTCTTTTAGCGCAAGTCGACTTGCGTACCGCTGACCGCCGGAAGCTAGTTATTTTAGTCTATAAAGTTTTAAATATGGATATTTTTCTTACACAAATGCACCACTTTGCTTCAGAAGGCCTTTATTAACTCCCCGGAGCCGTGTGGAGCAGTTATATGATGGATAGATACACTTTTATTGACTTCAAAAATGACATAACCATTCACTGCCATTATAAAGCTTTGAAGAGCCAGGACATTTTTAATATAACTGCGATTTTATTTGTCTGAAAGAAGAATGTCATATATATATATATACATACATATATATACCTAGGATGACTTGAGGGTGAGTAAATCATGGTCTAATTTTCATTTTTGGGTAAACTATCCCTTTAAGAGACTTCTTTCAAAAGCATCAAAACGGCTGTGTACACTTTACTGTTTATTTAAAGAAATCTATGCCAATGTCCTGTTGCTCTTATTGGTGTTGCTTCCCCTGACACAATTTCACATTCTTAAAGTCTAGTGTGACCAGAACAGACCACACTTTGGGGCCATTTACACAACACCGCTTTCAACAAAAAAAAAAAAAAAAAAAAAAAAACCTGTATACACTCGTTAATTTACATGACAACGTTGTTTTGAGGGCATGAAAACGCAATTGTTTGATTCAAAGTGCAAGTTTTTGAAAACGATACTGTTATCGTCTACAAAAACGTGAATTTGTGAAGACGGTCATGTCATGTGCATGCGTATTACATGTTCAGTCTATAGTTTTTCTTTACAAAGTGACATTGCCAACTACTGGCCTGGCATGCATAATACAGCGTTTCAGTTTTGTGGAATCTTGTGAACGGGGATCATTTTGACAACATTTTCGTCTGTACTCGAAAAATGCAAAGGAAAAACTTTTCTGATTTTAGTACGTCATTGTTGTGTAAACATTGCCTTTCACAACCACTGCCTTGACTACATGTTCCCCACTGATGTCCAGACTGTTCCTGTCAGTGTGATGGGAATTGATGGCTGAATTCTAGAAAAGGTAAGAGGGGAAGAGACAAGGCCGAGCAAGAGAGAGACAGAGAGAGAGAGACAGGGTTATGATGGCTGATGATGAAAGGTAGATAAACACATCGTTTAGGCGGCAGAAAAACAAGACATTTGCAGAAGCAACATCTCTAAGGAGACTGTCTGCTCTTACGGTCAGTGTTTTATTTCACCTCTCTGCAGTCCTGGACATAAACACGGGTTTCAAGTATGCTGTTTATTGCTGTTTTCCACAGTAGAGCACTCCAAAGGGGAAAAAAAAAGATTGCACACTTGAATGTTGCAGATATATGCTGTGATGTCTGGGCTTTTCCTGTTAGTATGATGGGCTATAAAAGGTCTAAATGAATACTATTTCACCATGACCTCTGAATGACCTCCCATTAAAACAGATGCACATCTGTGCATTTGACTGACTCTCCGACCACTGACTCTGATGCATGGATGTCAGCTGCCTGTTTATGTGTGAATATGCTGCAGTGTCCCTAGAATGTAAATAGTCACAAACACACAGCTGTCTCTTCTAGTTATTTATAGTCACGCAAACACACATTTCTGACTTTTTATAGCATCCAATGTAGTTAGCAAACATTTGTCCACACATTTACTTTCTTTACGTTCACACCTCAGCAGAGATAGTTCTGTTATAGTGTTATTGAAGAAAATGATACTTTTATTTAGCAAGAATGTATTAAATTGATCAAAAGTGACTGTATGTATGTATGTATGCTGTTCTTTTGAACTTTCTATTCAATAAATAATCCTGAAAAAGTATAGTTTAAGCACAACTGCTTTCGACAGATAATAATAAGAAATGTTTTGGCATCACATAAATAAATGACATTTTATTAAATACAGAAAACAGTTATTTTACATTGTAATAGTATTATGTTTGGTAACACTTTATTTTAAGGTGACGTAGTTACACATTACTACATGTACTTACTATAGTAATAACAATAAATTATGCATAATTACACGTAAATAACCCTGACTGTATCTCTATAATAAGTGCATGTAGTTAATTAATATTACTTAGTAATTATTTGAGTAAGTAAAATGTAATGGTTACACTATATTTTATGGTGTTATTGTTATGTAAGTACTGAGTAATATTAATTAACTGCATGTACTTACTATAGGGTTATGGTAGGATTAGGGTTTGGTTGAGGGTTAGTTGCATGTAATTATGCATAATTTACTGTTATTACTATGGTAAGTGCATGTAACATGTAACAAGGACACTGTAAAATAACATGTTACCAAATAAGGCGTAACCATTTAAATGTTAGTACATATTAGTTAAAGATACCTAGTATAAAGTGGGACCAAATTTCAAAACCTGGCAATTATGAATTCCTCACTCAAATGGCATTGTTCCATAGTTTCCATGACAGTGTGTCTCATGTGGTCTCCTCTGGTTATGCCACATGCCCTGTTTGTAGTGTGAACAGTTCAATCTCTGAGATGGAAATCATCCAAGCCTCCCTTGAGCTGACCTGCTGAAAATATTTGAAATTGGTTAGTTTTGTTAAAGATGAAGTGTGTAATTTCCGTGTCTCTAATGGAAACAAATGATATTTGGCAAAAAATAATGAAGCTTACAATTATGTTTCCCCCCAAACACTGCCATTCCGACAGTCAGCCGAACAGATACTCACAGCATTGGCTGAGCCAGCGTTGCTAGTTAGGATGCTCAAATACACAGAGAAATAGTAGATATAAAAGGTCTACTATGCCCTGTTAAAGAGGATGTAATTTATTTATTTATTTATTGTAAATTTTCAACTTTCGTTAGTGTTTAAAGCCCCAGTGAACCGGAAGTAGCAAGTGAGTTTTCTTCAGTGCTGTGACGTATTTCCAAGTGAAAGGGAATATTGAATAGAGGGCAGGGTTTTACTGCAGCGCTCCTCCTCTCCATCTCGCGCTCATAGCAGACTAACGGTTGGAGGGGAGTGGTTACGCATTTTCAAACCTAAGCCGTCAAACTGACATCATCTGAGAAGGAACGCCGTTTCCAGACCGGAAGTTACTTTTCAGATTTTGATTAAACGCAAAAAACAATTTTTTTTCTGTGTATTAACTTTTTACAGACTAATTAATTGTTCACCCTAAGACCTTTAATATGTGCTAACAAAGTAAAAAAGGTCTTTGAGGACTTTAATGTTGCTGTTGGTGCATGTTAAAAGTCTGAAAAGTTACAGAGCACAAAGTCTCTCCAAAGGGAGTTCTTCTCTATATCAGTGTCACCAGGGCCTGAAATTAACACCCCACGATGAATTGAATTGAATTTTGCAATTGGCGGGTAACACTGACAATCTACCTGCCACATTGGCAGGTACCCAATGAGAATTGAGGGGGATTCATTAGGCAGTTTGAGAGGATGCGACTGCTGTTTCGGAACATTTATGCGATCTGAAAGATGAGACCCTCATCTGACTACGTTAGGATGTGCGAGTTAAACTGTTGGTGAGATGGGATGAGATAATGCAACGCTGACGTAAGTTACAGTACAGTGAAAGTTTCACAGGTGTGTGTGCTGAGAGTTGGTAACTTTACCAGTAATAATAATATTAATTTAGTTCTCTTAAACGGTTCCTGAACGCTGTAAATACCAGCTACCAGGACCTGTCTACGTGACTAAATCAGCCTTTAACACAACCACGTGTGATGTTTACATACGAGCCGCGGTAACGTTAGGTCTATTTACGGTCTAACGTTATATGTGTGGACTCAGATGTTGCCGCTCGCGCAGGCTCTCGGGGAGAAATCGAAACAAATGAGCGCCTCTCACACAGAAAGAAACACGGTTAACATAAGCGGTTAAAAGTACAAATTATGGTTTTTATATGTATAAAATATGATACAGTTAAGCAACATCACACACGAGTGCTGTTTTCCTGAATAGTCTACCATCACGACTGAATTTCATATGACAGTTCCCTAAACAATTAATTAACATGAAGTCACTTACATTTTAGATGCAGTATTTACTGTTTTTGTTCGATTTCAGCTCGAAATAGTTCCAAATAAAGATCACAGCAGAACCATAACGCATCTTACAGCAACAGTGTTACTGAACGATTCAGCGTTTTGAATGAATCGGTTGAATCAAAGATTCAATAACCTATTCGTAAACGACTGCCTCATTCTTGAGTGAATCAGCCGTTTCAACGAACCGACTCAATGATTCACTCATTAAGACGGCCACCTGCCGCCACCTACTGGTGGTTAAGTTTCATGTTTAAACATTCTTTCCCACATTTATTTTTTGTATATTAAAAAAAATGTCATAACATTTTTTAATGCAGTTGTAATTTTTTCAGTGTGAATTATTTAATTTGATTGGTAAGAGCCCTATAGCATCTTACTCTAATTTAATGTATAGATCAAATTTAAAAACTGGCAGGTAAAAAGTCACTGTGGGAGGTGGTCAAAAAAGTTAATTTCAGGCCCTGAGTGTCACTGTGTCTGAACTCCCTGAAACGCTTTGTAGTCTTGAGTTTTCTTCCAGGAACGTGTCAGTTATGGTAAAGGGCTTGGCTTTTCCGAAACACACTGAAGTGGTTGATCAATCACAACACACTAGTCCATCTGACCAACCAGAGCACATTGCACTTTTTGGAAGGAGGGGCTTCATAGAGACTAAACATTTCACCTGTTACTGACAGACTGGGAAGAGAGGAGCTGCAACAGTGTCAAATATGTGAACAAATAAGGGTTTTTGAGCATTCAAGCATCAAAATCTATTCTATAGACCCCAAGATCAAAATCAAGACTTTGAAAAAGGGCATATGACCTCTTTAAATCTTGTGTAAAAACTTGAATGTAAAAAAAGAAAGAATGACAAGTCATATCACTTTTGCACCTTTAAAGTAAAAATTACAACCTACGCAAAGCCACTGAAAACCAACGTAACATTTCAGATAATTTTTTTTTTACAAATAAAACCTTAAAATAATCTACTGGCATATAAACCTTTAAAAATATAGTTATCCAGGGCTACAGACGAACATCAAGTTCTACAGATGGTGGCACAAGCATCTGATTTGGTAGCACTGGGGGGATTTTTAATCATAAAGATAATTTAAAATGTATTCATAAAATTGCTATGGTTTTGAATTAATAAGTGCAGTTACTCATAATATTAAATGTTTGTTTATTGAAAATTTGACAGTAAAGCACTGAGCTTGAATACGTTTTATTTTATTTTTTTTCATATAGCCTATTAGGATGTGGATTTGTTTATTAATGTAAATGTTGCCAGCCAATAGCCTATTGTAAACTTAACTTAAACTTGGGGTCTTTTATTCTCGACTGTGGCCAAAAGGACACAGCATTAAACATAGCTTCGGCTTTTGGGGTTGGAGATGCATTAGGTTACAGAACAGACAAACATTTTTAGAAATAAAAATAAAATAAGAATTGGTTTCCACTCTCCAAGTTAAAACACTCAATGTGACATTTAAATACAACAAAAAGGCAGAAAGACAACGGTAATGGCCTTTACACCCCTGAAATTAAAACATCGTTCCACACATAAGGCCATATGCATCATTCAAACGATCATTGAATTGTCACAGTAGTAGCTTTATCACAGATTGGTATTGAATTTTAAACAATAACTCAACACAAATCAAGGTTACATACGTTTCAAAATATAAAATGGTCAAAATGCACATTCATGCTTCAACATACCACAATAATCACTCACCCTGGATTACAATCCGGATCTCACAGATGGCCTATTCAGCATTATTTCTCCCCTCTGAATTTAACAGGAAAGACATTACTGAACTATTACACAATAAACAGTTTTTCCCACTTTATGTGCAATATAATTTTCATAACATTATATTATAACACTTACGCTCTTGATTCATAACTCGATGAACTTGAGGCACGAACAAACTCTCCACGTGAGCTCACAATCAATCCTCATCAATTGTTGCAAATCACAAAACAATCAAGTCCCCGATGGAATACTTTTTCTTTTGGCATTTTATCACTTATATCTCAAACTCACAAGCGATGCAGCACACTTGTCTAAGCGCTACTTCCTCTCCCGAGACTAAGGCCCTGTCCCAAATGGCACTTTTGGTCTTGTGGACCTACAATGGCCGCTGTGTGCACGTCACAAGACTGTAGGGTGTCCCATTCATCATTTAAGCTTAAGGAAGGGTGCTCGTGAGCGCCCCCTTTGCGGTTGCTATGCGCCCTCGATGTGCACTTCAGCTGAGCCCGCAAGTTCGTGAGCAACGCAGAGGACTTCTACCCGGCAGTCAAAACGGCATTACGTCGTGAAAGTGCGGACTTAGAGGAAGATCGTGAGGGTTTAGTCTGCCATTTGAGACGGGGCCTAACTCTCAGACGTGATCTTGACTGGCTGAGACCTTAAAGGGCCAGTGTCATAATGCGATTACACGGAACAGGTTATCAGTGTATATATTGTAAATGTATTCCTAATTATGTATGATGTTGATCTGAAATAGACATTTACATTTCTGGTCATCTCCCTCCCCCGCCCACCCCCGGTTACATAAAAAAAAAATTAAAAAAATTGTAACTAGTACATTACTATATAACAACAGGAAGAAAGTGGAAATGGCTGAAAGTGGAAAAGTCAGTAAAGGCTCCTCTGCCGCCATCTATACTGGTGCCACTTTTTTTTTATTTTTTTTATAAAAGTATTTGTTTGCCAAGAAGTTTTACCTTTTAAACTTTGTTTTACAATCATCACATAAAAAAATGATTTATACAAAAAAAAAAATGGATTTAGAATTATATACGACGTGAATTACAGACATGATTCAATGTGAAGTGACAAAAGAAAGAACGACTCTGATTCGGAGGTGAGGTTAACTAAAAGACCCAGCTAAGCAATTAATAAATCATTTCTTTCTTAAAGTTTGGCCGTGGCTGCATTAGCTTATAATACATTTTTTTCTCCAAATGTGATCAACGTTTGCATAAGTACTAGATGCGTTGGGGAATTTAACGTGACATTTTAATCATATTCTGCTGAACAAAATGACTTGAAAAAGGATTTGTTAATTTTGCTGAACGAGATTCAAAGATCCGAGTCTGTAAAATGATCTGAACTTCTCACTGCAATGCGTCGCTAAACATTGTTTGTAGGTCTATCCAATTGAGTGCAGAGGTGTTTTCAGAGGCGTTTTCTTCCCTGGTTCGGTTGAAACGCGCCCCATAATCACAGCCCAATGGAGCAGTATCAGACTCATATTCTGACTAGAATTGTGTATGACGACGTCAGGCTAAAGCTTAACACTACATCTCGCTGCGATGTTGTTTATGTAGCGCTGTGTAATAACATGTCACATGCTCGAGATCAGACCACGAGTACCTATTCTGAGCTCAAACAGCTCAAACGAGTAGCGTGCTTTGGTTTCACTTTCGTTTGCCGTTTGATGTTTCTCATATGTAACAGAAGTGGCAGCTCTTATCAGTTGGGCAATGTGATGGTGGTACCAGTGCGACCTCTAACAAAATGTAGTCGCACTGGCAGGAAAAAAGGTTGCAAAGGTTGCTTTAAAATAGATTTCTAATGTCAGCATCTCTCAGCAAAGGCCATAGTATGTATTTTTCAGACAGTGCATTAATGTCCAAGTTAACATCACATAGTCATTTCCGCAATAATGGCTAGTTTTACCAAATTATATCAGTTGTTATTCTAAGGGATAGGTTGGATAAGTTCATATCATAGTGCTCAAACAAAAGGCAACCATGTTTGAATGCCAATGGACTGACTGCTCTACATACATATTTACTTTATATAGTTTAAAGAGCATATTCGCTACATTTTTTTAAATGCATGTTGCAGGC
This sequence comes from Paracanthobrama guichenoti, assembly GCA_018749465.1. NCBI lineage: Eukaryota > Metazoa > Chordata > Actinopteri > Cypriniformes > Gobionidae > Paracanthobrama > Paracanthobrama guichenoti. The sequence continues at coordinate 29,071,194 of CM031961.1, read as the reverse complement.
AGAGTTAAATCAGATGGCCAGTATGTACGCCTTAAGTAAGGACAGATACTTCTCTTAGCAGGATATATTGCAAGCCTGCACACACTAATCAAATGCTGGCCGAGAGGCTTCAAACAGCTTTACCGCAACCTGTCTGTAAGACAGAGAGTGACCTCAGTGACTGGAGACATGGATAGTTTGTAAAATCACAGTGAGAGAGGTTGGTTTTCTTACATTCTTTCTTTCGGAGAAGAAAAGCGATGTGAGTCATAAAGGGACTCTGATTGTGAAAGGTTTTAAATGTGGAGTGGCACAAACAGGTCTGAGAAGTGCCTTAAAATCCATCCATCCATCCATCCATACATCCATACATCCATCCATACATATTAAATTTAGGGTTACACTTAATTTGAATCCACATTTCGTCCGCACATGCCAACTAACTAGTATTAGTAGACTCTTGGTAGATTGTTATGGTTATGGTTAGGTGTTAGGGTTCGGTTAGTAGAACAAGTTGGCGTACTTCTAGTCAGTAGAATGTCTGTTGGGGAAGCATCAAAATAAAGTTTTAGCAGATACAACCCTCTATGCACAGCACACCTTGGCAATAGAATCACCATTGGCTGGTTTTGTTTTGTTTTGTTTACACACCAGACTGATCTTTGTCATTTTAACTGAACTTAGGACTGGTGGTGGTGCTTAAGATATTGTTGGTCATTTCATTTTCTGTAAAAAAAAAAAAAAAAAAAAAAATGATAATAGTAATAGATAATAGTAATTACTACTAACTCTACTACTAATAACAATATACACTCACCTAAAGGATTATTAGGAACACCATACTAATACTGTGTTTGACCCCCTTTCACCTTCAGAACTGCCTTAATTCTACGTGGCATTGATTTAACAAGGTGCTGAAAGCATTCTTTAGAATTGTTGGCCCATATTGATAGGATAGCATCTTGCAGTTGATGGAGATTTGTGGGATGCACATCCAGGGCCCGAAGCTCCCGTTCCACCACATCCCAAAGATGCTCTATTGGGTTGAGATCTGGTGACTGTGCGGGCCATTTTAGTACAGTGAACTCATTGCCATGTTCAAGAAACCAATTTGAAATGATTCGAGCTTTGTGACATGGTGCATTATCCTGCTGGAAGTAACCATCAGAGAATGGGTACATGGTGGTCATAAAGGGATGGACATGGTCTGAAACAATGCTCAGGTAGGTCGTGGCATTTAAACGATGCCCAATTGGCACTAAGGGGCCTAAAGTGTGCCAAGAAAACATCCCCCACACCATTACACCACCACCACCACCACCAGCCTGCACAGTGGTAACAAGGTATGATGGATCCATGTTCTCATTCTGTTTATGCCAAATTCTGACTCTACCATCTGAATGTCTCAACAGAAATCGAAACTCATCAGATCAGGCAACATTTTTCCAGTCTTCAACTGTCCAATTTTGGTGAGCTCATGCAAATTGTAGCCTCTTTTTCCTATTTGTAGTGGAGATGAGTGGTACCCGGTGGGGTCTTCTGCTGTTGTAGCCCATCCGCCTCAAGGTTGTGCGTGTTGTGGCTTCACAAATGCTTTGCTGCATACCTCGGTTGTAACAAGTGGTTATTTCAGTCAAAGTTGCTCTTCTATCAGCTTGAATCAGTCAGCCCATTCTCTGACCTCTAGCATCAACAAGGCATTTTCGCCCACAGGACTGCCGCATACTGGATGTTTTTCCCTTTTCACACCATTCTTTGTAAACCCTAGAAATGGTTGTGCGTGAAAATCCCAGTAACTGAGCAGATTGTGAAATACTCAGACCAGCCCGTCTGGCACCAACAACCATGCCACATTCAAAATTGCTTAAATTCACCTTTCTTTCCCATTCTGACATTCAGTTTGGAGTTCAGGAGATTGTCTTGACCAGGACCACACCCCTAAATGCATTGAAGCAACTGCCATGTGATTGGTTGATTAGATAATTGCATTAATGAGAAATTGAACAGGTGTTCCTAATAATCCTTTAGGTGAGTGTACAATGCACTAAGGGTTGAGTTGCTGGGTTCATGAATATTAATCATGTTGTCAGCGTTCACTCAAACTGATCTGCTGAAATCAAAACAGGGACAGTAATAGATTAGCGCCAGCCAATGAGATTGCCGTTTGCACATTAGTTCCGCCCACTACTGGAGAAACCAGCTTATCTTCTGCTTGTTCTTAAAAGCTGAATAATTCCAAATGAACAGAATTTTGACAGAAAAATGCAACAAAGAATATCATTTAGCACATCAATTTCTGCGTGGTATGTAAGACACACACTCTCTCTCTCTCTCTCTCTCTCTCTCTCTCTCTCTCTCTCTCTCTCTGTGTTTCTCTCTCTTTGCGTGTGTGTGTGAGAAACACAGCTAGCACTCTCAGCAAAGTGATGGCGAGTCGTGCGCCTTCACACTAGTTTACGGTACATCAAATACAGGTATGCTCGCATCCATTGAGCTGAATTGAAAGACGGAGACGAGAGTGAAACTCTCAGGCGCTCAGTCAGAGTGTTCAGCGAGTGAAAATATATCTTTGCTAAACTTATACTTAGCCTCTAACACTGGAGAGTAAAATCTAAGAATTTATTAGCCAGTGGCTAATGATAGACATTATTTAGTCGCCCAGAGTGAAGATTTAGTCGCATATACAAGTGATTTACTTGCATTGTAGAGGGTTGAGATATTAAAGTCTACTAATACTCTAATGAGAGTTACAAAGTAGGGATAAATCCATCTGCACTTTCTAACTTCAGCTAATGCAGTATTAAACCTTTTATTAATGTGATTAAATGTTGGAAACCATTAAGGCCAAAAAATAAATTATTTGTCCATGTTCCAGGAAGGACCGACAAAATAGTATTTAAAATGGCAGTGCACAAGCTTTGGAGGTGAAAACTGTAAGTCAAAATAGGAGACAAACAAAGAATACGAAAGAGTAACATGGAAAGAGGCAGACCTGCAAACTGAAAGGCCATTTACTCCTTCAGAGAGCTCAGCGGTGTGTGTGTGTGTGTAGAAAGCCTATCAAAGACTAAGTCGTCAAACAGTTCAGTCCTTTTGTGATGTAGTGTATTATTTCTGATGCACTGTCAAGTCCAACAGGAGCAGTTAATATTGATCGTACACGTTTACAACCATGCACGCACATACGCACACACCTTTACTTTGGGAAAGAAAACAAAATAACCACACTGAAGAGTTTTCCTCACTTTATTTGACTGAAATGAGTCAACAAAGGGCCTATAGTATATCCTCATAACCTGTATCATGATACATACAATTCATTCAAGCCTTATATATTATTTCTCATTTCTATCATCTACTGTATACACTACTTTGTTTTGTTCAGATCGTCTGCGGCCCCCAAGAGATTTTTGTATTTCTGTTCACTATTTTGAAGTGCTGTTGAATGAGGAAGTCATTCATATGATAATCTTTTTCCAGTGAACTTCAAACCTTTCCACATGCCTAACAGCACACTCTGTGCATATGGCTTTTACCTGTAAATCCTCTCAATTAGAGGATAAAAAGGACTTCGTAGTGTTTGAAGGACCCTCATTTGTCTGAATATGACCCTCCTTGAGTATTGCTGCAGCTTATGTTTAACAGGCTTTTGGATTTGGGGTTGAACGCAATGATTTACCTAGTATATAATATAGAGATTAGACGTCTGAGATTGTTCAATTGGAGTGTTCACGTTCAAGCTGAATTTTATAGTGAAATGCCCTGAAGCTAATAATTTTTCCACCGTTTTTAATTGTAGTTATCATTTTTGTCTTTTGACCATTTGAATCTGGCAATGGAGATGTGGGTGTTTATGTTTCTTTGCATAAGGCAAATGTTGACTCTCAACTAGATCAACTACCTTAATGGATAACTAATAAAATTTAGTAGAAATGAAATTCCTGCATGTGTTTAACTCAAAGACTCTCTGACAGGTCCGACTGGTCGATTATGTTTTATTCATGGGTTGGTGTTCATGTAATCTAAGTGAGGGCATGTAGGAAGGTAGACAGGTTTGACATGCTGTCTATATAGAAGGGCTTGAACATGTTCTCTCTGGACCTACAGTAACTATGGCCAGATGGGCCGGGGAAGAGATACGGGAGTTGCTGAAAGAGTGAGGTGTGTACCCTTATCGCTGAGATTGGCAGGATTATGGAAACATGCTTCTACCAACCTTTCATTTGAAAGAATAGCGGTCACCCAAAAAGAAAAAAAAGAAAAACACCTTATCAGCATGAAATTTCATGTTTGTTCAGGCAGGGTTACACAGGTTTGTGCTGTCTGGACCAGCAATGTCGTTGGTTCTGGTACAACATTCACAATTTAGGTTTAGGGTTAATTAGCAAATCTAAAAACGATGATCCATGTTTAATACTGCACGTTATGATGCTGTGATGCCTATTTTCCTGTAGCATGATTGATTTCTGCATGAAATTCATGTATTTTCTGAAGGTATGTCACTTTGTGAAAGCACTACGCGCCTATAGACTGAACACATAATACCCATAAGCATGATGTCACCATTTTCACAAATGTGTGTTTTTGTAGTTTACATGGATACAATAACAGTATTGCTTTTAAAAAACTTGCACTTTGAATCCAGTTTTGGACCTAAAGTGCATGCATTGTTTTTTGTTTTTACATTTGACCTCAAAATCTTTGGATTCAATCTTTTGATGAAAACAATCTTATACAATCATAATTTAGTCCACTTGAATGTTTCGTAAACTCGACATTCAGCTCACATTCGAGATCTGCCTCAATCCAATTAACAACCGATGGATAGAATCAAATTCCTGCCATGCTTTTTTTTTTTTTTTCAATAACCTATTCCTTCCAATCCAATCCATGTATGTCACAATATGGAATAAAATATCTGTCCCTACTTCAGTTGCATCACTAATTGATTTAGACAAAATAGTATAGAATTTGTATATCGAAGTTATGGTTAACTCAGGATATAGTCTTGTTGTTTAAACCCTTTCCAAAACATAACATATTCTGTAATGTTAGTCTTGATTTTGAGGGTTATATAAACATTTGTTGCATGAAGCTTATGTACTTATTCACCCTTTCACTCTGCAACAGCTTGAAATATTTTATATTTCAGGGAAGGCAAGAAGACTTGAGTAGAACGTGTCACTGGTGTCAAAATGAAACGCCTAAATAAATACACAAATATATGCACACTTACACCACGCACCGCAGTGACTGTGCATATGCTTGTAAGTTCTTATCTTGCATCCACACACTCCCATTGAAGGAATCGACTGGGATACTCACACACACACACACATTCACATGGTTTCACACCGTTAGCATCACATCACAACCACGTAATCCATCTCTCGCACACATGCACACCTACACGCTCCGACACATTTGGATTTGTCTCTCTTTGGGTCTCCCACAAAGCACGGCTCTCTGCATGGATGAAATCTGTCTTTCCCCAACACCGCTGTGATCATGCCTTACGCATCTTTGTTTTTACTTCTCTGTCTTTTTTCCTTGCATGTTTTGCAGCTCGTTTCTTTTTCTCTCTCTTGCTTCCTCTCTCATATTTGTGTCTAAATCCTGGCCTTGCAAACAACAAAGAACGACTTTGGCTCAAACTGGCAATCCACCAAATCCTCTTTCTTAGCTTCAGTCTTTGTCGGAATAAAAAGGTTTTACTCAACTCTCTCTTTTTTTTTTCTCCACCCTCTTTTTCTATCTATCTCTCTCTTTCTCTATATCTACTGTAAATTGCCATCCAAATCATTTGGCTCTTATTAAGGCATGTTTACAGAAAGGCCTTGCAGATATTTCTTACCTTCATACCTGATTTCCCCCTGCAGTAGCCAGGAAGGTAGAGTACTAGTGTGCCACTGCAGTCTCAGATAAGGAAGTAAGTATGGTAATGGAGAAGGCTTGCTGGGAGAATAGAAAAAGAGTCTTGCTTGAGCCACTAACTGCAAGTGTCCAATGGATGTGAAATTGTAGTGGTAGGTATGTAGGTAGCAGTGTAGAGCCCTGTTTAACGCTTCTAAAACAGTTACTTCTAGTCCTTGATTCTGATTGGTCAATAGCTGTGTTTTATTTAATGATAAAACACGCTGGCCGTTTCACCGAACGTTTCTGTGTATCACTACACAACACCCTAAGGGCTCTATTATATACCCGGCGCAATGCGACGCCAGGCGCATTGTTTTTTGCTAGTTTCAGCCCGATGCAGTTATCATTTTCACATCCAGCGCCACGTTGTTTAAATGGCAAATGCACTTGTGCCCATCTGTTTGCTCATGAGTGTGCTGGTCTGAAAATGAGGTGTGTTCAGGCGCATTGTTGTTTTGAGGCAACTGAAAATGACTGCGCCATTGACCAACAAATACCTGGTCTAAAGTCAATAGCACAGTATTTTTTGTTATTTAAAGTGTGTGTTAGTAATATACACCTATAGGCGGGTTCACAACATGAGTACACTCTGCTTATTACACACACAGGGACACAGCAGCCCACAAACATTTTTAAATATTCAAAATTCCTCTCTGGAGAACCGTTCAGTCTTTCTGCTAGGAAAATGTGCCATGTAAATAGAGAATCTGCCATGGTGCAAATGCAACTGGCTTTTAAAGGGAATGGGAGATGAGACTGATTGGTTTATTGTATGATACGCCCAAAAGTCAAAGCATTTGTCAGTCGCATTTTGCTCCTCCTTGTTCACAAGAAGTTTCAGCCCTTTCAATATAAAAGTCTTTGCTACTGATTGACTCACTCATAAAAATAGTGTTTGCCACCATCTAATGGCATAATAATGTAACTTATGTTGCTGCTCATGGTCAGGGACTATTTTTTTATTTATTTTTTTCAGCAGAAGGAAGGCTTTTAGTGATTTTACTTCATGAAAGTTGCATTGATGTATATTTTTTGGTTCCCTTTCAGTCGGTCCCGTTCGACGTACGTCTCTGTTCCCTCCTTCAGGGAACGAGGGTTACCATGCGTAACTGAGACGCTCCCTTTCAGTCGATGACGTCCGATGTACGTCTCCATTCCCTCCTTCAGGGAACGAGGGTTACCATACGTAACCAAGACGTTCCCTTTCAGTCGGTGACATCCGACGTACGTCTCCATTCCCTCCTTCAGGGAACGAGGGTTACCATACATAAATACAAAAGGTATTTGAGGCTAGTGAGGCGTAGCCTCTCGTATCTTATTGGATACATAACCTGGGGTCAAGGTACGTATGGCAGATTAGCATAGCTAGCTCAGTCTTCCTCTGCTGGTACATACTGTAACTGCACTATCTGGATCCAACAAGCATCTTGTCTATTGACAGTCATTCAGTATAGCTGTTGAATCTGATTTAAAGTGTAACTTTTTGGACTTTTGACAGCTCCTTTCATGAAAACTACAGATTGTATGTCCACATTTTTGTATTCCTGTCCACAGACCGGAATGACAGAGGGTTATGAAATGTAGACTACAAACATGACGTTTATTTTTTAATTTTTTTAGATTTTCAGTTGATGTGTTTTCTCGTAATTTATGATTAGCCTTTAGCTGCAACACGCTAGATCCTTCACTAGAAACTGAAAGTAATTGACTCCGCTATGCATTTACTCTTTGAATTCTTGCACCCGGGAACAATACAAGTCGACACCATTATGACTAAAAGTTTACTAAGAAGTATGGTTAAGTGTATCCATAGCAGACTGGTGACAATGGCCTTAACATGCCCAGTGCATTATGGGTGTTGAAGCTGAAGTGCAAAAGGTAAAACAAAAGCCTTTTTCCTCTAGTTTTTCTGTAGTCAGGTAGTACCAATTTTAAAATGTACTTTGCCTTTCTACTGTATAGGCAGCAAAGTTTTATTGTAAACCCATTTTGCCAGCAGTGAAACACCTTTAAATTACACTTTTACAAGCAACATATATAACACAAATTTACATTATATCATAGCAGATGGTTTATCAGTATCAGATTCTTGATAGAAGGCTCTTTAAAACGTGAAATGGATTCAAACCTTTTAGGCATGCATGATGTAATTTTACTAACTGTACCAATTATTGGTCAGTAGATTGATTTTTAACATATGGATATTGGTCAGTATAGAATTTTAATTGTAAATCTTTTACATTTAGATTACCTCTAATCTTAATCTTTAAAAACACCAATAATTGAATAACACAAAATTGAATGTTAAATGTAATCTTTATCAAATCTCAAAATGAATATCCAGTTTTCATACTGTATATTACAACATTCTTAGGCACATTCACAACAGGATAACAATAAATATAACTATATTAACTTTATTAGCGAGCTCAAGCTCTTTAAAGTTGGATGGATTCTGATGCTAATGGCTGCCTTTTTTATTGTTCATTAGCTCGAAAAAAATATATTTTGAATGTGATTCCAATGATATAATTTATCTGTGTTATAATTATACCTGTGATGTGGACCCTATTCTCATAAAATTAGAATGATTATTAAAACTTTATAATAATTGTCCTTGGTGTGAATGGGCCTGTAGTGTCTAAATTCACTCAGCATTTAAAACAGTTTATTAAATTTTTTTTTAGGATTTTAAGTTTTATTTTAATTATAAGTCTGTGTTCTTTTAATCTATTACAATGATATATATTTTAATATTGGGCATTTATCAGTTATCGCCATAATAATATCTCTGGATTTTAATGTCAATTCATTGCTAATATTTTTTCCCTGTCTGTTGCCTATTATAGTCCTCCTTGATGCATATACACACGCACACACGCACGCATGCACGCACTTAGACATTTATTTACAATAACAAATTCACATTGTAAACTTGGCCCTGACCACATAAATTTATGTTGACAAGGAGATACATACATAAATAAACACACAACTATAATTGTACCGAGTGGGTCACATGTTGAGGTGTATAGTCATAAATAGCCGTGCAGACATGCACTCATGCACACACTCAGGGTTTGGGACGTTTGTGCATAAAACATGGGTAGTCAGAAGAGAGAGATGTGGGCAGGAAGGCGCGTAAATCACTTCATTTGTGTGGCTCACTGAGTCAGATTGAATCGCCACAACAAGGATATGTGAACTCTCTCTCTCTCTCTCTCTCTCTCTCTCTCTCTCTCTCTCTCTCTCTCTCTCTCTCTCTCTCTCTCTCTCTCTCTCTCTCTCTCTCTCTCTCTCTCACACACACACACACACACACACACACACACACACACACACACACACACACACACACACACACACACACACACACACACACACACACACTTAGACACATTATAGAAATCACAGATTCAGGGACTAAGTGGAGCTAACCCACATTAAAATTAATCCACAAGAATACACATATCAAAAGCATACATGTAAGCACATAGAAACAGACAATACATAAAATGAAAAAAAAGAGAGAAAAATATTACAAAGTCTAGAAAAGTCTTTTCCTACTAGAATAGGTTGTCATGCTTGAATGTTCAAAAATAAAAAAAAATTCACATATTTTACATTTACATTTACTCTCTTCCCAGCCTGTGAGAAAAGCTCTGTTTACTTCTTATCTCTATGAAGCCCCTCCTTCTGCAAAATGCAGTGTGCTCTGATTGGTTGGCTAGAACAATGTGTTGTGATTGGTCAACCGCTTCGGGAGTGTTTTTGAAATGTCACAACCCTTAACCATGAGTTTCAACACATTACTAATGCAACTCAACCAAGCCTCGCCTCTTTTATTTTGCAAATGCCTTGGGCGGAAATTATTTATATGAGGAATACTGTGATGTGTCCGTTCCCGGAAGAAAACTCGAGACTACAATGCGTTTCAGGGAGTTCAGAAACAGTGCGCACTGATATAGAGAATAACTCCCTTTGGAGTGACTTTGTGCTTTGTAACGTTGCAGACCTTTTCATGCTCAAACAGCAACATTAAACACTAAAGAAAGCTGAAAATGTAAAAAAGCACAGTAGTTTCTATTTTAAAGACTCTTCTGATTGCAATGGATCTTCTGATCTAATTACAATGCCCAAAGCACCATAAAAGTATCACAAAAGTGGTTCAAATGACTCGTACTCTCTGTTCAATGTCTTCTGGATAGCTTTGAGTGAGAAACAGCCTGAAATTCCTGTTAATCACGATAATCTTAATTTGCAATAAGTTATTAACTGTTATGACTGAATCATTTGAGTCTTTGAGTTGAACTTGAGTTGAACCAAATCAGTTAGATTTGTGAAAGAATCATTTATTATGAATTCTGAATCATTGAAAAGATCTGATTCAAAAGAAAGATTTGATCACTGATCCAACATGGCTAATTCTCTCATGGACTCTCGTGCATGGGGTGAGGTATAGGGTGAATGTCAAGAATTTCAGTGAAAAACATCTGTGGGTGAGTTATTCCTTTTAGATAACCTCTTAAAGCCTTTGAGAACCCGTGAAAGGTCAATAATCTAAAGTTGTACTTTTTTTCTATTGACCATCTCTATTGATTCCTTATGCCTGTTTCTACAGCCTGCAGCTCTAAATCCCATTGCACCACTCTGAGTTCCGATCATAATTGTTTTACGGGGGAGGCCCAGCACCGTGTGCTGAACTAAGGATTTTGTATTATTTACTCTTTATTTGTGCCTTCATGACAGTTCAGAATAGATAGATGCTTGTTATAATAACTGTCCACCCCTACCGGAGGCTGATGGACAGGTTGTATACAGAGCTCCACAGAGAGCTGGAGAGGAAGGATGCGGAGTGAATTGTTGAGATTTTAAAGTTGTTGATGTTGCTGTGGAGAGGCAGGCTCAGGGGTGGTAGGCTTCTGCTGGAGATGCATCGCTGGCATGCCGTGCTGATAGATTTGCTTGCTGATGCTGCTGCCGATTTTTCTTCTGCTACATCTGTTTTATGTCGAGCTGGCTGGTGTGGTGCCTCTCTGTGCTTTGTTTCAAAGCTAAGTGTTTTAGTTTACTTCCAGATGTACATTTCGCAAAGCATTACCAAAATACACAAACAGATTCTTTTGTGTACTAGAATAGGGATGTGCTGAAGTATGTGTTTTCAAAAATCAGGTTCACTTGACAGAACAGATGTGTTTCTTAGGATGTGTTTACATAGGATGCATTTGTGTGTTCATAAACAGCTGGACAGAACAATGTGCTATTACAACAAACACCATAAAACAAATTATTTTAACTTCAGACTACCCTTAACCATGTAAAGCCTGCAATATTAAATACTAGTTTAAATATTATAATATTAACATAGACAATATGTTTGTATGTGTTTTCATCATCATATTTGGTACATCAGGCTTTCATGGTAGGCTTCTATCAGGCTTCTATAGTATGATATAGAAGTAGTAACACCTCAATTTAAATGATCAAACAAATGTTGAATATTGAAATGTGACTATAATAAAGTATAAAACAATTCTGAAAGCTTGTAATGTAATTGTAATATCAGATTTTTATAACAGTATATCACTGCTTCCATAAAATGTATTTAAATATCAGTTGTCACTCTATGGGCCCTATTTTAACGATCTGAGCACATGGTCTGAAGCACATGGCATAGGTGCAGTTAGGGTGTGTCCAAATCCACTTTTGCTAGTTTAACAATGGAAAAAACAGTTGGCGTGCCAGGCGCATGGTTCAAAAGGGTTGTACCTTATCTCTTAATGAGTCATGGGTGTGCTTTGGGTGTAATGTGCAATAAACCAATCAGAGTCTCATCTCCCATTCCCTTTAAAAGCCAGCTGCGCTTGCACCATGGCGGATTCGCTATTTATATGGTGGAATTTGCGAGCTGAAAGACTGAACACTTCTCCAGAGAGGAATCCTTTTATTTTTCATATTTAAAAATGTTTGTGTGCTGCTGCGTGTCCCTGTGTGTGTAATAAGCAGAGTGTATGTGCATTGTGCATCCACTATAGGCGCATATTACTAACGTGCCCTTTAAATAGCAAACATTACCGCGCTATTGACTTTAGACCAGGTTTTTGTTTGGCGCAATGGCACAGTCATTTGCGCCGGGTGTATGATAGTGCCCTATATCTGCCAATAATATGTCTTAGTAACATGATATTTAATTAGTTTTATGATGAAATGTCTGTAATTTTTACTGTGGTGGCCAGAACAATGTAATATAATTGAGAGATGTACAAATCCCTTACATCCCTTAAAAGCCTGATGTATCATATTTTCTAAAATAATGAAAATATGTGGAAAAAATCAATCAGACGGCAGAAGGCATGCATGTAGTAGATTTTGTGCAAGTTTTTTTCAGCAAAGTTTGGATCTAGTTGATAATGTAGAGGCCTCAAATATGATACTGTAGGCTTTATATGATAATAACACTTACAGTTTTAGCAAATCTCAAAATGAATATCCATTTTCATAGATTATAATGTTGTGATGACTAAATTCACTTATAGCATTTAAGATTATGAATTTTAGTTTTTATTTATTTAGACATAGTATAGAAATCAGCCATGGATTTTATTGGCTGCGTTGTTGAAATAATTATTGATTTATTGGTGTTGACCATAATTTTAATACTAAAAACATGCCTAATGTAAACCAGGTTTGTCTTCAATGATGGATGCAGTTTGCGTCTTTAAACACCCAAGCTCAGTATTGATGGTTTCGGATGGATGCGTGCGGATGTTCAGCAAACGAAGCTTTACTTGAACCCAAGTGAGTAATACAGACACACCACCAGGCTGTTTAATTAAATGGCTTCAATTTGAGCTAACCGCCTAAATTCATTTCCGGCTTCCAAGAACAAGCTGTGAGAGTGGAAGAAACATAACTCAACCTCTCATTTAGTGCTTAGTGCTAGCGTCAAATACACACACACACACACACACACACACACACACACACACACACACACACACACACACACACACACACACACACACACACACACACACACACACACACACACACACACTCACTCTGGATGGTAGAAATAACTACAGTTGTCTCTCTCGGGGAAATGTACAGATGACGTCCCAGGATAATCAACATCTGTTTAGCGTGCTGGACTCTTAGGCTGGTTACACACGCCGCTGCTGCAGCGATCTCTAGAGAATCCTCTTTACCATATGACTGAGTTTCAGCTTGAGAATAGAATACACACAGAGTCGGAGAAGAAGCTGAGGCTTGTACTGTTATGCTGTGTTTGGAGTGAATTTTTTTGTCTGTTGTGATAGTCGCTCTGTCAGATTATGTGATTTTGACACCTAAATTCTTGTCGTGTCATGGACAAACTACACTTTGCTTCCCGACCAATTATTGCTTGTCTTTAACAATGTGCGTGATGTCATCAAGTTCATTGAATTAAATAAAAAGATACAAAGAGCAGCATTATTTCAAAGTAGAAATCTTTTCTAACATTCTAACATCCTTGCTGAATAAAAGTATTAATCTCTTTCAAAAAATAATTATGGTGAATTGAATGGTAGTGTATATTGTTAGAATATATTTCTATTTTAAATAAATGTTGTGATTTTTTATTAATCAAAGAATCCTGAAAAAATCATCACAGGTTATACAAACAATTATTAAGCACCACAGCTGTTTGCAATATTCATAATAATTCATCATATTAGAATTATTTCCGAAGAGTCATGTGACACTGAAGACTGGAGTAATAGCTGATCAAATAAAATAAAAATCAGCCTTTGTGCAGCATAAAAAAACGTCTTTCAGAAACATGTGACACTCATATATTTAACTCAGGTGCTGTCTATTTCTTCTGATCATCCTTGAGATGGTTCTACACCTTCATTTGAGTCCAGCTGTGTTTGATTATACTGATTGGACTTGATTAGGAAAGCCACACACCTGTCTATATAAGACCTTACAGCTCACAGTGCATGTCAGAGCAAATGAGAATCATGAGGTCAAAGGAACTGCCTGAAGAGCTCAGATACAGAATTGTGGCAAGGCACAGATCTGGCCAAGGTTACAAAAAAAATTCTGCTGCACTTAAGGTTCCTAAGAGTACAGTGGCCTCCATAATCCTAAAAATTGAAGACGTTTGGGACAACCAGAACCCTTCTTAGAGCTGGCCGTCTGGCCAAACTGAGCTATCGGGGGAGAAGAGCCTTGGTGAGAGAGGTAAAGAAGAACCCATAGATCACTGTGGCTGAGCTCCAGAGATGCAGTCGGGAGATGGGAGAAAGTTATAGAAAGTCAACCATCACTGTCGGGGCTGTATGGCAGAGTGGCGCGACAGAAGCCTCTCCTAAGTGCAAGACACATGAAAGCCTGCATGGAGTTTGCTAAAAAACACCTGAAGGACTCCAAGATAGTGAGAAATAAGATTCTGGTCTGATGGAACCAAGATAGAACTTTTTGGCCTTAATTCTAAGCGGTATGTGTGGAGAAAACCAGGCACTGCTCATCACCTGTCCAATACAGTCCCAACAGTGAAGCATGGTGGTGGCAGCATCATGTTGTGGGGGTGTTGTCAGCATGTCAGCTGCAGGGACAGGACGACTGGTTGCAATCGAGGGAAAGATGAATGCTAAAATAACGAAGGAGTGGCTTCACAACAACTCCGTGACTGTTCTTGAATGGCCCAGCCAGAGCCCTGACTTAAACCCAATTGAACATCTCTAGAGAGACCTGAAAATGGTTGTCGACCAACATTTACCATCCAACCTGACAGAACTGGAGAGGATCTGCAAGGAGGAATGGCAGAGGATCCCCAAATCCAGGTGTGAAAAATCTTTCCCAAAAAGACTCATGACTGTATTAGATCAAAAGGGTGCTTCTACTAAATACTGAGCAAAGGGTCTGAATACTTAGGACCATGTGATATTTCAGTTTTTCTTTTTTAATAATTCTGCAAACAAATTCTGTCAATATGGGGTGCTGTGTATACATTAATGAGAAAAAAATGAACTTAAATGATTTTAGCAAATGGCTGCAATATAACAAAGAGTGAAAAATTTAAGGGGGTCTGAATACTTTCTGTACCCACTGTGTGGGTATATATATATACACTCACCTAAAGGATTATTAGGAACACCATACTAATACTGTGTTTGACCCCCTTTCGCCTTCAGAACTGCCTTAATTCTACATGGCATTGATTCAACAAGGTGCTGAAAGCATTCTTTAGAAATTTTGGCCCGTATTGATAGGATAGCATCTTGCAGTTGATGGAGATTTGTGGGATGCACATCCAGGGCACGAAGCTCCCGTTCAACCACATCCCAAAGATGCTCTATTGGGTTGAGATCTGGTGACTGTGGGGGCCATTTTAGTACAGTGAACTCATTGTCATGTTCAAGAAACCAATTTGAAATGATTCGAGCTTTGTGACATGGTGCATTATCCTGCTGGAAGTAGCCATCAGAGAATGGGTACATGGTGGTCATAAAGGGATGGACATGGTCAGAAACAATGCTCAGGTAGGCCGTGGCATTTAAACGATGCCCAATTGGCACTAAGGGACCTAAAGTGTGCCAAGAAAACATCCCCCACACCATTACACCACCACCACCAGCCTGCACAGTGGTAACAAGGCATGATGGATCCATGTTCTCATTCTGTTTACACCAAATTCTGACTCTACCATCTGAATGTCTCAACAGAAATCAAGACTCATCAGACCAGGCAACATTTTTCCAGTCTTCAACTGTCCAATTTTGGTGAGCTTGTGCAAATTGTAGCCTCTTTTTCCTATTTGTAGTGGAGATGAGTGGTACCCGGTGGGGTCTTCTGCTGTTGTAGCCCATCCGCCCTAAAGGTTGTGCGTGTTGTGGCTTCACAAATGCTTTGCTGCATACCTCGGTTGTACCGAGTGGTTATTTCAGTCAAAGTTGCTCTTCTATCAGCTTGAATCAGTCGGCCCATTCTCCTCTGACCTCTAGCATCAACAAGGCATTTTCGCCCACAGGACTGCCGCATACTGGATGTTTTTCCCTTTTCACACCATTCTTTGTAAACCCTAGAAATGATTGTGTGTGAAAATCCCAGTAACTGAGCAGATTGTGAAATACTCAGACCGGCCCGTCTGGCACCAACAACCATGCCATGCTCAAAATTGCTTAAATCACCTTTCTTTCCCATTCTGACATTCAGTTTGGAGTTCAGGAGATTGTCTTGACCAGGACCACACCCCTAAATGCATTGAAGCATTAATGAGAAATTGAACAGGTGTTCCTAATAATCCTTTAGGTGAGTGTGTGTGTGTGTGTGTGTGTGTGTATGTGTGTGTATATATATATATATATATATATATATATATATATATATATATATATATATATATATATATATATATATATATATATATATATATATATATATATATATATATATATCATGGCTTCCACAAGAATATTAAATAATCATATTAGAATGATTTCTGAAGGATCATGTGACACTGAAGACTGGAGTAATGATGCTGAAAAATTAAGCTTTGCCATCACAGGAATAAATTACATTTTAAAGTATATTAAAACTGAAAATAGTTATTTTTAAATTTGGAATAATATTTCACATTACTACTGTTTCTTACTGTTTTAAATGCAGCCTTGGTGAGAGATCTTTGAATTGTCCCAAACTTTTCAATGGTAGCATATTATATTAAAAGCATATATTTTTGTATCCATAACTGTAAGACTTTCTCATTTGTTATGTTCTTTTTAAAGCTTAAAAATCCCCATTCCCAAAGTCTTCAGAACTCTTCCTATCATGTTACACATTAGAAAGAAAGTCATATGGGTTTGGAATAACATGCAGTTGAGTAAATTATAAAATATAATAATAAATAAATAAACCCTATTTAGGTGAACTATTCCTTTAAATATTGAAAGGCCACACAGTGCTGTATGATGTACTCTGAATCTGAATCTGAATCTGAGTCATAATGAAGTCTAATAAAGAATGGCCTGTTTCCTTTTCAACACGTGGATGTTATTGAGATGCACGCCAGGTGCTCTGTGAAATGCGACAGGGAGGAACCGAGTTGCGGTTAATGGAGATGTTATTGTGAGAAAATTGAGAACTGCGCTGGAACTCCTTCAATCAAGACATAAGAGTATCCTGCAACCCTGAATTTGTGTCTGATACGTAGTTAAAGAACGTGTTTATTTTATCTCTGGTGTCTTCACCCCCAGCCGAATGGAGACAGTGTACAAAAACCCAAGGTACAAAAACAGACGCAGAGGAGAGGCAGAACGAAGCGAGGCGTAGGAGTGAGATACAAAAAGCAAGCAGAAACAATCCCCCGCCTTTCCTGACACCACTATTGTCTTTTCCGTGACAGAGGAAATTAGTGTGATCGTCTGCGTGCGCGTCTGAGCTATCATAAGCGTATTAACACTGGCCCTGCGGGAAGAGCTGGTAATCAGGTCTGTTTGACAGAGCCAACGGGGGGAAGTCTCTAGAGTATCCATCCATCCCATGCGCTCCAATGTATGTGATGCAGCCCTCTTTGCTTATAAATGCCTGTCTCCCTTTCTTATCACAGTTAATTCTGTCTCTTTGTTTTCTTGTTTTCAAACAGTCTTATACCCTTTAGCTTCTATCTTTAGCTTCTACCACACAAACGTTAACCGTTATATAGGATGGGTCACAAGTGGAAATATATATATATATATATATATATATATATATTTTTCACTCTGTTATATTGCAGCCATTTGCTAAAATCATTTAAGTTTTTTTTTTTTTTTCTCATTAATGTACACACAGCACCCCATATTGACAGAAAAACACAGAATTGTTGACATTTTTGCAGATTTATTAAAAAAGAAAAACTGAAATATTACATGGTCCTAAGTATTCAGACCCTTTGTTTTAAAGGCTTATTAAGGATAGTTTCCGTCAAAAAAGAACAATTGTATTAAAAGGACAGCTATAATTTTTTCTTTTTTTTTTAAAACCCACTGTTGAGCAGCAAAGAGCTATCTGAAGCTGTTGGTGTCTCTGGAGTCTCAAGAACCTCTCCATGCAGGCTGGCAGTTGTGAGTAAAGTTGCATTTCAGAAATGTTTACAGAGACAGCGGCAGATCTTAAAGTGACAGCAGCCTAATAAAAACATTGCTGCGGTGTCTGTAATCAAAGAACGAAAGTAGCAGAAAAAATTATAGCTTTAATAAGGATTAATCCATATTTAATTTATGCAGTTAAGACTGTAAAGTGTCTGATAACTTTATTGAATGTATGTATATTGATCATATATGAAGGCCACAGGTAAATATGACATTTATTGTAATGGGTTTATGTGAAGATTAAATTAAATTTTTAATCTTAATTTTTTAAAGCCTAATTAATGTTGAAATTGACAGTTTTGCATTATACTGTAATGATGAATGTCTATCATTAATGTAATAGAAACGTCATTAGCAGTATTAGTATCAGTGATACTGGCCTTCATTCATAAAAATACAAGAAATATTTAAAAAAAATACCCTCTTTAAGTTCTTTAAAAGAGTAACTGAAATGATTACAATATAAAGATATTAAAAACTCAGATGTTTTTAATCACGATTGATTACAGAAAAAGATGTGATTTAATTAGTTAATTATATATTAGTGCTGTCAAATCACATCCAAAGTAAAAGATTGTGTTTACATAATATGTGTGTGTAATTATGTATATATAAATACATGCTCATTCATGCATATATTTAATATTAGCATGTAAATACTGTGTGTGTGTGTGTGTGTGTGTGTGTGTGTCTATATATATATATATATATATATATATATATATATATATATATATATATATATATATATATATATATATATATATATATATATATATATATTATATTATATTATATTATATAATTTATGATATACAACACATTTTCTTAAATATATACATGCATGTGTATTTATATATACATAATAATTATACACATTACATATTATGTAAACACAATTTGATCTCACAAATTAACCATCCTTATAAAGCAGTAGCAACTGTTCTTTGTGTATTTCATCTATTTTGGAAGCGTTCAGTTTTAAATGCAGGTCAAATGTTTTGTGTCCTAGATTATTCAAACGCATTTGTATCTTAACAATAGTATCTGCATTTAAAATCCAGTCTGCACTGACCTGTGAACTACTTTTCGCCACAAAATAATGGAAACACGCAGTCTTGAGGGGTGCTTCTTTCTCTGCCTCTTGACTAAGATGAATTTAGCATTGGGTTTTAGGAGTTCGCTGAATAATAAATCTTGCCTCCCAAAAAGAAGATTTTTTTTTTAAATTCATGTTGAGGATGTGCTTCATGATTGTGAATTCTTCTAAGCATCCTTAAATGCTTATGGTAATTTAGAAAGCGCCTAAGAGAATCCACTTGTTTTCTAGTGTTTTCTTCCTTTGGTTCTTCCTGCCACATCTTATGGAAATCCTCCTTTCCTGCCTATGCCTGCGGAATTTATTAGCAACCCATGCAGTTCATCTTTTCATGCATTCAGAGCAAAAGGTCAAGGCGACCAATCAGCTCCAGAGGAGAGAGTGTGGCTCACTGAATGAGTGTACTGGACATTCTATACATTAGAGACAAACAGATTCAGCATTAAAATAGCTCCATGCATAGCCGTAAACATATTTTTAGGCAATGATTGTACATGAAAGCATGGATGTCGGAACCATAGTATGAGGGTGGGACAAGACCCACCCACTTTTTAAGACCAATGATATTGGACCCACTCACTTTTATTGTTTAATAATGTTTAATACATTTTTTATTTTATATATATATATATATAGTGCTGTCAAACGATTAATTATAAACATTTAGCATCTCTTTTTCAGTGCATGTCTGTTCATACCCCTAACCAATGAACACTTTATTATTGAACACACGTTAGATGCTTTATTTCCACTTTTCGAATATTTTCATTTTTATTGAAAATAAATCCCTTTACGATCTGATGTGTGATGAGAAAAGGGAGTAGAGCGAGTTTAATTTGCGTCAAAACTGTCTACCATGTGCCTTACCCCTACACTACTACCACCTGAAATAATTTTGTGTCTTCTGTAATTTTGTCTGTCACAACCAGGCATTCAGGACACAAGGCAAGCTATTTACACTTAATGCAAATAACATCTACTCCAATACAAATTTTTGGACCCACCCATATTTTTTTTTGCTTCCGACACCCATGCATGAGAGTTTGTGTGGAAGTCCTTATATGTAAATGGTTTGCATATGTATTATGCTAAATACTTTGTCCTTCCTCATTTATATTTAATGTTGGTTAATCAACATTATATTGAACAAAGGTACACACTCCAATTTTGAGGTTTGTTCTTTCCAAAAAAAAAAAAAAAAAAACACTGATGAATAAATAAATTGTGAGTGCAAGTACAATGAATCAGAAACACTTCTATTTTAGATTCAGGTGTCAAAAAGATTTAATCCCTGGGATTCATTTGGTTTTTACAGGCACTCATGGCACTACACACCGAATGTGCTCATTTAAAGACTTACATTCAGCAAAGTAGACAGGGAATTAGACACTTTCCACTAAACTTCACTTTTTTGGGGGCAGAGTAGAAATATGCTCTCATGAGTGTGTGTTCACATTATGAGAGATGTCCATGTGCCCGAGGACCAGGCCAGATATAGAAAACACTTTGGTGACAGGTCTCTGTTGGCTTATGTAGGTTTTCTCAGGAGCTGCTACAAGATGAGGTTTATAGCAGCACACTTAAAATGTTCCTCACACAATGGAGAGATTTACATTTCATTCAAGGACAAGAAGTAGCTCGGTGCAGAGATGTCTTACATTATTGTGTAAATGTAAAACAGAGCTAATAGTGTGTGTGGGCTTTAGCATTTGTGATTGTACAACCTTATGCATCAGCTCCATACTAATAAAGAAACGTGTAATGCAGCATATTCGGATTTATATATATACACACACACAGTGGCGGGCCGTGCATTTCATACCTAGGCCTTCAGTGGTACCTGAATTAATTCACCTTTTAATAAAATCATCATGACGTCACGGATATAGAAACCATTAATATTATACAGAAGCGCAGTATAACAGGGCATTGCGTCTCTCATGAATCTAACAGAAGCATCGATCCGCTCCGGGTTTTCCATGCATTTAGCTACCTTTTTTAGTTACCCAAATTGTGCGTTTTTTTGTGTGAAAATTCTACAGGAAAGAAAATGCAACAGCATATAACAGCATACCAACAGTATGACAAATTTATTTCAGGTGAGGTTCAAAGATAATACAAAGTTTTTCATTAAAATTGAAAACCCACATTTAAACCCACAAAACTCGCAATTTTAACAGTGAGAAAATAATATATTAATAATGAAAATAATAATAATACATTTGTATCATGAATTTACAAGGAAAAAAAATGTATCACATTCATCACGGAAAAAAAAGGGGGCACGGATTAGCCAGCCCAGGACTTCTAGTTATTCCGACTAGGCCACTAGTTATAGTACGCTCTCTGACCATCCAATCAAAGGACGTGAAAATGCAGACATTATTGTACGCCTGCTAGATGGCCCTGGGAACACCATCTCAAAATCTGATTGGCTGTTTAAATCGGAGTGATTATCTGATTGGTTAAAGCACACAGTTTCATTGCCATTCATTTTAAGCTAGAGGCGCCCGCAATATTGATTCTGAAGGCATCAAGGCAGATTTCTATATATAAAATATATATCTATATATTAAGGCAGAAAAAAAAATATTAAAATTTAAGTCAGAGATTCTGATAGTGATTAGGCCAGCAGAGAAGGCCTTGCTGGCCCTGACGGCCCACCACTGTGTGTGTGTGTGTGTGTGTGTGTGTGTGTGTGTGTGTGTGTGTGTGTGTGTGTGTGTGTGTGTGTGTGTGTGTGTGTATGTATATATATATATATATATATATATATATATATATATATATATATATGTATATATGTATATATATATATATATATATATATATATATATATATATATATATATATGTATATGTATATATATATATGTATATGTATATATATATATGTATATATATATGTATATATATATATATATATATATGTGTATATATATATGTATATATATATATATATATATGTATATATATATGTATATATATATGTATATATATATATATATATATATATATATGTATATATATATATATATATATATATATATATATATATAATATAGTGCTGATTATAGTGCTGATAATATAGTGCTGATATAACAAATGATTAATTGTGATTAATCGCATCCAAAATTCTCATAAAATTCTGCAATCTGTAAGCAATCACATCATTACTGCATGGCACAAGCTGATTGGCCTCTGTTGATCCTGCAGCCAATGAGATTGCTTGATCAACATTTAAATAGTCTGGTTCAGTGTTTGCTGTAGACTAGTCCTGCAGCTCAATATCAGAGTTCCTCTGAGACCCACCACCTCCCCAAGCTCCACCTGCTACGGGATTTATGTGTCTATTTATGCAGCAGCAGCACTTCTAACATGCTCACAGCAGTGTGTGTGTGTGTGTGTGTGTGTGTGTGTGTGTGTGTGTGTGTGTGTGTGTGTGTGTGTGTGTGTGTGTATCTATTAACAGTAGCAAGTCCATACTTGCTCTGCAGCAGCAGTGTTGCAGATCTAGTCCACCAAGACCAAGTACATTAACATCGCTATATTCAATAACATGATAAAACTATTCTGAGAGTTGTCATGATTTAAATTATTTGTATTTATTTATTTGTGTGTGTGTCCAGAACCTGACGATGATGAGCAGAGGGTGAAGACGCAGAGGCCGCGATCAGCTGACCAGCCAGGTGTGTTCCAGGCACAGACAGGTGAATCCCATCTTCTGTCTACATGCCCCCTCATAATGCAAATATAATTAGATTCAGGCAGTATTGTGATTAAACATTACCTCATGTAAACACAATACTTTGATCAAATCAATCCAGTGAAGCTCATAATCATAAAATGTGATGCATGCATGCTGATTTAACACAATAAACATGCATAAAGTCTTTAATCGCATCTATTCCACTCTGACTAAAGTGTGCATTTGTATGCAGATTTGTAGACATTGCGGTAGAGAAGGCATCACATTTTTTTACAAGCTTATGTTTATGACAATGTTGTGCAACATGAATATAGTGTAGAATATTGATGGTTGAAAATATCCAAATGAAGACATTCTAGAAGCATTATCAAAAAAAAAACTAACAACAAAAAAATCAAATTCATCCATAGAAATGTGTTTTGCATTTGACGTGACGTGGCCAGTAATACACCTACTGAATGTGCATTCGTCATTTGTGCTGTACATTGGGGTATGTGAAAAATTCGGGAATAATAATAATAATTGCATCTCAAAGCACTTTACAAGAATATTCAAATAAAATACATTGAAATAAGAAAAAAATAGAAACATGCTTTAAAACAAATTTAAAAGACAAATATGTAAAAAAAATATATATATATATATATATATATATATATAATAATAGCCTGAAAGAAAAAAGGTTTTTAAGTGCAGATGTAAAAAGATTCAGCATGTCTACTCTCAGCGGGAAGAAAATTCCAAAGTTGAAGAGCCAAAGAAGAAAAAGCCTGGTCACCCATAGAGCGTAAACGAATTGAGGGAACAGTTAAAAAGCCAGAACCGAAAGAGCGGAGATTTCAGACAGGTATTATGGCGCTAAACCATTCAAGGCCTTGTAGGTAAGGATGAGAATTTTAAAATCTATGCGAAACCTGACAGGGAGCCTGTGCAAGGTCTCCAAGATTGGAGTTATGTACTCACTTGTCCTGTATTGTCAGGATTCTGGCAGCTGAGTTTTGAACATACTGTAATTTGTTTAGGGTAGATTTTGAGACCCCCGCGAGCAGAGCATTACAATAGTCGATGCGGGAAAATACAAACGTATTGATCAGTTTTTCAGCCACGGAGAAAGATAACATGGGGTGCAGTCTTGCAATGTTTCTGAGATGAAAAAAATTAAGTTCTAACCATATTCTGTACATGAGGATGAAATGTTAAATTTGCATCATATATCACCGCCGGTTAAAGCGCCAGCTTAATGTATTTGGTGGGGTGAACCAATGAGCGTGACCTCTGTCTTACTGTTGAAATGTTCAAGAAAGTCAACAGCCGCATTTTGACCAGGTTTTGAATGATTATAAATCTGAGCGTCATCTGTGTAAAAATGAAACTTAAGACCAAGGGAACTGAGAACTTGACCAAGGAGGAAAATGTACATCCTGAAGAGTAGGGACCACAATTCTAAGCGAATAATCAGAATAATGAAAAATGCATGTAAACTGGAGTGAAGAGGTTTGCTTGTGTCATGTAAACATCTTACTGTGATGAAGATGCATTTCAGCACCATGGACAGCGCTTTGATGTTATTCAAGAGCAATGTATCAAAGAATCCTGAAAACTAAGTACTGTTTTCAGCTTTGACAATAATACATGTTGAGATCCAAATCAGCATATTAAAATGACTTCTGAAGGATCATGTGACACTTAAGACTGGAGTAATGATGCTAAAAATTCTGATTCATCATCAAAGGAATAAATTACCTTTTAAAACATATTAAAATAGAAATCAGCTATTTCAAGTTGAAATAATAAATAAATCTTGCTGAACCCAAATGTTTGAATGGTTGTATTTGTGTATAAAAATAAAAGAAAATAATCTAACATATTTTAAATAAATAAAAATGAGAAAAAAAAAAAAAATGAAAAAAAAAAAAATAAATATAATAAATATATATATATATATATATATATATATATATATATATATATATATATATATATATATATATATATATATATATATATATATATA
This sequence comes from Paracanthobrama guichenoti, assembly GCA_018749465.1. Lineage (NCBI taxonomy): Eukaryota > Metazoa > Chordata > Actinopteri > Cypriniformes > Gobionidae > Paracanthobrama > Paracanthobrama guichenoti. The sequence goes on along the minus strand of CM031961.1, from coordinate 29,046,358 downwards.
TATATAATTTTTAATTTGTTATAAATTTTAAAAGCAATATAAAATATTATATAAAGTAAAATAATATAATAACACCTTTAAATAAATAAAAATATTTTAATAAAGTATGTGAGTGTTCTTATCTTGATGTAATTGGCATCCCACCTTTTCCTCTGTGAAAGAAAACTTATGTGCGTAAACTCCCGATGGCATTCCTGTCCCCATCAGCCCCCTATCCACTATTCTCCACCCATCTGCTCCGCAAATAAGGCTAAGCTCTGACTCACCACATGCAAATGAAGATGTAATGCGATTACAAGATGTGCAATTAATTTGATTTGCCCATTCATTTTGTGATGTTGCCTCTATCCAAGGACAAGACTTTCAAAAAATGACCGTATTCCCACCCGTCACATTCAGATCCCACTGCCACTGACCTTGCAACACCTTTTAGAAGACCTTAAGCTGCTGAAGACCTGAAAAGGATGGTTTTCGAGAATGTGTGAAAATGCTGTTCTAGTTTATTGAAGGCAGTAATGAAGCATAACCCTTGTGAACTAATGTTGACCTTGTTTTTTTAACTTTAAAGTCTTTGCTTTCTGTCTGTATCAGGAATTTCAAAATGTAGCTTTTCTCTCCATCTCGTGTTTTGTAGGTGACCCGGCAGCGGAGGAGTGGTCTCAGTGGAGCGTGTGTTCGCTAACATGTGGGCAAGGTTGGCAGGTTCGTTCTCGGTCATGCGTATCCTCTCCGTACGGGACCCTCTGCAGCGGCCCGCTGAGGGAAACCCGACTCTGCAACAACACTGCCACCTGCCCAGGTGAGCCGCAGCATCAAGCAGGTAGAGTACCTCCACGCTTTTGGATGTCCCTCTACGCAGTTACACTTCCTCACACTGCATGAAAAGGTCAAACATAATTAAACATTAGTTGAATGTTGGCTTTTGCTCTATAAGTAAATACTAGCCGGTGCATGAGATGAAAATTATATCATTAGACATTTTGGTTAATATTATTCCTTTTGCACTGCACACATATACTCCATCCACTGCATGCTTAAAATACATGTGCATCACACACACACGCATGTCTGGTTTACTATCTTTGTGGGGACTCTCCATAGACGTAATGGTTTTTATACTGTACAAACTGTATATTCTATCTCCTTACACTACCCCTACCCCTAAACCTACATCACAGAAAACTTTCTGCATTTTTACATTTTCCAAAAAAACTAATTCTGTATGATTTATAAGCTTATTTCCTCATGGGGACCTCAATTTAGGTCCCCACCGTGACACAAGTCCCCATGAGTTGCATTCAGGTTGAAGTCCCCACCGGGATGGAAAAACATGTGTACACACACACACACACACACACGCACTGCATTTTTGTTGAGTATCTATTGTGGTATTGCGTACAATGGGCACTGTTGACACTCTTTGTACTGCATTGATATCCACCTCCAGTCTTTCAGTATTTTCTGTCCATGTACTTGAGTGCCCTTGAGTTTGATGTGATGCAGGTGAGATCAGTGCAGGTCTCACTGGCATTTCTGTTTGCACGTCTGCACCTGAATGAGTATCAGCATGTTAAAAAAACAAAAAAAAACAAACACTATTAAATGGACATTTACAGTCCTGGATGCTGATTGGTCAGTTCAGCATTCATGGGGTGCTAAAATCCACATTATATAACAGGGACTTTTCACTGTTTGTATCACATAGCTTGTATGTGTTTGTTCCAGACAGATTGCCTGTCTGTGTGTTAGTGGTGGGGGGTTTCAGTGACTCTTTCTGCAGGTTACATCGATATGCCAGTAGACGACAAGTGACTGTCCTCGTGAGTGAGTCATTGAATCATTCATTCAGCCGATTTGTTCAATAACATGAATTCATTCACTAAACAAGACACTGTTTTTATGAGTAAAAGACAGAATGATGTTGGCTTTATGAGTGGGAATCTCTGCTGTTCAGAATGTGTCAATTAAATGACTTTTGCAATTGTTCATAAGCTGTAATTGTGAATGGTGACGGTACCATTTGCACACATTTTTTTGCACTGCTGATTTAAAGGGATAGTTCACACAAAAATTCAAATTACCCCATGATTTACTCATCCTCAAGCCATCCTATGTGTATATGACTTTCTCCTTTCAGACGAATACAATCAGAGTTATATAAAAAAATGTCCTGGCTCTTCAAAGCTTTATAATGGCAGTGAATGGGAGCCCAAAATGTGCACTTATTTCGTAAGTTGAATATGCAAGCGGAAACTAGATATTTTATTTTATAATGATATACTTTATATGGATATTTTTCATACACAAACGCATCACTTTTTTCACTGGACCCGTGAGGATTACTTTTATAATGGATGGATGCACTTTTTTGGGATTAAATTTTTTTGCCTGCATTCACTGCCATTATAAAGCTTGGAAGAGCCAGGACATGTGTTAATATAACTGTGTTTGTTAATATAATTGTGTTCATCTGAAAGAAAAATGTCATATACAGGGTGAGTAAATCATGGGGTAATTTTAATTTTTGGGTGAACTATCCCTTTAAGAAATTGAGAAAACAATACTAAGTTAGCTAGTTTTAAGGATATATAATATCCTTATAATATAATATAATTATTTATTATACATGAATTATAACTGCATTTAATTTAATAATGCATTTGATATAATTGCACCAACTATTAATCTTAATGTATACTACCGTACAAAAGTTTGGGGCTAAAAGTGTCAGTGAAAACATTTATAATGTTACAAAAGATTTCTATTCCACACCAAAGCTGTTCATTTTAACTTTCTATTCATAGAATAATCCTGAAAAAAAAAAAAAATGTATATCTGTTTCCACAAGAATATTAAGCAGCAATTTTGAATTGTTTTAAACATTGATAATAATAGGAAATGTGTCTTGAGCAGCAAATCAAATATTACAATGATTTCTGAAGGATCCTGACACTGAAGACTGGAGTAATAATGCTGAAAATACAGCTTTGGAATGAAATACATTTTAACATATATTAAAATAGTAAACAGTTTTAATCAAATAAATGCAGCCTTGGTGAGCATAAGAGACTTTCAAAAACATTAAATAATCATGTGGCCATAGACCTTTGAACGGTAGTATATATATTTAGCATTTCATCATACCTTAAGTTTGGCTTAAGACCTTTCCCAGTCCACAAACCTTTTTGGAGTCATTCTTCCAGTATCTGTTTTCCCTCAGCAGTTATATTGTTTTGGAAATGGATGAAATTATTAAATAGTTCTGACCCCTGTGTGCTTAAATAATTTCAGCAGGGGCCTTTTGAACGATATTCCTGCTTTGTGTTTAATCGCCGAGTAGCGGCTGCAAATCTTCTTGCTTACAAGACATATATAGTTTGTCCTTTGTTGCGGATCATCAGCTGTGCTGTGTAAGTCCTTCTATGTGTTAATTCTATATTTATGTAAAACAGGGTAACTCAATTTACCTCTCACTTGTGCATTCAGCCTGAGTTCTGATATTCAGCGTCTGGGCTTTGATGAGATGGTTGACATGTTCAGCACAAGTGTGTGCAGATCAGCGCTTTAGGACGTGATTTAAGGACGGCAGCAGATGATCTCAGCCGAGCAGGCAAGACTGAAGAGAATCGAAGTGAAGGATTTCTTCTGGAAATATCTGCTTGCCGAAGATTGATTCTGAGCAGCGATCGATGATGCTCAGATATGAGTGACTGACATTATGTTTAGACATGCAAACTTTTGGATTGCATAGGTTTTCGATGCTAAGGACAGAAAAGCTGATTATAGCGAACTCTGCGTCAATATAAAGGAAACAAGGCGGCCGGGAATAAGAACACTAGATGCTTGTTATTGAGTTTTTCTGAGCAGTTTATACAATTTATGCTGACAACATAAACACTATATTAACTAAAGGGACACAAAAATTGGCAAAGAAAGACAATGTTAACCGGAGCAGAGCCACATGTGTGTGCGCACATGTGTTCATAGATTACTTTCACTCTGCGGGAAGTGGGATGCACACTGGCAGAAAGGGACCGAGTGTCTTTGAGATTAGTCTGAGCTAGCGTAGCTTCAGCATAGTTTAATGCTCAATGGAAGTCCCTTGGTCCTCCTTTTGGCTCGCGTTCAAACGAACTTAATTGATTTGCGAAAGCAATTATGGCTAGGTTTATTTAGTTTGGAGGAGAGTTATTATTCAAAATTGATCAAGCAGAGCCTTCAAATAAAATAGGTTCTTTTAAAATAACAGCAATTCTGGCTGCAGTCTTAAATTGCCCTCTGTTTGCTCATTAGCTAATCCCAATCTAGAGCTCAGTTTAATTTGTGGACACAAGCCATCGATAGCTATTTCCATCAGAATTAACATTGCAAATTTGTTCTCTGTTGCTTTCTCAGGAAATGCATGGATTGTTTTACCATGTTTACTTTTCATTTAGTTTTTCATGACATTGTATTTCTTTTTAATGTGTCTCACGATCCATCTCAGAAGAGGAAAATAAGGGAGATGGGCCAGTTGTTGCACTTTTGAAAGAAAAATTAAGCATTTCATGGAACACAGATGACCTTTTATATAGCACGACATGTTTTTACAATACATGGGGGAAGTTGTCATCATGGAAGCTGCCAATGGAAATAAGCACATGGAAAAGTTTTTATTTTTGTGTTTTTCACGTACAAACGACAATGTTGTCAAAACAATCTCTGTTCACATGGATCCGTGAAAACGACTAAAAACGCTGTATTAATCTTCCAGGCCAGTAGATGGCGATGTCACTTTGTAAAGAAACACTATGGTTCCTATTTTAACGATCTGAGCGCATGGTCAGAAGTGCATGGTGCAGGTGCACTTAGGAGTGTCCGAATCCACTTTTGCTAGTTAAACGATGGAAAAAAGGGTCGGTGTGCCAGGCGCATGGTCTAAAATGGTTGTATAGTCTCTTAATGAGTCATGGATGTGTTTGGGGTGTAACGTGCAATAAATCAATCAGAGTGTAATCTCCCATTCCCTTTAAAAGCCAGCTGCACTTGCACCATAGCGGATTTGCTATTTACATGGAGGAATTTGCGAGTGGAAAGACTGAACGCTCCTCCAGAGAGGAATATTTTTAATATTTAAAAATGTTTGTGTGTTGCTGCGCGTCCCTATGTGGTGTAACAAGCAGAGTGTACACGCATGCATTGTGAACCCTTAGGTGCATATTTCTAACGTGCCCTTTAAATAACACAAAAAAGACTGCGTTTTCAGTTGCCTCAAATAGCAACTCGCCAACAATGCGCCTCAACACACCTCGTTCGCAGACCAGCACGCCCATGAGCGAACAGATGGGCGCGAGTGCATAAACAACATTTTGTGTAAATGAACAGCCAAAGCACCCCCCTCCATGTAAATGCCCCTTAAACAGCAAAACAATTAGGAAACAAAACACTATTAATATAATAAAAAAATTATAACATTTAAAACACGTGACAAACCCAACCTGACAAATACCCTTGTCCTGAGATCATAGTTCAAAAATTCAGTTAAAATCTACTTTTATTACATAGTTTGACTTTGTGTTCATTTGTTACCCAACTGCTAAAACCAAATAAATATTATAATTTTAGTTTGTATGACAGAATTCACAAAAAAAAAATAATAATAATAATAATAAAATTTTTGAAACCATTGCTACAGAAAACCTTGGACTTTTGAACTAAAATTACTTAGATATAGCCTTTGTGACAAATAGCCCCTGTAACAAACATTAAAGAAGTTTTTTTTTTTGTTTTGTTTTTTTTCATTTTCAAATGAAGGCTAAGCTATCAGTCAGAAGGTTTCCATGGCAAGATCACAACTTATCTGCAATGCTAAAACCTTGGTCCCAATGTAAGCCAAACATATAAATGAATCTTTTCATGTTAGCCTTAAGAAATTCCTCTCAATGCTTTTGAGGATATGTTTATCGCTTTGGCGTGTCATTGTGTCTGGGCAGTAGAGCAGAGCAGTGTTAGGCCAAACTTAATCTGCTCCACTTTAATGAAGAAACGCTTTTCATAGCTTACGGCTCTATTGATGATTGAAATCTGATGTAGTTATCTCAGACAGGTAAATGAGACCTAGATTCAAATGCGAGAGCCATGTTTAAATAAACTTTTGGAGAATTATTATTATTATTTTTTTTTTATGGCACTTTAGATTGTTGTTTTGGCTCTCAATCTTTTTGTGGCGTCTGTAGAGCCTTGTAACTTCAGAGTCCTTTGTGAAATTTAATGGAATGCTCAAATAAATAAAGCAGCACAGTTTTTGCAGGATTGATTGCTTGTATGAAAACACATCTCTAGCACATCTTCATCTCTAGCACTCTAACAAATAACTTATTGTTCATTCTGGTGTGACTGCATTATGCTTAACAACATATGCAGTAATCATTTTTCTCTGTATGCATCTTTCTCATTTTTCTCTTTATTTTGATGATCATGGTCCACTTTAGTACTACTAATACTAATACTTAATTTACTAATACTCTAACAAGTTGCAAAGTTACTTATAGTCAGTAGAATGTCTAAAGTGGACCATCCAAATAAAGTGCAACCCCTTTTTGTCTAGTGGTAATTTAATGACCTTACATTTTAGATATGATGTTAGATATTATAGATGCAAATGATTATTAAATAGCGTATATTTACCCTAGAAAAATAAATAATCTTAACAATTTTTCAAAGGAAGAGAAATGCTTGTTTTTGATGCCAAAAGCTGGGCATCCAATCAAGCTCTATCTGTCATTTAGTAGAAGCAGCCAAATTATTAATAACATGGACAGTTTGGATGACATGAGGATGAAATCATTGAAATTCATGGGGAAAATTAATTATATTACATTTGGACAGTGCATACATCTACCATTACTACTACCACTAATAATAATAATAATAATATTTAATATTATTATTGTGTGTATGTTGATGGGTCTATGCATGGGAATATGAAGACATTTTAATATTTTATTTTAAAGACGTTTTTGTGCACTCGCATTTGGTTGAATCTCACTATATTGAGTCAACATGTGATGTGCAATATCAAATTTGCGTCATGAAGAAAAATCAAGTGAGAACCACTGGAATTAATTCATCTTAGGGCAAAAGGGGCAGTTGCATCTGTTAACCAACAGGTGGTGCTATGCATTTGTTTTTGCCCTTTAAACCTAGTGATGCATCAGACTACAGGGATTCAAGGATAGCTCATTCATTGCAGCTTTTTAAAGGGTAATTGCATCCGTTATAACTGCAGTCGCTGTTGCTGTTGGTCTTAACAGATATAAATAATATTTACGACATGTAAACAACACTGAACAATGCCTGCAGCCTGCACAGCCACAGAACAGGGTTTGGTGGCGTTCTAAATGCTCAGAGGGGACATTGATCTATTGGGTTGAGGATTGCTGTCTGCCCCACATGCCCGGTTCACAACCACATCTCTTTCTGTGCCTGTTTATTTATTTCTCTCTGTCTAGACTCCTTCTCTACCTTTCAACCTCAAACCTTACTGCTTTTTTGTTGCTGTTTTTTTTTTTCCTGACTTTGTGGTCTGGTGGTCAGTATGTACCTGTTCTTTCTCTTCCTCCGTCGCAGGAGGAATCAGCATCCCCTGTGGGGAGCGGATAGACGGGCTCTGGGTCTCTGCATGAGGCTGCACAGACAGTGATTTGATGGATACTGCAGTACATAATGTGGAGGCAATGAGCACTGCGGGCACATCAGCCCAGTATTCAGCCTCTCCCCATGCCACACAAAATCAGTGCTGTTATCCTACCCTCACGTTTTACTCTTTACAGCTCGCAATCAACTGCGTCATCAGGCCAAAACTACCAGTGGCAGAATGTTTGGAAGTTCAGGCAAGAATAGACTTCAGGTGACTTGCTAGCCATGGGAAAGTTAAATGCTAATTTAACATTTACTCAACTGGGCATTTACTTAAATCCATATGATTTTCTTTCTAAAGGCTGTCAAGCTCCAATAAAAGCACCTTGTGAAGTCTGCTGAAGCCATATAACATGTGCCTTCATATACACTCACCTAAAGGATTATTAGGAACACCATACTAATACTGTGTTTGGCCCCCTTTTGCCTTCAGAACTGCCTTAATTCTACGTGGCATTGATTCAACAAGGTGCTGAAAGCATTCTTTAGAAATGTTGGCCCATATTGATAGGATAGCATCTTGCAGTTGATGGAGATTTGTGGGATGCACATCCAGGGCACAAAGCTCCCGTTCCACCACATCCCAAAGATGCTCTATTGGGTTGAGATCTGGTGACTGTGGGGGCCATTTTAGTACAGTGAACTCATTGTCATGTTCAAGAAACCAATTTGAAATGATTCAGGCTTTGTGACATGGTGCATTATCCTGCTGGAAGTAGCCATCAGAGAATGGGTACATGGTGGCCATAAAGGGATGGACATGGTCAGAAACAATGCTCAGGTAGGCCGTGGCATTAAAACGATGCCCAATTGGCACTAAGGGGCGTAAAGTGTGCCAAGAAAACATCCCCCACACCATTACACCACCACCACCACCAGCCTGCACAGTGGTAACAAGGCATGATGGATCCATGTTCTCATTCTGTTTACGCAAAATTCTGACTCTACCATCTGAATGTCTCAACAGAAATCGAGACTCATCAGACCAGGAAACATTTTTCCAGTCTTCAACTGTCCAATTTTGGTGAGCTCGTGCAAATTGTAGCCTCTTTTTCCTATTTGTAGTGGAGATGAGTGGTACCCGGTGGGGTCTTCTGCTGTTGTAGTCCATCCGCCTCAAGGTTGTGCGTGTTGTGGCTTCACAAATGCTTTGCTGCATACCTCGGTTGTAACGAGTGGTTATTTCAGTCAAAGTTGCTCTTCTATCAGCTTGAATCAGTCGGCCCATTCTCCTCTGACCTCTAGCATCAACAAGGCATTTTCGCCCACAGGACTGCTGCATACTGGATGTTTTTCCCTTTTCACACCATTCTTTGTAAACCCTAGAAATGATTGTGTGTGAAAATCCCAGTAACTGAGCAGATTGTGAAATACTCAGACCGGCCCGTCTGGCACCAACAACCATGCCACGCTCAAAATTGCTTAAATCACCTTTCTTTCCCATTCTGACATTCAATTTGGAGTTCAGGAGATTGTCTGGACCAGGACCACACCCCTAAATGCATTGACGCAACTGTCATGTGATTGGTTGATTAGATAATTGCATTAATGAGAAATTGAACAGGTGTTCCTAATAATCCTTTAGGTGAGTGTATGTCGTTTCTTGATGAAAATCCCTTCCTCTATAGCTCTTAAATATAATTTGTGCTTTGCAAACATTCAAAAATGGTGCCTCAAGTTCCATTGTGTCAGATTTATACAATGCATTCATACGACAGATTGTGTTAGAAAAGGTAAAAAAAAAAAAAAAAAAAAAGGTACAGCGCTGTCACTGTACATATTAGTACCTTAAAGGTACATATTAGTACTTTAAAAGTACATATTAGTACCTTTTCGCTTTTGTACCTTAGGGGTACTACCCCAGTGACAGCACTGTACCTTTTTTTCTGACAGTGTGATTTGTAACTTTACACAAGTAAGAAAAGTAGTAAATGACACCTCTGACCGCTGTAGTTAGTGGTTCTCAATTGGTTTTGCTTCCAAAATCAGATACATAAATTCAATTATTTTATTTTACTGATTTATTTAAAGCATAAGAGTAAAATGTTTTTATTTAATGTTGACAAACTATACATCATTACAAAGATCAAAGTCTTGATATTCAGTTTTTGCCCTCTGTTTTATTATAATAATCTCATAGTGACAGCAATTTCTTATTTTTTGTCAGGATATATGAAAAATAAAAAAATCTCCATGCCTTTAATATGAAATATGAGCCTCTTATAATATCTATCTATCTATCTATCTATCTATCTATCTATCTATCTATCTATCTATCTATCTATCTATCTATCTATCTATCTATCTATCTATCTATCTATCTATCTATCTATCTATCTATCTATCTATCTATCTATCTATCTATCGTTCTATCTATCGTTCTATCTATCGTTCTATCTATCGTTTCTTTCATTCTATCATTCTATCTATATTTACATAATCTACTTTTGATGTCTTAATCGCAGAAAACATAAAAAAAATCAAATAAAAAATAAACAGTCGGCACGCCAGGCGCATGGTCCAAAAGGGGTGTACCTAGTCTCTTAATGAGTCATGGGTGTGTTTTGGGCATATCATACAATAAACCAATTAATCTCATCTCCCATTCCCTTTGAAAGCCTGTTGCGCTTGCACCATGGTGGATTCACTATTTACATGGCAGAATTTGCAAGCGTAAAGTCTGAACGTTTTTCCAGAGAGGAATCCTTTTATTTGTAATATTTATAAACATTTGTGTGCTGCACATCCCTGTGTGTGTAATAAGCAGAGCTTATAGGCGCATATTACTAACACGCCCTTTAAAAAATACTGTGAAAAATAACACAAAAAAATAATTTAGACCAGGTTTTTCTTGCCTCAAAATAGCCACACGCCAACAATGCGCCTGAACACACCTGGTTTTCTGACCAACACGCCCATGGGCGAACTGATGGGCGCAAATGCATTTGCCATTTAAACAACATGGCGCAGGACGTGAAAATGATAACTGCGTCAGACTAAAACTAGCAAAAAACTCTGGCGTCGTATTGCGTTCGGTAATGTTACTTGCCATTCCTTTGTAATTATTTGTGAAATTTACTAGCAATTTCTGAGTGAAATTGGTTCCAAATTAAATCGTACACCATTTTTTTTTTTCAGTGTAGAAAGTGCCTTATAAAAGGCAGAAGGTAATTAGAGGCTTTAATACATATGTCTTTTTTGTTACCAGTTGATATGCTGAAGAGGGCTTTTGTGTCCGAGTTGCTTGAACAAAAAGTAGCTACCTCTATTTAGCGTTTGTCCGTCCATCCGTCCATCCGTCCATCCATCCATCCATCATCATCTCTCTCTCTCTCTCTCTCTCTCTCTCTCTCTCTCTCTCTCAGACACACACACACTCAGTTCATACAAGCTTTTTTTATTCTTCATGCTGTATGTGCAGCCGAGCCATGGCTCCTTTGAGCTTTGCACTACAGAGCGTTATCAATTATTTATCAGCATGCATAATTCACAGTACATCCCTGCTCTACACTGAGGAGGCCTTACAATCTCCCCCTCGCTCTCTCCAAAAGCCCCCTCCAAAATCTCCTTCTCTGTCTCTTTTACTTACTCTTTCTTTCCCCCCTTTCTTCAAATCCTGGCCAATTCTGTTGCCTTCCATCCCCTGTCATGATCCGTTTTTCTTTCTGTCCTCACCCGAATCACTCTTTTCAACCTCTCCCACTCTTTCGTCCTGCTCCTCTTCTGTTTTGCATATATATCTAGTCTTATAATAACGTCTTATCTTCTGATTTCACTGTCACTCCACACCTCAAGATGCATTTCCTCCCTCTTTCTTTGGCAACACAGAGAATCAAAAATGTTGACTACCTTGTTGGTTTAATAAAGATGTGCCTCTTCCACTTTCAAAGATCAGTAGGGGAATTATAATCTGAAAGAAGTCGGATGTTGGATTCATCTTGTCTGTTTTCGGGTTGGTTTACCTGTTGTCGCACTGCAGTGGTTTGTCAAAGGTCATTCACACCCTCACCCATAACATCTCATCAAGCCCACAGTCATACGTTCTGTTCCAAAACCTGGCAACTAGCTAGTAAGCTACATTAGTAAGCTGCCTTCGTTGCATAGAGGCTTATTAACAATGCAAAAGCTGTATACACAGTGCGTAATTCTGCAATACCTAGTTTGAGCCAAGGCAGCATCACATACATTTTTTAATATTTAAATAATTTTAATCTGACCATTTCACACCTTTTCTGTGTGATCACAGAATTTTGAAGTTGTAAGAGAATTGTGTTTAGTACGCTGTAAATCAAAAACTGTAACTCAAAAAATATTTTTTTTTTAAAATTAGGTAACCAGTTACATCAATTGTTTTGAGTTATGATGTTCCCAGTTTCAAGCAAGCAGAACGAGAAATGAAATGAGGAGAAATGAGTTTGTAGTACTCATGCATGCTAATTGCTCCTAACTTTTAAGTACTGAGTTAGCTAACTCATACATTTTGACAGCAATTAACATGAGTTAATTTAGCATATTTAGTTAATTAACAAATGAAATAACAAGCTAATTCAGAAAATTTGCTAACATGTTAACAATAAGATGGTATAGCACTTACTGAATGAGTACAGCAACTTAAAACATAACTTACCTGCTCTCAAACCAAGCAGCATGCGCCAATTGTCACCATGATGGTAACTCTCCAAAAACCCACATTAACAGAAACTCTTCTAAATGATCATAACAAAACATTAATAACTACATTAATCTTTCACAAAAATATATATATATTTTTACTAATTTCATTTTAGCATTTACTCTCCCTTTCGAGTGCCATGGGCAAAGCATGCTGGGAAATAAAAAATCCCAGCCCAGTTTCAGTTAAGCTTAAGTTAGACTAAATTTAAAGGAAATTAGTTCATTCAACTCAAAACAATGAAATAGTTCAGTTTACTTGAAATATGTCAGTGCTGTGAAAGTTCGGTTCATTCGTTTAATTTAAGTTTGTCCTACTCAAACCAATTCAGTATTTTGAGTAGTGCTGGGCTATCGATTAATCGTGATTAATCGCATCCAAAATAAAAGTTTGTGTTTACACAGTATGTGTGTGTTTACTGTGTATAATTATTATGTATATATAAATACACATGCCTTCATGTATATATTTAAGAAATATTTGCATGTATATACTGTATATTATATTATTTTTCTTATATACAAATATAAATAATTGATAAATATAATTTTTTTCTTAAATATATACATGCATATGTGTGTATTTATATATACATAATAATTATACACAGTACACACACATATATTATATAAACACATAGTTTTATTTTTGATGAATAATTAATTGATTGCCCAGCTCAAATTTTGAGTGTTAGGGTTTACAGTGTAAATGACTAAACTAAAATGAATATAACTAAAATGAATTAAATATGGACTTTTGGAAATTAAATGCTGTTTTAAATGATTGTAAATTGTTGACCCCAAATTTATGCGTGCATTGTGTCTGTTAAAATAGCATGTCATTCGCCTGTATTAAAATCAATTGTGAAGCAAGACAATTTGAGTATATAAGTATTGACTATATAATAAGTCTGCTTAAAATTCATTAAAATTGATTGAATGATTATAAACAGTTGTGTACCGATTTTGTATGCACTCTGAGTTGCTGCCTATACTAGAGTGTCGAGGTTTAGTTTCCATTAGAACGTTTCCTTAGAAGGTGCTGCCTGTAAGCAGCTCACTAGGTTTTGGAACAGAGCCGTAATCTGAATGCATACTAGAGTCGTACCTGAAGGTTTGACATCTCCATATGACGTCTATTAAAAAGAATTTAAGAATACTGCACATTTAGGGTATACTTAACTGAAGTCACTCAACATAAAACGAAATGCATATCACTTTTATTGATAGTCAAAGAATCCTTGAAGGACACAACTTCACTGAAATCCTCTTGGCAGGAACACAATCAATTGGACACGTTTCATGATCAAACGGTGCATTTCATCTATTTTTTTTGCTCTGCCCATGCCTTGATCTTTTGCACTTTGGTGCTCCTTACAGGATAAGTGACGTCTCATTCATGTTATACATGCTGTTTCATTTTCATTTCCTTCTCTGCCCTTAAACCTTGCTCTGAAGGCTTCCTCTCTGACGGTTGAGGCCCATGTTGGTGGCATTCCCGGGTTTTATCTTTTAGGTGGGCGGGGTTTCGCCTCGAAGGACCCTTCGGCCCACCTCCCTTCATCTTCCTTCATCCCCATTGGTGGTTTTGTTGGTGTTTGCAGTGCATGGGCTGTGGGAGGAGTGGTCTTCGTGGAGCCTGTGCTCAGTCACGTGTGGCCGTGGCTCTCGGACCCGGAACAGGATCTGTGTGCTCCCCCAGCATGGAAACAAGGGCTGTGGAGGGCCCGAGGTGCAAACCAAACTCTGCAATATAGCTGTGTGCCCCGGTTAGTACTAATCTCCATTTCCTCATCTGCCAATATTTCTCTCTCTTTTCTCTACTTCATCTCTAAAGTACATCCTTCCTTTACACTATTATCACAGTGGGTCTCATTTACCAATAATTGCACATGTGTTCTTATTATTGTATTATCGTTCTTATAACTGTATTGTATTGTGTTCTTATTGTATGTGTGTAGAGATGAATTATTTAATTTGGTTACACTTTATTTTAAGGTTTCTTTGTTACACTGTAATTATACATTTAAGTACTGAGTAATACTAAGTACATACTTACTATAGGGTAGGATTAGGGTTTGGTTTAGGATTAGTTGCATGTAATTATGCATAATTTATAGTTATTACTATAGGAATTGCATGTAACATTATGTAACAATGACACTGTAAAATAAAGTGTTACCTTTCATTTTTATTTAACTAGAATGAACAAGAAATAATAAAATAATATTATATTATATATCATTTATTATTCGGTTTGACTTAATTTTATCCTACATTTAATGAAAAAATATATTCAATATATACAATTATTTGTAACATAATATAATTTAATAATTTAATATTGTGATTTTATAACAATCAATTTGTTTATCATAATCTAAAAATAATCATAAACTAAAAATAACAACAACAATAGTAATAGTAACAACAATATGTTATTATTATTATTATTATTATTATTATTATTATTATTGAGGATAAGCAAATGTTCCAATTTAAAATAATAATAATAATAATAATAATAATAATAATAATAATAATAATATTTTTTTAATGGTATTTATTTATTTATTTTGTGAATCATGACAGGTTTTAAGCACAAATTTGTGCATTTGCACAGTTAGCGAATGAGACCCAGTGTGTTCTGTCTTCTGGACTCCTTTGACTTCCCTTTTCCTTACCCTTTTTCTATGTTGTGTGTCTTCTCCTCTCCTGTCTCTTTATTCACATGTCTTCTTCTGTATGACCTTTCCCTTCCCCTCATGTGTGCCGTCCTCACTGCCTCGAGCTTCATCCAGTCTGCTTGTTTCACGTCAGTCTCTCTCACCCCTCCTGTTCTGTCTCAGTCTGAAGGCCGCTCGAGCTCTGTGTTGTCTCTGCAGCCATGCCTCATAGTTTCCTCTGGATTTCATTCATTCATTATGCCAGTCTCCAGAATTTTTTTTTGTCTTATTTTCGCTGAAGTGCTACTCAAATGGGGGCTCGGCTTGAGCTAATAGGAATCCCAGATGAACCAATCACATGTGTCCGCACCTGCTGAGGTTTGTTGTTTCGTCTACAGCACTGCTCCGGTCTTGGCGAACAGGATCCATCTCCAAAATTAGTTATTACCCCACTGAGATGAGCAATAAATCATTTGTCTGTTACATTTCAATTCATTTTCAGTTGTGGCTACCTGGAGTTGAAGACCTCCATTAGCCTGACAGTTGAAGAGTTAAGGGTGACAGCCAATCACTGTGATTGTCTTTTATTTGAGGAGGCACAAATGAACAGCTGGGCCAGTCCGGCCGAGCGGCTTTTGACTGACAGTGATTACATCCTGTCAGAGAGCAGATCTTCCACCTGTTCTCACCTACCAAGAGGCACCCATGTGTAAATAGATTTCACCCTCTTAATATTCAATTGCGTTTATGGGTGTCTACTGCCGTGTAACCTGCTGATATGATTTGAGTCAATACAGGATAAGTCAACGTAATATACCTTCTCATGGGTCACAGTAAAGGATGGATGGCTGTAGTGAGTCTAAACGGATGTCTTGTAAACATTGGTGTGTTTTCTCCTGCATTACTTCAGCTCTATTTGAGTATATGATTACAGTGATGGCTTGCATCTCCATAATCAAAGTGTGAGCAATCAGTTCCAGTGTAGACGTCGGACGGTTTTTGTAACTTACTTCTCTTAATTAATGTTTGCTTATGTGGTAAGAGATGGTACGGTAGTCCTGTAAGGGGATAGTTGTTTTATTTTGAAGTAGCATATGCTGATTTTCCTCATTAAAATTTTGTTTAATTAAAGTGTTTCTTAATGTTTTGCTTATGGGAAGTTGTTTTCTCAGATGATTTTTCAGAGTGCACTCTATTGGCTTGTTAGAGGAATGCATTTTAGGTTAAGTTAGACAGATCTTTTAGGAGTTAATAGAGATCAAATGTTTTTGTTTTTTTTCGAAATCTGAAATAGTCTTCCAAAATAATGATAATATTATTATTAGAAATAATATTTATGGAAACTTTTATTATTATTATTATTATTATTATCAATGTTGAAAACAGTTTAAATGTTTTTTTTTTTTCAGGATACTTTGAAGAGAAAGTTCAAAAGAACAGCGTTTATCTGAAATGGAAAGCTTTTGTAACATTATACACTAACGTTCAAAAGTTTGGGGCAGTATTTATTTATTTATACATTATTTCAGATAAATGCTGTTCTTTTGAACTTTGTATTCATCAAAGAATCCTGAAAAGAAAATTGTACACAACTGTTTTCAAAATTGATAATGATAATAAATGTTTCTTGAGCAGCACATCAGCATATTATAATGATTTCTGAAGGATCATGTGACCCTGAAGACTGGAGTAATGATGCTGAAAATTCAGCTTTGATCACAGGAATAAATTACATTTCAAAATATATTTAAATAAGAAAAAATTTTTTTTTTTATTTGTTTAATGTTAAAAAACATTTACACATATTACCTAAAACTTTTAAAAAGTAGTGTGTATTTATTCCATAATTATAAAATTAAATCAAGAAAGAAATTAAGTAAAATGTCATGTTCTCAGATGCAGAATGGAATAAGGGATCCATTCTCCCAAACACTGTTTGTTTTTCATCTTGTCATTGCCAAAAAAAAAAAAAAAAAAAAAAATTGTTTATTAAAAATGATTGCTGTCCCTACATTTATTTATTTTTTTGCTTTAATAAACAAATACACTATAGCAGTTTATTACTATACACTGCATCAGCAGCTTTGTCAGACTCAGATTAAAATGCAACATGCTGAATATCAAAATTAGCTTACAGAACATTTCTGAACCTTCTGTTTGATTTACCAATGAGCTCATCAGTTTGTTATTCAGCTAAAAAATGATAAGCCATGAGCAATAAGATCAAACTAGAACAGAAATAAGACATCAAAGTAAAGGAACATGGCCCAGAATATGCATCTGTTTGTTTGTGCGTGTGTTTATGTCTTGCAAGTAAGGGATACTCAAAGTATCCATTTGATGTGCTGAAGTCAGTGTTATTACCTTAATTATACAGTTGATTTCTCTATCCCTTTCCCTTTATGTTCTTGTGAAGTAAAAGTGAGATGCCATAAATGCTCAGCTGTGTTTGGTGGGTTTCAGCTGCAGCTGCTGTCTCTCCTGGCAACTACAATATGCAGGATCTATCTCCTCATTGGCTGCTTATTTTATGAGCGATGATGAGTCCAATACTCTCATGGAGGCGTAGATAGACAGGCCACATTTATCCATGTTTATTGAGTTTGTGAGGCTTTAGAATATGATTATTATTTATCATGCTCTTGCTTTGAGACACAGATCCTCCATGATCTCGGGCAGAGAATGCAACTGCATCTGCTTTTGCTTTGATGCATCATACCAGCATTTAAAGAGATCCTATTATGCTTTAATTTTCAGCTTTCTTTAGTGTGTAATGTTGCAGTTTGAGCATGAAAAAGGTCTGCAAAGTTACGAAGCACAAAGTCATTCCAAAGGGAGTTATTCTCTATATCAGTGCGCACCATTTCTAAACTCCCTGAAATGCTTTCATTGTAGTGTGAGTTTTCTTCTGGGAACATACACATCACAATGTTCCTAATTTCAGTGTGATCTCATGAGAATATGTGTATATTTTTACGTAAAGTGTAGTTCTACATACACACTGAAATGTTCAATATGGACGTATTGACAGCACTAAACGTAAAATAATGACATCACTAAAACATTAAATATTGACGTATGGACAGCACTAAAATGTAAAATACTGACAGCACTAAAATATAAAATATTGACAGCACTAAAATGTAAAATATTGACAGCACTAAGACATAAAATATTGACGTATTGACAGCACTAAAATGTAAAAATACTGACAGCACTAAAATATAAAATATTGACAGCACTAAAATGTAAAATATTAACAGAACTAAAACATAAAATATTGACATATTGACAGTGCTAATATGTAAAATATTGACGTATTGACAGCACTAAAAGGTAAAATAATGACATCACTAAAACATAAAATATTGACGTATGGACAGCACTAAAATGTAAAATACTGACAGCACTAAAATATAAAATATCGATAGCACTAAAATGTAAAATATTGACAGCACTAAGACATAAAATATTGACGTATTGACAGCACTAAAACGTAAAATATTGACAGCACTAAAAGGTAAAATATTGACAGCACTAAGACATAAAATATTGACGTATTGACAGCACTAAAAGGTAAAATATTGACAGCACTAAGACATAAAATATTGACGCATTGACAGCACTAAAAGGTAAAATATTGACGTATTGACAGCACTAAAACGTAAAATATTGACAGCACTAAAACGTAAAATATTGACGTATTGACAGCACTAAAACGTAAAATATTGACAGCACTAAAATGTAAAATATTGACGTATTGACAGCACTAAAACGTAAAATATTGACAGCACTAAGACATAAAATATTGACGTATTGACAGCACTGAAAGGTAAAATATTGACGTATTGACAGCACTAAAACGTAAAATATTGACGTATTGACAGCACTAAAACGTAAAATATTGACAGCACTAAAATATAAAATATTGACGTATTGACAGCACTAAAACGTTAAATTTTGACCACTAAAACGTAAAATATTGATGTATTGACAGCGCTAAAACGTTAAATTTTGACCACTAAAACGTAAAATATTGATGTATTGACAGCGCTAAAACGTAAAATTTTGACGTATTGACAGCACTAAAACGTAAAATATTGACAGCACTAAAACGTAAAATATTGACAGCACTAAAATGTTGTCATGATGGACGACTCGAAAACACAGACGGCAGTGAACAGGTTTATTGTCAGCGGAGCACGAGACAGTAAACAGTGCAAGATAATGGAAAGGCTGTGGTAACGGAATATATAGTCTTAGCTGAGTGGGATGGCGGCGATGGGTTGGGAATGCAGGCTCGGGAGGGTTATGGCGGTGATTCAGGAGGAAGTTCTAGGAAGTTCGCGGAGTGCTCGGGACAGAAGTCTTGGGAAGAGTCCGTAGGAATCGCGGGAAGAGTCCGTAGGAATCGCGGGAAGAGTCCGGGTAACTGAGACGAGACCAGACACTGTGAGTGAGGTGAGTGCTGGTTTTGTAGTGCAGGGGGAGATTGCTTGCAGGTGCAGGTGCTCAGTATTCCGGTGATGAGGAGCGGATGGGCGGGGCGAAGTGGGAGTCTGGTGCAGGCGGCGTGGCTGAGTCCGTTACAAACGTAAAATATTGACGTATTGACAGCACTAAAACGTAAAATATTGACAGCACTAAAACGTAAAATATTGACGTATTGACAGCACTAAAACGTAAAATATTGACAAATTGACAGCACTAAAACATAAAATATTGACGTATTGACAGCACTAAAATGTAAAATATTGACGTATTGACAGCACTAAAACGTAAAATATTGAGAGCACTAAAACGTAAAATATTGACGTATTGACAGCACTAAAACGTAAAATATTGACAGCACTAAAACGTAAAATATTGACGTATTTACAGCACTAAAATGTAAAATATTGACGTATTGACAGCACTAAAGCGTAAACTATTGAGAGCACTAAAATGTAAAATATTGACGTATTGACAACATTAAAACGTAAAATATTGACCGCACTAAAAGGTAAAATATTGACGTATTGACAACATTAAAAAGTAAAATATTGACGTATTGACAACATTAAAAGGTAAAATATTGATGTATTGACAGCACTAAAACATAAAATATTGACAGCACTAAAATGTAAAATATTGACGTATTGACAGCACTAAAACGTAAAATATTGACATATTGACAGCACTAAAACGTAAAATATTGACAGCACTAAAGCGTAAAATATTGATGTATTGACAGACCAAAAATGTAAAATATTGACAGCACTAAAACGTAAAAATATTGACAGCACTAAAGTGTAAAATATTGACGTATTGACAGACCAAAAATGTAAAATAGTGACAGCACTAAAACGTAAAATATTGACGTATTGACAGACCAAAAATGTAAAATAGTGACAGCACTAAAAGCGTAAAATATTGACGTATTGACAGCACTAAAATGTAAAATATTGACGTATTGACAGCACTGAAACGTAAAATATTGACAGCACTAAAACGTAAAATATTGACAGCACTAAAGCGTAAAATATTGACGTATTGACAGACCAAAAATGTAAAATATTGACAGCACTAAAACGTAAAATATTGACAGCACTAAAGCGTAAAATATTGACGTATTGACAGACCAAAAATGTAAAATAGTGACAGCACTAAAACATAAAATATTGATAGAAATAAAACATAAATATTGACACTTAATAAACCTCTAGAAGTAACCTAATAATTAGAATTTCCTTTAGGATTTCCAGTGGTTGGATGCATTGATTATACGCATATTCCCATCATCACACTTTCTGAAAACGGATTAGATTTATAGATTTATATTATTTTAGATTTATAGATTTCCAACAATAATTTAGGGTGTCAGATGGATGGCTATACCTGAGTCTGAGATATAGTGGTTAAATGAACACAAATTATTCACAATATTATGGTCATCTTTATTTCCTACAAAAGCTTTAATATTAATATTCTTCCTCCATCATCTCTTCATCTGTCAGTGGTGCTGGTGTTTTTTGCGAGCCTCTGCCTTCTTGCTGTTGGCTGTCCTGAGACGTCAAATGTTAATTGCATTACTCTAATTAATATATGTAACAGGTGGGATCAGATAACTTTTAATTATGTGAAAAGAGCATTAGACTATGTGGGAAAAGCTGTTTCACATTGAAATAGATACTGCATGATATTTATTTAATATATCAAATGTTTGTAAAGTCAAGAAACCTACACCCATGAACCTTTTATGCTTAAGGCTTTACCTGATTGAATTATGTTTTTATACTTTTTATGACATAAAAATGGCATACCATAAAACAAATTAATTAAACAAATTAAAAATTAAACTTACATATTGACCCGGAAGTATGCAGATGTATTTTTGCTGGATGCTGTTGCAATTTCGGAGCTCCTTTGATCATGGCTTTTCATAGTCGTGGTGCACGCTTACTCATAGTTGATTTAACTCAATCAGCTGTTCTGAAACCCAAAACTCAGAGTTTCCATCTCAGGGTAAGTCAACTCAGAGTTCAAGTTTAAACTCAGAGTTGGTTGAACCTCCTTATTGAAACGGGCCCTTGGTTAAAGGTGGGGTAAGTGTTATTTAAAAAAAATGCTTTTTAAAAAGTATCTCGGGCTGAGTACCAAAACAAACCTGTAGCCAATCAGCAGTAAGGGGCGTGTCTACTAATGATGGTGAGAAGAGAGCGCTCAGTGCACATCATTATTCAAAAGACACGACACACAGGACGGACATTAACCGAGTGACGACAGAAAAAGATGGCAGATAAAAAACACGTGGAAAATGTCTATGGAACAAAAGAAGGCTTGCGATCAGGCAGGAAGTATCAGCTTTCCAGCGCTAGAGAGAACTCAAGGAGCGTAAGGCCTGCAATCGGACGCTGAGGTTGCTTTATTTCTTCTCGATAGGCGAGTAACATTGGTTTTGTTTTGTTTCACAGAAGTAATATATGCTGGCTTTTGCTTGAATATGCTTATGTGTCATTGTGGCGAGGCGGGGGACCGTGAGAGCGGGCCGGTGGCGAATGTTAATGAGCGTCAGCTGTGCGCCACACGGCCTTGCCTCATGGAGGAGTGACGGGAGTATAAAAGGAGGAGCGACGACATGGCAAGACGAGAGAGGTCCAGGCCTGTCATGTTCATGTTCGCTTGTTTGTCCATTTGCAATCGTATCGTCGTTCACTTCAGCGATGATAAAGACCCATTCATTTCCACATCCTATAAACCACTGTCTATTTCAAGCGTCAGCTCGTGTCCGAAAACTAAGATAATAAACTCCTAATATATGTTTGTTTCCTTTAGTTCCTCTTTTCGTGATCGATATAACCCTCTAATCTCGTCATAATTGTAATATATTGGTTAGTTGGACTGTCATGCTCATGCTATCGAGTTGTTTTTGGGATGTAAGGGATGACTTTTTCATAGAACATTTGACCTGGATTACCATAGTAACACACATTGCTTTCACTTATTGATGATATCATACCCTCCGCGGCTGACACAGCAGATTAAGCCATAGTCGTTGCCTGCGTTGTGTACGTTTGTGTGGGGCGTAGCGATCAAAATAGGGGCGAGACCCTTTTGGGCTAGGAGCGTGTTTGTTTTGGTGATTTGAAATATCAACATCGGTTACCAGAAAGCACTTACCCCACCTTTAAGTTGCATTAGTAGTGTGTTGAAACTTGAAAGTGGTGGTTGTGGTATATCCAGCCAACCAATCAGAGCACAGTGCGCTTTTCAGAAGGATGGGCTTCATAGAGACAGAGTGTTACTGACAGACTGTGAAGAGAGGTGCTACAACAATGTCTTATATGTGAAAATATTATGCTTTTTTGAAAACCTATTCTATAGACCCCAAAAACAAAATCAAGCAGATCAAGAAATAATAGGTCCCCATAAATAGGTGGTTTGTTTGTTTATTTATTTCATTTTTATAAAAATATTAAACAAATATTGTATAGCTTTTTCATTCTTTATAATAATATGCATTTATGTGGGTGTGTGTCTGTAGTGTATCTATGTTGTCTGTTTGTTTGTTCTACACCAATCCTTTTGGTACTAATTTCAGGTCACGGTCTTATGGCTACCTTAAAGTAATGTTATATGGTCCATTTTTCTAAGTTTGATGAGCATCTGCAAAAGGTGACATGGGCATTTTCGTTCATCATGTGCTCTGTCTTCCTTGGAATCCATTAGATTGAGAGATAATTTGATTTCAGTTCATACCATCAATCATACCGAGATACGCTTGGATAAAATATGCATCCCCCCACATTTAAATAAGATAAAAGTGATATTAGAGGTTAATATGCACAGATCCTGAAATTGCTGCAGAAAGTCAAAAGACGTAACATCTCCCCTACTGTGAAATAGATAGTGCATACTAGAAAGCATTCATTATATAAACATAAAGCTGTAAGATTAATGCCATCATTTGATGGATGATGTTTAAGCATAATTCTTACTTTCGAACATAATGAATATGTGTCCATCGAGGCATGCAGGCCTTCTAATGTGGGATATGAGAAGTGAAACCCCATAAACACTTCAAAATTCATGAAGGCTTCGCTTCAACAAAGTGACTCATAAGCGATGGGGTTCGGAATAGTGACATGGGCTTATGAAAGGGCTTCATAAGCGACATGCAACCCCTCCCCTATGTATTATTATTTATTAACATAGGACTTCACTATGAATCTCATTTTTCAAGCAAGAATTAGTCACTGCACATGATCCCTTGTTTCATTCACTATGCAAAAGATCTCTTATTTTGTTGTTGTTGTTGTTGTTGTTGTAGATACCATTTAGAGAACAGACCCTGTGTTTGTATAAATTCTATTGATATTCACAGTTATGTGAAATTAATGTAAAATTATGTGCTTGCTGCCTTTTTATGCACGGAAAAAAAACAATTAATAGTAATCGGTAGATTAATGAATTTTTACTCCTGTTTTCCTGTGAGAAATGAAAGGCTAAAGCAGTAATTCCCAACCACGCTCCTGGAGGCCCACCAACAGTGCACATTTTGTATGTCTCCTTAATCAAACACACCTGTTTCAAGTCATCAGCTCATTAGTAGTGACTCCAAAATCTGATGTGGGTGTGTCAGACAAAGGAGACATGCAACATGTGCACTGTTTGTGAGCCTCCAGGAACGTGGCTGGGAACCACTGGGCATTTGCAAGATGCATCAGTCAAACTTAAATAAATTGTTATCATCTGAGTGTGGTTTCTCATCAATTTCAGCACTAATGTTATCAAACCCTCTATTTAACGTCCTGTGCTTTTAGATTTGTCTCAATAGTCCATCTCTCTTTAATGAATTAAATAAAATGACCGGTCTTCTCCGAAACCCATTAGACTACAGTTCTGTAGGAGAGGAATGTGTTACTTGGAGCAGCTTTAATGTGCAGGTCAAGGTTTATTCTAATAGCGTGCATTGTAATTTAATGTCCGGTGATGAAGAGGTGATCTTAAAAAAGCTCAGGATTAAAAGGATAGGATTAAAAATTGAAAAAGCGGGTGAAAATAAATTAGTGAATGAAATGTATGATGTATCTATCTCTCTGTCTATCTGTCTGTCTGTCTGTCTTTGAATAACATAGATCATATTTTTTTTTTTGCAAACTTGTACATTTGTACTCATTTTTTTCTTTCTGATGCAGATGGAATTATTTATAAATTAGCAAAATGCAGAATGTTTGCATTGGTTATAAGTACCTGAATAACTCAGTTTGTTGTCATTGATCTCTCAGGTTTGTATCAGGGTAAGTGAGTATAATTTCAACCAAGTTACAATGTCACATGCTACAGACAAACACAGACCCCTGCTGTACCCCGTCTCTCTCTGTCCGACCGCCCGTTTCCTGTTCTTTTCTGTCCCTCACTATGTCCTTCTCTTTCCTGTCCTTCTTCCACTTTTGTCTTATTCTGTTCTCACATTCTCTCTCTCTTTCTCTCTCTCTCTCTCTCTGCGTCTCCCTGTGGTTGTGTTTGCAGTGGAGGGGCAGTGGTTGGACTGGGCCGCCTGGTCTCAGTGCTCTGTGTCCTGTGGCTCCGGCACTCAGCAGAGGCAGCGGCGTTGCAGCGTGTCGGTTCATGGCTGGGCGGAGTGTAAGGGGCCTCATGCGGAAACCCGTGAGTGCACCAACCCGTCTTGTGGGGGTAAGTTTCTCACTGGTGGGCTTACTCTTAAATTGACAGGTAGTTTATGTGCACAGCTGCAATTTGTTTGCTGTCATGGTCTAATTAATTGCAGGGAACACTCTGAATTGTCTGTGGTACCAAACCACAGAGATTAACCGGTCTGCACTGCTCATCTTTTTGCACAGATACGCTGCTGTGTCAGCATATGCCAGTTAGCACCCCTGATAATAATTAATAAGCGTAAATTAGCTTCATGCAGGTGCTATATGATGATGTTCACACTGCAGCTATTTATGGTTGTCAGGTCACTTCTGAGTTGTTGTTTTTCTTTTTTCCTTTTTTTGCAACAAAGTTTCACTCTGCTCGTCTGTGTTCACTGTGTTCCAGTCTAGTATATCAAAACTGTAGTGTGTGGATGGCCATTGACTCATCTCCTCTTATAATTTGGAGTATCATAGGGTTTTTCTTCTTTGTAATTATTCATTGTTCCATGTTTTCTTCGTCCTGTGCAGGAGGGGGGAACTGGGGTGCTTGGAATCACTGGAGCTTGTGCTCCAAGACTTGTGACTCCGGTTGGCAGCGTCGGTTCCGTATGTGTGAAGGCACAGGAATCCAGGGTTACCCTTGTGATGGCTCTGGAGAGGAAGTGCGCTCCTGCAATGACAAGAAGTGCCCAGGTGCGTGCCCATGCTCAAAGCACGTCTTTTTATTTCCCTTTGCCTCCTTCTCTTTTTCTTTGATTTCCCATACAGAGCAACTGGCTCTCCAAGCCTGCATTTATAAGTCTGCCTTGCACATTTGGGATGGTCTGCAACACCATGAATAAGGGACAAATTAGTGTTCCAGGATTTTATTTGTTTATTAATTTTTTTTACATTTGACAAGAAAGTATTTATTTATTTATGCATTAATTTATTTATGACGGAATATATATATTTGATGAAAATACAGTAAAAACTATATTTTGAAATATTATTACAATTTAAAATAACATATAACAAAAGTAGATTTTGTGAATAGAAAGTTCAAAAGAACAGCTTTCTGTAAAAAAATAAAATAAATGTATTTATTAACCACAAAATTTTGAACAGTTGTGTATTTCAGAGAAACTATTATCCAAAATAAAATATACATCAACTAATATACAAATATGTTTAAACATCACGTCTGTATCCCCTATTAAAACTGGGATTTCGGTCTGTTCCACCTCTACAGTCTGGATTATATCTAATATCTAGTTAATATCCAATATCATGTCGACCTAATCTCTTGAATTTATATTCATTTCATTCATTGTATGTAATGAAAACTTTGTACCAAATACAAAATAGTTAGCTGCATATATATATATATATATATATATATATATATATATATATATATATATATCTCTATATCATTTTAAATGTTTTTACTACTGGAAGATATTCTCAAATCAGGGTTTTAAACTTTTAAACATTTGGTTACAAGGTTGAAAATGTTGCAAACCTTGTATAAAAGAAATAAATAGAAAATAATATGTCTCACTTAATGTTAAGTCTGATCTTCTAATGTTGATTATCAGCATACTCTGAAGCTTTTACAGAATGCTTGTTTAAAAAGAAAGAAAATAAAAATTTGCTTAATTTTTAACTTTCAAACCCTATCTTGTACCCTATTTGTAAAAAGTGCCCTTTGCTTTTCTCTCACTTCCTCTCTCACTCATTTTCTCTATCTTCTTCCATATTTAACATTCGCTCTACTCCTTTGTTTCCATTTCTCCTCTCTTCCAATTGAGACGGGTCATTCTTGACAGAAGGGAACTGTTCAAAGTGCTGCTATGTGTGATTTGTCAGCATGTCAAGCAACGCAGCAAAAAGCAGATTTTAATAAGCACGCCGTTGACTGCAGCTTTGGGAGGCTATAGATTAAATAAATGTCAGACATTGCCGCAGAACTTATATCGGGCACAGGGCTTTGATGGCACCAGAAACTTGAAAAAAAAATCTGTCCGATAGCTTTGTTGGTGTATTATGTTTAGATGAAAAAGAGAAGGGTTCTTTTCTCCATCTCTTTCAACCCAGCCCTCTTCTGTATCTCACCCCTGGGTTGTTCTCTGTTCTGAAAGAGCTTTTGAGTGAGAGTCATTGCAGTCAGTGATCTTCACAGAGTTCTCAATTTCTTAATCATTCATTCATTCATTCATTCATTCGTTCATTCGTTCATTCATTCATTCATTCATTCATTCATTCATTCATTCATTCATTCATTCATCCATGCATCCATGCATCCATTCATTCATTCATTCATTCATTCATTCATCCATGCATCCATTCATCCATGCATCCATTCATTCATTCATTCATTTATTCATTTATTCATTTAGCAGTATAGATTTTAGATATTTTTAATGAAAAAATCCATCCATCCATCCATCCATCCATCCATCCATCCATCCATCCATCCATCCATCCATCCATCCATCCATCCATCCATCCATCCATCCATCCATATATCTATATAGTGCAATTAGTCAATCAACAATGGACTTTATATGTAGTGTCAATATGTATGCATATCCTATAGTATATATGTTTGTTTTTGCTGGTTAACATCTTAATTTTGATGTATACTGTGTGCAGCACCTCATGAAATATGTAAAGATGAGTACCAAGTAGCCATGACGTGGAAGAGAGCCTCAGCTGGAGAGACGGTATACAACAAGTGTCCATCAAATGCCACTGGTACGTTACTGCAAACATTCTCTCCATTCACCTTTTGAAGTCTGTTTGAGTCATTTTCTCCAATAATAAAAATTAAAATGATAGTTCCCTAAAGAAGCTGTCTCTGTCATTATAATGCCGTTCCAAAAGTGTATGACTTTTTCTTGGGTATAATAATATAGCACCTGCATTCTTTAATAATTTCAGGAACTGCTACTGTAGATCTAAGTTCATAGTTCCTATTGCTGTCTCAAAATAACCAAATAAAACCAAAAAAGTCATTGTTAAAATTTGACCTGTACACTATACCCCAAGTGTTCTGAAGTCACACTATAGCATGTGAAGAAATGTAAGTCACCATTCGCTAATAATGCCAATTTATTTGATTAATTTAAGGCATTATTCACTGATAAGTTTCCCTTTGATCTAGTAAGTGCTGTTCTGTTCATCCTGTTGTAAGGATGACCATTCTGCTCTTTAGCGGGTCACCTAACCCCAGTTTGCTCAAGGACGACCGTTCCTCAAACATTTTTATTGTACGTTGCTTTGGATAAAAATGTCAGCTAAGTGACAAATTAGTAGTAAATTAAAACCGCTCAAGAAAAGTTAATGATCCGAGCTTGATTAGCTTCAGAGTGTACGCCGCTGCCTACATCACATAAAACTCTGAAAGTACAATCTAATGTTGTTTTGGCCACAGCCAAAGACGCCATATCTAATGCAATCTCTGATACATTTGTTTCTTCTCTTACCATGACATACAGCTTTATTAAAAGATTTTATGATCAGTTAAACCACATTATAAAACTCCATCAGCGATGCAATCACTCAGCTTACAAAACCAACATCGCACAACAGGCTCGAAATAAGTTGGTTTCCACACAGTTAATCAGCATTCAGTTTTTAAACCCATTGAGATGAATTAGTGGTGTATGAGAGGGAACTTAATGAGTTAGTTTACAGCCCAATATGTGCCGCCACAGAAAGTTAATATAACAATGATTTTAAGACTTTTGGTGGATTTAAATGTCAGACATTGCCTCAGAGCTTACATTGGACCCAACAAAAACACTTTATCCATTTTTTTTTTTTTTTTTTAGAAAAAAACTAGATTTAATGTCAGACACTGACATGTTGTTGTTTTGTACATCATGACATTCTGCTGTTTTGTGAACATTATATAACGTATTTTTTTTTCTCCCCACAAATCATTACTATTTGTTACCCTTTATGTCTCTCCAATGGAAAGTATTAAAAAGAGCTTGTGACTAAAACTCGTAACTCCATTGGATCCTCAAACCGTCGGTCAAACCTCATAACTTCACTCACCTCTATCATGAATGAAGTGCCACACACACATTTTGGACTGTCTCTGCTAGTTTGCACTGCAAGGTTAATTAAGAATCACTATATATACAGCGATCAGGCATAACATTATTTGTATACATTATAATTATAACATTACAATTGTTTTGGTCCCCCTTTTGCTGCCGAAACATCCCTGACCCGTTGAGGCATAGACTCCACTAGACCCCTGAAGGTGTGCTGTGGTATCTGGCACCAAGATGTTAGCAGCAAATCCTTTAATTCCTGTAAATTGCGAGGTGGGACCTCCATGGATCGGACTTGTTTGTTCAGCACATCCCACAGATGCTCGACTGGATTGAGATCTGGGGAATTTGGAAGCCAAGTCAACACCTCAAACTCGTTGTTGTGCTCCTCAAACCATTCCTGAACCATTTTTGCTTTGTGGCAGGGCGCATTATCCTGCTGAAAGAGGACACAGCCACCAAGGAATACCGTTTCCATGAAAGTGTGTACATGGTCTGCAACAATGCTTAGATAGGTGGTACTTGTCAAAGTAACATCCACATGGACGGCAGGACCCAAGGTTTCCCAGCAGAACATTGCCCAAAGCATCACACTGCCTCCACTGGCTTGCCTTCTTCCCATAGTGCATCCTGATGCCATGTGTTCCCCAGGTAAGCGAGCCATTCACGTGATGTAAAAGAAAAAGTGATTCATGAGACCAGGCCACCTTCTTTTCCATTGCTCCCTGGTCCAGTTCTGATCCTCACATGCCCACTGTTGCCACTTTTGGCAGTGGACAGGGGTCAGCATGGGCACCCTGACTGGTCTGTGGCTATGCAGCCCCATACGCAACAAACTGCGATGCCTTCGCTCCCCACATGCATCAATGAGCCTTGGCCACCCATGACCCTGTCGCCGGTTCACCACTGTTCCTTCCTTGGAGCACTTTTGATAGATACTGACCACTGCAGACCGGGAACACCCCACAAGAGCTGCAGTTTTGGAGATGCTCTGACCCAGTCATCTAGCCATCACAATTTAGCTCTTGTCAAACTCACTCAAATCCTTACGCTTGCCCATTTTCCTGCTTGAAGAGATGATCAGTGTTATTCACTTCAACTGTCAGTGGACATGTTATGCCTGATCGTGTGTGTGTGTGTGTGTGTGTGTGTGTATGTATGTGTGTGTGTGTGTGTGTGTGTGTGTGTGTGTGTGTGTGTGTATATATGTATATGTATATATATATATATATATATATATATATATATATATATATATATATATATATATATATATATATATATATATATATATATATATATATATATATATACACACATAAAGTATAAAGCCACAAAGCCACACATCAAATTTGGCATCACAGTGTATAATTACTTGTAAAAATGCAGCGACAATATTCAGTATTTTGCACTTCTCAGATTGGTTCTAAGTTTCTAAACCTTCCAAGCGCAATAGGAGAGATTTTTGAGGTTATTTATGCCCTCTGAGTGCAGTGTGCAATAATTTTCAGATACTAGTGGAGAAAGACACCCAAGGCGCTCAGTGATTTTTACCTAATAAAAACAGAAAGACCTAATAAATGATGTCTTTGAAGTGGGAGCGCAGAGCAGAGTGTTGAATGAGGTCAACGGCGAGCTGTAATCTATATCAACTCCACATCCCGGCCAGCACGGACTGTCATGCACACTAACCCCCAAAAGAAAAAAACGATTCCTGCAGAGAACGATTCGCTTGACTTTTCCGGGCTACATTTCCACGTCTGCCTGAGTTCCCATGTGATTTTCAGGCCCATTTTTATCCCAGCGAGGGTACGGGGGTGAGGCCACTGTCGAGTCTTATTGGCTCTGATCTGAATGATGCAAGTGGCAGAAACTTTAAGGAAAACTGAGTTTGCAAAACAGCATTGCAAAGTGACATACTCAAAACAGACATTATCCCAGACATTATCATATGCTGCACTGCAGTGAAGTCTTTTATAAGAAGCGTGTGAACATCATAGAGTACGTGTCTGTCAAACCTTGACATGCTGTTATTGCTTGTGCCCAACAGTGATAATGATCAGGTTTTTTTTTTCTTCTCCCTGTAGGATCTGCTAGTCGTCGTTGTTTGCTGGACGCTAATGGAGTTGCTTACTGGGGTCCTCCGAGCTTCGCCCGATGTGTCTCACTCGAATATAGATATTTACATTTATCTGTGAGTATGTGGATGTGGATGGCGTGCTGTGATGTCACAAGATGGGAAGGATTAGATTATGAAAAGTAATTTGTTTATGCACTTTATTTATCACAAACTTTTACTGTTTTAATAAGGAGTTTATATATAGATCTTTCTATATATCGTTTAGTTTTCTTTCTATTTTCTTTCTATAGATGATTTTATATATATGATATATATATATATATATATATATATATATATATATATATATATATATATATATATATATATATATATATATATATATATATATATATATATATATATATATATATATATATATATATATATATTATTTCTATTTGATGATAATATATTAATAATAATAATAATAATAATAAT
Organism: Paracanthobrama guichenoti; assembly: GCA_018749465.1. Taxonomy (NCBI): domain Eukaryota; kingdom Metazoa; phylum Chordata; class Actinopteri; order Cypriniformes; family Gobionidae; genus Paracanthobrama; species Paracanthobrama guichenoti. The sequence goes on along the minus strand of CM031961.1, from coordinate 29,014,593 downwards.
AATAATAATAATATAATAATAATAATATTATTATTATTATTATTATTATTATTATTATTATTATTATTATTATTATTAATCATAATAATTTGTTCATATTACTCTTTATAATAATAATAACAAAATTATCTTATTGTTATGTAATAATAGTTATTATTATTATTATTATTATTATTATTATTATTATTATTATTATTATTATTTCTAAATTAATCATGTATTATTTGTGTATAATAATAATAATAATAATAATAATAATAATAATAATAATAATAATAATAATAAACCGTTTGATAATGTGGCTAGAAAATTCAAGCTATATATTATGGAAAAGATAAGCAATTTTTCTTCTTTTGATAGTAATCATACTTGCTGACTAATTCAATTGTTCAGTTTTATTTATAACTTCAATCTGCTATAGTCAGTGCCTGAATTTTGTAGCTCAGTAGATATGGACGAGAAGCTGAATATTAAGTATTACACATTTTATTACACCAGAATCGTAGCTGTGCATCACTGGATGCATATCAAATGCGAGGACACGTTTGTTTGCATTTTGTCTGGTGGTCAGAAAAAACGAAAGGTTGGAGTGTATTTAAAAGGCCATTTGTGCAGGAGAGAACATTGCCACTGTCACTTTCCACAAATGATAATAACTGCAATGAGCACTCAGCAAAACAACATTCCTCGTTATAACACACAGCCAGTGAAATGAAAACCACTACTTGGAGATGCTTCCTTTGAACTCGTCTCTAAGCTTAAAAAGAAACAACACTAGCGCCCAGCTTTCATATTGATTATATACTTTCTAACGCCTTGTTTCAGACCTCTGGGTTTGGATGATTGATTACTTTCTAACAGATTCGACAGTCTGCCTTGATGCGCTCTTTCTAATTCCTCAGCCACAACCTTTGACTTTGAGTTCATAATGCCGAGTGGGTTTTAATTCGAAGTCTCGACCGAGGCATGATGTGACAGGGTGATTGCGCTGTTAACCTGTCCACTAACCCCTCATTATAATCAGACAATGCTTAATTAGCTTTGATTGCCATTGTCTGCCACGTCCTGCACTCTCAGTACCGTCATTAGACAGTCAACACTTTGTCTGCTGACGTTCAACCGCAAACAAGAACTCTGCTGGTTAATTCACTGAGGGAGAAGTTGTTTTCACTTTGTTATGCTCACAGCTTGGTTGACTGTAGATGGGAAGTAGATTAAGGCGGCTGTCGATACCTTCAAACTGCTTTCGCTTTGCTCCAGACCTGAATCAATGTTGCTTCAGCTTTAAAGCCAACATGTACTTATTCACTTCCTTTTCTGGCTTACCCTTAAATCAAGGTGCCTATTTATTGTCTTTTTAACTTTAAGTTACAGTGCTTAAGTTTGTTTTATGTGTATAAAATGAAAGCAGTGCTGCTTTAGTTTTATTAAAGTTTTATTAATATTTTGAATTAGCTTTTATTTGTATTTTGTTCTTTTTTTTTGTCATTTTGTCATGTGCCTTTTCATTTTATTTGCTATTAGTTTTGTTTTTCAGTTTTAGTTTTTATTTTCAGTTAAAAATTGTAGTGCTTAAACGTAAACTTATTTAAGTGTTCTGCCAAAGCAACAATTCTAATATTCACTTAGTTTGTGTTTCAGCCATTTATATTTTATTTTATTTCAGCTTTATTTCAATTAACAGATTTTTAAAATGGTTTTAATTTTAGTTTTCTGCATGCTTGTTCACATATATATATATATATATATATATATATATATATATATATATATATATATATATATATATATATATATATAATGTACAATGTAAAAAACTAATTGCTGACTTAAATTAAGTACAATCAGCTTGGATATTTAAGTAATTTCAACTTAAATTACATTAAACTGACTTTAAAAAAGTTGAAAATTGCTTAACTTATTTCGATGAGTTAAAGCAATATAAAAACATATGTTGTCATAACTTATTGATCCTATTTTTTACTGTGTATTAACAATACCTGCTTATTAGCATATTTAAATGAACATAATTCCTCAGAATTTCCAGTCAGTGGAGAAAATGCATAAAAATTTTCAGATTGGTCTGTTGATTTAATTTAATATCTCAAATTGAGTTTATCTCTCTCTGTGTTTATTTATGAACCCAGGGTGTAACTTCACGCTCGTGGTTATTATCAAGGTTTATTTATCAGTGTCTGTGCATAAAAACGTTTTTTTTTTCCCCTCCCCTATAGTTGCGAGAACATCTTGCGAAGGGTCAGAGGACCCTGGCAGGGGAGGGCATGTCTCAGATCGTGAGGAGTCTCCTGGAGTTAATGTCCCGTAAGAATTATTACAGCGGCGACCTCTTATTCTCCGTGGAGATTCTCCGAAATGTGACGGACACCTTCAAGCGAGCAACCTACATCCCAGCTCCTGACGACGTGCAGGTGTGTATTTGCCTGTGGGTATGTGTAAAGTTATAAATGGAGAGATGACAAAAACTATGATTGTCCAATAATTCTTTTGAAGTTTTACAGAATTATAATAAGCTTTTTAAGCTCCTTTGTAGTTGGCTTAAATATAGGAAAAGTACATGTACTTCATGCAGGCTTAATCCGAGGCTATATAATGGCATGTATAATATTTTAAAACATTTTGATCAGTGCTTGACATGTCAACTGCATAATTACATTTCAGTCATGACAACTCTCGGGTTAGTTTATAAAACATTTTATTAATGTAAATGGAATGTAAGTTTGATCATGGCTGACTAGATCTGTTGCGCTGCTCCTGCAGAGCAAGACTTAAAATGAAGGGAAACTTGCCACTGCTGCTAGAGAGAGGGAGACCCCTGTAACAGATCTAGGCAGGTGGTGCTGGGGAGGTGGATGGCTCAGTGTATTCGTATTCATTGTGGTTATAAAGGGAAGTAGTACTGAATACTGGAAATCGATTGGCTATGGAAGTTGCATTGAAACAACCAGTCAGAACACAAATAGTCTTTCATGGCTATATGAACTATATCAACTATATTACCTGATGTTTAATTATAAAATGTTAGAACGCCAAACACCATATAAAACACAAAAACATGTATTACTTTTTAATATATAAATGTAGATAAATTGTAGATAGATAAAGCAAAAATATATTAGTATTATCTTAAATTTGAATTTATTTTGACATTATATATTGTAAGCATAAATATAACCTATTTTAGTTAGAATTTAGCATAGAACAAGAAAGAGAAAAAAATAGCAAAATGGTGTGTGAACATATGGAAAATAAACATATCTACTAAAATATCTATTAAAAATAATGTTTAATATCTATTCAAAATAATTTAAATTATTTTTAAATTTTAAATTAAAATACAAAATTTCCTCAGAAAGCATTTTACACACTTTTAGCAAAGGTATCTTGTTTCAATTGTTTTTAACACTTTCCCCACTGTTGATGAAAATTTCCGTCATTTATGAGACAACGCTTCCCGCCATTGATGGAAGTCAAATCATAATTCATAATGATCATAATGCGATCATCAAACATTAAACCGCATATAAACCAAAACTGCCTAATGTTACTGAATGAAATGTCGACCCAGGACAAGGTGGTGGACTCAATCTACTCCATATACGTTTTGATCATTGTTCTGAATCCGATCTGGATGTAGCCTTTGATAAAAACATGATTATTTTTTTTTTTTTTTTTTTAAAGCTGATGGTGGCTGCCAACGTAAAAAAAAAAAAAAAAAAAATAGCGAGAAAGAGTTCAGATATATATTTTATGGATATATATATATATATATATATATATATATATATATATTGCAGGGCATAGTAACATCGAAGCACATTTCTCCATTTTTCTTCATTCTTTCATCACACAATTTTCATCTTCACTCTTTACTCTTCATTCTTTTTCAGAAATTCTTCCAGATTGTCAGCTTAATGTTGGACATTGAAAACCTTGAGAAGTGGGAAGATGCTCACCAGGTAACACGTCCGTCCTCGGCCCTTGCAATACACCTGCAAATATCCGACCGAAGAACTCAAACTTTTCATATCTGTGTGCTGTGGGTTTTAATTTCCCCTCAGACAGTGCTGTGTCATCAAAGCCAGGTCTGATCCCACAGATTAACAACAAATGTGATCAGACTGGCTTTGGCTGTAATAGAAACCGACTGTGAAGTGTGTTGGGAAAGGGATGTGCTGTTATAGCTGCCTCTTTGCATTACACCGCTCCATTAGGCACTATTTGACTTTAGATGCTGTGCAGATCGGTCCACGGTGTCTTCGACATCAAGCCAGGACACTTGCATGGTACTAAACTTTCCTTAACTCAGCTTATCCATGAAGCCATATTTTTTTTCTAATTCCCTGAGAACATAGACCTTTTCTGCTGATGTCAACTTGGTAACTTGGAAATTATGGAATGGTTATTCTTTACAATCCAGATTTAGTGTGCATCATGTCAGAAATACCAAATACATACATTCTTGTTTCAATCTTTATGTAAGCTGCTTAGCTAATAGTCTTATTTTATGTGCCAAATTGTAGTTGTGCTTGCTTAGGCGAGCATATAATTATTGCTCATATTTTGAGGTAGGGATTTGAACAAACTCGTCACATGTAGCTGTTCGTGCTATGTTTGAGACATTAAGTCATGTAATTTGCTACAAGTAAACCAAGTAAGACGTTTGAACAACAATGACAAATAGGGACAGTGGAAAAAAGGAAGCAAAAGTTTGGGCCACTTGTGGGCACAGAAATTATGTGAATTGTCTTTTTCAATACATTTTACTTATAAAAAATGACATATTTGCTAGTTATTCATTAAAGGGGTCATGACATGAGAAATCAGATTATCCGTTGTATGATATATAACAGGTTTTTGCACCACTAAAACATCATGCAAGTTTTATAACTTAAAACATCCTCCCCATTATAAACAAAGCATTTATTTAGTCAAGCTCCAAAAACAGATCGTTTTGATTTTGTGGGATCTGTGACGTCACACAGGCAAACTAATTTGCATACGCCTGACTCCAGAGCAAGACATCGTGCAATGACGAATCATTACACATCATCGCACCATAGGCCCCGCCCACTGGCATTCAGTTTCTTAGCGGCTGACATTTGAGCATTGCGACCAAGTGTGCCACATGAGAAAAGTAAAGACAAAGTGTCTCGATCGCCCTAAACAATCAAATTACACTTCAAATAAATGTTTTTCCAAAGATGGTTTCTGTCATTTTAGGCAGTTTTTAACATGCTGATATTAGTTCAAGTGTCATTTTTTAAATAAGTTTGGTTTTAGGTAGTTATTTGATGCTATAGAAACAGGGGTGTGACATTATGATTGACAGCTTCTTGTTGAGGAGGGGTGTGCTATTTCTATTCAAAGTGATAAGATGAAAAGTCTGTTCAAAAATCTTTCAAAAGTTTGGGGCCAGTAAGATTTTTTTGCAAGACATTAATATATTTATTCAGCAATGACAGATAAAATTGATCAGAAAGTGACATAGAAGACATTTATAATATTGCAAAAGATTTTTATTTCAAATAAATGCTGTTTGTTAGAACTTTCCATTGATCAAAAAAATGGAAAAAAGAAGTATCACGGTTTCCACAAAAATATAATGCAGCACATTTTCTTTTTTTTCATTATTGATAGTAATAAGAAATGTTTCTTGAGTGCCAAATCAGCATTTCTGAGGGATCATGTAACACTGAAGATTGGAGTAATGATACTGAAAATGTAGTTTTGCCATTGCAGGCAAATTAATAAATTAATTTAGGTATTAAATTAATTTAAATTAATTTAGGTAATTTAGGCAGGTAAATTGCAATAAATTACATTTTAAAATATATATTAAAATAGAAAACATTACAATTTTACTGCATGCTCAAATAAATGTATCATAAGAGACTTATTTCAAAAACATTCTAAAATCTTAGAAAATGCATTGTAACACCCAGTCAACCATCCAAAGCACAATACTGTACCATTCTATATACTGTGCTCCCAAAAGGCACCCCACAGCGATCGATTACAGTGCACTGTAGCCACTAATGTCACTTCTGATGTAAACATATTAGTTTGTTCATACATTGTAATTGTTCTTCTTTTTTTCATGGACATGGGATATGTGGTGTAATGGTGACTAATGGTCACACACCGAGCAAAGTCTGTGCTGCACATGCTCGTGACTCTAGTGAACGTTTATGTTTGTGTATGTATGCGGGCGCCAGGTGCTTAGCTCAGCGTGACTGAGCCACATTTTGGTGTTAAAGCACAGTTGAGCAGGCAAATCTTTGACACACCTCCTGCTCTCCTTGCTCGGTAAATAATCATCATCTCCTGTGAGCCTGCTGGAGTGTTCACCATGTCCCCTCAATGTGCATTCTGTCCACCAGAATCTTAAAGGGGAAGTGTGTATTTATGTTAAAATACGTTCGGTAACACTTTATTTTAAGTTGACGTAGTTACGTAACTACATGTACTTATAACAGTAAATTATGCATAATTACAAGTAACTAACTCTGACCCTAAACATAACACCATAGTAAGTACATGTAGTTCATTAATATTACTTGAGTAATTTCGATGTAACTACGTCACCTTAAAATAGTGTAACTTTTTTTCAGGCTTCTTTGGTGAAGTTACAAAAGAACAACGTTTATTTGATATAGAAAGATTTTGTAACCTTGTTTGTTTTTACTGTCACTTTTGATCAATTTAATGCATCCTTGCTGAATAAAAGTATTCATTTCTGTCCAAAGAAAAATTGTACTGAACCAAACAGTTGAACGGTAGTATACATCTAGAGTGGTGTTCGAAATGACCTCTATATCCTCATTTACTATTATACTCATTTACTATAGTCCACTGGAAGTGAATGAAAACAAGTGAGTGAATTCAGACACGGAGTGCATTGGAAGGGCTGCCGCTTTTGAATAGCTTGTGCTTTCTGTTTAATAATCCTTTGCAAACTAGCAGCCCCAGTAGTAATGAAAAGATATCTTGAACTATACATCATGGAAACTTGCATGCATAAACCTTATTAAACTTTTGAATCAAAAAGGTATTTATACCTGTATGTGTCACAGGTGGTTGCAGGCAGACAGACAAAGACTAGGAATGAAGTTCAACAAGTTTTAATAATACTCTTTAGACAGGCAGGTGCAACACACAATAAACATAATGGAGATTCTGGGAAGTATAGTGTTGAGTGTGACAATACGCCCCCTCCAAAAAGGTGTGACCTCGTGCCATGAGGAAGATGAGGAAAGCGGTTTTGGAGGAGGATGAAGAGGTGGCAAAGTGATGAACACAGGATGTGGTGGTTGATGGGAGGATGACAATCCCCTGGTGGTGATGGTCCGCAGGCACAGACCCAGAGCTTCCCAGTGCCGACAGCCCATGGCAGAGACGAAGGAGGGAGGAGCCGAGATGTTGCTGGCTTGACTGACGACTTCTGGGGGATGACTGGCGAAGACAGAGCCGGTGGATCCGTAGGCACAGTCCCAGGGTTGAGTGAGCGGAGCTTTGTCGCTGGTGCAGGAGACCCGTAGGTGGAGCCAGAGTACCCCAGGACAGAGGCGATGCCGACGGGAAGGAGGAACCTGCTACAGCTGAACCAGCTGAAGGGGTGGAGGGATGTTGTACAGCGGATGGCCTGTAAGTCCGTGGGGGAAGGGGTGTGATGACTGATCAAGGGGGAGCCAGTGGGACGAGTGAACCCAGAAGAGCTACTAGGCTGAGGGTCTCTGGCGGAGCTAAAGGTGGGAGGAGCCAAGACAGAGCCGACAGGTCAGCGGGCCGAGATGGACCAAAGGGATCCTAGGCTAGAGGCAGAGCCCAGAGCTCTGTGGTGGTGGTGGTGATGAAACGAGCAGTAATTCCAAACAGACTGATGAATTACAGTTCTTAGACTTCTCCTTAGATGATAAAGATGATTCAGATATCGGGTGGGAGTTGACAAATCCTTGTCAAAGTCAATTAGCCATTCCTCCATCTCTGTTCCCTCGGCCACTGGTTTCACATGCTCACTCCTCTGGTCAGATCCACACTGGGGCACTTCTTCCATGGCAAGCTCTGTCCTCTTATTCTCAGGCTCTGGCTCGCTCGTCGTGGTGGGTGGTGCCGCTCGGTCTGCGGGGTGCTCAAATGACTTCTCCGTGGTCGCTGGTGTTGAAACGGGCTCTGGGTCTGGCAGTGCTCTGGATCTTCTGTCAGGAGTGGTTGCAGACAGGCAGACAGGCAGGCAGACTAGGAATGAAGTTCAACAACTTCAGGTTTTAATAATAATACTCTTTAGACAGGCAATGCCAACATACACTAAACATAACGGAGATCAAACAACTGTGGTGAGGATGGTGACTGCTGATGAGTGATAATGAGGGTGATGACTTGCAGATGCAGGAGATTGATGAATAGGTGCAGGTGGTGAGTCAGAGGGATTCTGGGAAGTGTAGTGTTGAGGGTGACTGAGCTGGTGACTGTGACAGTATGATATTATGTTATACCCACATTGAACCAATATTTTTTTTTGTACCAATATTTTTTTGGACCAATATTCTTTCAGTTTTCTTTTACAGTGAAGTTCTGAGAACAATAGCATTATTTTTACATAAATGTGACACCTGTTCATGGTCATACTTCAAAGCCTCTCACTGTTGATTAAATTTATCTGTTAGTGAATGTATATGTGTGTTCTCGTGTTCGTGATTGTCTATTGTTGCCCTTCAGTAACAGAGCTTTGCCACACCATCTGGACACTTATAAGGTGCTATAAGAGCTATTAATAGCAGAGAAATCTTGAGCTAACATACTGTATACATTTAAATCCAAGATTTAAACAGTTGAGTTTCAAGACAGTCATGATGTACATACAACCATTGTATTCTTAACTTGGAGTAAGCACTGACACCATGTTGTTTTGCAAAAAGGGTTAATGGTTATACCATGTTTTTGTATGTGTAACTTGATAAGACCATGACCAAAACCTTCTTGAAAGTATCATGTAAATATGACTGGTATACACTATAAAAAAAATAATAAAAAAAATGTGTTTGTGCTGCCATACAATTTTAAGTTTAGTCCACTTGAAATGTGAAGTTGTATTAGGTGACAACTTGGATATTTGAGTTGACTAAACTTAAAAATTTAAGGCAGCACAAACACTTACATTTTTACTCTTGAATTAATATGTTGCTTTGCATATGATACAAGATTAATACCATTTTTGTACTTTTGCCATGATAATATGGTAAACCAGTCAAATATATGCGTATGTATACACTCTAAAAAATGCTGGGTTAAAAACAACCCAAGTTGGGTTGAAAATGGACTAACCCAGCGATTGGGTTGTTTTAACCCAGTAAATGGGTTGTTTTCACCCAGCGGCTGGGTTAAATGTTTGCTTAAAACAACCCAATCTCTGTGTTAGTCCATTTTCAACCCAACTTGGGTTGTTTTTAACCCAGCATTTTTTAGAGTGTACATATATTTCCACAGAAGGACTTTACCAATTGGAATGACCAAACTCAGAGACTCAGACTTCCAAGATGTACAGTGAACTAGTGTATTTTCCCCAGACTAAGGAAATTAGGTTGTTTGTGAAATATACCAGAAGCCTGCTTGGGAAAGAATGATGTCAGTTCTCCTCCTATTCATTTTTTTTAAACCAACAACAAGCACCAATCTGCTTTGTCTCTCATGGATGCATATAGAATCGCCATCTGCCACATATTAGAAAACGTTTAATTGGTGATGAATTCAAAACAAATGCAAACCAAAGTGTATCAATACTATAAATGGAGTCCCCTGTGGCACGGAGTAATACTATATTCCGTAGACAATCACGAATGCCTTCATTTCCACACACGCGAGGAAGAGCGAAATTCCAATTAGATTGAGGAATGGGCTCCGTGTTCTCGTGAACTTCACTGTGAAATGTGCATGTGGCATGCTGTTTTCTGGAACAAAGGCCTAGTGAATTAAAACCCGCTGCCAATTTATAAACATGACAGAGTGGAGAGCGGGGGAACGATGGCATACTGAGCTTCATCTGACTTGTGGATGCTTATTTTCCATCATTGTTTCATGGCTGCATCATAAACTCTCACGATCTGGCTGTAAAAATTGCACTGAAAATGAAAAGTATTTGAAGGTAGAATTTATTGTTTTCTCAGTAACAAATAATTTTTTACTGTTGACAGGTATTAGCTAAAGTTTAGTCTTTTACAGCAAACCTTTTATGGTTGTTTAGTGGTGTTTGTCTAGGAATTATGAGTGTTATTATGGACACCTTTCAAAACATTTGGGTTAGAAAGAAATTTTTAATGGATTTGAAAGAAGTCTCAGTAAAAACAAAGTATCAAAGTAAAAAATAAATAAATAACAGCATTTATTTGAAATAGAAATCTTTTGTAGCAATATAAAAGTCTTAACTGACACTTTTGATCAATTTAAGACTTTCACAAACAGGACTTAGTTTAAATCGGGATTAGGCCTTGTTCAAACAGGATATTTAAGTAGCATTTTTAAACATGCCTTAGAGGAAGAAAAAAAAAATACTGGTGTGCATCTTGAAACAAAACAATTCCACTGACATATTTTAAGATATGTCAGTGCAAACTGCTTTCAGTTAAAACAGCTCAAAATGCATTTCCTGGGACTAGGTTTAAGCTTTGTCTGTGAAACCGAGGGCTAAAGTATTAATTACAAAAGTCTTACTGACCCTGAACTTTTGAACGGTAGTATGTACCCAAAATTCCTAATTTCTTGTTTGTATGTGTATTTTTGTGATTGTGTGACCTCCTTCAAGGTCTCTCCGGGTTCTGTGCTACTGATGCGAGTTGTGGAAGACTTCATTCATCTAATTGGAGAGGCTCAGAAGCCATTCCAGAGCTTTCTGGTTGTCACCAACAACCTCAGTGAGTTCCCATGGCATCTACACAGTAGTGCCACAAATAAAGGTCATGTTGTCCTGCAGTGAACATCTCTTAAAAGTGCTTCCATGAAGCGTTTAATATTTGAACTTTCAAGGCTGTTAATCTGTCTTTCTCTGGTCCGTTCAGTAATCACCATCCAACGAGAGCCAGTTTCGGCTGTTTCCAGTGACATCAACTTCCCCATGAAGGGGAGGAGAGGGATGAAAGACTGGGCACGCTCTGCAGATGACAAACTCTTCATCCCCAAAGAAGTCTTTACCTTGTCCTCCGATGGTGAGTAATGCAAGATATGGTGTGTTAGTGCATGAACTCTGACATGTTGAGGCATTGTGCTCTTGTGGGTAGTGCAAGTTCGATTCCGGCTCTCAAAATCCTGCCTGGTGATAGAAGCCATATTATGCCCTTATACAAAGTTTTGATTGATTTTAATTTAAATAGGTTTTCATGCTTGAATGTTCAAAAAACTTGTTCAAAAATTGTTGCAGCACCTCTCTTCCCAGTCTGTCAGTAACACTCTGTTTAGTTTCTGTCTCTATAAAGCCATACGAAGTCCATCCGAAAAGCATAGTGTGCTCTGATTGTTTGGTTGGATCAGTGTGTTGTGATTGGTCAACCGCTTTGAACACGTTTCAGAAATGTTATGCCCCTGACCATAAGCGCAAGTTTCAACACACTACTAACACATTGTAACTCAACTAGGCCTCGGCCCTTATTTATTTATTTATTTTTTTGCATATGCCTTGGGCAGGAGTTATTTAAATGAGGAATATTGTGACGCATACGTTCCTGGAAGAAAATGCAAGACTACAGTCGAGGTGTTTCAGGGAGTTCCACTGCATCTCTGTATGCAGCTCCATCATTGTTATTGATGAGATCCTGTGGTGTCAGCAGTGACTCTGACTATCCCGTCAGGGTTCAGCTGCTTAATGTGAACTGCCCTGGTGTCCTATTATGTTATAAGACTCTCTTCTCTCTTCCCTGTCACATTTTACATTCTTTAACATCTTTCTCCTCTTTTACTTTTTCCCATCCCACTGCAAAGTTTTGGGTGTTGCAACCATATTTAAATGTGGGAATGAATCACCTAAATCAGTGATTTATATTGGACATCTAGCAGCAACCAAATGCAGTTCCAAAATAGTTTAAATTGATAAATATGGGAAGTGTTTCCACCACTCTAAAAAGCTGATTCGTTGTTACCAGGCCCGGTTCCAGAATCAAATCACTGTGGGCGAAATTAGAGGGTGCTCTAGTAAAGTGCATATGTAGGCTGAGCAACTCTTTACAAGTCATTACTTTTACCAATAATTGGAATAGAATTTCAAAAAATATTTTGCTACAAATATTTTTCTATTAATCTATTAGTCTGCCTTTATAATAATAATAATTCATTACATTTATATAGCACTTTTCCGGGTACTCAAAGCACTTTACATATAGAAGGGGGGACATCTCCTCAAACACCACCAATGTGCAGCATCTAGCTGGATGATGCGACGGCAGCCATATTGCGCCAGAACACCCACCACACACCAGCTTATGGTGGAGAGGAGACAGAGTGATGAAGCCAATCAGTATATGAGGATGATTAGGAGGCCATGATGTACAGAGGCCAATAGGCTAATTTGGCCAGGATGCCAGGGTTACACCCCTACTCTTTTTCGAAGGAACCCTGGGATTTTTAATGACCACAGAGAGTCAGGACCTCGGTTCAACGTCTCATCCGAAGGACGGTGCTTATTGACAGTATAGTGTCCCCATCACTACACTGGGGTGTTAGGACCCACACAGACCACAGGGTGAGCGCCCCCTGCTGACCTCACTAACACCTCTTCCAGCAGCAACCTAGTTTTCACAGGAGGTCTTGGGCTACAGGGTTATATGGCCATAGAACCCGGCCTAGTTGTTACTCTTAATTTGTTATCCTGAATATGCATGATTATATTGTTAGTGGGTACCACCTAAATTATATGGAAAAGAGGGGTTAATGAATGGGACAATGTGCGTGTGCTTTTTGCTCCCACCTCATAATATCTATCTCCAATTTTGCGCTTACTCTCAAAAATTTTGTGAGTGACTTTTGCAAGGGGTTTTGAGAGAATGCAACATTTTGCAAGTAAATGTAAAAACATTTAAACAAAATGTTTACTCCCTTATCATATTTTTACTTGTCCCCTTAAGGACTTTGTACTTATTAATAAAACCTACCTGTAAAATAATTTTATGTTAGCATGATTTGACCAAATTCCAAACCAATGGTGCTATTGTTGATTTGGCATTTGCCATTTCAAACATCTTTCCCCATTCAAGTAGTTAGGAGATATAATAGTATTTTCTACATAGAAATTTGCTGCACAGCATTACCAAGATGGCCATTGAGTGTTGTTTTCTGTGTGTACTGCACAGTCGAACTCCTGTACGCCAGTAAATAACCAAATCTGTGTGTACAGTACAGAAAAGACATTAAGCGGTAGTTTGTAAAGTCATTAAGCTGTAGTGTAAGCTGGTAAAGTTATGTTTAGCTGCATTTTATGTATGTGGCCTTACAGAACTGAATGCAATCAGTCAGCGGTTTGGGAAGAGACAGAGAACACGATTGAGAGAATTGGAAGAATAAATGGGCCAATGAAAATCATAGTGATCTACCAGCATGACAGGCACTCAATTCTCAGACTTCTAAGAAAGGAAAAAAAAACAAGAGATATTCTGCCTGAGAGAATGATAACATGGGATGTGGCAGGGAAGAGCTGGTTTGAAGACTGAAGAGAGTGCTGAATGAAATGAGAAAGAAACAAACGGACATCAAAGAAATGACCATTAATGCTAGTGTCTCGTCGAGTGTCTCAACAACTCCAGGCTAAACCATTACAGGCCTGCCTGCCCGTGGAGGACCGCCCAGCAGGAAATAACAAAAACTTCCTGTCTCGACACACTCCCCATTCTGCCCACTGTCATCGGAGATAAGATGGCTCCCTGGGCAGAGCTTTGTCCGGAACGGTTTTCTATAGAAAGAAGGAAAGGTTCATCATGGCCCTTTCTCAAAATAGCTTTGTTAAAGTGATAGCTCAGAGAATAGAGGGAAAATAGAAGTCAGGCTGCATTCAGACCAGACCAACAAGGCTTGTTGTGTGATTGTCATCCATTAACTCATAGTTTAACATGCAGTCAGAACCGCTGTGGAGTTGAATGGCATTTGATTTGCTGAGGCTGATGAGTTACGTCATTCGTCTTTTGACGTCCCCGTTCTCATTGAGGGGGTAATACACGCCTCCCTTTATTCATCATTTGACAGCAAACTGAGCTAAAAGAGGCCATTTTGTTGGTGTTTGGAGGATTTAGACATTGAATTATCTGTGTAACTAGCTGATGTAACTTTTTTAAGGTTTTATTTTTAGTGCATGATGTTTCAAAATAGCACATAGTATACAGTATGTAGCAATAAAGTACATTATATATAATATTTTACCGACAGAGTAATATAGTGTGTTTTCAAATTTATATAGATATTTATCTATATTTTATATATCTAGATATATATATTTTAACTGTATATTTTAACTATATTTTATATTTTTTTAACTGTGCCAAAGGCAAAACAAATAACTATATTATATATATTATATTACATTATATTATATAACATTTTATGTTTTAACATATATAACATACACTCACCTAAAGGATTATTAGGAACACCTGTTCAATTTTTCATTAATGCAATTATCTAATCAACCAATCACATGACAGTTGCTTCAATGCATTTAGTGGTGTGGTCCTGGTCAAGACAATCTCCTGAACTCCAAACTGAATGTCAGAATGGGAAAGAAAGGTGATTAAAGCAATTTTGAGCGTGGCATGGTTGTTGGTGCCAGACGGCCCGGTCTGAGTATTTCACAATCTGCTCAGTTACTGGGATTTTCACGCACAACCATTTCTAGGGTTTACAAAGAATGGTGTGAAAATGGAAAAACATCCAGTATGCGGCAGTCCTGTGGGCGAAAATGCCTTGTTGATGCTAGAGGTCAGAGGAGAATGGGCCCACTGATTCAAGCTGATAGAAGAGCAACTTTGACTGAAATAACCACTCGTTACAACCGAGGTATCCAGCAAAGCATTTGTGAAGCCACAACACGCACAACCTTGAGGCGGATGGGCTACAACAGCAGAAGACCCCACCGGGTACCACTCATCTCCACTATAAATAGGAAAAAGAGGCTACAATTTGCACGAGCTCACCAAAATTGGACAGTTGAAGACTGGAAAAATGTTGCCTGGTCTGATGAGTCTCGATTTCTGTTGAGACATTCAGATGGTAGAGTCAGAATTTGGCGTAAACAGAATGAGAACATGGATCCATCATGCCTTGTTACCACTGTACAGGCTGGTGGTGGTGTAATGGTGTGGGGGGTGTTTTCTTGGCACATTTTAGGCCCCTTAGTGCCACGGCCTACCTGAGCATTGTTTCTGACCATGTCCATCCCTTTATGACCACCAAGTACCCATTCTCTGATGGCTACTTCCAGCAGGATAATGCACCATGTCACAAAGCTCGAATCATTTCAAATTGGTTTCTTGAACATGACAATGAGTTCACTGTACTAAAACGGCCCCCACAGTCACCAGATCTCAACCCAATAGAGCATCTTTGGGATGTGGTTGAACAGGAGCTTCGTGCCCTGGATGTGCATCCCACAAATCTCCATCAACTGCAAGATGCTATCCTATCCAAGAATACTTTCAGCACCTTGTTGAATCAATGCCACGTATACACAGTATTAGTATGGTGTTCCTAATAATCCTTTAGGTGAGTGTATATCATATTATATAACATTTTATATACATACTTTTATGCCAGTTTTATATTTTCAAGATGTTATTTTCAGTTTTTAATATATTTAGCATTTTTTTAAATGTTAAAAATAATTTTCATTCTGAAATGATATGAGATGTAAAACTTAAATGCAGGAATTAAATTGTTGTCTTGGCAACAAACTGAAATTAAAGTTGAATGCTAAAATTACTAAAACTAAAACTCTCTATATATATACACTCACCTAAAGGATTATTAGGAACACCATACTAATACTGTGTTTGACCCCCTTTCGCCTTCAGAACTGCCTTAATTCTACATGGCATTGATTCAACAAGGTGCTGAAAACATTCTGCAATGTTGGCCCATATTGATAGGATAGCATCTTGCAGTTGATGAAGATTTGTGGGATGCACATCCAGGGCACGAAGCTCCCATTCCACCACATCCCAAAGATGCTCTATTGGGTTGAGATCTGGTGACTGTGGGGGCCATTTTAGTACAGTGAACTCATTGTCATGTTCAAGAAACCAATTTGAAATGATTCGAGCTTTGTGACATGGTGCATTATCCTGCTGGAAGTAGCCATCAGAGAATGGGTGGTCATAAAGGGATGGACATGGTCAGAAACAATGCTCAGGTAGGCCGTGGCATTTAAACGATGCCCAATTGGCACTAAAGTGTGCCAAGAAAACATCCCCCACACCATTACACCACCACCACCAGCTTGCACAGTGGTAACAAGGCATGATGGATCCATGTTCTCATTCTGTTTATGCCAAATTCTGACTCTACCATCTGAATGTCTCAACAGAAATCGAGACTCATCAGACCAGGCAACATTTTTCCAGTCTTCAACTGTCCAATTTTGGTGAGCTCGTGCAAATTGTAGCCTCTTTTTCCTGTTTGTAGTGGAGATGAGTGTAACCTGGTGGGGTCTTATGCTGTTGTAGCCCATCCGCCTCAAGGTTGTGCGTGTTGTGGCTTCACAAATGCTTTGCTGCATACCTCGGTTGTAACAAGTGGTTATTTCAGTCAAAGTTGCTCTTCTATCAGCTTGAATCAGTCGGCCCATTCTCCTCTGACCTCTAGCATCAACAAGGCATTTTTGCCCACAGGACTGCTGCATACTGGATGTTTTTCCCTTTTCACACCATTCTTTGTAAACCCTAGAAATGGTAGTGCGTGAAAATCCCAGTAACTGAGCAGATTGTGAAATACTCAGACCGGCCCGTCTGGCACCAACAACCATGCCACGCTCAAAATTGCTTAAATCACCTTTCTTTCCCATTCTGACATTCAGTTTGGAGTTCAGGAGATTGTCTTGACCAGGACCACACCCCTAAACGCATTGAAGCAACTGTCATGTGATTGGTTGATTAGATAATTGCATTAATGAGAAATTGAACAGGTGTTCCTAATAATCCTTTAGGTGAGTGTGTATATATATATATATATATATATATATATATATATATATATATATATATATATATATATATATATATATATATATATATATATATATATATATATATATATATATATATATATATATATATATATATATATATATATATATATATATATATTTTTTTTTTAAATGATTTCTAAAACTTACAAAATTTCTAAAACTTAAACTAAAATAAAAATAAAAGTTAATTCAAAGTTATAAAGAAAATACAATAGTATATACTAAAATAACACTAGAACATACAGTACATGAAGAAAACAATTTTCAGATGTATTTATGAAGTGCATTTCACAATAAAATTTGTGAGTATGTAAGTGTTTAAATATTAAACATGTAATAAATGTTCTACAGTTCTAAACGACTTTATAGAGGTACAAACGTACAAATGATACATGCTAATGAGATCACGTTATCACGTTATGATACTCTGTTACAGGCGTATTCTTTTGCATCAGAGAGTATGCATATTGTGTTCAGTGATTTTAAGCAGCTCTATTCAAGCTCAATTATTAAACCTTAAATTGCATAATGTCAGTGGACATTGCAACAGTGATTCAGCCATGCTTGGCTGAGTTTCTCTTCATAAAATATGCAGTAAAATCCTCTGAAGTGCCTTAGAACAGGTCTAAATGTTAGTTTTCCATCTCTGTATGAACTTCCATTGCCATGTGAAGACAATAGAGCAATGAAATGTGGACTTTAGGCTCGTTACGTCACCTATTACTGTATCGCTGTCACTTCCTGTCCAAAGTATGTCCTCCATAAGTGGAATATGATGGCATTCACTCAGGGACGAGTCTTTCTGGAGGCCCACAGCATTTCGAGGAGAAGAAGAATTGGATGCGAGTGAGGAGGGACGGAGAAGAAAGATGGCCATGATAAATAGTGTCTGAGAAAAGAACAGATGATGAGGTGCATGCGGATGCAAGGCACTCGTGCAAAGGAGAGAACAAAACAAATGATATGAAAAGCACAGAGACGTGTGCTGCTGAAACAAGGATACGGAGCCAATGGGGAGGAGTGGACAGATGGCCTGGGCACAGAATCTGTTGTCATATCTCTACGAAACCCCTTTCTTTGTATTTTAAATGTCAGTTAGTATGCTCTGAATCTCTCTTAAGAGTTTTCTTAAATGCCTTTCTTTTATATTCTGCTTTGTATTTTTGGTTCACTCAGCTGGAGCTGCTATTATAGTCATAAGTTGATTTCTGATGTGATAATTTTCCCTTCATATTTGAATATGAGTTTGTGGATAATTGGAATAATGCTAATTTTTGTCCTATGTATTAATTTATTCAAAAATGCAGTAAAAATGCTATTTGTACATACAGTAACTTTTAAAAACAGTACACCTCTTTTATGATGAACATGTTATTTTACACCCCCCAACACACACACAAACACAGTCAATTATTTTGATGTGTACACTTCCATGTATTCAAGGTGTAAGGAAAGAATATTATTAGATTCTACTAGATTGTTGCACCAAAAGATTTATTCAGATTAATTCAATTGAAAAAAAAACTTTTGTTTTTAAGAGCACATTAAGATTTTTCCATCATTTTTAAAGATTTTTCCTGCACTTCATAGTTTGACTTATTTAATTGAATTCTACGGAGCCCCTAAAGGGACATGGTGGTGGAAAAAATTTTGGATGGGAGGAAGTAATATTTTTCAGATCTTATGCATTCCCTCGAGAAACTTTGCATTCGCTCCATTGTCAACGTATTGAGCTGTTTGAAACACTTCCAGCGGGATACATTTATTTTCGGGGGAACGCAAATGTTTTGCGAGGGAATGCAAAAGATAATTTTTTTTTCCATCCAAGATCATTTCCTCCCATCCTAAATTTTTTCCACCACCATGTCCCTTTAGGAGCTCCATAGAATTCTGATCTGGTACATTCAGAACATTTCAATGATACTTTGACCCTTTTTGTCCTGTAGAATCAGACGACACACCGTATTTTGTCATCGGAGCCATCCTGTACCGCACCCTCGGCTTCATAATGCCCCCACCAAAGTAAGTCCAGTCCTTTAATGTGTATGAATGCATGTGTTTGATTGTTTTAATATATTTTTGAATGCTATTTCAAGTACACTCAACATATGATTGACACCAGCTGGTAGAGACCATGGACAATTATCAAAATGTGAACCTTCAGGGTCGAAATTGATCCATTGAATAAAAGTGGAACGATCATTACGGCTGTTTTAATCTGTCTAGAAATTATCTTGTATGACTACGGAGCTTATTCGAAGGTCTTGACCTTACCCTTTATATTCTGATGGGAGGTCAAGAGTTCACACTACTTCATAATCGTGGTTAATCCGGTAAAGTTCGCCACCTTTTGTAGGTTCACTGAGCTGTCACGCTAGTTTTAGACCAGCAGCCTAAAATGGACATACAGTGCTTTCTGTTCCTAGAATACCTTCTATTCCTGCTCTACCTGTTAATCCCATGATCCAGGCCATGGATATCCTAATGTTGTGCCCAGGGATGTGACTCTTAAAACCTCAAATTAGCCACGTTATACGGCTTAAATGCTGTATCTGCCCTGCCTTATCTCACTCTGTTCTCACAGAGATTGACACTGGAGAACATTATTCCACTAGACGCACAAGGTGCAAGGTGAATAAGCCACATGTGCTTAAAAATGTATTTTGAATAGTGGTTTTCAATTTTGAATTAAGTTTTATTTGATTTATTTTTCTGTGTGTTATCAATTGATTTATGATATCAATTAAATGGTGCCATTAAATGTCCCAGAGCCTCCAATTCGGCATTGTTATGTCTAGTGTCAATAAACCTTTTGTTTTGTTTTGTTTTTGTTTGGGTTTATTTTATTTATTCTATTTTATTTTATTTTATTAAAAATAAGGAGCTCAGGGATTACATATATTTTGTTCATATGTATACAGTCACGCATTATTTGCACTTTGAGTGTGGACATAAAGGGTACTTATGGAAAATAATCACGCTGTGCACGGCAAGTGTAAGGCTTCGTTTTTATAAATTCCCGTTAACTGTGTTCCCTTTGCCCTTAGTCTAGCCACTTCTGAGAGCCTCTCTGTATTGAGAGAGAGGAGATAAGTGTAATTAGGCAGATTTGTGCAGCTGGCACTGGGGGGCATGTCTTGTCTCCTGCTCAAGCCCTGCTGGGGTCTGTAGTTCACTGTCCAAACTCACTGAGCATGTCAGACCTCTCAACCCTGACGAGGAACACAAGAGCGTGGCGACAACCGCTGCTTGTGTTTGCTTCTGTCTCTCTCTGTTGTGAGCCGTATTTGTGGCCCTGGTATCCAGCTCATGGCTCCTCACTGTGGTTGATTGTGACGGGGCTTGTTGAATATGTATGGGATCAGGGCTATTTGTTTGTTTTTAGTCTGCTTTTGCTTTGAGTCTCATTAATTCTCTGCGCAGAAGACACATCCTTGCTCCCACTGCCCCAGGGGGAACTAACCTGCCCGATTTGTTTGTGACAGAATGTAACTCCATGTGACCCAACTCCCACGGATACACAAGTTTTATCTCTCTCCATAGCACACACATACACTTATGTATGGATTTGTTTAGCGCAGGATGGTCCAACATAGCTCTGCCATGGATTAAACACACACACACACACACACACACACACACACACACACACACACACACACACACACACACACACACACACACACACACACACACACACACACACACACACACACACACACACACACACACACAGCCTAACTTTACCCTTACATACATGTTTATACATTGTACTTAAATTAAAAAATTACCTGCATGTAATTACATCTGTAATTAATTTCTGTAGTTACATTTATAATTACACTGTTGACCCATCCTTACCCCCTAACCCTACCCTTAAACTTACCCACACCACCACACCTGTCCCTAACTTTACCCTTAAACTTACCCACACCACCACACCTGTCCCTAACTTTACCCTTAAACTTACCCACACCACCACACCTGTCCCTAACTTTACCCTTAAACTTTACCATACCACCACACCTGTCCCTAACTTTACCCTTAAACTTTACCATACCACCACACCTGTCCCTAACTTTACCCTTAAACTTACCCATACCACCACACCTGTCCCTAACTTTACCCTTAAACTTACCCACACCACCACACCTGTCCCTAACTTTACCCTTAAACTTACCCACACCACCACACCTGTCCTTAACTTTACCCTTAAACTTACCCATACCACCACACCTGTCCCTAACTTTACCCTTAAACTTTACCATACCACCACACCTGTCCCTAACTTTACCCTTAAACTTACCCTTAAACTTACTTAAACTTGGCAGCACCCTGCAAACCCTCATTTCACGCTGCTGCCATCTGGTAAGCGCTTCCGAAGCCTGATGGCCAAAACTGAGAGACTCAGGAGGAGCTTCTTCCCCCAGGCCATCAGACTCCTGAACTCAGTCACTTAACATCACGTGACTTCACGTCAGGATAAACATCGATACACTGACATTGCACTGCACTTTCTGTTCTCGTTGTTACTGTGTAACAACCTGTCATAAACCTGTTTGCACATTATACTCTTTATACATTTGTTAACCACATATTTATAAGTCTACAGTTTACTCACTGCAAAGTCTACTTCAATTATTTTATTCCACTTTATCCTTATTTGTTACCTTTTTTTTCTCTTGACTTGATTATTTATAATTCTACAGATATAGACATATATATATATATAGAAAGTACTTTTTTTATATCCTATTTCTATTATAATTTCTTCCTTGTGTTTTTAACTGTGAATTTGCACTGTCCATGGAGCGGACCTGTTTACATTTCACTGCCGGTTGTATATTCTGTATATAACTGTGTATGTGACAAATAAAACTCTTGAATCTTGAATCTTGAACCCACACCACCACACATGTCCCTAACTTTACCCTTAAACTTACCCATACCACCACACCTGTCCCTAACTTTACCCTTAAACTTACCCACACCACCACACCTGTCCTTAACTTTACCCTTAAACTTACCCATACCACCACACCTGTCCCTAACTTTACCCTTAAACTTTACCATACCACCACACCTGTCCCTAACTTTACCCTTAAACTTACCCATACCACCACACCTGTCCCTAACACCCTTAAACTTACCCACACCACCACACCTGTCCCTAACTTTACCCTTAGACTTACCCACACCACCACACCTGTCCCTAACTTTACCCTTAAACTTTACCATACCACCACACCTGTCCCTAACTTTACCCTTAAACTTACCCATACCACCACACCTGTCCCTAACTTTACCCTTAAACTTACCCACACCACCACACCTGTCCCTAACTTTACCCTTAAACTTACCCACACCACCACACCTGTCCCTAACTTTACCCTTAAACTTACCCATACCACCACACCTGTCCCTAACTTTACCCTTAAACTTACCCATACCACCACACCTGTCCCTAACTTTACCCTTAGACTTACCCACACCACCACACCTGTCCCTAACTTTACCCTTAAACTTTACCATACCACCACACCTGTCCCTAACTTTACCCTTAAACTTACCCATACCACCACACCTGTCCCTAACTTTACCCTTAAACTTACCACCCACACCACCACACCTGTCCCTAACTTTACCCTTAAACTTACCCACACCACCACACCTGTCCCTAACTTTACCCTTAAACTTACCCATACCACCACACCTGTCCCTAACTTTACCCTTAAACTTACCCACACCACCACCACACCTGTCCTTAACTTTACCCTTAAACTTTACCATACCACCACACCTGTCCCTAACTTTACCCGTATCCCACCTCAATATCAGCAAAAGTGTTTTACAATACAATACAATTTATTTGATGTAAGTACATAGTAGTTAAGGCCACCTAATATAAAGTGGGACCAAATTATGTATTTTTTTATGTCAGTTTCTCAACTACCCTCTGAGAGTATTTAAATTTAAATTTACATTTATTCTTTTGGCAGACACTTTTATCCAAAGAAATACACACTGTGTTGAAGGTGTACATTTTTATTTGTTCAAGAATGTTAATTTAGCTGGGAATCGAACACATGCTTTTAGCATTGCTAGTGCCATGCTCTACTGTTTGAGCTTCAGGAAAGCACATAGGACATACATACATACATTTAATAAAGAAAATAGTTGCAATGCTGTTTATAAAACAAATGGTTAAAAAAATGTTGTCAAATACAGTTTTAAAAACTTTTTTGCTGTAATGGTGAGCAGTATTAATATTAAAGGTTTACTTTTTTTTTTCTCTCCCAATTTTTTTTTTTTTTTTTTTTTTTTTTTTTTTTGTGAATTGTGTTGAATCCAATTAGGTTCAATTTGACCTGCAACATAAAAAATTGTACCCATAATGTTCTGAGGGTTTATATTTTACTTAATACATCAACAACAAAATTAATTGTTTAATTTTGTTTAGAGAAATATGTCCAATCAGTTGAGAAATCCAATCAGTGTCTGTAGTTGGGAATAATTATGCAGAGATAGTCAAAATGTATGATGTAATTATGTTTTGCTACAAAATGTTTATATTTGTAACTTATAACCATCCTCTGTTGTGAATGTTGCCCAACCCTGATCCCTATTGATAGATGTGAAAGTTGGAGTTGGTTTTGGATCTAATTCGCTCTATGTTCATTCCTTCCAGAGATCCATTCGTGATCAGCTCAAAGATTCTGACAGTGACGGTGCGTCCTTTACCGAAACCAACCGAGCCCTTGGTATCAGTGGAACTTGCACCTTTGCTCAATGTAAGTATCTTATGCTTATTATTCATATTTTAACAGACATTAATATTCACATATTATACCCCCACCTCTCCAAAGTACTGAATATTGCATCATAGTATAATATTTTACATGTACCTTGTATTAACCATACTGTATCACACTGGCACCCTTAAGTTTGGGGTTGGTAAACATTTTTTAAGTCTCCTTTTTTTAGTGCAATGCAGTATTTTTATAAATATAAATTGTACTCTTTCCCATAGATTTTGTGCTCACAACCAAAGTGTGCGCACATAAAGCCGCCTCTCAGTACTAAATTGAGTTTTTTTCCACTGCTTATTGCACTTAAACCATCATATACACACAGAATAATGTCAAAATGCTGGGCTTGGCGAGTATTCATGTAAACACAGTCAGTTCTGTTTTAAGTGAACGTGCACAGTTGAGACAGAGAATGCGTTTGTAACAGTATAATAGATCCGTGCAACATCTTAAAATGACGGCAACCTAATATACCTGCTGCTAAATTATGAGATATCATAGTATTGATGTCAAAATTGGTGCCAGTGAAAATTATGAGTGGCTAGTAACTTTGGAAAACAAAGTTAATGTCATATATGATGGACCATAATTCTGTATTTTTATATGTTTTCATATTTCCCCTTTTTGGTGTAACTGTATCCGTTCTTATGACCTATAACAATGCACAGTCACTCATGCTGACAAACTGCCTCTGCAGTGTTGTGAGCACAAACTTCTTGCACAGTGAGTCTATTTGAACACCTTAATCAGGCACGAAATATAGTTATGTTAGGATGACCCTCTATTAATAATCCTCTGTTATGAATAGTACATATTTAACAAGCCCTAAATACACAGGACATAAAGTACTACACATAAAGGCTCTCAATATTTTATATGGTGGGAAAAAATGTAATAAAAATATACACGCAAGGATTTATGCAAAATGCGAAACCTACAGATTGGATTGTGCATCAGTGCAGATATCAGCTTGCAGAGAACACTGCCTTTGTGATGTTCCCCGAGTCGCCATGGCAACCTTTACCTGCTATCTCCTCCATAGAAGTGTGAGTTTTGGGGAATGCGGGAGTGGACGTGATTCATTAATGTTTTCTATGCACACGTCCCTAGTCATACTGAGGTCGTGCCCCGCTCAGCCGTGGTCCTGGGTGAGCCCCATCTGCGTACGAAAGACCTTGGCAGGGGTCGGTGTCCAGATTGTGCAGCCGTGCCCTGGCCACAGATGTTTGGAACATAGAGGGGGGATGTGAGCCTGTGTGTTGGGACTTGTCCTCTCTATGTGGACAGCTGCTCTGAGCCATCCTGACCCCCAGAGGCTTCTGGGAAATGGAGGCGGTGCACTCCAGCTGTGTCATTGGCTGGCGCTCCTCCCCATTCATCAGCCTTAACATGGGTGTACTGACGTCTATGCTAGTTATTGATCTGCGATATCCAGAAGCATCCGGCTATCAGTCATTTGAGAGTCAAATTGAAATGATGTATTCAACTGCATGTTTTGTTTACCACCTGCGATGACAAAATGCTCTGTTCATTTGTTCTCATTATGAATGAGAGTACCAAAGCCATCTGTTTGTGTTTCTGATAACCACATCCGAGCCAGTTGAATGGCATGAGTCCATACTGGATACTTAAAACTTGCCTTAGCAGACATTTTACAATGATCGAACAGCTGTGCGAGTGTTTCTGGGCTGATGCTGTCCTGAAAGCCACTGCGGAGGGGACTGCGACCATGTCAAGCATCTGCCATTCAAACACTTATTCCTTTGTGTCAGCTGTCAACATGTGACTCAATGATTTGATCCAATCCAGTATGTGGCGTTGCTTAACCACTTGGGGGCAATGAAATGTTTGAAACATTGCTATTCGAGTGCCTGTATCTCGCTGAACCTGCCCTCATTTAAGGGAATACAACCTCACTGAGACCACATAACGTGAAATAATTGCCCTCCAATTCTTGCAGCCGTAACGGACAGTCTGTTATACCCCTGAAAGTCAGAGGTAATCATTGTTCAGGTCATAAGATCCCATTTGGGATTCCTCCTCCTAAAAGACATAATAGGCATAACCTGAGCAGAGACAGATTAGTCAATTATACCAGTGGATTCGCTGAAGAATCGATAATGAGCTGTTCATCCAGCTATGCACCACTGAACCCAAAGTTGAGGGCATCATCCCAGACTCTTACGATTCATTTGGAGTCTACACTCAGTGCTTATATATGTATATAAGGATCTAAGGATTTGAGCAAGTTTGACAAGGACCAAATTGTGATGGCTAGACGATTGGGTCAGAGCATCTCCAAAACTGCAGCTCTTGTGGGGTGTTCCCGGTCTGCAGTGGTCAGTATCTATCAAAAGTGCTCCAAGGAAGGAACAGTGGACAAGGTCATGGGTGGCCAAGGCTGGGGAGCATGTGGATGCACGTGGGGAGCGAAGGCTGGTGTGGTCCGATCAAGCAGACGAGCTACTGTAGCTCAAATTGCTCAAGAAGTTAATGCTGGTTCTGATAGAAAGGTGTCAGAATACACAGTGCATCACAGTTTGTTTGAATGGGGCTGCATAGCCGCAGACCAGTCAGGGTGCCCATGCTGACCCCTGTCCACCGCCAAAAGCGGCAACAGTGGGCATGTGAGCTTCAGAACTGGAGGCCCAACCTCGCAACTTACAGGACTTAAAGGATCTGCTGCTAACATCTTGGTGCCAGATACCACAGCACACCTTCAGGGGTCTAGTGGAGTCCATGCCTTGACGGGTCAGGACTGTTTTAGCAGCAAAGGGGGACTAACACCATATTAGGAATGTTATGCCTGATAAGTGTATGTGTGTGCACTGTGTATAATTATTATGCATATATAAATACACACTCATTCATGTAGATATTTAAGAAATATTTGCATGTATATACTGTGTATATATTTAACTTATACTATATATAAATATAAATATTTTATATAAAAATATAACTTTTTTTAAAAATGTATACATACATGTGTGTGTATTTATATACAGTATACATAATAATTACACACATATATTATGTAATCACAAACTTTTATTTTGGACGTGATTAATCATGATTAATAGATTTGACAGCACTAATATATATAATTATATATATAAAAGTGATTTTGGT
This sequence comes from Paracanthobrama guichenoti, assembly GCA_018749465.1. Classification (NCBI taxonomy): domain Eukaryota; kingdom Metazoa; phylum Chordata; class Actinopteri; order Cypriniformes; family Gobionidae; genus Paracanthobrama; species Paracanthobrama guichenoti. The sequence continues at coordinate 28,987,425 of CM031961.1, read as the reverse complement.
CGAATTTGAGGTTTTCACAAACATTTGTTCATTAAGAACTCGTTTAGCAATCCCAGTGCTCCTGATAGCAATTAAACATCTAAAAGGATCTTTATTTGTAAATTTTCTGAGTACCTTTTCCTTTGTCCATGAAAAATGCAGTTTTTCTCTGCTCGCTTCTTGACTTGCGCTTCCTCTCAGCACAAGTTTGGTAACGTTGTAAAGCGCAGCATTCAAACTCTATGAATATTGAATTCTCGATGACATGATTCTGAACCAATGAAATGTGATTTTCAAACTCATGCCGATGTAAACAAAACGATCTTACTCTCGCTGACTGACAGATCCGAAGCGTGCACACAAAGACGCCTCAGACAGCATGTGATCCGATATACACATATACACAGAATTACAGTATTTCAAAAATCTGTATTGGCGAGAATTCAGGCAAACATAATCTGTTATGTCTCAAATGAATGTTCGGTTAACTGTTGTGGAAAAACACGTGTAGCCTGTTTTGGAACCTTCAGAAAATTTTAACTCGATTTTTCTTAAAAATTTTACTTTGCTTACATCATTTGAAGAATTTTAATATTTTATTTATGTATTTATTTATTTATTATTTTATTCTGTTCTGTTCTGTTCTATTCATTTATTAGTTTAAAAAAAAAAATTGCCCGGACACTGGAACTGGTATATGGATGAATGTCCCCTATATGAAACAACATATGTTTCAAATAAACGCCAATCATTGTTTGTTTACAGATGCCACCTGGTTTGATATGTGAATTGCATTGATTTATATAGCAACATATGTTCTCCTTCCCTTCACAGACACAAATGCATACATTATTTATGATATTTTCCTCTCTGCTGTACTGCCATGCAACACGTATTGACTTGAGTTTTACATTTCACTGCCGGTTGTATATTCTGTATATAACTGTGTATGTGACAAATAAAACTCTTGAATCTTGAGTCATTCTTAACCCTTAACCCTCTGTCTTCTTTCTCCTCAAAGGGCACAACAGATCCTCAGTGTGTTGTCTGGGACTACGGAGACCCGTAAGTCTTACATCTGCAACCCCCCCACACACACGATCTCTGTCACACGACTGTCACTGACATATTTAGATCTCATATTATATTTATTCAACCCAGTTGAGAGCATATTCACATCAGTGTTTGTATTTGCAGACTCATTAACAGTCAGAAGTCTTTGACACTACGTTAATTGAATTAGTGAGCTGAAATAAGCGCACCATTCTTCTCACCTGAAGCGTCAAAGTGAAAATTTGGCCTCCAATTCCCAGTTTTCAAAACACAATGGCTTCAATCTCATGATTTGATTATCTTGTGATGTGATCGCATCCAAAAAAACCCAAAAAAAACTGTCAGTCGTCACAACAGGAGCTTTATTATCACATTGTCTTCAAAAATCGAAACAATGTTGCTTTTCCTAAGGGATCTCTTGTTATAAAATGACACATGCTGTGTCCTATTTCACTCTGTAGTTCTCTAAGTGAACACGAGCTCAGGCACTAGGTTCTCAAAATTGCCCCTACTGGTAGAACTTGGTATTAAGCATCTCTCGAATGTCAAACAAAAGTGTGTTTTTTTTTTTCCCATTTTGACTGCAGCTCTTGATGATGTAATTCTGTCTGTTGATATGCTTTGGTTGCGTCTTTGTGCCTGTTTATTTAGAAGCTTTGAGAGTGCCGCATGTATTGTAGTTCACGCTCTGTTTGTATTTGTGTCGGAAAACATCTGCGCTCGGAGTCTGTTTATATCAGGGAGGAGCGATACAAAAGAGTTTTGAAGCATCACAAATAAGGTGAGAGAGAAAAGGACAAAGAGAGACGCAAGATACATTCACACTGACAGCAAGTTACTGTCATTCTTTGACAATGAGCAAAACAGATTGTTGCCGAAGCTTGACCTTTGGCAACTTTGGTCACCAACTATACACTGAGTGAGGGACACAAAGCTAAAATGTTGCCGTTTTAATGGATAAAGCTGTCTATGCTACAAACTTTGCTGATTATGATGGCAGCTGCATCTGCTGTGCCGAGTCGTTGACAGAATGTACCTGTGCGTGAAGCACCTGTGGAAATGCTGGTGTTTCGAGTATTTCCTTTCCTGTAACTCCCCACTGGCACAGCACACCTCACGCATCATTAATAAGCACCGGGGAGGTGGTCGGCACGGCAACAGGCAGACCTGACTAGACAGGAGAATGGCGGGTGGTAATTACTGAAGCAGAAAAACCCCTCTATTTGCAGGCCGCAAAGTCAATTAACGCAAAACCTGATTACCTCTCCCACCGAATTACATTCCAAATCATTCCGAGATGAATGCTCTACTGTGATTAAAAAGAGGCGAGATATTGAGATTTTTATCGTTATTATAAACCCAAACATGGCAAAACCACTCCCAAAGCTCAAGCCAGTGGAGGGAAGCAACATTCAGTGCTCTTTATTCATTATCAGACTCTTGCAGGGGAGACTGATACTGTACTGTATAGCAGAGAAAATTAGAGGCTCTGGATTTTATAGGTGTATTTTTTTGTGTGTTTGTGTGTGTGTGTGTGTGTGTTTTTCAATATAGATCCGTTTGTGTTATCACTGCTTTTTTTTCCTTCATGCAATTATCTGTTCATTTAAACAATTCCCAGCATTAGACTTTTCAAGATTACGATCGTCTTTCTCTCGCCTCCTCTTTTATTGTTGTCTCCCGTACCACAATAGGATGATTTCTAATTGCTTCCAGCTCACTGTAGTTATTACACTTTGCCTGTGCATAATCAAGTAAAAATGGTGAAGTCTGCTTTTTTTATCCTTCTGTGTATTCATTTATTCAAAGCAGCCATCACTCTCCGATGCAGGTTCAATTTCCACGATTAGTTAAAGTGTGTCGGCAGAGAATTGATCTTAATATTTGCATGTCTTTACTTGCACTCTACTGCTCATGTTCTGTCGAGACTCTACGGGACGATAGTAAAAAATATGTTTTCTTATTATGTTGCTTTGGTGTAGTGAAATGCAATTAGACCAGTGGTTCCCATCATCAGCTCATTAGTAGTGACTCCAAAATCTGATGTGGGTGTGTCAGACAAAGGAGACATGCAAAATGTGGTGGGCCTCCAGGAACGTGGTTGGGAACTACTGAATTAGACAGTCATTAGATCTACCTTAAAGGGTTAGTTCACCCAAAAATGAAAATTCATGAATTACTCATGTCCTTCAACACCCGTAAGACCTTTGCTCATCTTCAGAACACAAATTAAGATATTATTGTTGAAATCCGATGGCTCAGAAAGGCCTCCAATGGCAGCAATGAAATTTCCTCTCTCAAGACCCATAAAAGATACTAAAGACGTCGTTACAAAGTCCATCTCACTACAGTGGTTCTACAATCATTTAATGAAGCGACGAGAATAGTTTTTGTGCCCAAAAAATCTAAATAATGACTTTATTCATGTCTGTTCATACACTGTCTGTCAAATTTTCAACACTTGACAAGCCGTAGTTCAGTAATGGTGATAGGCATTCTGTTTCCGACACGTGCTGCACGCAGTATACCAATCACAACTGACTGGGTCCTCTGACCGGTCACTGCAGATTAGCGTCACGCAAAGGTTTGGAATAATAAATCGTTGAGCGAGTCCTTTGGGAGTTGTTGAGCAAATAAGGTAAAAATAAATGCATATTATATGTTTGTTTTTTTTTACCTTGCCTGCGGTAAACCTGTTGTTGGGGACTCCTAAAACAAAAATCTTTCAAATGCCATAATAGGGGCACACACACATGCATTTTTCAAATGAAAATGAATTATATACGCCATCGTTCAAAGGTTTGGGGTCAATAAGGCTATGTCCAGACTGCAGGTAAATGTGGCCCAAATCCATGACGTGTGAACAGCACAAACCACATGCACTCTGATCTTTTCGATTCCGATTTAGGCCACTTCCATATGTGGTCCTAAATCAGATACAGATCAGATGTTTCTTTTGTGTTCAGCAGAAGTTTGGAACAACTTGAGGGTGAGTAAATGATGATAGAATTTTCATTTTTGGGTGAACTATCCCTTTAAATTGTCTGTCTTCCGCAGCAGATCACACAATAAATAAACCTGTAATCTCTTACTTTAGTGTTCTCTGGGTTTACTTCCGTATGACAGCATGCTGTGACATCTTTTTATCGCTTTTTTTTTTTTTTTTGGCACATGCAGGTCGGTCCAGGACCATCATCTGTTCACACTGGAATCTGATATTGGCCACATTTAAAACAACAATGTGAACTGCTATACTAAAAAAAAAAAAAAAAAAAAAGATTTGAGCAATAAATCGGAACTGAGCACTAAGAATTTTTTTTTTTTTTTTTTTTTTTCAAAGAAATGTATACATTTCTATTTAGCAAGGTTTATATTAAATCAATCAGAAGTGAAAGTAAAGACGTTTTGCAAAAAAATGTTGCAAATGATTTCTATTTCAAATAAATACTATTTATTATTTATTTTTTTACATTCTATTCATCAAAGAATCTTGAAAAATAAATTCTATTTTGGTTTTCAGAATAAGCAGCACAACTGTTTTTAACATTGAAAATAATAAAAATAACAAGCACCAACTCCGCATATCATGTTACACTGAAAACTGGAGTAATGGATAAAAAAATCAGCTTTGCCATTTTGCCATCATATGGATGGATGGATGGATGGATGGATGGATGGATGGATGGATGGATGGATGGATGGATGGATGGATGGATGGATGGATGGATGGATGGATGGATGGATGGATGGATGGAACAAACAATATTTTTTGAGCTGTAAAAATGGCCTGTGTTTATCTGAGACCCTAAAACATAAAAGATATTCACAGTGAGGGATTTCAGACATTTGTAAAAACTCAAGATATTCTCAACCAGCCTTTAGTTTAGACATTTCATGGTGACTCTACATCAGTTATGTTGATATAAGCCCTTTAACTTGTATTCATTCACAATTTTTTATTTTTTTTTCTAAGGACGAAGTCTTCAATAGCATATCTGGAGAACTTAAAGAGAAGGAAAAAAGCTTACGTCTGCATGAACTTTGCACTGTGCAGAGCTTGTAATCATAAATTCTCTTTTATGTACAGAATGACCTTACTACAGTTTCCTTTTTAATGTTTTATTTTCTTTCTTCCAAAGCTCACAACTGCCTTGGCTTTACTCTTGTACAATCATAATAAATCACATTTAATCCCTCCAACCAAATCGAAACCTCCATGGGGCCATTTTAATCACGGCTGGCAAAAAAAAAGAAAGAAAAAAAAAGCATGGTGCTAAGCAACACATTGCTTTTGATTATGATACCGTAATGGATGCACTATATGAATGTGTGCACAGTGGCTGAGTAATGCTTTCACAGGAGTGTGGCCGTGCAGCTGTGGAATGTGTGAATGGATGCAGGGGGTTATCAGAATCAGTCTGCGCTGTATTTGTTACCAGTTAATTTGTTTTGAGTAAAGCTGTGTGGAATTTGTTTGCATGTGGAGGGGCAGATTGCGTGCAGTTAGGACATGTGCTGATCTTTGTGAAGAGAGCGTGTTGATGTTACAGGGGCTTATGTGTATTGATGGTGCTCTAGAGCAGAGGTCTTCAGCCCTGATCCTGGGGACCCACTGTCCTCCAGAGTTTAGCTCCAACCTTAATTAAAGACAGGAGAAGCTAATCAAGCTCTTCAGGATACACAGGCAGGTGTGCTGAAGCAGGCTGGAAATAAACTTTGCTGGACAGTGGATCCCCAGGAGCAGGGTTGAAGACCTCTGCTCTAGAGTGGCCCTTGCCAAGTGCCTAGAGGGGTAAACGTGGTTTGTCATATTCATTAGCTTTGCATGGTTGACTGACACCTGTAAACAGGAAGTGGGATTGAGATTATATGGGCATTATTCTCCAGAGCACTGTGTCTGTATGGCCTAGGTAATACACCAGGTAATACAAAAATAGTTTTGTCCCTACGTTATAGGGACAAAACGTGTGTGTGCGTGTGTGTGTGTGTGTGTGTGTTTCTATCCCAGTTGGGACTTCAACCTTAATGCACACTGACTCAAGCTTATAAATCATACAGAATTCGTTTTTTTTGTAAATGTAAAAATGCAGAAAGTTTTGTGTGATGGTAGGGTTAGTGTAAGGGGAAAGAATATACGGTTTATACAGTATAAAAAAAATTACGTCTATGGAGAGTCCCCACACAAAATAGGGAACCAGAGGTGTGTGTGTGTGTGTGTGTGTGTGTGTGTGTGTGTGTTTATGTGATTTATGAGGACACAAATTTGTATAATGACATGGGTATTACACTGGTATTACAATGTAAACATGGTCTCTGAGGACATTTCCTGTGTCCTCATAATAAACATAGCTTTTAAAACATACTAAACAATGTTTTATTAAAAATGTAAAAATGCAGAATGTTTTCAGTGATGGGTAGGTTTAGGGGTAGGGGTAGTGTAGGGGGATAGAATATACAGTTTGTACAGTATAAAAACCATTACGTCTATGGAATGTCCTCATAATGATAGGTGCACCTGTGTGTGTGTGTGTGTGTGTGTGTGTGTGTGTGTGTGTGTGTGTGTGTGTGTGTGTGTGTGTGTGTGTGTGTGTGTGTGTGTGTGTGTGTGTGTGTGTTTGGTCCAGGTAAACCCTACATTAGGGACAAAACGTCCAAAATCCTTGTCCTTGTGGGAAAATTTTGTACGTCCCCATGATGAAAACAGCTTATACTGTAAAGTTATGGGTAGGGTTAGTGTAAGAGGATAGAATATACAGTTTGTACAGTATAAAAAAATCATTATGTCTATGGAATGTAAAACATTAAAATAAAAAACAATGTGACGATGCTGATGGCAAATCTGAATTTTCAGCATCATTACTCCAGTCTTCAGTGTCACATGATCATTCAGAATTCATTATAATATGCTGTTCTTATTACTATCAATGTTGAATAATGTTTTTTGTGGAAACCATGAATTCTTTGGTGAATAGAAAGTTGAATAAACAGCATTGATTTGAAACAGAGATCTTTTGTAAGGATGGAAATGCCTTTCCTGTCACTTTATAAACAATTTAATGCATGCTTGCTGAATAAAAGTTTTAATGTCTTATAATTTTTTTTTAAACGTATGCGACTTGAGGGCAGAATTTAAAGCTGTTTTAAATCAATTAAAAATGCCCAGTTACTAAATTTTAATTTTCTAATAAAATACTTCTGGGACATAAAAGTAAAGAATAATGTAGCCATCGTAGACTGAGTGATGAGGTTTTGTGTATATCTGAAGGGTTTATTTTGTGATAATGAGCTACTGAATGTACTTTATCCCACCAATCACTTAATAGGCTACCTTCCAAATATATAAATAATAGCACATAAAAATTCAAAGCTGAAATTATTGTATTGTATGAGAAGAACTGCAGAGAGTGTAGGAATTTGATTGCCAAGGACGACGGTCCAGTTTACAAGTCATTGCACAAGATATTTGATGCCAGAATGTTGCTATTAACCAATTAAAATCCACAGATTCCAGAGAGACTTGTGATAAAATACTGTACATATTCACAAAGCTCTCTCCGTTGCCTTTGGTAATTGACAGTGGTCCATATTCTCTCTCTCTCTCTCGCTCTCTCTCTCTCTTAATTACCCTTCTCTCGCTCTTTCTCTCCTCTCCAAACTGTTTTGCTTCCTGACCTTCGTTTGAAGTGCAACCGGTCCCTGCATGCTTTCTTTCATCTTAATGCCACCTTTCCTTCCAGCTGCCTTACCTCCCCCTGATCTCCCTTTCCCTCAGCTCTCCTTCTTTCCATTTCTCTTCCTTGTGGCCTTGAAGTTCTCTTCTCCACTCTGTGATGATTTTGCCTTTATTCACCCTGTTCATCTGATGAATCAGCCTGGTCCCCTCTCTTTCTCTATCGTTGTCCCTCTTGGTTGTTCTGTCTTTCTCTCTCTCTCTCTCTCTCTCTCTCTCTCTCTCTCTCTCTCTCTCTCTCTCTCTCTCTCTCTCTCTCTCTCTCTCTCTCTCTCTCTCTCTCTCTCTCTCTCTCTCTTTGCTCCTTGCTCCCTCTTTATCGGCTGTGGTGCTTATTAATTGCCAGCAGGTTATGGTGCCCTTTTCAGTGCTGTAGGAAGCCTTTGGTCGCTCCCCATGAAAAGGACAGAGCTTCACATGAGATGAGGAGTATGTGTCCCTAAACACACACGTACACGTGCACACGCACAAACACACGCGCACAAACACACACATACACAAACACACACACACACACACGTGTTGGCTTTTCATGTTATATAGGGACATTCCATAGACATGATGATTTTTAGACTGTACAAACTGTATATTCCATCCCCGAACCCTAGGGTGTACTCACACTAGGCACAGTTGCCTTGTACCGTGCCCGAGCGCGATTGTCCCCCCTTCCCCGCTGGTGCACTCACATTGCACTTAACGTACTGGGCCGGAGCACGCTTGCGTCATTCACAATGCAACTTTTTGTTTTGAAGAAGACAGGAAGAAAAGCGCTTTCGCTAATAGACTGCCTAATAGATTTATCATTTATGCCACGCTGCGATTTTCACTTGACTGCACTGCACGTATCAGAAGATTATTACGGAGGCAGCTGACTTTGATGGAAAAACTTGCAGCTTTACTCGCAAACTACAATTCATATTCATCAATAAGGGGAGAACCGGGCCCGTTATAAACCTAAATATACTTGAATTAATTGAAAAGTGTGTCCAAGTAGTAATAGTTTGGTGTTTGCTGTCGTAATGACAGTAGTGCACAGCTGTTCCGTTCTCCGGCGTGGTTAGCGATCACACTACACTACACCCTAAACCTACCCATCACAGAAAACTTTCTGCATTTTTACATTTTCATAAAACATTGCTTAGTATTATTTATATGTTGTTTATTTTTCATGGGGACCAAAACATTTTCCCACATGGACAAGGATTTCGGATATTGCCATCTTTGTGGGGACGTTTTGACCTCATAACGTAGGGTTTACCTGGACACACACACACGTTGAGTTTTCATGTTATATAGGGACATTCCATAGACATAATAATTTTTATACTGTACAAACTGTATATTCAATCCGCTACCCCTAAACCAGTGGTTTTCAAACCTGTCTTGGAGGCACCCCAGCCCTGCACGTTTTGTCTCCCTCATTTATCACACATGATTCAACTCATCAACTCGTTAGTAGAGACTAAATACAAAATATGCAGGGCTGGGGTGCCTCCAGGACAGGTTTGAAAACCACTGCCCTAAACCTACTTGTCAAAGAAAACTTTCTGAATTTTTACATTTTCAAAAAACATCACTTAGTATTATTTGTAGCTTTTTTCCTCATGTGGACCTAAAATAAAAAAAGGTTTTCAGATATTGACATCTTTGTGGGGACATTTTGTCTTCATAACAGGATTTACCTGAGCCACACACACACATACATGCAGAGAGAGAGAGAGAGAGAGAGATTGTTTGTTACACATCACACACAAGCACAGCTTTTCTGTCTCAGAAAAGTTCTAATGTTCTAAAATTTGTAACATTTTCCACAAATAGATTAAAAATATTTATTCATTTGTTTGTTCATTTATTAATTCTCAAATACGAAGACACTTAACCTTCATAAAATACACATAATATTGTGCAACCTGTTTTTTATTATTTATTTGATATGAGGTATGCAATTTTGTAACAATAATAAAAAAAAAGAAAGAAAGAACAATAAAAATTGTGCTGGCTAAAATAAATACTGGCTAAAATATGGATTTGTTTTTATGGATTTGACATTTTAGAACTTCAAAATTAAGAAAAAAAGTGCTTTATTATTATTATTATTATTTATTTATTTATTTATTTATTTTTTAAATATCGTATTTTGGGGTCTGTTAGCAGCCATATCACTCTGTAGCTCAATACTGGTTTCCCACTGAAGCTAAGCAGGGCTGAGCCTGGTCAGTACCTGGATGGGACCTCCTGTGAAAACCTAGGTTGCTGCTGGAAGAGGTGTTAGTGAGGTCAGCAGGGGGCGCTCACCCTGTGGTCTGTGTGGGTCCTAACGCCCCAGTGTAGTGATGGGGACACTATACTGTAACAATCACCGTCCTTTGGATGGGTCCTGACTCTCTGTGGTCATTAAAAATCCCAGGATGTCCTTCCAAAAAGAATTCCTGGCCATATTTGCCCATTGGCCTCTGTCCATCATGGCCTCCTAATCATCCTCATATACTGATTGGCTTCATCACTCTGTCTCCTCTCCACCATAAGCTGGTGTGTGGTGGGTGTTCTGGCGCAATATGGCTGCCGTTGCAACCAGGTGGATTCTGCACATTGGTGGTGGTTGAGGAGATTCCCCCTTCCATATGTAAAGTGCTTTGAGTACAGAGAAAAGTGCAATATAAATGAACAGATCTCATTTTTCTTTCTTTCTCAGGCAGAGACAGAACTTGTACTGATCTTTACCGACTGACTCGCTTCGCTGAGTAAGTGTCATCACACTAACTTGAGTGTGACTGAAGACATTTTGAGTGTTAGAAATGTCCCCCGTTACAATCATCCCCCAGTCTCCTCAGAGAGGGGAACTGTGATACAGTCTTTGTGTAAAGCAGTGAAGAGGGAAGTTCTAATCCACAGGAAATGAGAGTGGGAGACAGAGTGAGATCGATGGAGATCGCAGTCAAGCACAATGGCCCGTGAAGACACATCTCTGATGGCCGACTTTCATTCTTCAACACCGGCAGCTGGCGAGGCCATTGTGTCATAGAACTCAACCTCTTCCTCTCAGTTTATTTCAGTAGGTGGGAATTGCCAAGTTTCTCTCTATTTGGTTGTGAAAAACTTGGAAGATACAATAATCTTTTTTCTATTCTCTCTTTTTTTTTTTTTTTCACTTGAATTGGTCTTGCTGCTGAGGCTGCAGAGGGGCTTTCTGGAACTAAATGAGCATAAGCAGAAGAAAATGACAGATTCAAGACAGATGTATAAGATGCAATTGTGTCTTTGCTTCCATGGAAAAAAACAAACAAAAAAAACAGTGCTCTTATTTGGTTTCTTATCACCCTTATAGCGAGGGGGTAGTGAGAGAAAAGAGACAATTTCTGTAATCTCTGTCTCTTTTAGTATTCACCTACCTATGCCTCCCTTTTCTGTCTCTTTCCTCTTATCAGGCTATAGGATGTGGGCAGCAGTGGAGGTAAAGGGTCTACAAGGCTTAAAGGGGCTCCCGAGGGACTGGGAGCTGCTTCTTTAATCTGTTTGTAACGTAGTAAACGGGAGACAGCTCCAGAGAGCAGCAAGGAGGATATGGCCAACAAAGGCACTTTTTGTTTACTTCAGTTACTCACATCCCTTGGCTTCCTCCTGTCATTTTGTAAAGTGTAGAACTCTGAATCCCTGCTGAGGCTAAGGGGGAAAGAGACGAGAAAAATTGAGAAGCTATGCTAAAATCTTGTCCTTTTTATTCATAATTGTTGTATTCTATGGACACTTGATGTTAGCTTAAAGCTTATTCGTGCAGTTTTGCAAAAAAGGATGGTTTTCAGATGGTTTCCTGAGCACTCATCCATTAGTCAGACAAACAGATAGCCCTGCCCCCAAACTCACACCATTGGTTGAAATAAATGAAAATTTAAGTATATTAAAATAGAAAACAGTTATTTTAAATTGTAATAATATATCACAATATAACTTGTCTGGCTATCACCAGACCAAGCTCAATCTTTTAAGATTGAACATTGGTCTGGGGAGTCTACTGCACAAGAGGCGTGATCAACGAGCATAATTCAAATGACTCTGTATGCAATTGGATAGTCCTTCAACCAATCAGACCACAAGAGGTGTGATCAACGAGCATAATTCAAATGACTCTGTATGCAATTGGATAGTCCTTCAACCAATCAGACCACAAGAGGTGTGATCAACGAGCATAATTCAAATGACTCTGTACGCAATTGGATAGTCCTTCAACGAGGCATGATCAATGGGCATCGATCCATCGCTTCTCTATCCATCATTGTGTTAAACCCGCTAATAGCAGGCCAGGTGGATAAGCCCGTCTGTGATTGGTTCCCGCAAATGTGTAACAGAAGCAGGATAAATTAATGTACAGATTTCTAGCCTGAGCTGCAGGGCGAAATCAAATCGCTGGCAGATCAGGCTAGGTTTACCCAGTCTACAATATAACTGTTTTTGCTGTCAAAAACATTCTTAAAAACACTACTAAATTAAATAAAAAAATCCTACCAACCCCAAACTTTTTCACAGTAGTGTATATGCTGGTATTTACTGAACCCATAAAGGGACATAAAATATGAAATGGGAGGAAAAAAAATATATATATATATATATATATATATATATATATATATATATATATATATATATATATATTGTAATGTTTTGCGTTCTCGCAAAGGTTTTGGTTTCCCCACAAAACTTTGTGTTCGTTTCACAGTAAACCTTTTGAGTTATTTGCGCAAGCGTTTTGCGAGCAAATGCAAAGCTTCCTGGGGGAATGCAAAACTCATATAAACTCATATTTGTCCCTCTCATCTATTTTTTTTTTCCATCACCATGTCTTTTAGGTGCCCTGTAGGTTTTCCACTGTTATTCTTTTTTTTTCTCTTCTCTTTCCCTGTTTTTATCCAAATGAGGCTCATTATAGATTGCTCATATAGAACTTCCCCTTAGCTCTTCTGTTTCCTAATTTGCAAGTAGAAGAGGAAAGAAATATTACCGTAATTCAGTGTTATTGTAGTTAATTTGCTGTGTAGGTGTTGCATTAAACCAAATCACATTCCAACAGTCATTCCCAGTCTTTTAAATCACTTCATACAGTAACAGATATTTCCCTGACCTGCAGGGTAGCAGCACAGCATGCCGCTGTCCGTGGTGCTGAAATTGGTCAAATCAATAAGGTGGTTTCACGCAGGGATTTAGGTTTGCCAAAAGCTAAAAGCTAAAGCAATCAAATGCTCAAATCTATAACTGCCCTCAAAGCTTTAGTCATTCATTATACATCAAACCCTAATGGCCTGAAATTATTTGGTGCTTGTTACTTTTGGATTGTTCTGAGAATTCATGCTGCCAATTCTCATATATTCCACTAATTTCTTCATACATTCTCTTTAAAGCTATTCATGGACTGCTGTACCCTTATTTAAATGAGTTACCACTTGCACACAGGTCTGTTATTATAGTATAATCTATTTCAGATGGATTTATCCGCCCTTAAATGTCACATAAAAGAAGCGCATTGTGTTTGGCGGTTTTATTTGTCAGGTAGATGACCCATTCCTGTCAAAGTGGGCAGTACTTGGCCACAGTAGTCCGCAAAGTGGACTAGACTGTATGCTGATGGTCTGGTAGACTAGTGATTAAATTGAAAGATTGTTCTCTATCAGATTATCTGATTCTACAGAACTTTTACATCCATATTTAACATTTGATGTTGGCTCGTGCTAGAGTATAATTGGAAAGCTTCCAAATATAGGGGAAAAAAACCTGTACACAAGAAAAATGTAATAAAGAGGAAGTCACAGCCCACAGATGAAGAGACAGAGAGGTAATTATTTGTTCTTCTGAAGCTTCTTCGCATGACATTAGTGCAGCTTGAGTTTCGGCACGGATGAAAATCATTCTTTTTGCAAGGTTCATCTCCCCAAACATCCCATTCACACCTCACCACGTGTGTGTGAGCACATGCCGCTGCACTGACTTTGTGTTTGTATGAATTCTGTGAATATGTGTCTCTGTGTTAAGTATGCAGTCGTTTTAAAAGATTGAAGTTGAAGTTGAAGTTGAAGTTTATTATTCGTCATTACACATGTACAAGTACATCGAAATGAAGTTTGGAGCAAGCCTCCGGGCCGCAGCCGATTATTCAGGCGCCGCCCTACGCTCTCCAGAAATACAAGAATGCAATTTAGCAAGCATTACATAGCAAACACAACAAAACATAAACATAAACATAAACATGACACAGTACACGTGGTCACGTGATGGGATTTTTGTATGGAGGGAGAGGAGATAGATAAACAGGCAGACGGTTGGAGGGGGTGGGATCGGGTAGGTTGTGTATGGTGCGAGTGAGTCTGAGATTGTGTTGTGTGAGAATGTTAGCCATAACTTCAGATGTTTTCGAGTTCAGTTCTATGGTTTGTCCTTGAAGGAGATAAGGCAGTGCACAGGAAGATAGATAGCAGACAGCTGCCCGGCTGACCTCCCAACCGAGAGATAGGGACCAAGTGAGGTTCGTTGGGCTAGTTGATTAGGTCAGGCAAATACAATTTATTATTTTTAATCCATTTGATGATCTTGGTAATTTGTCCGGATCATAATCAATCAATCAGATCTGGTCCTCAGCATTCGGCGTCGGTCTGTGCAGTTTCTAGACATTACGTCCAGCCTCATGGCCAGACCGGTTACAGTCCGTAAAAGTTCACCGATCTGACCCCGATAGAGCCCACTCTTCCCTGCGTATCCGCAGTCCGGACTGCGCGTTGTTACGGTTCAGTTCCTCAATTCCTATCACTTTCTGATCTAATTCCTTCAAACGGTCACACAGAACCCGAAGCATTGTTTAATTTCCACAGACAGCGGCTGGGTGAATTTGCTTGCAGCTGTCTTCCAATCTTCCGATAGGTCAGGGCAATCCCAAAGCCAAAGAATAGGAACCCCGCCATCAATAATCCAATCATGTATAAATCTTCCGCATCCTCCACGGACAGAGCCTCCAGGCACAGGACTTGCCAGTTGTTCCATGCGTCCCTCACGCACCCTGCGGCGGCAAAGGTCCCGTCCGGGCAGGTGGGTTCTCCCGGGCACCCTTCTTAGTGAGAAAATCTTGTCGATTGCGCTGATTGACCAGTTAATCAATTCCATTTCAGTATTTTCAAGAGTCCAGCAGAGCAGCAGTCAGAGAAGAGAAGAGACGAAACACTAGACAAAACAAAACAGCGCGAGAGCCAGCAGGGAATGTCTGCACGGATACAAGGACAGAATGGAAAATGCACTGGGTTTACAATGATTACACTGGGAGTTGGCATGAAAACCTCACGACCAACCCAATGGCCCTCAACACGTGTTTATTTTAAAATGTTTCTCTCTGCTAGGGCAACTGCAGTACATTATGCTGGCCGTGGCTTTGTGTTTACAGTTCAATGTTTTAAATGCCCATATGTCTGTGTCATCTATCTTCCAAAGCCCTACCTCTGTTTTGATGAGAAATATGCCGCAATGAAGTCTAGAGTTACTGAATGCACATAAATAAGTTGAGTACATCATAATGTCCGACATACACAGAGATTTGCATTCAGCCATGTTTCAAAAACACCATGGTATGTAGTATATACTGTATATTTAACCGGTCCTACCCGGCCTGTTTCGAGCAGGATTCAAACCAGGGTCAAACAGGCTCTCTGCACTAACAAGGGTGCTAAAGACAGTTCTTAGAGTGCTTCTTGAGATCAGGGGAGTGAGGTTTACACGCAGAGCTCTTACTGGACTACATCTATTACACTCACCCCCATAAACCTCACTCCCATCTGGGTCATGGTACCAAATGTAACCAGTCTTACTCGACCCGCTCTGAGTGGGATTCTTGCCAGGGTCTCTGGCGTGGGAGCTGGTCGTGCTAACAATGAAGCAAAAGACCATAGCCCCTAATGTGCCTCTTGAGTGCCTAGTGAGGTTTACACACACACAATTCTTACTGGCCTACTTCACTCTCGCCCCCCTAAACCTCACTCCCATCCAGGTCACGGCACCAAATGTGACCGGGCCTACTCAACCCAGTCCTACTTTACTCTTGTTACACTTACCCCCTAAATGTCGCTCTCATCCAGATCACATCACCAAATGTAACCGGTCCTACTCAACCCGCTCCGAGTGGTATTCGAACCAGGGTCTCTATCGTGGGAGGTGTTCATGCTAACAATGAAGCAAAATACCACAGCCGCTAGTGCGCCTCTTGAGATCAGGGTAGTGAAGTTTACACACACAGTTCTTAATGGTCTACGTCCATTACACTCACCCCCTAAATGTCACTCCCATCCAGGTCAGGGCACCAAATGTAAACAGTCCTACTCAACCCACGTCTCTGTCTTGCTAACAATGAAACAAAATATCCATCTATCCATTTTTTCTAATTCTAATTTCTTCTAATTCTAATTTTTAGGATTATGAGAAACCTAACTTCATAACTTACTTGTGACTGGTATTATACGATACTGGCTGCAGAACATGCAGGCTCCCATTAACGTAAAGATCTTATTTTTTTCTTATTTTTTGCCAGTGCAGCGTAGACCTTCAGGCGGCATCTCCCAATGTTTCCTGACATCTCCTTTGCAGTCTGTGTGTCTGCTTTTTACAAACATCAGGATAATATTTACAAGTCTTTTTTCTTGTTGGGCCAACAGAGTATTAACACATGTACAGCTACTGAAGCACATAATTTGCTATTTGCTTTCGTAACCCTGTATGGTAACATGCACACTCATTACACATTAGGCATTCCGTTTATTCCAGATTGTGGAGGCTGAGGCTGGGAGTTCGACCTTGCCGTGAGCAGCTCTCTCTTTCTCTCTTTCTCACTGACCTAGAATCCCATGCTGCTCTTTGGTGCAGGGCTCATGCCAGAGGGAGTGGAGTGACAGGGTAAATAACAGGATGTTGATCCCAACAAACCTTTTCCTGAGTAGGTATAGGATGGATGTTTTAATCCGGCTCCTAATCCGCACCACTGCCATCCATCACCCTAAGGCCACCACAGCCCACTGCTGTGTGAAAGCATGCAGCTACTAGCCACACAGAGGAAGGGTGCTTTTTTACTTACATTTGCCAGAATTTAGTGGATCTAGTTTGGATCTAGTTGGATTAGTGGTCTTTTTAACCAAATATGCCAGATATTTCAATCTAAAAGAAAGATATTTTGCCATTATATGCCCTATGCCAAATCATTTACAATGCTTATTTGTGAGTGAAATAAGTAATTTCTTTATAATTAATTTCTTCCTGATGTGAACAATGCTACATTTGGAACTCTCTTATCCTGTCTAACATTAACTTACACAGTGACGTAACATTCATAAAAGTTGTTCAGGAAACCTAAACCTGATCATAAACCTTAGACTTACATTCCACACACCAGACACGTCGCATTCTCAAGTTCAAGGCTGAAGTGTAAAACACTGAATCTTATCACCATACAGGCAAATAGTTTACTTCAGGAAAGGAAAAAAAAGTAGCATTGATAAGTTTTACTGTAAAAACAGTGCAAACAGAAAGAAAAAGGATCTATACATCTATATTATTATAGTTGTTACTCCATATGAAGTATAGACTTTAATTTATCCACAGAAAGACACATTTATGTTTGGAACCAGTCTTGGGTGGAGTCATTATGTACATTAACTCTTTCCCCACCAGCGTTAATTTAAAAAAGTTAGCCAGTCAGCGCCAGCATTTTTTTTATAATTTTCATAAAACCCACAGAATGTATGAATATATGAGCATGCAATATGTCAAAAGAAAGAGTAAAAGCCTCTTTTATACTACCAGCTTCATGCATTCTTTTTTTAATAAACACTTCAATGTCAAGATTTTGAACAAAAAGCGTTTCCAGACTACGTCTGGATCGGATTCAATGATCAAAATGGAGTAGATCACTTCCATCAACACTCCCAAAGTCCTGTACTTTTGCCTGGGTCGACATTTCATCCAGCAACAATAGGCAGTTTTGATTTATATGCAGTTTAATGTTCGGTTATGTTTTATTAAATGTGCGTCAGCAATGCTTCTATCGCTTGTTTCTGCTACTGCCTTTGTTTTGATCCAGAAATTCTGTACTGTTTCAGAAGATGTGTAATATCGCCCCCTACCGTACAACAGTGAAATCATGGATTGCTGGAAAATTCTGCCAATGTCGGGGAAAGAGTTAATAACGATTTGGGGACAAATGTAATGCAATTTAATGCAACAATATGCAAGCTGCGATCTGTGGCCTTTGACAGGATTTTGCGCTTTGTGTACAGTGTGTAACTACCTATATTCTTATTCTTCTGTATCTTGTAACTAACGTTAATATTCACTTAATATTCCAAATTAATATACACTATATTGGCAAAAGTATTGGGACACCCCTCAAAATCATTGAATTCAGGTGTTCCAATCACTTCCATGGCCACAGGTGTATAAAATCAAGCACCTAGGCATGCAGACTGCTTCTACAAACATTTATGAAAGAATGGGTCACTCTCAGTACATAGAGAGCTTCATGGAATGGGTTTCCATGGCCGAGCAGCTGCATCCAAGCCTTACATCACCAAGTGCAATGCAAAGCGTCGGATGCAGTGGTGTAAAGCACACCACCACTGTACTCTAGAGCAGTGGAGACGTGTTCTCTGGAGTGACGAATCACGCTTCTCTGTCTGGCAATCTGATGGACGAGTCTGGGTTTGGCTGTTGCCAGTAGAACGGTACCTGCCTTACTGTATTGTGCGAAGTTTGTTGCACTTACTGCAAGTGTGAAGTTTGGTGGAGGGGGGATTATTGTGTGGGGTTGTTTTTCAGGTGTTGGGCTTGGCCCCTTAGTTCCAGTGAAAGGAACGCTTAATGATTCAGCATAACACGACATTTTAGACAAAATGGCCCCTTCCTGTTCCCACATGACTTCTGCACCAGTGCACAAAGCAAGGTCCATAAAGACATGGATAAGCAAGTTTGGTGTGGAGGAACTTGACTGGCCTGCACAGAGTTCTGACCTATGGGATGAATGATCGGAGACTGCAAGCCAGGCCTTATCATTTAACATCAGTGCCTGACCTCACAAATGTGCTTCTAGAAGAATGGTCAATAATTCCCATAAACACACTCCTAAACCTTGTGGAAAGCCATCCAGGAAGAGTTGAAGCTGTTATAGCTACAATGGGTGGGCCTACTCCATATTAAACCCTACAGATTAAGAATGGGATGTCATTAAAGTTTGTGTGCATGTAAAGGCAGGTGTCCCAAAACTTTTGGCGATATTGTGTACATTATCAATGACACCATTATATCATTATTATCATTATAAAATTAAACGGAACATATCTGAAGCTGAAGCTGTTGCCATTCTGTTTCCTTTATTATCCTTCAAAGTATTTTTTTTAAAATAACTTCCTATAACTGAATAACTGAAATAAAATCAACATCCCATTTTGTTTTATTCAAGTGTTGACATAAAAAAAACACTCTAGCTGACAGTCGTGCATATGAATTAACGTCTAAACAAATCTACACTAGCAGCAAAGTCTGTGAACCCTGCAGTTAAAATAAAATAGTCGTCATAATGAAAATAAATATGAAAAAGTCATTAAAATGCAATGTCAGTTTTGTGCAAATGCAAAAACAAGTTTTACTAAATGGATGGTAACTTGAACATGAACATTTTTAATGTTTAGAATAACAGGACAAGAATTCAGAATTTGTAACCATTAAGATTCAGTCTGGCTTTAAATTAATGTTTCAAGTGAAATTAAATGAACTGAAGTTTCATTCTAATGGTTTTTGTATGTTACTTTGGTAAGAAAGCATTCGCCAAGAAATCCAGTACAGAACTATGGTACATTGATCATATATGATAGTAATACTATGTTGCCAGTAACAATAACTTAAATGGATATAAAAAAAGTACTTATAGCATAATTATATTAAACATTTAAAAGCCATTGTTAAACCATTGTAAGTCACATGCTAAATTATGTATAATTTTCAGAAGATGTATATAATTATGTATAATTTTCAGAAAATAACAATAACAAATACAAATTGGTCCTTTGTTACAGCCTACCCCACTACTGGGGCAGGTTGTAACACATTCTGGGGTTGTAACAGGTAGACAAAATGCACAAAAACTAAGTGTACTCCAAGTGATATGCTACAAGCTTTATTTTAAATGAATGGCTGCAATATGTGTGAAAATGGGGAGTGTATGTGCATATTGTGTGCATGCACACGTGTGCGTTTGTTTGTTTGAGCATGTCTGTACGTGCACATTCATATATATATGTGTGTGTGTGTGTGTGTGTGTGTGTGTGTGTGTGTGTGTGTGTGTGTGTGTGTGTGTGCGAGAGCAAATTTACATAAACATAGGCATTCTGTAGAATTCTTAAAATCACAAAAATGTTCTTAGTTGTATGTAAGTGGATAGCTGTTTCAAAACACGTGTTGCAACCAACCCTGCCACTGTCACTCATTGTTTAGCTAGCTGTATTAGCATTGTGCTTTGAAATTAGCAGGAGGTTAATACACCATTCTTTACTAGAGAAACTACACTTTGACCTGATATAACTCATACAACATTATCTACAACGGTAGAAGAACTAAACAAAATATTATCTTGTTATTTTTTTTTTTTACCTCAGAATTAGACTTTCTGCTGTAGCTTCAGGAGAGATAGTAACACAGACTAGAAAACCTCCATGTGGGATCGTAAAGGAAGCCAGAGGAAACTGAAACTGTCATATGACTCCTATCTTATCTGTGATTCGTGGAATTGGTAGTGTTACAACTCTCCTTGTGTTACAGCTATACCTGGTCTCCCCTACTTCTACACCACAACAAAAACTATTAGCCTAACTAATACAATTCAAACAATATTAAAGGCAAGTGAACAGTCAATAAAAAATAAGAACACATAATTACAATATAACAAAGATAAATACAATATGTTACAAATAAAGTAAGGTAGTATACAGTAGTATTCAGGTGCAGAAATTGAATAATTAGGCCTAAATGTAAAAAAGGGTGTGTGTGTTTAAAAAAGGAAAGGAACCAAAACCTTGGGAAAAACCAGGCTCAGTCGGGGTGCCAGTTCTCCTCTGGCCGGTGAACAAATAGTGTATGATTATGATTCTGGCAACATTACAGATCAGAAGTCATATTAGATCAATAGATATTCATAAGATTATTCAAAATATTGGAGTCGTGACCGTGACTTAGTCGTGACTGTGACTTAACGCATTACGTAGTTATGTTGGAAAGCTCACGGTGGAAGTACTGAGTTTACACATCGAACATGCAAAGACTAAGTCAAACGGCCTTTACAAAAAAGGTAAAACAATGATGTCGGGCGATTTTGAAGTTGAAAAGAAAATGAGATTTTTTGGCCTACCCTACCTTTTTTAATGGAAGTACACAGATGAGCGTCACATCACGCATGACCTTTCCAACGTGATTACGTAATGCACGAAGTCTTGGATGACATATGGGTGAGTAAATTATCAGGAAATTTAAATTTTGAAGTGAACTCATTGTTTAATGTTTTGTTGTTTAGTTAACATTAATGACAAACACAGCAGCAGGTAGCCTGTTCACCGCTGTCACTTTAAGAGCTAATGCACAGATCCAATATACTGATACACAATTACACATTCCGATTTCTTTCTCCTTTTGGATATTGTGACTTGCAAACAGATTCACAGAATTCAGATTTTTGGTTTCTTCACAGGGAACCCGTTACAAGAACTGTATTACAGATCTGTTTCAGGTCATAATAAAGCCACTTTATATGTTTACTGTAGGATGAAAGGATTTTGGGATGTTTTAGGCATGTGATTCAGTCTAGTTTACAGACTCCTGAACTCTCTGTGCACCCGCTCATTATCTGAAAATAAGCATGGAGCTCTCTCTCTAACGAGGCTGTGACTCAGACTTTCTCCCACTCAATGGACTGTAGATCAGCTTCTAGAACAGCTTCTGTTTTTATGACACCACAAGAAAAAATAATCACAGCAACTTAATAGTGATTCCTGGAGCCATTTGGCTTACAGAGAATTTTATCTTAGTGAAATATCGGGGCGGATGTGGATCTTCCCTCCTCGCTGTGATATCGCAACCTGTGCGACCCCTGTTTACACCCCCTTCCCCTCTCCTCTTCCTGTAATAAAGTCAGACAGTAAGCCATAAGCATCTTATGGTTAAAATGAGCTGAACTGGGATAATGTGGAATCAATCTCGCCGCGAGAGCTGCTTCATGCGCCATTATCTGTCTTACCGCAGCTAGACCTACATCTCTACACCGGGTCTCTCTCTCTCTTTATATTTGTTCCTCCCGCCGTAATCTTCTGCCTACTTCCTGCTCATGTCATCACACACACGTTGGGTGAGCTTTCTGTACTGCTCTTCAATGGGTAAGTATGTTTGTGTGTCATTAAAATGAGCCACTAAAGATTCAGCGTTCTATATTTAGATTCAAATCGCAACACCTGATGCGGAAATAACCCTTTACCTCCTCCAGTGCTTTAAGTCATGTGTGTGTGTTGGGGGTGTGGCTTCCAGGGCAGGGGACAGTGTTAGTGTGTCAATCGAAGCACAAGCAGATTGAGTCTCAGCAATCGTCTGTCTGCTTACATATAGCATCTGTGTGGAATTAGACTACACCGTTGTGGTGAGTACATACATATTTAATGTTTGTTTTTGTTTTTTGCCAATGACAAATGGTTAAAATCTAGTCTAGAGATATGATCATGCAGGAGATAGTTATAGTTTGTATGTCAAAGCTTTTGTTGGAGAGAGAGGCAGAAAAGTCAAAGATCATCCCTCATTTTGGTTGTTTTTAATCATGTAAAACACATATCCCCCAAATAAGTTCCCCCTGTGAGTATTTGTAGTAATGCATTAGTGCAAATATAAGGAATATTTGCCTTTAACAGATCATTTAAATCTGATTTTCAAAATGTCATTCTCTTTATAAAACACGAGACATAAAAGGACAACTACTTCAATCTGCTGTGGTTTCTATAGTTTTGTGTGCACATAATTGCTAGTTGATTGTTTTGAAGTTTCTTGCTCCATCCTCATTCATTTTCTGTCGGTTTGCTGGGTTATTTGATCCGATTATTAGGAGAAATGTCTTTTTAACACCCTAACGTGATTCAACATCATCGATTCTGAATGTTCTCTTGGAGGTTGTTTCTTGAAGCTGTGACACCAGTTGTGCAGGCCCGCTAGTCACACGCATTATTAACCTGCCTGGAATCATTCCCATCAGTACACCAGGAGGGAAGCTAATCTCTCTAAAGAAGCTTAACAATTATCGTCAGGAAAGCATAGGTGAGAGGCCAAATGACAAGCACTTTCCATGCCATCCGACAAAAGGACGTTTTTTGTAAGCAAAGCAATGAAGGATCAAACGCATTGTCCTCTGAAGTGTAAGGTTGTGCTTCTGAGGACAAGGACTTGATCCTTTGTATTTGTGGAAAAATGGTGGGGAAATACTGTCAGTGCTTCAATTTTGTTTAGTTCCACTCTTCTTCAGATCTGAGGCATCATAGTCAGAGAAAAAAAGAGCTTTAGTTTTGCAGGTATTTCTCCTAAAATTCCATGGGCAAATTTTGTTTTTACATGCAGTATGAGTAGCTATTAAATCAATGTGGATAACATAGTCCAGCAGATACTTTGATCTTGGAAGAATTTAATGAGAAATTCCTGACTTTTGATTGCAGACTTTGGTACTCTGAGGAAACTGTAAGAAGCAGAAAATCTCCAAAAAACATATTGAGTGTTTGTGTTATTGGTGTACAAAATTCCATGAGACTTTTGTGAAATTAAGTTTTACTGATCGGCTGATTCATGGTAATTTCCTTAAAAGAGTACTGCAAAATGCATAATCAGTATTTCACTATATAAATTGTTGTGTGTTCCAGACAGACTGTCTGATTATTTGTGGTGGAGATTTTTAATTAGTCTTTCTTCAGGTGACAGCTTTCCTGTAGCTCAAACAATAAGAGCGTGGCGCTAGCAACGCTTTGGATAAAAGCGACTTACATTGCATCTGCCAAATGCATAAATGTAAATGTAATGATGCATAGGATGGACACTTTACTATCCCATGAGGCCACTGGAAGGATTTGTGAATGGAGGTGAAGCAACACAACTCGCGCTGGAAGGTCACATGATATTGACAACATTCATACTATATAGAACATGCTTTTTTAGTGGTCACGAAGTAAGTACCTACTCAGAATACGCAATTTTGGATGTGACCACTATCTTTTACTGATTCATTCATTAACTCAAATGATTCATTCAAAAACTAAATAATTCAGGAATGAAACATAAGTACATTGTTTTTCAGTGTTATTAATCACAGTACAAATTAATGAAGTATAATCAATCTGAATATAGCCATTTATGTGAACAAGTTATTCTACTATTATAGTCATGTATTTGACTGCGTGCGTGGGTGTGTGTGTGTGCTCCAGGTAAACCCTACGTTATGAGGAAAAAATGTCCCCACAAAGATGGCAATGTCTGAAATCCTTGTCATTTTTTGGGACCCATGAGGAAAACAGCTTTTAAATCATACTAAATGTTTTTTTGAACATGTAAAAATGCAGAACGTTTTCTGTGAGGGGTAGTTTTAGGTAAAAAAACATGTCTATGGAAAGTTCCCATAAAACATGAAAACTTTTGTTTCTGTATGTGTGTATATAGAGTTCTGTAAGTGTTCACACACATATATGGTGAACTATAGAAAACAGCAATGTAATCAATGTAACACTCAAAAAACACAATTCTTGTTTTTTTCCCGAATAGCAGTCTATATACAGCATATATTTCAGTCATGACAACTCGAGTGAATTATTTAACCAGGATTTAAAGGCATCGGCATTTGTTCAGCTTAGTTAAAATAACATACAGAACATAAAGGATATGCTGCTGCAAGAATGTATAAGAACCCCCGTAGCAGATCTCTACTGGTGGCGCAGGCTACACTGTCAGAAAAAAAGGTACATTGCTGTCACTGAGGTACAAAACCAAAAAGGTACTAATATGTATTAATATGTAATCCGCACTCTTAAAGTACTGATATGTACCTTTTAGGGTACTAATATGTACCATTTAGGGGTGAGTAAGGTACAAAGATGTACCTTTTCACTTTTGTACCTTAGGGTACCGCCCCAGTGAGAGTACCTTTTTTTCTGAGAGTGTAGGGTAAGAAATATATGGCTACGATGATCACATGACCATTGTAGGTGCCACCCTATTGCCAGTTTGTGGTTTGTCCCTCCTCTGACCACTGTTGGAAAATTCTCACCACTGCTGACCAGGAGAAACCCACGATCCTTGCCATTTCAGGGATACTCTGACCCAGTCGCTTTGCTATAACATTTTGGCCCTTGTCAAAGTCGCTCAGATCTTTATTCCTGTATTTATCCTGCATCCAACACATTGATCATGAGACCCTATTGTTTGCTTAGCATTTAATCTACCCAGACCTTAATATATGGCCTTGTTAGGAGATGATCAATGATATTTGCTTGACCTTTGACTGGTCATAATGTTTTGGCACACCTGTGTGTGTGTGTGTGTGTGTGTGTGTGTGTGTGTGTGTGTGTGTGTGTGTGTGTGTGTGTGTGTGTGTGTGTGTTTAATAAAGGGCACACACCATGTAAGTTTGTTACATTTATGTTTCATTTAAGAATGAGGTTTCTCAGTCTTTACCCTCAGAATTTCTGAACTTCCTAAAGGTTCACTTAAGCCATTAGCTGTGAAGTTCCAGAAAATTTTTCTGTTGTATAGTGAAAATTATATGTCAGATTGATTCTGCTTGTCATGTAATATTTCCTCTCCTTTATACTCTTTTGGAGCTAATTATCAGTCTTTTCTCTCTCCCTCTTCCTCCCTTTTACATCACTTTCATTTTTTTTTTTTTCAGCATTTTTTCCCCATTTTCACCATTTTATTCTCTACATTCCCATAATTCTTCTCAGGAGAAACCCTTTCACTATAATCATACAGGGCATATTTAGCTCATAACACAGGTGCCTATAACCAGATTAGAATTAATTGCCTTCCCAAAATAAAACTGTTCCTCACATGGATTAGCTGTCAGAATCCATGTTTAATTTGTTTGTTTAAGGTGTATTTTCAGTCTTCATTGGTAGACGCGAGTCCAACTTAAGCGTCACCCTTTGTCAACACAATGGCTCCTTTAATCCACCACAGCTTGATCTCTATTGCCGACGTTTATCTTGTGTTTTCATCCTGTGGTTTGAGGGAGCTCATCTTGTAGTGGATATTAAAAACAAAAGGGGACAAAGTCAATTTGGTCTGTTCTGTAATCTGATCCCCTACTGTCATGGCAGATCTGGTCATTTAATCAGAGACCTAAACACAATCACGGGCTGGGCCATTGATGGGGAAGGGAGCGTGCTGCTGGTTCATTAAACCTATCACAGCATGCACTAATTAAATAATGGAGCCGCACTTACATACCAAAGCGTGAAAAAATGACTGCTGTGGCATTTCATTCTCCATATGTTGGCCTGCTTGCCATTGCTTTTAGCATGCATATTTGCTTTTGTGCATATGACAGAGCAACAGTGTAAGAGTATGCCTAGCTATTGATAATTGCATGAGAGAACAATCTCAAAATGTAGGTAATGAAAAGGTTCAGAGAGTTTGTTTAGCATTCTGGCTAATACTGTGAATAGGTGATGGAAATTGTGTTGGACTTGCGTAAAGGAGGTTTTTGTTTGTTTGTTTTTCCTGGAATAAGCCCTGCTGAAATTTGGTTTGGTGCTGGCATGATCTTTTTGGTGAAGTTGTGGTGCATTGAAGAACTCAGAGGGTAATGCCAAATTACATTTATATTTGTGTATTTTGCATGCACTTTTATTCAAAATGACTTACATTACATTTAAGGTATATATTTTATTAGTTCATGCATTCCCTGGAAAATGAAACCATGATATTTCCGTTACTAGTGCCTCACTCTAGTATCATTCGAGCTAAAGAAATTAGACATTTTGTTAGCGTAAGCTAGTGAAGAAGACCAGTAGTGGTCAACCAAAATGTTACCATGGCCGATATTTGGCATTTTTTTAAGTACCAGTATTGGCTGGTGTGTTGAAAGCTGGACTTAATAACAAAGTATAAATGTTTATTAAACATATTATTGTGTATTGTACTGTCATGTCAGCAATTGTTATGCATGTACTATCTTTAAATTAAATAATGTGATGTCATATATATCGGCTTTATATTGTTCATTTAAAAAATCAATATTGGTCGACCCATAGACACCAGTGCACCAGCATCCCATACTGGTAACTAATGGTCTACTCGGCCGATATTTGAATTTTTTTATCATCACATAAGTTTCGGCCGATAAGATTCTCTTTTTGGCCGATGTGTCGGAAGCAGAACTTTATTGACAGCGCCTGACACACAACACTCCTATTCTCCATCTTCATTAGTTTACCATCTATGTGAAACAGTTCTGTCTAATACTTTATTAGTAAATATATACATATTAGCGGTGTAATGGTTCAAATTACTCACGGTTCAGTTTGTATCACGATTTTAGGGTCAACATTTCGGTTCGGTATGTGCTGTGTTCAGGGAATAAAGGACTACTGATAATAATCAACAAATAATCAAACTACAAGCAACAGCACAGATAAATACAATAGACCAAAAATACAAATAAAATAAACAGAGCTTTTAGGTTTTTCAGGTATCTAACAGTAATTTTCAGGTACAGAAATTGAATAAAGTAATCAAATGTAAAAATAATAATAATAATAATAATAATAATAATAATCTGATTATAATCTTTACTATATAAATTAAATAAAATAAGACATAATGCACGGATCCAATATACTGATACACATGCGTTGTCTTTCTCGACTGTTTACGTTCACTTAAGACATAACCTACTATGTTTGCTAGGATACTTGACAAGACTGGCAAGTTTATTTAATTTTTGTGTGAATTTCCCGTTTAAAGGCAAGACTTGAAAGAGTACTCAATATTTGTGCGCGGTATGAGACGTGTGAGTTCTCTTTCGTGTCGTATTGCGCTTGAATGTTTAAATTGGCATGGCTTAAACACAGATAGCTGTGTGCTGTTCAGGTCTCAACTGCGCTCGCTGTATATATAACCACTACTGGTGCCCACCATCCCAAACACATCTTTTTTTAGCAGGTATAATATGTTATAAAAGATAGATAATGTCCCAAAGGACTGTAAATGATGTTGTCTGGACAGTGTACCTGTCTCATTCTGAGAGCTCAGTAATTGGATGTTTTCTGATCTAAGCAAAGTACTGTCTCATCTGCCAAACAATGTTTTAGATGATGTTTCACTATCCCCTCTATCTCTTATCTCACCTGCCCCTGCTCACCTGCTGTTGATTAATATCCCCGGGAGGTTTGCACCTGATGCTGTGTTCTTGAACCTAGCCTAACCAAAAATACTCAGAATTCCATTCATGTGTCTGTCGACTCATCTTTGTTTCTGTTGGCGTCGGAGACTTTGACTAGAAGTCGCCTCAGATGAGCTGCCTCTGAAGTGTCAATCTGCAGATCAAGGCTAGAGAAAGATTGCACTTACATTGCATTAGGTGGGTTTTTATTTATTGAGCACTTGTTGTGGGAGCATATGTGTTGAAGAAATGAATGTTGCATGTGTATGAGAGAGAGAGAGAGAGAGAGAGAGAGAGAGAGAGAGACATACAGATGTGTTGTGTTGCTTCTGAGCAGGTTTATTTGCGAGGTCGCTTTTGTTTCACTACTATTTCACAAGACTCTTACACTAGGAATGAATTGCTCACACATCTAGCATTGTTTTAGCATTGATTAGTCCAAGCCCAATTTATTTGCACAATGTAATTCTCATCATGCAGTTCTGAGTACTAGGTTGTGAAGGATGTAGTCTCACGGAACGCCTAATGCATAAATCACACAAAATTGGAAACACTTCCGGATAGTGTTGTCAAAAGTCAGTACTGAAATTTAAAAAATGTGACCAGTATTTTGAGCACTGTTGAACAAATTCTTAAACGTCTCTGATTGGCCATTGTATTCACGCACTCAACATATATGTCTGTGATTGGCTACAATGATCAACGCTCTTCACCAAGCGTTTACACAGATACACACAGGAGCATTTGAAAGCAGGAGTCTTTAAGCGGATCCCTAATATATCCACATATCCACTGGCGCCTGCTTTCAAATGCCCCTGTGTGTAAGTCTGTATCTGTGTAAGTGCTCTGCAAAGCCTATTTTGTAAATAAGACGTCTATTTACAATATGTTTCTGAAGCGTTGATCATTGTAGCCAATCATATGTTGAGCGCGTGAACACAACGGCCAGTCAGAGACATATACGTTGAGCGTGTGAGCGCGATGGCCAGTCAGAGGTGTTTAAGAATCACATTCAACAGTGCTCAAAATGCTGGTATCGTCATATTTTTTAAATTTCAGTACCGACTAGGTACCGAATTCGGTACTTTTGATAACACTACATTCAGAGTTTCGTAGTCATCTGATTATTCTGAATTCTACAGGATTTCCTGGAGCAACACGTTCTCACACCAAACTCGTCACATATTGAGGTTAGGTCAGAACCCTTCTACGTCACTTTTTAACGCACAGGATACCCCTTTAGCGTAATTTTTCTAAGCGCAGGGTACTCCATTGATTTCAATGAGAAACCTTTGGCATCACACAGATGCGTTGGGCATATTGTCATGATAAAATTATTTATTGGGTTATGTTTTTGCCATTATGACATGTTGGAGTGTGATTCTCAATTTAATCAGCCAGCATCATTTTATTTACATTTATTTTATTTTATTTTATTTTATTTTTATTTACACTATTTAGACATGCTTGAATACGTAACCCAACCCCATCCCTAAACCTACCCATTTGTAAATTATATGATATAAAACACAGGATATAACAGGCAGAAACAACTGCATGCACAATTTATTTAAAAAATACAAATATTCCAAGTGTTCAGAGGCCAAACGATTGATTCCATCCACTGAAGGTCATGCACACATTCAAAAATTGCAACACAAAGAAGTGTTACATCAGCTTTGATAGTGTATTTAACTAAAGGCTAAAATACTATTCCTGACCAAGTTCATTACATCAGCTTTGATTTATAAAATGGCGTTGGCTCTCGTGTGTCTTGTGACCGCTTGCGTCATGCTAAAGAGTCGGGTGTATCTTTTGAATAAGATATGACTGAGCGCCTGTGTGCGCTCACAGAGCAGTGGGATCATCATTTCAGTGATTAAAACATTAAGATCAACTCTGTTCTTTAAATAAAGACATCATATGACTTCAAAAGACCTTGAATGCAGCATGAGTTAAAGGATTAGTTCACTTCAAAATGAAGATTTCCTGATATTTTACTCACCCCCATCTCAGCCAAGGTGTTCGTGTCTTTCTTTTTTCAGTTGAAAAGAAATTACGTTTTTTGAGGAAAACGTTCCACATAATGTACTTCTATGGCAACCAACCAAGTCCAAATCAATGCAGTTTCTAAGGGCTTTGAATGGCTTCAAAGTGCTCTGCATGATCCCAGATGGGGAAAAAAGGTCTTATCTAGCAAAACGATCAGTCATTTGAAAAATAAAATAAAAAATGTATATACTTTTTAACTTAAATTGCCCTTTGAAACTTCGTTAATTTGGACCTTCAACCTGTTGGTTGCCATAGAAGTACATTATGTGGAGAAAAATCCTGGAATGTTTTCCTCAAAAACCGAAGACAGACAGACATGAACATCTTGGATGAGATGGGGGTGAGTAAATTATCAAGGAAATTTTAATTTTGAAGAGAACTAATCCTTTAATACTTTTATACAGTTTTTGGTCTGTTTTTGTAATAATTACCTGTGCCTGTAATTTTATTTGCCTGAATCGACTATTGCAACTGCATTCTGGATAAATGTCTGATTATAACGTGCCTTTCCATCATTTGATCATCATTTGATGAATCACTGGTAGCATAATGGCTTGAAAATGTACACAAATGTCTCTTTTAAACAATTTTCTACAGGCGGTAATAGCGCAGCGTTAATTGTGCCAAGCAAATTAAGAGACATTTGTGAATATGCCTCAATCTATAACAAGCCTAATTTACATGGAAAGGAGGCATGTTGCCACTGAAAACAATGACTTTGACTGAACCTGGATAGTGGCTGGTTAGAGAATAAGATGCACAAAAGTGACGCAAATGCTTAGTGAATTTGCCCCAAAATGTTTGATTTAACAACCTTGACCTTGAGGGAAAGTAAAATGTTAATGAATTTAGTTATGAATAATTACAGGAAGGTCTATTTATTTATATAGCCACTGTTTAATCTCGGGAATTCTTGTCCTAATTTACTTATTCTTTAATTATACATTGTTGGTGGATTGTATCTCTATTTTTGCTGCATGAGTAGACTTATAGGCTTGTAATTCAAGAAATGCATTTAATATGGGGGTTGTATTCAAAATAAAAGTACCAGGCTTATAATGAATGTGTTTTAATATTAAATAGTTATGAATTTTATTTTTTTATGAATATTATAAATGTTTTGTTTTTCTATTTATTGTAGTTCTAGACTAATCTCATGCATTTACTCCTCTCACTTGCAAAAAGACAGTGAAATGCAAACTCAGAATATTACGCAAAACTGCTATAATTATGTTTAATAACACAAATGTACTTTATGTATTTTATGTATCTCACTTTATTAACCTAGTCTTTTCTGCTGACCTTTGATCATCTAATTCAAACATACGAATAAGAGAAAATGACTTTAGATAAACATCACTTTTGTGTTTGGTTTGTTTGAGCTGCGCCTCTACTGTGCAGGCGTGAATTTGCAGAAGTAACACAATTAGTTACTTTTTTAGGGAGTAGCACATTACTTTTAAAAGTAACTTTTCCTAACACTGTTTAGAACCTTGTTATATTTTCTCAGTTGATAGATCTCAGTGTATTTGATCTGTAAGTTCATTTCATTTTGTCCAACCATAAATATTATTCTTTTATAGCTTGTCCAATAAGGCTGTTTGGATCTACTATACTATTTTCTTTTCATTTGTAGTGATGAAATGCTCATAGGAAATGTTCTGAAATGTATATCTTAAGAAAGTATCTCTCAAGGCCACAATACAGTAGTAATGATTCATTAGAAATGACCAATTTCACAGAAATTAGCACCATTACTGCTGGAAAAACACTTGATGGGTTATGTCCAGTCTCATTTAACTGGACTTATTTGACTTGACTAGGCTGTGAACTTGAATTTTTAGTTGTGGAAACAGAATGTTACACACATTTATTCAGTTGCGCTTTTTTGTTTTACTATTTGCTGAATCCATAATTAGAAGTTCCTTTTAGTCCGACCATCTGGCCTCAGCAGTGAGTTTAATCTGAGGATCAACATGAAGCTTTACAGTTTACATTTAACAACTGTTTTAAAACACTTCATTCCCCTTTAGTTCTGCACATGGAAAAAACAAACAAACATGAATTTCACATGTGCATAATTATGTGAGAGAATCTTAAGTTCATGATCATCAAGTTCACAGTAAGTTCCCAGGACAGCTCTCACAGTTCAAAACGTTCTGGTGATACATCAGGCCAGTTACGTTTTTTTTTTTTTTTTCGTAACTTGAATACGGAAGACAGAAAGCTGGAAGTTTTAAGTATGGATATTTTTTCTTACAAAACCCCATCGAGTCGCTTCAGAAGGCCTTTATTAACCCCCCTGAGCCGTGTGGAGTACGTTTATTATGGATGGATGTGCTTTGTTTGAGCTTCAAACTCAATGGACCCCATCACTGCCATTTATAAAGCTTAGAAGCACCAGGATATTTATTAATAAAACTCGATTGTGTTCATCAGGACAAAGAAAGTCATATACACCTTGGATGGCTTGAGTGAGTAAATCATGGGGTAATTTACACTTTAAAGTGAACTACTCCGTTAAAGCGCAAAGACAGATAGGCTCCACACACTGGATTATTTGGCAAATCTATTTCTTCAATATGATGTTATTAGGTGGAAAACTGATCCTAGACCAGCAGTTATGGGGAGCTTTTCTCTCTAAAAGCAATCCGAGGCGGCAGCAGCAGTCAGTCGTTTGAGTGAGAAAAAGTCCATGGCCAGGGGAAGATTAAGCCTTGCCCAGTCCAACACATGATCTGCCTATGAATGTCAACACCATTGCTGAGTATTTTCTCTTTAAAACTGCAGTGAACCAAAGACAGTCTCAAAAACGCGGTTTGAAATCGCATGTGTTTCTTACATCACAAATGAACCAATCACGTCAGTGTGCGGGCAGAATTTAACATATCATCATTACTATGCTGTGAAGTCTCAATAGAAGCCAGGGTATCCCGGTATATTTTTCTGTTGATATGAAAAATCATGTACATTTAGCAATATAGTGGGTGAATTATGTATATTACGATGTTATGATGAACTATGCCTTTATCCACTGACGTTCTGACTTGTTCACAGCATTTGTAAGGATGCTGATTTTTAATTGAATTCAATTCACATTTAATTGTATGGTGCTTTTCACAATACATTTCGTTTCAAAGCAGCTTCACAGACAATGCATGTGTCTACATTACAATTTAAAGTGATTTGTTATCAGAGGAGACTAGGGGTGGCACAGTACATAAAAAAACATCCGAACCGCTCGGTTTGCTTGTCTCGGTTCGGAGCGTGTGCGTCGCACAGTTCGACGTATGCGCAATGTAGCCTCGTGCCCGTATGTTACCTCAGACAGTGGGCGTCCTGCTAGGTGGCATACAGTGAAGGCCTATACTTCATGTTAAACATAAATATATAGCCTACTGATACAGCAAAGAACAACATCGGCAGTATTGACGGCAAAATAGGCTACGGAATATTCGTTCTGTATTGACAGTGCAATATTTCAAAATCGATAATTATTGTTTTGTTTTTTGTTTTTTTTATTACAATTAGGCCTATATCTGCATTTATGTCAACCTAGAGACTTTCAAAAATCAAAATGTCATTTATTAATATGTATTCATGTCAAAATGACATATAAACAGCTTTTCCTATTCTATTTTGCCTGGAAACGCTTCCAACACGCTTGCGTGTTGCGTGAAAAATAGGCGTAGGTTCTATTTCTAGCATGCACGCGTTTTCTGCGTGGCCTGAGACGCGCGTGTCACACAGGCAGTGTGCAAGCGCTAACCTGTTAACATAGGAGCCGAAATAAAAACGGACACGCCACACAACCAGTGTGTAGCCAGCCTAATGCCGGCTTCACGCCGCACACGCAAGCAGTGTGTTGGCAGGGCAGAAACAGTGTGTATGGAGAGCGGGAGCTGAACCGTGTTAATGATTAAAAGAAAAAACAACAAGAACCGTGATACGAACCGAACCGTGGGTTTTATGAACCATGCCACTCCTAGAGGAGACTGTGTCCATGTTATGTATTTCAGAAATGTACATATACAAAGCACACAGTTAGCTAACAATTAGTAATCAATGTAAAAAATGCATTAAGGCACAATCTTTTTGACAATGAGCTAAGTGAAATAAGAATACATGTTAACAATGATTAGGGTATATAGAAAATTTAAGCATTGATGTATGTTGATGCAGAAATTTTTAGAAGCGGCTGTCCAATTTAGAGATGGCAAACGGGAATATGGTTTGTGTAACATCAGCAACACGTTATTTGCTGTTTGATAACGTATTCAAGCAAAAGGCTAATCATATTAATTACCGCTATGTGTCCAACGTTGTAGAGAGCAATACTTAAAACGCATTACCATTCTGATACATCGAATTGTATAGAGCCTGTATAATTCACTCTTCCTTCTTCTGAATCAGTTTATGGTTCAAACATATATGGTTGAATTAAACCAGTATTTCCACTTTCCATTGTGCAGTGTTTACCAGCAGCCATATCACCCTGTGACCCAAGACTGGTTTCCCACTGAAGCTAAGCAGGGTTGAGCCTGGTCAGTACCTGGATGGGAGACCTCCTGGGAAAACTAAGTAGCTGCTTAAAGAGGTGTTAGTGAGGCGCTCACCCTCTGGTCTGTGTGGGTCTTAACACCCCAGTGTAGTGATGGGGACACTATACTGTAACGAGCACCGAGGTCCTGACTCTCTGTGGTCATTAAAAATCCCAGGATGTCCTTCCAAAAAGAGTAGGTGTGTAACCCCGGCAACCTGGCCAAATTTGCCCATTGGCCTCTGTCCATAATGGCCTCCTAATCATCCTCATATACTGATTGGCTTCATCACTCTGTCTCCTCTCCACCATAAGCTGGTGTGTGGTGGGCGTTCTGGCGCAATATGGCTGCCGTCGCATCATCCAGGTGGATGCTGGTTAAGGATATTCCGCCTTCCATATGTAAAGTGCTTTGAGTACCCTGAAAAGAGCTATATAAATGTAACAAATTATTATTATTATTATTATTATTATTATTATTATTATTATTATTATTTTGTTTACTACTGTAAAGTTGACCGAGTGTATCTCTAAGCTGGTGTAAGTGAGTGGAGGTGGGGATAATTTTCATATTCATGGATCCGCATATGCTAAATGTAGCAAGGGTGTAGAGTTACATTCAAGCTATTTTAAGCCATGGAGTTTTAAGGAATAAAATCATTGACTACAGGGGACTTGACTATCTGTGAATATATATATATATATATATATATATATATATATATATATATATATATATATATATATATATATATATATATATATATATATATATATATATATATATATATATATATATATATATATATAAACACTGTTGTTCAAGGATGAATGAAAGTAGAACTTAATCACATGATTATAATTACAGTTATACCGACAGAAATAAAGTATAAAAGGTAAGCTATGGGAATTTGCTTCTGATAGACATTTTGAGAACACTGAGAAATTGATGGAAGGTCCTGGAGTGTGTATGACAAGCAGATATTTACAGAAAGACTAGATAAATAGGATGGCCTGTTATAAAAGCAAGACCGTTGGACTAGAGGGCCATTGTGGCTGATGGCATTTGGAGTGCAATTGTCATCGACTAGTTCTCATGGTACTCTGTTATCCACTATGGCCTCTCCTGTTCTCGCTCATGGAATGACCCAATTAATTCATTCTCTTTTTTCCTGTGTGTGTGTTTGTGTGTGTTGTCACTATACCCTATCAACAGAGAGGCTGGCGAAGAAAACTGGGACGCAGAGAGCTGCCAAACGCTTCCATCGCCGGCAGTCTCCCACACCAAATGTCTGTGCAGCAAGCTGTCCACCTTTGCAGTGTTAGCGCAGAAAGCTAAAGAACCGGTGAGTGCTATATTTACCTTTTGACACCACACTTCACCCATAAGCGACTTATCCGAACGGGGTCTAGTTATCCGAGACCTCTGTGAAGTTTGTCTCATGCAGTCAAGTAGCCAGAACATATGCTGCCATACATCCAGAATGTGTTTGGTTGCTCTCTAGAAGGTCTGTATTCCATCTGTTCCACATATGCTAGATGCTACAGCTAAAGAAAGATCAGAAACAATGTGGCCATGGCTAATTATTTTGTTGTAAAGATTTCTTAAAGGTAGGAGCATAACATTTGCGACTGTCTACCCTGTTGGTGGGACATTTGAGGTGAACTTGCCTGCATTGTGTGCGGGTATTGCACGAAAACAGATGGTGGACCAGGTGTTTAATATATCATGGTATGCATAATGCGTCAGGGTTTGTCTAGTCTGGGATTTCTCCCAGGTAGTTTAAAAGCATTGAAGCACTGCTTTTGTTGTCTTTCTGTGATTACAAATATTAATCTCACTAAAGCAGTGGTTATCAAAGAGGCATCAGGGGAGGTGTGGAAAATTATGATAAATTAACCAAGTAAAAACTAAAAAGAAAGATTACCATTCAAAAGTTTGATACTGTTCAGTAATATATATATATATATATATATATATATATATATATATATATATATATATATATATATATATATATATATATATATATATATATATATATATATATATATATATATATATATATATATATATATATATATATATATATATATATATATATATATATATATATATATACAAACCCGATTCCACAAAAGTTGGGACACTGTACAAATTGTGAATAAAAACAGAATGCAATGATGTGGAAGTTTCAAATTTCAATATTTTATTCAGAATACGTCATAGATGACATATGTTTAAACTGAGAAAATGTATAATTTTAAGGGAAAATAAGTTGATTTTAAATTTCATGGCATCAACACATCTCAAAAAGTTGGGACAGGGCCATGTTTCCCACTGTGTGGCATCCCCTCTTCTTTTTCTAACAGTCTGCAAACGTCTGGGGACTGAGGAGACAGGTTGCTCAAGTTTAGGAATAGGAATGTTGTCCCATTCTTGTCTAATACAGGCTTCTAGTTGCTCAACTGTCTTAGGTCTTCTTTGTGGCATCTTCCTCTTTATGATGCACCAAATGTTTTCTATGGGTGAAAGATCTGGACTGCAGGCTGGCCATTTCAGTACCGGATCCTTCTTCACGCAGCCATGATGTTGTAATTGATGCAGTATGTGGTCTGGCATTGTCATGTTGGAAAATGCAAGGTCTTCCCTGAAAGAGACGACGTCAGAGATGCAGGCTTCTGAACTGAGCGCTGAGAACAACTTGGGTTGTCCTTGTCCTCTTTAGTCCGGATGACATGGCGTTCCAGTTTTCCAAAAAGAACTTAAAATTTTGATTGGTCTGACCACGGAACAGTTTTCCACTTTGCCACAGTCCATTTTAAATGAGCCTTGGCCCAGAGAAAACGCCTGCGCTTCTGGATCATGTTTAGATATGGCTTCTTTTTTGACCTATAGAGTTTTAGCCGGCAACGGCGAATGGCACGGTGGATTGTGTTCACCGACAATGTTTTCTGGAAGTATTCCTGAGCCCATGTTGTGATTTCCATTACAGTAGCATTCCTGTATGTGATATATATATATATATATATATATATATATATATATATATATATATATATATATATATATATATTATATATATATATATATATATATATATATATATATATATATATATATCATTATTGACCTGAAGATCTGACCTTTTTCATAATTTCATAATGTTTTAGGAAACATGCAGATGGTTGCTCTGAAATGAAATGAGTCGTACAGTTTTTATCCACTTTTAACTTTAATATTTGGTATGTCCACCTTTTGCAGCAATTACAGCAGTTTTTTTGTTTGTTTTTATTATTCACTAATGACACATTAAATTGATCAGACGTGACTGTATTTATTTTTTTATTTTTTTATAATGTTCTATTTCAAATAAATGCTGTTCTTTTGAACTTTCTATGCATCATAGAATCCTGAAAAATCTACTGGCCACAAAATGGCCAGCAATGAAATTATATTTCAGACCATTTTGGTCTAAAATAATAACAACCTTTTGAAAATAGTATTATTAACTGTATAGTGCTTTTCACTTTATTTATTTTTTATTAAGGGTGGATTTATATGATCAAAATTTAAGTAAAATCAGTGCATTTTATGAAATATTATGACAATAAAAATAACTGAATTTTAATATATTTAGAAATGTAATTTATTCCATTTTCAGCATTATTACTCCAGTCTTCAGTGTCACAATATAATAATTAATTATTATCAATGTTAAAAACATTTGCACTATTGTGATTGGAAACTGATAGATTTTCTCAATTCACCACCAAAGGCTAAAAATTACAATTAAGAAAAACCAAGCTAAAATAACTATTTGGTTGACGTGCGTAAATGTGAATAGTTGTAAACAGCTTAAGCTCTTTAACTTTTGTTTGTTATGTTCATCATATTTATTATTTAGTACAAGCACATGTTTTGAGTCCGTATTGAGTAGATATGTGTCAACATTGAAAGGATAGACACTGAGCATTGCATCTGTGATGTGGCTTTTAGCTATCCAGGTTAATGACTTGTGCTGCCGCTTGTTATATTGACCTTGTGCCCTCTTTTCACTTAATGGACGTGAAAGGCCACTGCAGGCCCACCAGCTGCTCGGACCTCTCTGTTCTAGGACCATGTGTGCTGTGCATCTCTCTCTATATATATTTCTAACTCTCTTGATCGTTTTCCCTTTTCCTTCCTTCCTTCCTCCCCTCCCCTCACCAGCGTCACCAATGAAAGGATACTGACCCACTTTAGCTTAGCCGAGTTTTTTTTTTTTTTTTCCATCTGAAAGCACACCCCATTAAAGTGATTGATATGCATGGCAGGCGAAGGGGATGCTGGGAGATGGAGAATAGCCCTGAGGAATGAGCGATGTGGGGCAGAGAGAGTAGAGCCAGAGGCCAGTTACAGTCACACAGGAGCTGGACCACACGCTGCTGGCTGCCACAACCACTGACACCAGCTAAAGAGAGCGTGCCAGGCAGACACACACATGCAGGGAGAGAGGCAGAGAGCAGCGCTGCCCATCAGGCACAGTTCTGCACAGTCAGGGGCATTGAGCATTGGGTACAGGGAGGCAAGGTGGAAGCAATGCCAGTTCTAAAAACTGCAGGGCTAAAAGGAATACTAAAATAAAAAAGAGGGGAAAGTACATGGGAGAACATTTTAAAGTCAGAAATCATGTTCACTTTAATGCACATATAATTGAAGTCATTATACAGTGCAACAGAAAGAACATTACAATTAGAAGTGTGTCTGCTCTATTTTATTGTCTGCAACCTTTTTTAATATGAAGAGCCTTATATGTAGGTCCTCAGAGTTAAAGATGACCATAACATTGCTTGATTTATTCAGAATTATTAAAAGAATCCTGACGGAGTTGACGCAACGTGAAGACAAAACTTTGATGGGCATTTTTTATGGAAAATATAATTTACTTTTTGAGTAAATGTAAAATAAGATTTACTTTTTGCATTGTTTGATATATTTGAGATCTCTGTATTTCAGTTTAAATGTATATATTTTGAATTTAGTGCATTTTTAAACATTTGGCAATTTTACATTGTGACCTCGGGCTGAGGACAGGTTAAATTACATGTAAATTACATGCGCATGGCGTAGGTGCACTTGGGTAGTGTCCGAATCCACTTTTGCTAGTTTAACCACGGAAAAAAACGGTCGGCACACCTGGTGCATGGTCCAAAAGTGTTGTACCTAGTTTCTTAATGAGTAATGGGTGTGTTTTGGGCTTAACGTGCAATAAACCAATCAGAGTCTCATCTCCCATTCCCTTTAAAGCCATGTGCGTAACAAGTGTACACGCATTTTGCACCCGCCTGTAGGTGCATATTACTTACTCTGCCTTTTAATAACAAAGATTTCAGTTACCTCAAAATGGCAACGCGCCAACAATGAGCCTGAACACGCCTCGTTTTCAGACCAGCACACCCATGGGCGAACAGATGGGCACGAGTGCATTTGTTATTTAAACAACATGTCACTGGATGTGAAAATGATAACTGTGCTGGGCTGAAACTAGCAAAAAACACTTGTGCCGGGTGTATGATAAGGCCCCATGTATTTCAAATAATACTAATTAAATGATTTAAAAATAAATCAATTAATGTCCTGAGTATCCATATTTCCTTTAGATGTAACTGTTTAAGTGTTTTTATTTTGATGAATTTCTTTATTTTTATCTCAAGAGTTTCTTTTTTTGTGTGTGATTTTAAAAAAATGAATACTTCAGCAACAATGCATTTCAATTATCAAAAGTGACAGAACATTGTTACAACAAAAATCTACTAAAATGCAATTTTCTTCAGTAGCAAATCAGCATACGAATGATTTCTGAAGGATCATGTGACACTTTGATTGGAGTAGTGATGCTGAAAATTCAGCCATCACAGGAATAAATTACAATATAAAATATATTAAATATGAACCAGTATTACTGTTTTTACTGATTTTTGATCAAATAAATGCAGCCTAAAAGACTTTTAAAAATTCAAAAAACATCTTAAAGGTGCTGTATGTACGTTTTGGACTGTACTAAAACATAAAAATACCATAATATGTTTGCAGATATTTAGGATACATGCTAAGTTCACATACTCATTTCTCAGAAAAACAATACTACAGCCAGTTATCCTGCTTTGAAATGTGAGTTCCGTGTCGGAATGTCTGTTTTGGTCTGTGTGATGCGCTGCCAGTTTACCCAATAGTATTTCGACACCACAGGTTGCCAGCTGACAGAAAACACAGCGTATTGTAGCCAGCAAACAAACTGGGTCAGAGATCGCAGATTCTACCCAACCTAAAAATCTCTATGAACAGAAGCACATTAAAATGCCGATAAATCAACTTATCAACTTGCAGTGTGTAAGTCTCCTCGAGTCCTTAATACTGTTACGTTCACACACAGTTCAGTTATTAACGGGAGTGACAACCTCATTCTATAACTGTGTGATTGGAACTGGACTGGACAACTAGTCTGTCATGTCATAGAGTGTGAGAGACAACAAACGCGTGTCTAGCGGGTTTTTCTTGTGTGACTTTTGGTAATTTACAGTGATGGAGCTATGAGCTGTTTGTCATCTGAAGGTGACTCATGCATTAACAGTAAATTATGCATAATTACAAGCAACTAACCTTGATCCAAACCCTAACCCTTTTCTGCGTCCTTCCTAAACCAAAACTAGGCAGTCTGGTGAGGCGTTGCTAACAAAATCCTAATTATATAGTAAGTACATGTTGTTAATTCATATTACTTAGTACTTATTTGTATAATTATACTGTAAAAAGGGCACCTTAAAATAAAGTGTAACCAGAAAGTCATACAGGTTTGGAACGATTGGTTAACTATCCTTTTAAGCCTACACCATTGAATGTTGTGGATTGTACATATTTGATTATCATTTTACATTCTAGTTCTACAATTTTTTTTTTTTTTTATATATATAGTTTATGCTATTTGCCTATTTTATAATGGTTTAATGTACAGTAGTACTTTTTTAAAATGCACATCATATATTTTGCAACACACTAACATTGAAATATGCTGTGCCATTTCTGAACCTGTTGCTTCCAAAGAGAACAGAAGAGTGACAGGCAGGAACGTAATAATAATTGATGGCTCATATCTGTGTCAGCCAGACCCGTAGGTCAATGTTTCCTAATCAACATTTATCAATTTTTGTCCCTCATCATAACGTCATTGCCTAGCTGTTGGCTTTTTGGTGACATTTGGAAGTGCAGAGTAAACGACACTATTAGCAAACAGTCTCCACCCGTTAGCCTGGCTCTGCATGGGTCATCACATCTCCATCAGCATCTTTAATGTTCTTGAGCAGCTTAACAGTCCAAAAAAAAAACACAAAAAACCCCACAGACAAAATAGCTGTTCCATTTATAGTCTGTGTTGCAGCATTTGTAGTGCACTTTCAACACAAAAAGATTGTTTGAAAGTGGAGTTATCAATATTTTAATGACTTCTAAGACATCTATTTTTGGCATCTGACATATAATTGGCATCTGTTATCCTCCAGCAATCCCAGAATGCATTGCAATGAGCATAGTGATATTTTGAGGGAAATATTTTTATTCTATTCTAAAATAGGTCTAATTTAAGCCCAGTATACACAGATCACTGATTCCTAATATTGTCTTTTATGCTCCCCCTTTTGCTGCCAAAACAGCCCTGACCCGTCAAGGCATGGATTCCACTAGAACCCTGAAGGTGTGCTGTGGTATCTGGCACCAAGATGTTAGCAGCAGATCTTTTAAGTCCTGTAAATTGTGAGGTGGGGCCTGCATGGATCAGACTTATTTGTTCAGCACATCCCACAGATGCTCGATTGGATTGAGATCTGGGGAATTTGGAGGCACCTCAAACTCCTCAAACACCTCAAACTCATTGTGCTCCTCAAACCATTCCTGAACCATTTTTGCTTTGTGGCAGGGTGCATTATCCTGCTGAAAGAGGACACAACCACCAGGGATGCTCACATGCCCACTGTTGCCGCTTTCGGCGGTGGATGGGTCAGCATGGGCACCCTGACTGGTCTGCGGCTATGCGGCCCCATACGCAACAAACTGTGATGTACTGTGTATTCTGACACCTTTCTATCAGAACCAGCATTAACTTCTTGAGCAATTTGAGCTACAGTAGCTTGTCTGTTTGATATGACCGCACAGAGCAGCCTTCATTCCCCACGTGCATCAATGAGGCTTGGCCGCCCATGACCCTGTCGCCGGTTCAGCATTGTTCCTTCCTTGGAGCACTTTTGATAGATACTGACCACTGCAGACTGGGAACACCCCACAAGAGCTGCAGTTTTGGAGATGCTCTGACCTAGGCGTCTAGCCATCATAATTTGGCCATTGTCAAACTCGCTCAAATCCTTACGCTTGCCCATTTTTTCCTGCTCACCTTTGAGAACAAAATGTTCACTTTCTGCCTAATATCTCCCAGCCACTAACAGGTGCCATGATGAAGAGATAATCAGTGTTATTCACTTCACCTGTCATAATGTTATGCCTGATCGGTGTATATGTTTTCTTGTTCTGCTCATTACAGATACATGCATGCTAACCTCAAATACTATTTTTAATCAAGTATTCTGTACACTTCAAGTAAAGAGAGCTATTTGTGTGCTGTTTGAGGCACCATACTGACGGAAAATGTCAGGTCAGGGAAAATATGATGGTTCATTTTGGTTAGAATGCTGCCTTAGAAGGTTCCTTCCTCTTTAGAAATTGAAACGGCTCACTTTTAGAACAGAGATCATTTTTATTTGTTTTATTTTATTTTCTTGTATCTGTAAACATCTGATGGAAATGTCCTGAATAGGGTCCTCTGAAGTACAACAGCTGGTCTGACAGATATTCAGCAGTCTAAACACATTCATCTTGTGTTGCTCTGAGCTCTCTGCCCTCCCAAGACTCTGGTATCTTCGCAGTATTACAGATCAAAACTGCTTTTGGGCTTTGTAGTTGAGAACTAGAGGAGAGTCAGCCATGATGGAAACTGCATTTCAATTATAATGTCTTAGGAATGTGTTAAAGGGCTGTTTTGGCATTTTGTTGAGAGACTATAGTGTGAGTGACTTGTGAATCAGAGTTTTCAGAAGAGAGCAAAGACATGCAATGTGTGATGTGATATTCCACTTTAGACACTGATAGTGTTCTGTGGTATACTGATACTATAGTAATATGTATACGTGCACTGTTTAAGCTTTCCTGTAGCTCAAACAATAAGAACGTGGCGCTAGCAACGCCAAGGTCGTGGGTTTGATTCCCAGGGAAAGCAAGAACTGACAAAATGTAAAAATGTGTATCTTGAATGCAATGTAAGTCGCTTTGGTAAATGTAAAAGGCTCGAACTTAAAGGTGTAGTGTGTGATTTGTAGCGGCATCTAGTGGTGAGGTTGTGAAATGCAGTTGTGATCAGAAGAAGCAAATTGATACACCACATCACCGTAAGCAAGTACAGGAAAAAAGTAGCTGAAACTAACCTCTTTCTTACATTAAATGAAAAACAAAACTTGTTTCTATAATAAAACCCAAGCTTTATATTCAATTTTTGTGAGAGCCAAAAGATAATGTATCATCAACAATGATGCCAAGATATTTATACTCTTTCACTAACTCAATCACATTACCTTGTAAAGTCTGGAGAAGAATAAGATTGTCCACTACCTTTCTCGACCTTGAAAATAACATTAGTGTGGTTTTATCAGCATTCAAAACCAGTTTTAATGTATGAAGCCGTAACTGAATCACAATATCAAAAGCCATTGAAGCTTACCGTTTAGAAGGTGCACCACAATACATGACAGTTTCATCTGCATAAAAGTGAACATTTACTTCCTGAATATCACAATC
Source organism: Paracanthobrama guichenoti (assembly GCA_018749465.1). Classification (NCBI taxonomy): domain Eukaryota; kingdom Metazoa; phylum Chordata; class Actinopteri; order Cypriniformes; family Gobionidae; genus Paracanthobrama; species Paracanthobrama guichenoti. The sequence goes on along the minus strand of CM031961.1, from coordinate 28,942,742 downwards.
AAGACGTAGATAGTAAATAAAAGAGGCCCCAACACAGATCTTTTGGGAACACCTTTAACAATCTCCAATAGACCTGAATGTTTACCTTCAGCCTGAACACATTGAGTTCTTCCACTTAAATCATTTTTAAACCAGAAAATAACATGATTTGATAAACCAACAAAACAAACAAAAGCTGATTTCCAAATTTCCGGAATAACACCAGTATCTAGTGAAAGATTAAAAAGATTAAAAAGAAGTTAAAGGGGTCGAAACTATTTCAAATACATAGGTTCCACACAGTCAGGGCCTGGTGACTTATTTCTTTTTTAAGTGCTTTATGGACATCGGAAATCTTGATATGTTCAACTCCTCCTTTTTGCACTAACAAAATCGCAATTTGAGTGTATAAGATTTTGTGACTCAAATAATGACCCAGAGGCAATAAAATGCTTGTTAAAATAATTAAGCATTTGCTCTCTATCGGATATGTTGGTGGAATCTGCATTTATACATGAAGGAAAATTAGAGGAATTTTTGTTACCCGCTATATACTTTATATTCTGCCAAAATGTATTGGGATTTTTAAATTTGTTGTAGTTTTTGAGATAAAATAATCAGCTTTAGCTTTCCTAATAATGACTGTACATCTAAAACGAATCCAGTCAGAACCTAAATCAGTTTTTTGCCCGAGCAGCATCCCGCTCACGTATCAGAACAGACAATAGAGTGGAAAACCGAGGGTTATCCCTGCCTTTAACTCTACATTTCTTAAATGGTGCATGCCTATTAAGAATCAATGTAAAACCATCATAAAAATATTGCCAGGCAAACTCGACACCAATCATAAAGAGCAAGGTCATGGAGAAAACATGGCTCATTAATATACACCTTTTTGCAATAATACGCGGTTTCTGCTTAGGTAGTTTAGTATCTCTAACTGTGGCAATGACACAATGATCACTAATATCATTTGCATATACAGAAGCCGATGAATATTTGTGTGGGGCATTTAAGATCAATTAATGTTGACACTTTATAATCCTTCAAATTTGGTCTAGTAGGTCTCAACTAGCTGAAAAGGGTTAAGAGTATCACAAATTAGTTTAAGCCTGCCAGATGCTGACTGCAACCAGTTCACATTAAAATCACCCAGGAGAACAAGCGCCTTTATAATTCAGTGAGGTCACAGTGTGTATCAGAGATGGCATCATTATTAGCTGAAGGAGGTCTATAGCAGCCGACTACTGTAAGATTTTAGAAACAATGAGGTTTAAAGCTAGTAATTCATATTGTTTAACCACTGACTCAGAAAACAATACAGTTGCTTCAAATCTATCCTTGACATAAATTGCTACCCTCCTCCCTATGAACAACATAGCCATCGATACCAGTGGCTTTATCCGGAACAGTTTTATTAAACCATGTCTCAGATATTATGACGTCAGCATTGGTGTTTTTTACCCAGATACGAATCATATCCAACTTAGAAAGCAAGCATCTAACATTAATATGAATAAAACCCAAACCTGATCTGGATTTAAAATCAGTAGGAACATTAAAACCCAATGCATTGTCATTATGAGGACCGGAATTAGGTAAAACATTCCCAGATATCAACAACATAAGAATTATAAAACTCTGTCATCTTACTGTTTTGCTTTCATTACTAACAGATGGAGTTAACATGTAGAATGGTTGACAATGATGTTTTCTTTCTCTGTTTGAGCAGACCTTACAAAGTCCTCATACACATTATTTTGTGCGTGCATGCATACACATATTGTCATGGGTTGCTGTAGTTGATAGTTCACGAAGACAAGGGATCCTTCAAACAGTCTTTACTTAGATACTCACAGGAAACAGAACCACAACCACATACAACCTGACATTAAACAACAACAATGCAAGAAGACAAACAGACTGGAATTGAGAACTTAAGTGCACGGCCAAACAATCGCGCTAACAAGATAATTAACACAACACACCTGAACAGAATACTCTAATCAGATCAATTGCTATGGAGACAAACAGGTAGGAAACGAGGATGATTGAACTAATTAACAAACAGGAAGAAATAACAAACTGGAACCTGACAAGGAGACTGAATCAAACAGAAATACCAACAATAAACATGACAAACTCAAAATGTGACGCATATGAATAATAAAAACATAAAATGTTTTTACAGTCACTTTTGATCGATTTAATGCATCCCTATATATATATATATATATATATATATATATATATATATATATATATATATATATATATATATATATATATATATATATATATATATATATATATATATATATATATATATATATAAAATCGTACCATGGCACTTAATTAAGGTATTGTGGAAACTCTAGACAGGACTATACAGAGGAAGAGGGAACGGTAAAATGGTTAACAGCAAATAAGAGAGAGATACACGGATGGATTAACCTTCACATTTAATCGAGAGGATAGGGAGGACGGAAAGTGGCATAAGCTTCTGTTTATCCCCTGCTGTCTTTTCCAAAGAGCGAAACGCTGCTATTTACCAAGGTTAGAGGTCCGTTTTATTTAAAACAGAGCTTTTATTTACGTCAGTGACTACATCCTCATAGTATGCATAACTCTGTGCTGATCAGTTGCTCACTGATGGATGATGGGAGTAGCTGGCACAGAGAAGACAGCGGCTTCTTTAGCCCATAACAATTTGTCGCCTGTCAATTTTCCCATGCAACTTATTCATCGTCACACAGGATTAAACTAGAGGCACTCAAGCGCAGAAAAAGACATATGACAGCACATGCTAAGATCTGGTGTTATTACCCCCTTCAGCACAGACATACGCATATGTCCATTGAACAAGTAGGTCTACCTGCCCTGCATACTAAGATGCTCGCGGTCTGGTTTGATGAAGGACGGAGGTCTTTCTGTCGGTATCAGGGAATCTATATAGCGTTGTAATCTGCCTCAGGCTTGTTGACCGATCTTGCTCTCTCTGTATACAGACAAACAAGCGCAGATAAATACGTATATTGTGGAGATAAACATTGTGCCTGCAGGTTATCCGCTCCACATGATGCAACATTAAATGTCCCATCAGACACAGTGATTTCGAAGACTGTTCAGTGGTGGTAGATGCATGGTTTTCATGAGGTCTTGTATGTCTCACACTATCTATGCTTTGTTCTTTTGCAAGTATTGTGAAACAAGGCATGCAGAGCTATTTGAATTGCAAAAATCTGTGTCTTTTTGCTGTACGGTTCTTTAAAAAATGTAAAGCAGCTCTAAAGGTCAGCTAATGTCACTCTGAAACAGCGAAGTCTTTTGGAACAGTTTTTACAGTGTTTGCAAGTCAGAGCTGTATTGATGTTCTGGAAAATTTATATTTTTCCATTTCTTTGAAATTTTATGCAATTAATTCAGCTCAAACCATTTAACATAGACTCTGTTCCAACTTTTTGCAGATAACTTTAGCCTTAGGTTTGCTAGCTATTCTTTAATGAACTGTGTAAGAAATGTAAAATTAAAATGTGAAAATCTCCCTTTGATGTACATTATTAGAAAGAATATTCACCATTTAAAGTTGAACCGTCATCATATTATTTGCATTATGAATTGTAATTGGTCATCTTTAATGCAGTTATTTCTATACTGGCAAGTAATTGGTCTTCTTTCTTAAATTATTAGCATACTGAATTAATTAATTATTTCAAAATAAAGAAAAAGTTATTTTATTATGATTTATATACTATTATAGTTTTTTTAAATTAATATTATGAATTAGCATTTATTTTTTATTTTCAGTTTTTTTATTTTAATTTTAGTTAGTTTTAGTTAATTCTATTATGTGCTTTTGTCATTTGTATTAATGTATTATTATTATCATTATTACTCTTTAGGTTCAATTTATTTATATTTCAGTTTTAGTTAAGTTTTCATCTGTTATGAACTTTTATCTAATATTGATATTTTATTTTATTTCAGATTTATTTCAATTAAAAACTTTCAAAACCGTTTTTGTAGTTTTAGATTTAGTTGATAATATGATAATAAACTGCACATACCCTGCCTCTGAATATGCCTAGTATATGAAAAGCAAATGAGTACTATATGCCCGAATAGACCATATTCAAAAAATGGTGGGTAAAAAGACAAATTCTAATTCTGAAGTGTGCACGTCATGGATTACTATCCCATGAAGCCACAAGGAGAAGTCCTCATGATTGTAAATGGAACATGTGATGAAACGGTGGAATGGCTGACAACAAAAGAATTAAACTCTTAATTGTTTGCATACATTTTTTTTTTTTTTTTTTGAGTTATGACAACGTTAAAACAACAAGCTTCATTGAGTTAGAGGAACTTAATTTGTAGCACAAACACATTTTTTTAAGTTGATTACTCAAAAAAATTAAGTCGCTCCAACTACCAGAGTGTAGCCCTGGAACCAATTAGTCTTATCTATTTCAGTTCAAATCGACAGCTATCATAGCACATGCTAACTCATTTAATATGTATATTTAATGAACAAGATATTACTTGTCATGGGCATTAGCGCAGTCATTGCTTATAGAGTCAATGTAGTGTTTAGCTTCATGCATCGATTCTTCAGCGTAATGGTAACCACAAAAACCTCAACATTACAGAAACTGGTCTTTCCCAACATGTATTCTCTTTATCCAGTCCTATGCTGGGTATGCTGGGAACCAGAAATCCACTGCCTAATTTCCGAAGTTATCAAGACAATTTCATTAAAGGGTTAGTTCACTCAAAAATGAAAATTGTCATCATTTACTCACCCTCAAACCTGTATGAATTTCTTTCTTCTGCTGAACACAAATTAAGATATTTGGAAGAATGTTTGTAGCCAAGTAGATCCCGGCAGACACCTACTACCATAGTATTTTTTTGTCCCCCGCTATGGTAGTCAATGGCTGCCAAGATCTGTTGGGTTACAAACATTCTTCCAAAAATCTTCCTTTGTGTTCAGCAGAACAAAGAAATGTATACAGATTTGGAACAAGTTTTGGAGCGTGACTAAATGATGACAGAATTTTCATTTGTGGGTGAACTATCCCTTTAAGTTAATACAACCTAATAAAAATAAAAAGCCAGTTAACATAAATTTGAGTTTAAATTACAGACTGTAATGATCAACATTATTATGTCAACAGAGCTCTACAACATAATGTTTGCAACTTAAAAGGTTTAATTAAAACAATAAATTAAACATTTTAACTTTTGCATTTTTTAAGTTGTGGTAACAGGTTCCCTGAATTACATTTTAGAGTGTAGGTCACATTACAATATCAACTTGCCCAATATATAGTATGCATACTTACAGAACGTAATTGTCCAGAAGTTCTTTATCCAATTTTGGATTGCTTCAATTTATGCAGAACCAAAACACGTCTGTCGTCTTTTGCTGCCAGGATTGGTAGTTCCTTTATGAAATGTAAATCTAGTTACATGTGTTACATCAGTATAATGTTAGACATTTTGAGCAAGATATTAATGAATATGACCACTAATTAATTACTGCACGTTTTGTACCCTCAACCGTTTGATTACCGGCCCAGATTTTTAACCGTTAGACTACACCGCCCCCAAAGAGATGAATGAAATGAAGCATAGAGAGTTTGGCAACAGGAGAGGTAAAGTGTGCAGTATCTCGCAGTGAAATGCTCAGTCTCTGCCGTGACACTGGGACAATTGCTAAGACGCTTTCTCATTAGGACACGGCCTAGTGTAAGTCTCAGCTGAGGTGATGCGATTCCTCACACAGTAATAAGCGTCGCTGCTCTCCTGGGCGATACACACCAGCTCAATTTTGTTATAAGAACTGTCCCTTCTTGCATGTTCATTTAATTCCCAATTGCTGAGTGTGAACCGGTTTACTCGATACACCATAATACCAGTAAAGTTTTTATATTTTCATAACCCAACATTTAAGGGATTTTCACACTGTGCTTAACCCCAAGTTGTTGTTTTTCTAAACCTCAGCCCGGGTATAGGAACATTTCACACTTGTAAGAAGCAGGGTTAGCACCGCGTTTTACCCAGGGTTATGAAACCCTGCTTCTGAGTAAGAGTTAGCACCGCTTTTGCAATGCCAATCGTGTAGAATGTTACGGCTAGATGCAACAAACAGCCAATCGGGTGCATCATATTCACATGCTTTGTACAGCCATGGAAATAGTAGATTTCCTATAGGAGTAGTTTCATTGTTTGAGGGGGAAAATGTCAAATGGTGACAGAAAACGTGACAATTGAAGAACATTCCATGCTTACCTTTATAGTCCAAAAAGGCCATTCAGGATAAACTTGACAGTACAGTCAGTAATATATAAAATGAGGATGTGCAATGCTAGTGCCTTTATATGAACATATCGCTATTCGTCCAACCAGTGACACTGACACCGCAAATATGCAAAAAATAACGTTAACCCAGGGTTTATGAATGTACAGTGCGAAACGTCAGTTTAAGAATACCTAGGATTAATTCTTAACCCCAGATAAATGTGAAACATGAAGAAACATAATCCATACCTGGGGTTTAGAATGACTGAGGGTTAACTATTTTAAGAGTGAAAAGCCATTTTGTGCTTTATTACATTATAATTAAATTACAGAAAACTACTTAACACTGCTGCATGTGTGTTTGTAATAGATTTGACAGATTTAAAAAAATTTCTCTATTCTGGCCAATGTAATAAATACATTTTCCTCTAATGGAAAGTCATAGAAATGCTGTTGTGTAGGGGTGTAAAGGTAACAGTGTATTCATCCCGAACCATCATGGTACGGACGTCACGGTTCTGTGCATACAGTCAAATGATGAATACAGTCAGTCAAAGGCAATCCACACTCCAGTCCAGAAGGGGGCGTGCATAGTAATGTAACGCTGTTTGCTAACCGTCACAACAGGAAAAAGAGCAGAAGAAGAAGAGAAGATCTCCGCACCAACCCAAAACGAGTTCAGATGGCACGCAAGAGATTGCTAGTAGCCTATATGCTAAGTTTCGATTCATTTTTGTGATGCGCTCCATAAACTTCAGGGAAAGGAAACCGCAACTGCAGAAAGTGGCATCCTGTTTGTTTTCTTTATTTAAAAAAGCACAATGTTTTGTTTTTGTTGTGAGTGTAGAGTGTACATAAAAACAGTTTCAGTTACAGTTTCGAATGATGTATTACTCTGACCATAAATGACGGAGTATTTTAATTTTTTTACGATGTGTTAATGGGAAAAATCATTTGTCATTGTGCCAATTTGTGTCGTGACTGGTAGAAGTCTCACTACAGTCCAGTGATGAAATATGCATGTCCTGGAAATAGGAAGCTTCAGGTGCCGCTTCACTCACTGACTCTTTTTCTCTGTCTATTGAGCTTTGTGCATCCGCCATTGACACTGCATGTTATGAACTCACAAAGTTTGAAAACAGTCATTGCATTTTACCATGCAGCATTGGTCAGTCTGTTAGTTAGAGTAACAAATCAACAATTTCTTATTTTTATTTTAATCTGGGGGGCCGGAAATAGAAATGTACTGAACTCGTATCGAACCGTGAACCCAAAACCAAGTTAAGTACCGAACTGTGACTTCTTTATATCATTACATCCCTACTATATATTTTTTTTCTTTTGCCATTGGGCCAAATGGGAATGCAAAAGAAATATTTGTTGTAGTTTCTGTTCACCACTATAAGAAGTTCACCCAACTACTTCTGAGCTTCTGAGAACACTGGAAATGTGAAAAGGGTCCATGCAGTTCTAAAAGCTTTAGCAACACCCAAAGCAAGCTCTTGGGTCATCCTGTTTTGGGAAGCTCCTGGTAGGTTTGGAGCATGATGATTGATCAGCACCCTGTTTTGGGCTTTAGGCTCGCATCATCCGCCGTCGCCCTGACAAAAAGTCCCACCACTCTGTTTCTCTCCCAACCACTTCAGAAATAACAAGTGTCCAGGGAACTTGAAGGGTAGCGTTAGCATATGCTAAAATGGCACTCGGTCTCTCCTGACGTGGGTGTGAATCAGGTGGAGCGGTCGACACGCATCCAAACAGCAGATCGAGGCTTGGTCTCGAAGGTCTCAGGGCTTAGATGAGGGAACGATACGCCTCGGAGAGTTTCAACCGTTTGATTAATGCGAAGTCTGACTAAGCTCATGTTAGGTTTTTCTTGTTTTCCTTCATCTTCGCTCCCTGGTTCCGCTAAATGTGTTTCTTATTGTCATAATGAGTTATTGCAGAGCAAGAAGGAACGGGGAGAGGAGAGATCAGGGATAAATGGTGGCTGTGCAGCATTTGAGGCTGGAGAAGTAGGTTAAAGTGCCTGGGCTGAAAATAGACATGACTCCTATTTGCTGAGGAGCTTCACTCTGCCCTAGGGTGTGCTGGGATAGACGACCTATTATTCCCTATGTAATATGCGTGCCGTCTGTGGCCCTCAGAGCCAATGGGAGCTGTGGTACATCCTTTTTTGGGGACAAGTCTTATGGTATGGCCGTTTAGGGCTGTAGGCCCGTGAACGAGAACAGGTTCTAAAGGTTCACAAGGTTCTCTGTGGACATGGCATGTGATCATATAACTCCTCAACGGACGACATTTGTGATTTAAATCTCACCCCATATCACTAGAATAATTGAAAATGAGTATTTGAGAGTCAAGTATGCCCAGTTTTGAGTTAAAAAAACGGAGGCAGATTTATTAGTACGTGAATATCATAGAGAAGCATTAGTTTGATGCTTGGTGCCTTTAGTAAATGATCTGTTTGAACTATTAATATTTGTGGCATGTTGTGACTTGATAAAACTAGATCACTCACAGTATGATGAACAAAGCGGCCTACTCTGCAAGCGCCTGATGTGCTTTCAGTTGACAGACAACACATTTCTATTTTTGATATGCTGCGCAAATACTCTAGCCATTGTTTCTCTGTTTTCCTAAGATAAAATAATTGTTTTATTTGTAATTTTGTTTTATGTATTTAAATAATTTTGGGCTGTTACATTACAGCCAGCTTCTGTATCTACCAATATAAATCATATTTTGTTTTTAACGTATGATATACACCACTGTTCAAAAGTTTGGGGTCAGTAAGATTTTCTTTGAAGGCTCTTTTACTTGCTTAAACACCGTAAAAATGGTAATACTGTGAAATGTTATTTCAATTTAAAATGACTGTTTTCTGTTTTAATATCTATTTGATATGTAATTTATTCCTGTGATGGCAAAGCTGAATTTTCAGCATCATTACTCCAGATTTCAGTCGCATGATCCTTCAGAAATCATTCTAATATGCTGATTTGGTGCTTGTTATGCTATCGGAAATGTCCTACTTCCCACTTCTGAAATCGTGATTACGAGCTTGACGCATTAAAGTGCTTTGTTGTCAGAAAGAATAGGAAACATGGAGGACACCAGGTTTATTCTTGCCTTTTTCTTGGGGAAATCTTTTCAAAGCCCGTAACAAGGTATATTGTTATGGGAAGAAGGAGGTGGGAACCGGCGAACGTTCAAAAACTTAAATAAATAAACAAAATGAAAGTAAAAACGGCAGCCTCACGCACATATAAACAAAACAACATAAAGTCCAGGCCTGGTCCTCTCTCGTCCTTCACTGTCACGGTTTATGGCATGCCCAACCTAGAAACTAGGGTATCAAAATTATATCTGAGCTTCCCAGTAGTGAATACGAGATGGCGTCCATGTCCAATTTCTGACTCATACTTGTATTTTCAAACTCGTATTTACAATAATTTCGATTGCATGTGAAGGCAGCATTATTCTTCTTATTATTTATTCTTATTATCTTATTATTATAAGTATTTTTTTTTTTTGGAAACTGCTATTTTTCATGAGTTTCTCTTGAAGAGAAAGGTAAAAGTACCTACAAGTAATACTGTACCATTAAGGATGCCTTTACTGTCACTTGTCATGTTCTTAGTAATTCAGTATTCAAGACAAGAGCAATAATACTTACAGTATAAAACATATTTCTTCAGTTTGTTTAAAACAGTTGCTGCAGTTGACCTTCTCCATCTCTTATTTTATATGGGATTCTACCCTTCATTCATTAGCTTTGGTTGTTTTTATTCTGTTGTCACCTCATGCTGTCTAGCGCCCACACATCTGTCGGAGGTGTGGTGGTGAATTGGAAATTAGGCCTCCGCTAAATCTTCCAAAGCAAGAACACTTTTCTCTCTCTTTCTGTTTCAATAACTAGAGCACAACAATGACCACATAATTTTTCATACTTTTTCTTCAATAAAGAGTTCAGAGCCATGATTCAAACCAGCTAGCTCTGCGTTACAAGCTTTAATTTGACACATAAAAGTCAAAATGTGAAAATTGGAGGCAGAACACTATGGAGGCAGTTAACTATGCACCTCATGAATCATTGGGAATGACTTAATCAAATCAAGAACAATAGTACAATGTAAAGCTACTGACTTAAATTTAAGTATAAAAACTTTTCTGAAACTTTTTGCTAAATATTTGAATGTACAGTATATGAATACATAAATAGTTTTTTTTTTTTTTTTTTTTTACTGGGAATTTGGTTATTAAACGTGACGTGAAAAAAAAAGTTGAAATCACTTGTACCTTCTACTAAAACACATTCAAACGTTTGGGGTCAGCAAGATTTAATTTATTAATGTATTTATTCATTCATTCATTTAAATAAGAAATGTATGAGTGATTGTATGCGTAAATAAGTAATGTTGCGTGATTTTTATAATGTAAATGTTAAACAAAAACCAAAAACAAACAAAAAAAAGGTGTCACTCTGACTTGTAGCTTCTACTACAACACACTGCCATTCAAAAGTTTGGGGTCAGTAAGATATGCAAGGCAGACAGACAGATTGATAGATTGATAGATCAACACATTGTTAAAATAATCTTACCGACCCCAAATGTTTGAATGGCAATTTATCATCTGACAACAACCTTTGAGCTCATGATTAGTCTGTCTGTCAGTCTGTTAGAGTTATATATTTTGATTACATTGTTTTTTTTTTTTTTTTAACCCAGCTATTGTTCTCTATTCTCCCATATACCCCTAGTGCATCCATACTTTCATTTTCACATCAGGACAGGAGCAATCCTCTCATCCACCCTGCCAGTGGCATTTCTGTGAAATGACAACACCTATAGTAATTTTTCAGGCTGCTGGCATACTAGAATGGTCAAAATTGCCAAACTAAAGCCGGCAGAAGCATAATGTTGGCAATTAATATGCCAGGGACAATAGGCTAAGCAAAAGATGAGAGTGAAGGTTGGCAGCATCTCTGCTAGTGCCACCTGTTACACCTGCACCTGCCAGTTTGAGTAAAAATACTGCTACCACCTCCACCAGCTTCAAGTTCTCACCCACTCTCTAAGCTGTTTTATAGCCTCTTTTCCCTTGTCTACCTTTCCTTTGCACTGGCAAACACTCTCACAGGCGTACAGAGAACAGATGTGCACACACAGTATGTGTTGTTGGAAGGGCAACGCGACAACCCACACACACACTTTAGGGTCTTTGTTCACAAATGCTGTTTAGTCATAAATGCTTTGTGTGGAAGCCTGACCAGTCCACACCAGGAGGCCAATTGAGCTGTAAGTGCATGAATGAGGACTTCATATTCAAGCCAATTCACAGCTTGTTATAAACAGCTGCAGCTCAACCCTGTAGCCATTTCACAGGCTCTCCCAAACAGCATCCATTGTTATTTATTTGAGTCTTAGCTGTGGCTTTTTAAATCCATCATGTGTTTTACTCATAGAGAACAGCTGATTCTAGCAAAGCCTGACAGAAAATCAAAGGGCCTGTGTATTTTAATGGAACAGCCATCCATCGTTATCACATTCTATCTATCTATCTATCTATCTATCTATCTATCTATCTATCTATCTATCTATCTATCTATCTATCTATCTATCTATCTATCTATCTATCTATCTATCTATCTATCTATCTATCTATCTATCTATCTATCTATCTATCTATCTATCTATCATTATCACATTCCATCCATCCACCCATCGTTATCACATTCTATCCATCCATCCATCCATCACATTCCATCCATCGTTATCACATTCCATCCATCCATCCATCCATCCATCCATCCATCCATCCATCCATCCATCCATCGTTATCATTCCATTCCATCCATCCATCCATCCATCCATCCATCCATCCATCCATCCACCCAATGTTTATATCATATCACATAGTATAACAGTATAACATTTGTAACATTGTGATTTTTACAATACACAGTTTCATATCAGCTTTACAGAAAATCATTATAAAATCATTAATGTTTAATATCTGAATTTCTTAATGCATTTTAGTTGCATTTAGCAGATTAGAGCTGAGCAATACAATTTTTAAAATAATGTATTTATTTTACATTTACTCATTTTACATATATTTATTCATTTATCTTATATGTATTTACCTTTTACTAGAAAACTATGAGGCATTTTCACTAGTGATCTCAGACTTTAAGGTTTATCCTGCCTAGTTTGAAAGATGCAACTTGTTGGCCTACTTGACTCCATTTCTGAGCGTCCTTCTCTCTTGAGATTGCTGTCCGTGGAGAATGAGATGAACGGGTTAAGCCTTTAGCTGGACATTGCGTATTGCTACATTCTGTCTCAACAAGCTGTAGCTGACCTCTAATATGAAGCTGTGCCTATGTCTCATGTTAATCTCCTGGTTTTCTGATTTTCTTGTTGTTCCAACATGGAATCTCACTGTTAAATAACAGCATTTCTACAGGATTTACATTCAATGTCATGTATGCAGTCAGATCAGTAAGTTTACTCAAAAATGAAAATTCTGTCATCATGAGGTTACAAACCTGCAGAACCAATGGTTACAATTGATTTCCATGGGGACAAACAACACTGAGACATTTCTCAAAATATCTTTTATATTTAACAGAAAGAAAGAAAGTCATATAGGTTTGGAACGACATGAGTAAATGATGGCAGAATTTTCATTTTTGGGTGAACTATTCCTTTAACAGCTATGCAAGTGCCTACCCTGATGCTGTGTCCCTGATTGCAGGAGACTTTAATCATGCCAACCTGCAGACTGTTCTTCTGAAATATTACCAGCATGCCTCCCAGCCTGTAAGAATGCTCTTGATTACTGCCACACCACTATCTGACTGCCAGACAGATCATCTGTCTGCGCTTCTATTCCAAGAACTTGAAGAGGAAGAATCAGGAGCAGATGAGCGGTGTGGGACTACTCTTAGTCTGTGAACATGAACTGCACTTGTGCTTCTGTTAAGATACTAGTTACTTTATTTGTTTTATCTTATTCATTAGAGTGGAAGTATTTAAAAAGGTGATTTAACGAATTACTGTTCAGTGTATTGAACTGAATTAAACTGAATCATTTGTTTACATCAATTACATTTTGAATTACATCACATCGATTCACTTTCCACCCAGAGATTAACATTAGTCGCCAATAGTCTTTTAAAGTTGGTGGTTTTTAAGAGGTAGGCCAGAATTTGTGGATGCTAAATTGAAAGCTTTGCAAATTTCCACAGAACAGAACATGCAAAAACATCTGTTGAAGGCCAGCTAAGGTGTTTGTCTAAATGTAAATTATGTGACTTGGAAAAGCTTACTGTTAATTAAATATTCTGCCCCAATCGGATCTGGAAAACTCATTTTGTAAACTACACTATTGCCAAACGTATTGGGACAAAACTTTTGCCAAATCATTGAATTCAGGCGTTCCAATCACTTCCATGGCCAAAGATGTGTAAAATCAAGCACCTAGGCATGCAGACGCTTCTACAAACATTTGTGAAAGAATGGGTCGCTCTCAGGAGCTCAGTGAATTCAAGCGTGGTACTGTGATAGGCTGCCACCTGTGCAATAAGTCCATTTGTGAAATTTCCTCACTACTAAATATTCCACGGTCAACTGTTAGCGGAATTATAACAAAGAGGAAGCAATTGGGAACAACAGCAACTCAGCCACTAAGTGGTAGGCCACATAAAATCACAGAGCGGGGTCAGCACATGCTGAGGCACACAGTGCGCAGAAGTTGCCAACTTTCTGCAGAGTCAATAGCTACAGACCTTAAAACTTTGTGTGGCCTTCAGATTAGCTCTTAAGGACAGTGCGTAGAGAGCTTCATGGAATGGGTTTCCATGGCCAAGCAGCTGCATCCAAGCCTTACATCACCAAGTGCAATGCAAAGCGTTGGATGCAGTGGTGTAAAGCACACCACCACTGGACTCAGAGCAGTGGAAACGTGTTCTCTGGAGTGACCAATCACGCTTCTCTGTCTGGCAATCCGATGGACAAGTCTGCGTTTGGCGGTTGCTAGGAGAACGGTACTTGCCTGACGGCATTGTGCTTCCTGTTCCAACATGACTGTGCTCCAGTGCACAAAGCAAGGTCCATAAAGACATGGATGAGTGAGTTTGGTGTGGAGGAACTTGACTGGCCTGCACAGAGTCCTGACCTCAACCTGATAGAACACCTTTGGGATGAATGATCGGAGACTGTGAGCCAGGCCTTCTCGTCCAGCATCAGTGCCTGACCTTAAAAATGCGCTTCTAGAAGAATGGTCAATAATTCACATAAACATACTCCTAAACCTTGTGGAAAGCCTTCCCAGAAGAGTCAAAGCTGTTATAGCTGCAAAGGGTGGGCCAACTCCATATTAAACCCTACGGATTAAGAATGGGATGTCATTAAAATTCATGTGCATGTAAAGGCAGATGCTTCAAAACTTTTGGCAATATAGTGGATATATCGATAAAGTAACCATGAAATCAAAATAGACAATTCTTAATTGTGGAATATTGCAGTATTTATTATAAATTTTATTACTTTTTTTAAATTTATTTTTTACTCATTGCTCCTTACTCTTACAGCGACATCTATTCTCTGATAATGTGTTTACTGGCATGAGGGCGGGACAACCTGTCACTCGCATGAGATCGACTAATAGCAAACCACAATCATCCAATCAATTCCAAATGGACAAAATCAAGTCTACATTTTTTTCTTGTTCGAGAAGCCTCTTCACTTGGATATATGTCACAATAGGGAAGAAAAGACGATTGCAACCTCCATTTTATGTCGAGCTTTGAAAGTACCTATTCTGATGCTGTGTCCCTGATTGTGGAAGACTTTAATCATGTCAACCAGCAGATGGTAGAAAGCTCTGAAGATTGCCACATAAGTATTATCTCCCAAAAGCAGCACAGAAAATACAACGACAACAAAAGAAGTGTGGATTTCCAGCCTGGCCTTAGGTGTAACGTGTATCGGGGTGGTAAATGAGAAACACATAAAAATAAATAAAATAAAAGCAGTAGGGATTTCTCACTCCTGTATAGTTTTGATATTTTTCTAGCTTCAAAGATAAATACTGTGACCTGTATAATGATTAGACTGACTGATCCACCATAATAATGTGCTGTGAAGAGCTGGTGATGTGGGCATTAACACGTTGGTGTCTGAGTGATTAGACCCCCTGTAGTTCACATAACAGAGTAACACATCAGTGAAGATGCAGCTTCTTGGGGGAGCAGGACGGCACAAATGATTACGCCATCTTTTATTTAACACTGTCATTCCTTCCAAACACAGGCAGTTTTATTTTATTTTAATGTATGTATGTATGTATGTATGTATTTATTTATTTGGTTGGATTATTTCATTTAATATTTTTTAAATCTATTAATTAATTAATTTTATTTTAGTGTTCTTTGTTTTTAAGATTAACACATTCATGTCTTTGTGTGCAAACAACTACCTGCCAAAAGTTTGTACTTTGTACACACCTACTCATTATATTACTACAACAATAGTATTTATATACTACTAATAATAGTAATTATTATTATTATTATTATTATTTAAATACTTCCAATATTAGTAGTAGTATAAGTATAGTTAAAAAATATTGTGCTTGGGCAGAACTTCTACTTGTCTGCAACACTTAATTCATACATTTGACAATAAATCATACATATTTTAAGATTATGAGCAGCGTATTTGAATTTGTCTAACATTAGTGTGTGCATATATACATGTACACATTTTATTGTACTTGTGCATGTAACATTAAATTGAACCCTGAACTTTAAGTTTACCTCAGTGGTAATGTGAAGTTACACAGATCATCACCCCACAATTTTTGATGCTTGGACTGAGTAGGAGGGTTAATCCAGAAACATGAAGCATGTGTTGACCCGTAGTAACCCTTCTCTCTGCAGATATGCTTAATAAGCTGGGGCAAAGGGGTCACAAGTGCCAAAGGGCTGAGGGGGATGGAATGTCCAGTTTAAGAGAATCTAACTTTGACCTGATGGGAATCAGAGAAAATGAACTCAGGAGTAAAAGAGAGGATGGAGTAGCATGAGGCTGTTTGGAAAGAAGACCCTTGACCTTTAGTTTTTACCTGAGCAGAATGTAATTCTCTCACTACTACCACTCGGTTTGTTTTTTTACCTGCACTTTTATCCTTCTCCCAACCTGAAGCTGTTTGTCAAGTGTTTGCAGAATCGGATTTCTCTCTCTATGTGTTTTACTCGCGTTTCTGCATATACACACTCACACTACTGTTCAAAAGTTTGGTCAGTAGGATTTTTTATGCATTTGAAAGAAGTCTCTTATGCTCACCCAGACTGTTAAAACAGTCACCTGGTCATTATCACAAAATAAACTTTTTCAGACCACACTGTTTCCCGTCAGGGTTATTTTGCATTATTGACCGGCTCACATATACCATAAACATCCAATATTAATCTTCCTTCTCTTCATTGATCTCTTTCCAGGGTATGGGGCCCTCCAGTATGCCGTCTGTGCCCCTCATGGTAGGCTGTGGCATATCCTGTACGGCACTACTCATTCTGCTGCTCATCTACGCTGCCTTCTGGAGGTGAGTTCAGTAAGGCCCTTGACTGACCCACAGCCAGCTACACAACACAATTCTGCAGAGGACCATTTCTGAATGTAGCTTCCAGGTTCTGTTGTCCTCTGCTGATAATAGGATATTACCGTCCACCATTCCCCTTGTTTACGTCCCAGTGCTCTCACAGGTACATTTATACATTTAAAAGACTCATTGCTCAGACTTTAGCTTCCCACGTGGGGTTGCCCGGGCTGGGATCGAGCAGCTGGCATGGGGTAGATCTAGAGTGGGCCAAAACTGCAATTAGCAATAATTGGGAACAAATGAGGGATGGCGGGAGCCGCCTGTGGTGGGACAGGATTATGTGGAGAGTGCTAGTGAAGGCTAGCGTGGCTGCTAACAGCTCAGTGTGGCAGATGGCCTAGGACGGTCACATGATCAGCTAACACCACGTCCAGAAAAAGGCCGGCGCTTAGTCAAGTATTTATCTCCTTAGAAGTATGACTCTGAATTTTTCCAAATGATGCTCCTTTTTATATATAATAATTAAATGATAATTAAAAAAAAATAGTATATTATTTCAATTTAAAATAATTGTTTTAAATTTTTATATATTTTAAAATGTAATTTATTTCTGTGATGGCAAAGCTGAATTTTCAGCATCATTACTCAAAAATCCTTCTAATATGCTGATTTGCTGCCTAGGAATTTATTTCTTATTATTATCCATATTGAAAACAGTTATTTAATATTTTTGGAAACTGTTATACTTTTTAAGGATTTTTCTGACTAATATAATGTTCAAAAGAATCACAATTTATTTTAAATATAACTTTTTTGTAAAAGTGTTAAAGTATTTACTATCCCTTTTGATACATTTCATGTGTCCTTGCTGAATAAAAGTATTAATTTATTAAAAATGAAAAATATTACTCAACCTTTGAATGGTATATGCACAAACGTTTTGGTGTGAGATCATGTGGTTGAAAAGTGTGCTGTGCTAGATTATTTATATTAAGTAATATGTACAGTATATTATAGTGTGTTCAATATTTTGGTTATTAATGCAACTATATGAGTGTTAAGGTTTGTTTAAGTATGCAAATACTTTAGATCCAAGCAATTTCCACCCCGTTTCCCATAATTCCATAGCAGGTGGGAAGATATTTCCTCTCTCCAGGCTTAGGGCATCTGCCACACCATCAAAGAGCTTATCAGTGGCCTCCGCTATCACTCAGACCATTGATCCAGGGGACGCTGTCATTGTCCTCTTGAGCAAAACTGGCTAGACCTCACATAGCGGATGAGGACATTTTGCTCACCGGTCCTTGCATTTTGGAGTTCATCTGCAGGTTATCTGGGATGCTGCTCAAGTTGTCAGTGTTCAATGGAGTGAAAAAATGATAAATGGATGTTGATAAATGGATCCCTTACCTTTATGTCATAAACCTGTTATAACTGTAAAACAGTTGCTGTTAAAGTTGTCAGTGTGTGATTTTCCTGTTTTTTCTTTGATTATCAGGTACATTCGTTCAGAGAGGTCCATTATTTTGGTGAACTTCTGCCTGTCCATACTGGCCTCCAATGTGCTTATACTGGTGGGACAGTCCCAAACTCTCAGTAAGGTAAGTATCTGTGCACATTTGTGTTTCTGTGATGTGTCTGAGAGAAGGAGTTCAGAAAGAACAACTTTTGGCCCTATTTTTATTTTATTTTATTTTTTTGACTGGTTCAGGGAATTAAATGCAGCCCCATGGTATGAAATAAAAGTTAATTTATTAAACAATTATTATAAAAAAATAAATATATATATATATATATATATATATATATATATATATATATTTTTTTTTACTTTTAAATTGATAATAATTGTTTATGTATATATAAATATGTATATTATTATTATTGTTGTTGTTGTTGTTATTATTGTTGTTATTATTATTATTATTATTATTATTATTATTATTATTATTATTATATAATCTTACTTAATTCATAACAACAGTTTTATAGTAAATAAATATGCAACTGTTAGATAAGCTACAGTTTTTAAAAGCATTTATGAATTAACAAAAAGTATTGTATTATTGTTGTTGTTATTAATTTAAAATAAATGTATTTAACTGCTATACATTTTAATAATAATAATAATAATAATTTATATGACTGTTATATAAAGTGCATTTTTCAATATGAAATAACAATTTATTATTATTATTATTGTTGTTGTTGTTGTTGTTATTATTGTTATTATTATTATTGTTATTATTATTATTAATAGCATTTATCTACATTTCTTTGAATTTAATTCTGCTTTAATTCTACTTAAATTGAAATTACATTCAATTTATAAATGAGTTTTGAATGGGCCCGGACTCCCTATAGTGATAGTCTATAGTGGTACAGGGAACGGCATTTGTGCTCACTCCAGCCTGTCAT
The DNA here is from genome assembly GCA_018749465.1 of Paracanthobrama guichenoti. Taxonomy (NCBI): domain Eukaryota; kingdom Metazoa; phylum Chordata; class Actinopteri; order Cypriniformes; family Gobionidae; genus Paracanthobrama; species Paracanthobrama guichenoti. The sequence goes on along the minus strand of CM031961.1, from coordinate 28,923,428 downwards.
GACATTATGTAAGTGGCCATGATAGAATTTGAGAAACTCAGGCAGGCGCGTGTAGCAGACAGATGCGTGGAAGGCGCTGGAGGGTCAGCTTTGTGTCAGCCGTGACTGTCACACCGAGAGAGCGTAAGATAGACTTCAGAGGCACCTGAGAAATAAGTGCTGCCATTCAAACTCCACCTGTCGCTCAGCTACAAAGAAACCTGAAGACAACTAAAGGAACTGCTCGCAGGAACCCTTCCCCCTCAACCCACACTTAATATTTAACTAAATTCTCATATTCGTCATTAGTTTAAGAAAGTACAGATAAGCTTAATTTTGGAAACCATGAATAGTATGAAATCCTTCTCATTTCCCGGGTCATTTGCTGAGCGAGCCAGTGTTTAGCATTAGAATATGCACCTCATTATTGTATAAAACCTCAGCCAGATACCCTGCTTACCGCTTCTCATTTGGTTTGCTGCTTACTTAAAGCATACTTTTCTTAAATTCCAGCCTGCAATTTCTCCTTAGAATTTGTTCGATTTGTAACTAACCCATTTTCACTTTTGAAGTACCGTCTGCGAGGGAAAAAGCACGGACAGGATGCGCTGCTAGAGCTAATTTTCACACCACAATGGAACTGAGACAGTTTCTACATGACTTTCTTTAATGTCCATGGCTCTTTCTCACTTCTCCTTCTCAATCACTTTATGTGCTGAGAGCCATTTGCACCTTTTCTTACTTTCTGTACTTCTTTCTGTCGCTCCTTTTTCACAATTTCTTACTCCCTATTTCTTTTTCCTTCCTTCTTTTGTCTCTAGGGACTGTGCACTGTGACCGCTGCCTTTTTGCACTTCTTCTTTCTGGCTTCTTTCTGCTGGGTATTGACGGAGGCATGGCAATCCTACCTGGCTGTGATTGGCAAGATGAGGTCTCGCCTCATTCGCAAGCGTTTCCTGTGCCTAGGCTGGGGTAGGACACCCGCACACACACACCAGAAACTGACCCACTTTATATTAGGTGGCCTTAACTACTATGTACTAACATCTCAATTAATAATTTGATACAATGCACTTATTGTGTACATACATGTTTTTACATTGTACTTACATTTAAAAAAATTAGCTGCATGTAATTACATCTGTAGTTAATTTCTTTAGTTACATTTATAATTACACTGTTGACCCATCTCTTACCCCTAACCCTACCCTTAAACTTACCCATACCACCACACCTGTCCCTAACTTTACCCTTAAACTTACCCACACCACCACACCTGTCCCTAACTTTACCCTTAAACTTACCCACACCACCACACCTGTCCCTAACTTTACCCTTAAACGTACCCATACCACCACACCTGTCCCTAACTTTACCCTTAAACGTACCCATACCACCACACCTGTCCCTAACTTTACCCTTAAACGTACCCATACCACCACACCTGTCCCTAACTTTACCCTTAAACTTACCCATACCACCACACCTGTCCCTAACTTTACCCTTAAACTTACCCATACCACCACACCTGTCCCTAACTTTACCCTTAAGCGTGCCCATACCACCACACCTGTCCCTAACTTTACCCTTAAACTTACCCATACCACCACACCTGTCCCTAACCACACCACCCCTTAAACTTACCCACACCACCACACCTGTCCCTAACTTTACCCTTAAACTTACCCACACCACCACACCTGTCCCTAACTTTACCCTTAAACTTACCCACACCACCACACCTGTCCCTAACTTTACCCTAAAACTTACCCACTCCACCACACCTGTCCCTAACTTTACCCTTAAACTTACCCACACCACCACACCTGTCCCTAAACTTTGCACTTTACCCTTAAACTTACCCACACCACCACACCTGTCCCTAACTTTACCCTTAAACTTACCCACACCACCACACCTGTCCCTAACTTTACCCTTAAACTTACCCACTCCACCACACCTGTCCCTAACTTTACCCTTAAACTTGCCCATATCCCACCTCAATATCAGCAGAAGTATTTTGCAATACAATATGAACATTTTAATTTCTCAATTTTTTTTTTTTTTTTTGATGTAAGTACATAATAGTTAAGGCCACTTAATATAAAGTGGGACCCCAGAAACTAACATCAAAGGTCAAAAGCGATGTTATTAAAGTGCTTCAGCTTCAGTTTTTTTTACTCCATGTGATGCATGAGTATAACATGCCAGTTCTTATCAATTCAATCACATCAGATTGTCTGCCATGTCAGTTTGCTTTAATGGATCCCAATGACACACCACAAACATGCCATGAGAGCTCAGTGCTAATGCTGTGTTACAAGACGCAGATGTCTGATCGTTGATAAGAAATACATTGTGTGCCACCATCTTAACACAGGCAGGATCTGGAAGGGTATTCTAACATAGTAGCACTTGCTATGTAACTTATTGATCCACCATCACTTCCATTAATTCATAGATGCCCTTTGCAGATATTGCAGAATAGGATTCCGGACCACAGGGAGTTGGTAGTAGATGGGTTTCTAACTAAGATGTAAGAAAATGACTTGTATTACTCAGAATGTGAAATATGGGTATCATCATATATGTGGCCTGGCTAGTCGTGTACATGCTCAAATGGCGGTTGTAGTTCGAATCCTGCTTGTCTAATTTTTTCGTCCCTATTATTTTGTGTCTTATATCTTAACTCTCTTATTCATGAAGCCAAAAGCCTTAAAAAAAAAAAAAAAAAAAAATGCAACACCATGGTATAAAAAAAAAAATGTATATAATAAAACATTATTTATTTGTTTATTTATTTACTTGTCAATGGGTATACCGTTTATAAAGATTAAAATATAATATGCAAAACCATGGTATAATTTTTTTATATATTTTTTTAATTTCTTTATTATATCATGCAGCACCGTGGTATAAAACATTATTTACATTCATTCATTCATTCATGTTTTATTTTTAATTGTCAAAGGGTATACAGTTTATAAATAATTAAGAAGTAAAAAAAGCATCAATTTCAATGTTACTGTTGTTACTGTTTTACATAATATATTTGTATTATATTGTAGTCATATAACTGATCACTTTGTTAGAAGTTGCAACAAAAACATCAAAAAACTAATTTGCCTGAAAAAAAAAAAAAAAAAAAAAAAAAAAAAAAAAAAAAATTATATAATGTTTAAATGCTCTGAATGCTGTTTTTATTTTTTTGAGGATGAGGTTTTGACTTTTTTTGTCTGCTGCAAGATATAGGTTTATGTTTATTTCTGTTTTTTTTTATCATTTCTATGTTTGTGTGATTTTTAAGCTGAAAAAGTCATTATAATACACAGCTACTTTGAATGGCCATCAATGGAGAAACTTGCTTTTACCCTCATAGTAATGAAACAATCACACTTTCATCCAGAGCAAACAAATGTTTCTCATTGTGTCACTCTGTGTCATTTCTTCCTCCAAAGCGGCAGTTGGATCCCGTTCATCCCCTCCTTTCCCTTCAATCCTGTTCTCTAAACCCGAGTTTCTCTAATTGCCTTTAATTTCCAGAGTTAATCAGAGCATTGTTAATTACATGAATATTTCAGAGGAGAGCTCATTATGTGTGGACGTGGCATGCAGACATAGAGCGAGAAGAATGGATAGGTCTAATTAGCACATGAGTAAAGCTGGCCTCCCTGACTGTGATGGCAAACACAATAGGGACGACAGCAGCGGGAGAGGCCAGGAAGCCCTCACAGACACAGAGAGGGGAGGGGAGGATGTAATTCTACAAAGTAAAGGTCACTGTATGCAACATTGTAATCAAGGACCGATAAGTACACCTTCCTCAGTCTCAAGATGGGAAACTTTATAAGCAATGTTTACTTATGAAAGTGTTAACTACTACATCTTAACTCTTTCCCCGCCATTGATGGACATTTCCAGCTTTCTATGTTTTCATTGTTATATGGTAGGAGGTGGTATTACACCACTTCTGAATCTCCTGATAAAAACACGTGAAGAATAAGCAGAAACAAGCGATATCATATGTAATGCATATGTAAAATAACGCAATCTCCAACATTAAACAGAATATAAATCAAAACTGCCTAACTTTACTGAGTGAAATGTCGACCCAGGACAAGCTACAGGACTGTGCAAGCATTATGGGTGTTGATGGACTCGATCTACTCCATCTGTGTTTGATCATCGTTCTGAATCCGATCTGGAGTAGTCATTGACTAAAATTTTACTTTCTCATTTTTTTTGTTTAAAATGTTGCTTTTTTATGAAACTTACCCACATTTAGAATAAAACCATAAAAGCAGAGGCTCTGTTCTTTCTTTTGACATATTGCATGTTCAGATATTCATACAACAAAATATTCTGGGGGCCATGAAAGTTTTGTGAAAATGATCCAAAATGCTGGCGGGGAAAGGGTACAAAATACAATTATCCTTTTTCTTTTTGTGTGTGGAAAACTATATAATATTAATGAGCATAAGCAAATACAAATAAAATTATTGCATTTTCATAACCTGCTAAATGAAAAACATATCTTGCATATCTCCTTTGCCTACTGCATGTCAAATTAAGTTAGTTGTTTGTTTGTTTGTTTGTTGTTGAAGCTTTTACATTCACACATGTTGGAATCACTTTCAGAATGATTTTATCCAGCTGATGAATGATAAAAAGTCAGCCATTCAGAATCTATCCTGCTGTAACAAGTTTGAACATTTAAAGTGACAGACAAGCACACGCTTAGAATAAACAGAATGATATCGTCCACTGATGTGGACGCTAATAATTATCGCTTTTGGTGTGAAATTGTCACTTAATTTGTGAATTTAAATTGTCACTAGGATAGAGTGAACTCAAGGTGATGTTTATTATAAAACAGAGACACAAACACAGGTAGCTTGCAGTGGTGAATGGAAGTCAGATGAAGCACTTGTTAATAGTCACTTAGCTGATTGAAATGGAATGGCTGTTTGCAGGAATCTGAACATAAAGAACTTGGAACAGGAGATGAGGAAAACGAGGAACTCTCAGGTGAGTAACAGGTTGGTAGTCCAGGTATGTAGTGACGAGACCAGACATGGAGCTGAGTGTGAGGTGAGTTTATATAGTGTATGTGATGATGGGGTGCAGGTGATCAGTACTCCGGGGTGCATGAATGAGTGGGCGGAGTGTGGAGATCTGTTGACAATGCATGTGTGATGGTGGGCGTTGGCTGTGACTCTGTGACAGTACCCCCTCCTCCACGGGCGGCTCCTGACGACCGGATGGGGCGACGACGACAGGGTCTACCTCGACCCCGAGGAGCAGGACGATCCGGATGGTCAGCATGGAACTGCTTGAGGAGTGAGGGGTCGAGGATGTCGTTACGGTTGACCCAGGACTGTTCATTCTAGGCCGTAGTCCTCCCAGTCAATGAGGTACTCAATGCGGGGACCCCATCGTCGGGAGTCGAGAATTGCTCACACCTGGTAGATGGCCCACATGGTTTCATCCTCCATGACATCGGGAGGAGGAAGTACCGCATCGTCACCGAGATCTGTGGGAGGAGAGGACAAGGGTTCAGTGTGGGGTTTAAGTAGAGACACATGAAAAGAAGGGAGGTTGAGACAATACTTTGTTGAGCTGCCTCTGTATAGTAAATGGACCTATGTACCGGGGACTCCGCTTACGGCAGGGCAGTCGGAGACGGATGTCCCGGGTCGAGAGCCAAACCTTCTGGCCAGGTTGATAACGGGGAGTGGGACCTCTTCTGGTGTCAGCTTGTCTCTTGTGTCTCTGATCTGCCTGCTGGAGATGGACATGAGCCAGTGGTTGACAGCTGGAACTTCTGAGGGCTCACCCGACCAGGGGAAGAGAGGAGGTTGATATCCCAGGATGCATTGGAACGGGGTGAGCCTTGTGGTGGTCTGCCGAAGGGAATTTTGCGCATACTCTGCCTAGGGTAGGAATTGGCTCCAGCTGTCCTGGTTCCGGTGGCAATAAGACCTCAGGTATTTCCCGATCTCCTGGATCTTATGCTCAGTTTGGCCGTTTGTCTGCAGGTGGTATCCAGAGCAGAGGCTGACTGACACCCCTTTGAATGCAGTAGGTAGGCCTTTGAGAGGAACAAGTTTACAGGCCTTTGAGAATCTGTCCACGATCACCAGGACACAGGTGTATTTGTTTGATGGTGGTAAATCCGTCATGAAGTCTATCCCCTGGTGTGTCCATCAGTAATGGGACCAGTTTACCTTCGGGGAGCCTCCTAGGGGTGTTAGCCACGGCACAAACTGAGCAACCCTTGATGTAGCGGGAGACATCCTGAGGCATGGAGGGCCACCAATAGCGTTGACGCAAGAGGGTACGATTGCTGCCTGGTTGCCCAGAGCCGGAGACGTGTGTGCTAAGTCCATGAGGGGCTGACGGTGGGCCGGTGAAATGTAGAGAAGCCCCTTAGGACCTCCCCGCGGAGCAGGTTCGGCGTGGTTGTCTTGAACAATGCGTTGGTCGATGGACCATTGTATAGGACTCACGATCATGACTGGAGGAAGAACAGGTTCTGGCTCGGGATTCTCAGGATCCGGCTGATGTAAAAGAGATCGTCTGCTTTTCAGTTCTTGGATCCAGGACGGTAGGAAATTGTGAAATGGAATTGTGTAAAGAAGAGTGCCCAGCGGGCTTGGCGAGGGTTCAGTCTTTTAGCATCACGGAGGTATTCCAGATTCTGATGATCCGTGACAACCTCAAATGGATGATGAGCTCCCTCCAGCCAGTGTCTCCGCTCCTCCAGGGCTAGCTTAATGGCCAGCAATTATCTGTTCCCGATGTCATAATTATAGCTTTTTGGAGAAGGCACATGGATGGAGTCGTGTTGGGTCACCCTGCCGCTTGGAAAGGACCGCCCCGACCCATGTAGATGAGGCATTGACTTCAACGGTAAAGGGGAACGGTTGTTTGCAGGAATCTGAACATGAAGAACTTGGAACAAGAGACAAGGAAGACAAGGAACAAGGAAGGTATGTAGTGACAAGACCAGACATGGAGCTGAGTGTGAGGTGAGTTTATATAGTGTATGTGATGATGGGGTGCAGGTGATCAATACTCCGGGGAGAGTGAACGAGTGGGCGGAGTGTGGAGATCTGGTGATGATGCATGTGTGATGGTAAGCGTTGGCTGTGACTCGTTGACAGATTTAGGGTCCAGTTCTCACTATTAACTAACTATTGTCTACAATTGTTGCCTTAATAAACTCCTAATTACTTAATAGTTAATTAATAGTTACGTTTAGGTATTGGGTAAGCTTAAGGGATGTAGAATATGGTCATGCAGAATAAGGCATTAATATGTGCTTTATAATTACTAATAAACAGCCAATGTAGTATTATGCATGCTAATAAACAACTAGTTAATAATGAGAATTGGACCCTAAACTAAAGTGTTACCAAATAAGTTCACATGTAGGTAGTACATATAGTCAGTTGAATATCTGTTGGGGGAGCATCAAAATAGCAGATATTAAGCAGACAGACTGATATTCTAATGACTGTTGTTGTTGCATAGTTACTTATAGTGAGTAGAATGTCTAAAGTGGACCATCTAAATACAGTGTTACCAAAGCTTACTTACTTTACTTTATTTATAAAGGGACCATGTACAATTTTTAACATAAATGTTTCCATTCCATGCATTGTACCGGATTTAGCTAAAAGCTAATTTTCATCCGCAGTCCCCTTTTTAAAAAAACAATCATTTGTACATCTCATTTGTCCGATATCAATACATAATATATCAAAATGTGGAGTTTTGGCTAACTTCTAAAAGTCTAGTTAATTGGTCTTCATTTGTTCACTAAGTATTTTTTTCTGGCTCAAAAAGTAAAACAATTTCTTCAGAGTTGCACAGGGCAGAGTTTCCAATACATTCATGCATGTGCTGTATGCAGTGCACAGAACTTTTACACTTTGTGAACTGAAATATATTAAATATACATTTGAAAGATAACAGCTGAAACAAAACACAGTAACACTTGAGCAATACCTTTCAACAATGAGATCCCTGTTGATAAGCTCTTTGTGGCTCATGGCTCTTGTAGTAGCAGCAACCAAGATGATGTCAGTTCAGTCAGGACTACTTTCCTCAAATGTATATTTTATTATAATGATAATACACACTGTTTGAGTTGAAGGTTTGGTTCTGTTCTGGGCAAACTCAACACGCCTGTCCATGCCTAAACAAGCCAAAATACAAGGGTAAGGATGATTACAATGTAAATATACTGGTATAACTGAAGACAATCGCAAGACGTATATCAGATTAGATCACAGATCTCCAGGCTAAAGATGGAGGGGGAGTTAAATTTAGTATGCGGCCATGCAATAGAAGAGTGGCTGAATGAATGGGAATTTAAAAGAACCGCTGTGATATGATGAGTACAATGACATACAATGAGTTACAGTAGTCGAGTAGTGTTGAAATAAAAGCGTGGACAACTGTTTCAAAGCTATCCCTGCTTAAAAATGGTTTGAGTGGTAAAAGCTAGCACTGACTATGGCATTTAATCCTAATTTAAGATGACTGTCAAGATAAAATCCTTAATTTATAACATCGGAGGTAAGGTATGGTGTGAGGATGTCAAGATCAAGAGAATTTTCATTAGAGTACTTTTTGGTCCAAATTATATAATTTGGGTTTTATCCCAAGTTAAGTAGCATAAAATTATTACTGAGCCACAATTCTATTCTTAGGCTTCTAATTTCAATTCTTTCAGTTCTAATCTTAGGCTTCTAATCTCTTATATGCCTAATTATCTTGTTTTATGTTTTACAGCTATGTAGAGTTGGGTGTCGTCCACATAACAGTGGCACGACACACCAAATCTATTCATAATTGATCCCAATTAGTATGTATAATGAGAATAGTAGGGGTGCCAAAATTGATCCCTGGGGTACACCACAGATGAGGTGAGTCGCAGAGGATGAATGAGTACATAAACTAAATGAAAAACTTCTATTGGATAAGAATGACTGGAACTATTTGCGTACTGTACCTGTGATACCAATCGAAAGTTCCAGTCCTGTGATCTACAAAGACAAAAGCCGAGCTCAAGTCTAATAGCACTAAAGCCATAGTGTCACCAGCATCTGTAGTCATTAAAATATCAATAAAAACTTTTAAAAGAGCAGACTCAGTGCTGTGAAGGGTTTTAAAGCCGGACTGAAAAATCTCAGAGGTAGAATGAGTGTACAAATAATTCTGCAACTATATAAAGACAGATTTTTCGAGAATCTAGATAGAAATGGCAGGTTGGAGATCGGTCTGGTTTGCATAAACAGCAGAGTCGAGTGAGGGTTTCTTGAGGATGGGTGTCACAGTGGCGAGTTTAAAACAGGCTGGGACAGTCCCGGTCTCAAGACAGCTGATGTTGAATGATTCACAGAATGTCCGACCCAATAGAATCAGTTAAATAGTACTTCAAGTGAAGACAGTTGTGTACTATTTCACGAGCTTGATTAGTTAATTCTGTCATGACAACCCTCTGAGAGATGGCATCGTAATGGATTAGTGTTGTCACGATACCAGACTTAAATACCTCGATACCGATACTAAATCGATACCGCAGCAAAAAAACAGTAAAAGTAATTGAATAATATGACAGAATGTCCTGTGTTCCTGGCCTGCTTTTTGACCATTCCCTCCTCTTTATTTAAAAATAATAATATAATAATAATAACTACATGCCAGTGTGAACATCCTTACTGAGATGTTTGCAACAATCACATTATTATCAGTCATGTTAACATTCCCTAACCTTTCACTATTCTGAACAGGTTGGGATGACCAAAATCATCCCATGATTATATAATTATTTCATGATACTAATAATTAAATATATATTTTTTATGTAATTTTATAATTACAATATAGAAATTTTATCTTTGTTTTTAAAAAATTAGCAAAAATGTAAATTACAAACAATATGACAAAAACAGTGCTTTATTTTCAGCTAAGAAGCAAAGAAATTAAATAATCAAATGTTTAAAAAAACTGTTAATTCACTATATGAATTAACTATACACTAATTCTCAAGTTATTCAGGTGATTTTCTATTTTTCTTTTGTTGTTTGATTGACATTAATCACACAGAATATTAGGTCCGGCCCTTTAAGAGCTGCACGGACCCAATACACTGTAACACATCCGATTTCTTATTCAACTGTATACGTTCACTAAAGACATATCCAACTGTGTTTACCTGAATTTAAACCCAATAATCTGCTAAACTGACGAGTCTGACAATCGCATGCTGTCTGAGTGAAAGGCGTGTGTGTGCGCTTCAGGTCAGCATCTGGCAGTGCGAGCACGTCCCGCGTTGCGCTTTATTTTCTCATGCATGCATTTCTGTTGCTTTCTTTGTCATGCACTGCATGTATATATTTAACTCTTCTGCTTCCAATGTTTAGTGAACGGTGAAAGCAGAGACACGTAACTCCTGCTGTCACACATCGACACAAATAAACTGCTCTTATTAGGGTGCTGTCATTCTTAAAGCACCGGTCTGGTACTAATACAATTTCATATCGTAACATTTTTAATAGCAGGGTATCATGATACTTTTCTAGTACCGGTATATCATGCAACACTATAATGGATATGGCAGTGTTAATGTATTTGGTCTTGGGGGAATAACTCTAGTACCGAGACTTAATACTGCCAGTACATTCACAGACATGCTGCTGCTGCACATGTAACTTAAATAAAATAACCCCATCGCAGATCTATACAGGTGAAGCTGAGGAAGGTAGAATGTTTCTGAAAGCGTGCTGCAGACTGCTAACAGCAAACACTACCAGTATTTGAATGTTGAGCCGCAGCTCACTGGCCACTGATGCAACAGCAACCAATCAGCTGCGCTATGTAGATAATGATGTGATCGCTACCAAATGAGGACCTATCAGCCTGCGCCATCTAGAGTTTCATGCCAGAATTGGTATTTCAAACACTTATGTTATTTAATGTTTTTATTTTAATCTTTTTTTTTTCTCTCTGAAATGTCACTTTGCTTTTCAGTGAGTGGCATTTAAAGGTGCAAAAGTTATTTTATAATTTATCTTGTTTGTTTCATTTTTACATAAAAAAAAATAAAATAAAAAAAAGCTGTTTTACCAGGGGTGTGTAGGGTGCTCTGTGTACTTGCCCTGTGGATCATTCTCAGAGAATACAGACAGGAACATTTACACTGCTGCACTTTGGCCTCTTGAAGAGACACACATACAAAGAGGCCCATGGGAATTGCTCTCTGCTAAAGTAGCGTGCTTAAGGTCTGGGAGGGCACAGGGGGAATGGTGTGTGCATTTGTCCATGAAAAGGGCACAAGCTAAAGAAAGTCACCAATGTGAGAGGACATTTCACTGAGTTACTTCAGTTAACTGTATCTCCATCCTTAGGCCATCTGCCATTAATGGCTCTATGGGGGAAAAACGGAAATAGGGATTCTAGATTTTTATAATTTGCCTTTCAGCAGTGCTCGGTCTCTGTTATATGTGGTGGACAATTTTCTCATACATTCACATAAATGCACTTTAATTTCAAGTCAACATGTTTGTATTCATCCATTTAACTTGTTCCATCCATTAAAATAAATGGACTTTGCAACCATGTTTTACGTAAAACAAGTTAAGCAATTAAACAAACTTTTCAATTTCAATGAATTTAGTTTTTTTCCTCATAGATTTTTTTCTTGCAGGTCTTCCAGCCCTTGTGGTCGCTGTATCTGTGGGTTTCACCCGGGCTAGAGGTTACGGCACACCAAGTTAGTAAGTATCACTGATGCAGTGTAGTCTCGCAAGGAAAATGTTGAGACGTTTGCCATTTTGAGGGTTACATCAAGTCTCCATGATCTCCGGATGTTATTGAATATGTAAAAGCATATGAAAGTACCTTCATATGCAATATGTGAACACTGAGTAATCTGTATTATAGTATAACATATGTAATGCAGAAACAACATATGCAAGGACAACTTTCCCCTACACGCACATACCGTTTTCAAAAAGTACAATATTGTGTTTATTTACAATATTGTGTTCCCTAAAAAAGTAACTAATTGTGGTACTTAGTTACTTTTTTATGTAAAGTAATGAGTTGCATTACTACAAGTAATGCAAAAGAATTACTGCATCTCACTTGGGCTGGGTCTTGCATTAACAACAACAACAAAAATGTATGTTTTTGGCAAATGTAGGCCCTTTCACACCAAACGTGAAACGAATAAGCCTCATGCTGAAGGAAATACAAATTCATGCCTGTACAGTAGATGGCGCAGCTCAAACAAACCTTTCAGCTGTGCTGCCATTCTGGATTGCAGAAGAATAGAATACAAAATAAAGTTCAACATTCTTACTTCAGCAATATAAACAGGAATACTGAATCTGTTTTTGTGCAAGAGAGATGAGTAAATGCAAGTTCACATTTAGGGCCAGATTTACTAAACAAGGCAAATTAGCTTGAGAGCGCAATCCCATAAAAACTGGTTAATTTCCATAATGACCAATACAATCTACCAAGAGCAGCGCAAATTAGCGTCTCGTTAAAAGGTGCTTTTTTGGGTGGTGAATAATGGCACAAATACCAGTAAATTGATGATCGCAAACCTTAGTAAATCACCTTGCATGAATCATTTAAATACTGTCCTCCCATGAATTTTGGGTCTGAAAGGGATACTCCTATAAATGCATATGCAATAAGGTCAGCTGCAAAAAAAAATAACCCTGTTCATGTCTTTTTTTCACTGCGTGTCTTTAGTAATTGTTTTTTTTTTTGTTTGTTTGTTTTTACGGCAAAAGAGGGTTTGCGCTGGCGCAAGCTGTTAGTAAATCTGGCCCTTAGTCTAAAACTACTATAACCATCATGTTTACAAGGCTCACACAATGCCTCTGCACTTATTCCCAGTTTCTCTCATCATGGGGACAGGACAGGTGTCAGTCAACAAATGGGAAAACAAAGTAACTTGCATTACTTATTTGAAGAAGTAACGCATTATTAATGCATAGTAATACATTATTTTTCTAGTTACATGAAAAAAGTTACCTGATACTTATAATGTGTTTACCCCCATACACACATCACATTAAAATGCAACCAAAGCATGAAAGAAGTGCTAAGATACTCAAAGATACTTTGACACAAATCAAAGTCTGGGGGTTTTACCGACTAATCCTAAGCCAGATATTTTAATCTTTCGAGCTACATTTTGGTGCCCAGACAAACACTGGAAAAGTGTTTTTTTTTTTGTTTGTTTTTTGCCTACACTTTTTTTTTTTTTTTGTGAATGTTGCCTAATGTTGACCTTTGACCTAGGAAGGGTCTTGGAGTCTTGGAATTCTCTTCACGATCCTTCACTGGGTTATACTTCCACTATTCCTATGGATTCCCTCAAAGTGGTGCCAATTTTCTGCTGCTCTGCATATAATGGTTTCTGTCTTCACTGCACCACTAAGCAATTGATTTAAACCAGGGAGCTCTCTGACTAATCGGAGACAAAAGTTGAAAACAATGGTGGCCTTTGAAAGCTTTAATTGGATCTGTCTGACACATGGATTCCCCTCAAACCAAAGGACAAAATGTGAAAACAGTGCCAGGAAGTCAGTCACCTCAGATAACCTCACAGCTGGGCTTCTTACTTCTCTGCAGTCTTTCACATATGAATGCATGTATGATTGAGTGCATGTGTCAATGGTCCTTTCACAGCGGACATTTCACAAGGACGTCAGAATACAAACTAGATTGAAATGTTTGATTGCGTTTGACCAGAACATTCGCAAAATGTCGAAATAGCTCTATTAAAATAATGATTAATAATGCTCGTCTATGAAGTATGACCTTCAAGATTTTGCAGAGCTGTTTGTGTAGAACTTTACCAGGCAATAGTTTTATCTGTCCATTAACTTTGCAGCTTTTATTTGGTATCTGAAATGAAAGCAGTTTAACAATGTGATATTTCCAGAAACCATCCAAATAGTACAATGAAGAGGTTGTATTTGAAATATCCTCTCCAGTTAGGGAACAAATTTGGTTGTAGTCCAATTTAATCTTTAGTTGTGTGAAGAAAAATAATTAAAGATTAATGCAAACTGTGCTAAAATAAACCAGTTCTTTCCATTTCTTTCCCGCCAACACTATCTCAACTTTCCCTAGTGGTTTGCGGTATTTCACTTTATCTCTTTCTTTCTCTCAATTTCAGTTGTTGGTTGTCTCTGGAAGGGGGGCTGCTCTATGCTTTTGTTGGTCCTGCTGCTGTCATTGTACTGGTAAGTTTCAGGCTCTGCATTCCCATTGGTTAGATTACCAAACATGAGCACCACCCACTTTAATATTCACTTTAAGGGCTCAATCATTCACCCGGCGCAAAGCAGCGCCAGGCCCGACACAAGTGTTTTTTGCTAGTTTCACCCCAACGCAGTTATCATTTTTACTTGCAGTGCCACATTTTTTAAATAACAAATGCACCCGTGCCCATCTGTTCGCCCATGGCCGTATTGTTCTGAAAATGAGGTGTGTTCAGGCGCATTGTTGGCGCATTGCTATTTTGAGGCAACTGAAAATGACTGACCAACAAAAACCTGGTCTAAAGTCAATAGCGCAGTATTTTCTGTTATTTAAAGAGCGCATTAGTAAAATGCGCCTATAGTGGGTGCACAATGCACGTACACTGCTTATTACACACATAGGGACGCGCAGCAGCACACAAACATTTTTAAATATAAAAAATAAAAGGATTCCTCTCTGGAGAAGCATTCAGTCTTTCCGCTCGCAAATTTCTCCATGTAAATAGCGAATCCGCCATGGTGCAAGCGCAACTGGCTTTTAAAGGGAATGGGAGATTACACTCTGATTGGTTTATTGCACGTTACGCCCAAAACACACCCATGACTCATTAAGAGACAACCCTTTTGGACCATGTGCTGGGTGCGCAGACCGTTTTTTCCATCGTTAAACTAGCAAAATTAGATTCGGACACGCCTAAAGTGCACCTGCGCCATGCGCTTCAGACCATGCGTTCAGATCGTTAAACTAGGGCCCTATATATGTCACGCCCTGCAGTCGAAGAGAAAAATTGGTCACTAATGAGATTAGAGTTGAGGCCTGTCTCATTTAAAATGTATGTATTTTTCATCAGTATATCATGTTAAAATGCATGAGTGAATTTGATGAGCTTATTAGACCAAAGCAACCAAAGTGTGTGTATCCTCCATAGCCCCGGTCTCAGGTGCTGTGTGTTTTCTGTGAGGTGTTTGCATTGTTTTTCATGGTCAGATGTGATTTGCGTTGTTTGTTTCTTGGTGGTGGCATAAAGCGCCCCTCTCAAACAAACAACTGCAAATGAGATTTGGGCATCTGGAGATGCCAGCTCCCTCTTTGGAGAGGCAAATCTAATTAATGGAAAAATAATTAATCTGGCCTCAAGCAAATAGTAAAATGGAGACCCATTGTCTAAGCAAGCGCCTTTCATGATCAGAATACGAACGGCACTCGTAAACATGTTAGACTTGGTAGGCTCGATATGCTTTTGGAGCAGACTGAACAGGCAGAGTATTGATTCAGCACAGGGGTTTTCAACAGGGGGTCCTGTTGCGATGCTGCTGGAAGTCCAGCCAATTATTGTTTCATCTCAAAGTATTTGTGTGTAGCAATTGGGTAAAACATTAGTTAATGCAATAGCTAACATGAACTAATACTATTACAGTATTTATAAATCTTGGTTAATGTTAATTTGGACAACAGTTTGGGGTCAATTAGAGAATTGATAATAATAATAATAAATGTTTATTGTGCAGCAAATCAGCATATTAGTATGATTTCTGAAGGCTCATTTGATATAGAACTGGAGTAATGATGCTGAAAATTCAGCTTTGCCATCACATGAATAAATTACACTTCAAATGTCCAAATAGATAAGTATTGTTTTAAATTGTAATAATATTTCACATTATTACTGATTTTACCGGATTTTTAATCAAATAAACGCAGCCTTTGTGAGCATATAAGAAAAAAGTCTTACAAACCCCAAACATTTGAATGGTAGAGAATGTATACATTTATTTTATATTTATAGTATAAATATTTATAAATTAACATTAACCTAGAATAATGAATCCAGTGAAAAATGTTGCTTATTTTTAGCTGAACTTTTACCAGTTATTGTTAAAGAAAGAAAAAATGTTTAATTACAAATTAACTTGTTAACCAAAAACATTTCAGCTAAATATTTATCCCTCGTCCATTAAAATGTCTAAAAGTGGTGCTCATGTATATGACTTTGCATGTCTTTAATTAAAGGCTAAGTGATGTAAGATTCATAACAATGTACAGTAAATACATGATTATTATACTAAAATATAGGCTATATATTACACCATAGGCTTAAAATCCAACACTCTGGCTGCATCCAAAATTACATACTTCCCTATACAGTAGGTGAAAAACAGTATGTGATGAGAGTAGCATGTCTGAATTCACAGTACTTATAAAAGTGTAGGCAAAAAGTACCCGGATGACCTCTTCGATTTGTGAATGGCAGTGAAGCGATGTAACTGACACTGGTAGGTCACATGAGGATTACAACATGGTGAATGTAGTACGTCCAGATTACATTCATATACACACATTAATATAGAACATACTTTTTTAGCGGTTGTGAAGTAATTATTCAAAATTCCTGACGATTGCGATTCCTGACGCAGCCTCAGTGTTATATAATCGGTAGCAAGGGGTACTAACTCAAATAGACTGACGACTGTTACTTTAACAAAAGTTAAATGCATCTGCCACAGTTCATGCATTGGTGTACAGTAGTCAGACGTCACTTAACAAGAAGTTGTCAAATATTATCCCTATATTGTAATCATTGCGATCACAAGCTGTAATCATTGCCTAATATGTTCATTATGTCAGCTTAACTCACCACATCATTTGTATTGACTCATAGATGTATATAACTGCCATGTGGACATTACTTTCAAACACTTATCTCTGACTAATTTTTCCTGATTGTTACATTGAATCATGCATTTTTTGTGAAGCTGCTTTGAAACAATATGTATTATGAAAGCGCTTTACAAATAAACTTAAAACAGGAAGAGATTGTCAGTCTTGTGAGCTTCAACCATCTGCCCTCCAAAAGAAACAGTGTACAGCAAGACATGTCTCAAATCCTCTATGTACCAGGAGCACATATGTGTGTGGTCTTCAGTCTTTAGCCTTAGTCTAAGCTCTAAGCAGTTGGCTGCATAAACCTTCAAACTTTGAGGCATTTTTCTAAACTTTCAAACTTGACAAACTTTGTTTTTTTTGTTTTTTCTCTCTGGTTTAAAAGTGTAGTTATATGCATTTCTATGAATTTTAATTATTTTCCCTTGCATTCGAATTACAATTACAATTAATTTGCTATTTCATTTTAAGTGGAATTAAAGTTGCTATATGCATTTTTTTGACTGTACTGAAGCATAAAACTACCATTATGTTTGCAGAGATTTAGGAAACATGCTAAGGTCAAATACTTGTTTCTCTGAAAAACAATTCTACAGCCAGTTATTCTACTTTGAAATGTGCGTTCTGTTTTTGTTTCGGTCTGCGTCATCCTGCCCACTGCCAATTTACCCAATAGTATTTCGACACCCCGGGTTGCCAGTTGGCTGAAAACACAGCGTTTTGCAACAGCGGAAGCCAGCAAATGAACTGGGTCGGAGATTAAAGTTGTGTGTCCTCAATCTGGCAACCCGCATGAGTGTTAAATTTGAGGAAGAGGCGGTGGGGGAAACAACTTTCTCCACATTTTTTTTATTTTTTTTTTATTTGGACTGCAGTACCCATTTCAACTGTTACTGTAGCTGTCACCTTTAAGGGGTTATAACTGTAATTCAAAAGGCATCCTCAATTCAGTTCTGAATGGTGCACAACCCTGTTCTTAACTAGCTTAACAAACAACACTGCTAAAATTATAGTGGTCAATCAGCTTAACCAGCTAAATTTTACTGGCTAAACAAGATCCTGAAATCAGAATAATCCAGCCTGATAGGACATAAATAATGGTCTTTTCATCATGAAAGTAACTACAAAACATCTAACAAAGCAAATAACACTACCTCTATCTCTTTCATGCAGGTTAACATGCTGATTGGAATAGTGGTTTTCAACAAGCTCATGTCTAGAGATGGCATCTCAGACAAGTCCAAAAAGCAAAGAGCAGGGTAAGTGAAGGTCAAAGCGATGGCCATATGATACACATCTATTTCTGGATTTGCACCAAATCACTCATTTAGCACTGGCCTGTTGAAGGTTTTAAAATATCCTGTCAAATATTTGTATGGGCAAAATAAATTACTCATGCTCTCACACACACACACACACACACACACACACACACACACACACACACACACACACACACACACACACACACACACACACACACACACACACACACACACACACACACTACCACTAAAAGTTGAAAAACATCAGACTGAAAGCCAAGATATGACAGCTTCATTAATGGACTTGTATTGATTCGCTGGCCTGCTAACCTCTGGCTAGTTCTCTGATAGCTCTGTCATTAGCTAAGTGTATATTCATTGTTCATGTAACTGCACATACTGACAGGATCAAGGAGCCCTTGTGCTTTTAAAACGCTTGTTCTGTTTTGCCTTTGTTTGATTGGACACAAAGCAGAGTGATCCATTAAACACTTGTGTTAATGAGTGGACCGCCACATCCTCACCTCAAATGAGAGGCTAAACCACACTGAGAGATTGAATATTCCCATTCCGCTCCATGAATCCGCTACCTGGAAACTTTTAAGAGCATTCTCACAGCCCTCCATCTTTAATTAAACTAATGCTACATCAGAAATCCCCATTTTGAAGTGCAGCACATTGTTTAAAATGAGCTCACAGGTCAACTGCTCTCAAGCTCATTGCGATGCATAAGCGTTTTTTCGCCAATACTTTACTGAAGGCATGAGTCTGAATTAGTGTCTAATGGGTACCGATAGCCTCTCCACTTTAAATGCATGCTGTACAAATGTCATTTAGATATGTGGCATTGCTTTGGTGGACCACCATACCGATGTCTTGGCAGGAAACTGTGGGTCTTACTAATTGAATGAGGAGCTAATCAGAGATCTGAACTAATCCAATGACTGGATATTTGTAATCCCTCCAGGCAAGAATACATTCTGCAATTTTGCCCTAATTGATTTGTCTTTTTTTTTCTTCCACTTTTCTTTTCCTGTGTTTATGTACAAGGGAGATCAATGCATATTGTGAGCTGCAATGGCTAACTATGGATTTTTCAGCTTGTATATAAAAATGTCACTCTTTAAATTCAGTTCAACTCATTTCCATATTCACACTCTCACACTCATGCTTTCTTTCACATACACTGCCTGTTAGGATTTAAATAGACAAATGCTCAAGAGTCTATGATTGGATTATTATTGAAGTAATTATTATGTTTCTAGCATGTTATATATTTGGCAAAAGTACTTCTAACCTGAATTGATGGACTGTGTTCATTTCTTAAACAACCATGTATGAAGACACATCATGGCCATATTCCAGGAAGTCAATGTCAAGATTCATCAGCTCAAATTGTGAAAGAATGATTGTGAGGGAGCATGAAGAATCATTTTCACACATGAATCGGCACCTCTGAGTCCAGACCTTAAATTCATTGAAAGCCTTTGGGATGTGCTGGAGGAGACTTTACAGAGTGCTCGACTCTTGCATTGCCAATACAAGATCTTGGCCAAAAGTTGATGCCCCTCTTGATGGAAATATCATTACAATATTTTTTCCCATCAAGAGGTGCATCAATTTTTTACGACTTTTTTTGCTGGGCAGTGTATTTGCAGATGTGTATGGAAGCTTGTTTCCGCCACAGAATAAAAAATAAAAAAGTTAATTGCAACTTTTTAATCTCACAATTCTGACTTTTTAGCTCAGGCTTTTATAGACCTCAAGCTGGGATCCAAGCCATATCTAGAGACCAAAATATCAGAGAATTTGGATTGGGACAGTAAGAAGCCACTCAAAACACCTTAGCAACCACATAGCAATGCCCTAGCAACCACCCGCAACACTCTAGGGTTTCACACAGGCACACTCTAAAAAATGCTTAGTTAAAAACAACCCAAGTTGGGTTGAAAATGGACTAACCCAGCAATTGGGTTGTTTTAACCCAGTGGTTGGGTTGTTTTAACCCAGCGATTGGGTTGTCTTAAGCAAACCCAACCGCTGGGTTAAAACGACCCATTCACAAGGTTAAAACAACCCAATTGCTAATTTTTTTAGAGTGCAAGCATCACTCTTCTTTAGTAGAATACTAAATTTATTTTTTTGCTTTTAATGTTTTAAGGTTGTGTGTGTAAATCAGTGTGTTAGTTGCTGACCCCGAGTGAACCCTCATATGCATCATTTTGAATATTCTGAGCACGTTCTCAGCAATAAAAAGGCTTTTATTATGGCACAAACACAGAAGTTTAAGTCATGTGTAGTCAGTGAATCAGTTGATCACCTAAAGCACTGAACCAATGAATTCCACTCAGTCATTTGATTTTACATGAGACCATTTTCAAAAAAAATCTGCAAACATTTTAATGCGTTTTGGCCATTCATTTACACAACGACAGCGTTGTGGGGGCCTGAAAATGCAAACTAAGCTTTCAAACTGTGAAAATGAGCTTCAAAGTGCATGTTTTTGAAAACGATACCATTATCATCTCTGTGTGAACAAAAACACAAATAGTGAAACGTTGACATCATGCCTGTATTACGTGTTCAGTTTTATAGGAACGTAGTGTTTCCTTCACAAAGTGACTTCGCCATCTTCTGGTCTGGCATGCATAATACAGCGTTTTTAATATTTTCGTGGATCCAATGAACAGGGATCTTTATAACAACATTGTCATCTGTACATGACACGTTTAAAAAAATGTGAAGGGAAAATTATTTTAGTACATTGTTGTGTAAACCTAGACTAAATAACTAAGCATAGCATTTATAAACGTATAGTGTTGCCCAAAATACTGTAGCAACACTGACTCAACCAGTAGTGTGAAAAGTTTAAAATAATTCAGATTATTTTTATTTTTATTTTTTTAAATGTTTTTGAAGTCTCTTATGCTCACCAAAGATGCATTTGATCATACAGTAAAAATAATATTGTGAAATAGAATTACAATTTAAATTAAACAGTTTGAACATATATTTAAAATGTTATTTATTCTTATTCTTGATGATTTGGTGCTCAGATATGATGATTTATTATTGGTGTTCATTTATTAATGATTATTATTGGTTATTATTATCAATGTTGAAAAAGTTTTTTATTTTATATATTAATTGTAAATTATTATTATTATTATTATTATTATTATTATTATTAGTAGTAGTAGTAGTTATCATCATCTTAGTCTTAAAATAAGAATAATTTACCTAAGAAGTAAAACTGTATACAATTTAAGATATCAAGATTTTCTTAAAATGAATTTGCTTCACTTTTTCACTTTTAGCATAAATTTCCTTTAATTTAAGCTTTTCTCCCAATACAAAACACATTTGTATTCACATATTCACATTTTTACTGATAGAAAAAAATTATTCATTCCCTTTAAATCTTTAGTGCCACTTTTATACCCCAGACCTTTATTTATAAAGCTGAGGGGGATTGTAACAGGGTTCATTAAAAACTGAACTTCCTGCTTAATGACCCGAGGGAGACCAACCTGGACGTGCTGATCTGTTTTCTAACAATGCTTACACAAATCAGGGCTCACGAGCGGCATCAGGTGTGTGTGTGTGAGTGTCAACAGTGAAAGACTCTCATTCTCTTTGCATCAGTCTTTCTCCTGTTTTCACACACAAAAAGTCCTACACACACACACACACACACACACACACACACACACACACACACACACACTTTAGTGAGCAGCTGAAGTAGGTTAGTCTTTGCAGCTCCCATCTGCCTCATCTGCTGATTGTTAATGATCTGTGGTCGCATTCTACTGTGTTTCTCTCCATTTTATAATTTTCCTGCCTTCATTGTCTCTCTCGCTCTCTCTCTCACACACACACAAGCCACTTTCACGCTGAGACATTCATTACAGATCTTGCTCTGCCTATGCTGTTGTTCATTGCTTGATGCTGTTCTCTTGGCATTACTTTAATTTTGTCTTTCTCTTTCTTTTTTCCTCTCTATTATGTGTTCCCTTTCCTTATGTACTTGTTTTGTTGTTATTATCCAAATATTCCATTGGCAATTCCCGTCCAATCTGCATTCAACCTTTCACCTTCGTGCCATTTGTATGTATCGGCATGAATGTGGGTGTATGGATGGATCTCCCTGCTTCTGTGTGTCATGTCAATCTCTTCCCCATGTGAATATACGTGTGTGTGTGTGTGTGTGTGTGTGTGTGTGTGTGTGTGTGTGTGTGTGTGTGTGTGTGTGTGTACATGTATTTGGTCCTGAAGTCCGCCGTTGGAAGCGCGTAGCAGGCTGCTCCTGAAATGCTCCAAGTGTGGCGTGATCTCCAGTACCGCCCTGTCCAGCTCTACCGCCAGCAGCGCCATGTTAGTCTCATTCCATATTCTCTCTTTGTCTCTTACTTTCTCTCTCCATATCTTTCTTTTTTTCTCTTTCTCTCTCTAGAGCCCAACACTGACAGTAAGAAACAGAAACTCTTCAAAGAGCCACCCTCTTGTCAGCACACTCCAGAATTACACTGCAAAAATCACTTTCTTAAATCTTTGCTGAGAAATTCCCTCAAAGATGATCATTTAAGGCATTATAATATTGTAAATCACTGAATAGACATTATGAAAAATTTTCTTTAGATATGTTTTATCCGTCAAACATAAGCCTACAGGAATTACAAGACACTGCAAAATATTGTGTAATTGAGTTATAAAAGTGTCCAAAGGCAGACTTAGGGACCATTCATTCAGTGAATGGTTTTGTTTTTTTCTTTGCTTTACTTTTATTGTTGCTTGTTTTGTTTTGTTTTGTTTTGCTTCTTCTTTGTTTTGCTTTGCTTTTGTTGTTGTTTGCTTTTTGTTCTGTTCTGTTTTGTTTTGTTTTGCTTCTTCTTTGTTTTGCTTTGCTTTTGTTGTTTGCTTTTTGTTCTGTTCTGTTTTGTTTTACATTTGTTGTTGCTTTGCTTAGCTTTGCTTTTGTTGTTTTGTTTTGTTTTGTTTTGTTGCCAGTGGACATCTTTGCACTGCAAAAACACTGTTCTTAAATATGTTTGTCTAAATGTGTAAAATATTAAGACTTGTTATCAAAATATTGTGTATTATAAGTGTATTATGCCTTGCCACACAGGCAAATTATGTCACCTGTATTTAGTACAGTTAAAAAACAAGTGGAGGGGAAAAAAAGACAAAATATCCATAAATAATCCAGTCTATGGCTGAAAATCAAAATAGATTCATTTTGAAAATGCAGTTAATTATCTTTATTCAAGGATTTTTTACCAGTTATATTTAACTTATTTCCTAACAGGTTTTTTTGCCATGCCTGCAGCTGTGCTAACTGTAGACTGTTGCAAAAACATTTAGGTGGTACAGCTGTACATGTATGCACAGTATGTACATGTCAGGGGCATTATTACAGGGTTTATATATATTACACATAATCAGATTATTATTTATAATTTTCTTTTAAATAAAATACTAAGTGAATGTGTTAAATTGACAGCCATATCGA
Source organism: Paracanthobrama guichenoti (assembly GCA_018749465.1). Classification (NCBI taxonomy): domain Eukaryota; kingdom Metazoa; phylum Chordata; class Actinopteri; order Cypriniformes; family Gobionidae; genus Paracanthobrama; species Paracanthobrama guichenoti. The sequence continues at coordinate 28,899,710 of CM031961.1, read as the reverse complement.
AAACACAAATACATATACATACACACAAACACGGTGTGCTCTTTGAAGAGGTAAAGAACCAGAGTGTGGCTCAAGGGCCACCTCTGATTCTTTTGGCTTTGGATGAATTGGACTTGTCTCCTCTATTTGCTGGATGGAGTCATGTTATTGAAATGATAATGAAATTAATGATATCGCTTCTCTGTTCCTCTTTCTCTTTGTCAATTTTTATTTTCTGTTCCTCATCTCATTCTTGCTGTCTGCATTTTATTTTCTCTCAGCTATCCGAGTATAAATATGGGGCATGTGTGTGTAGTGCCATAATACAACTTCCATCATAGAAATTAATGAAGAGGACTTCCTAAAGGAAGTTTGGGTGGACCATGTTCACATGATTCCACCAATTACCTCATTTTCTCTGATACCGAAGTTCCTGCTCCATCCAAACCCCATGCTTTCTCTCCACAGTTAGTTAGGTTGAGGACATTGAATTTGAGTCTTTCTATTTTACATTTACCAAGTCAACTTTGTCTTCATTTTTCTGCATTGCTCTTGCTCTTATATGAGCATGAGAACTCATTCGCATAGGCCTCATTGCTAATGTCCGTCCCATCGCAGTCACATGCAGAAGACTGAGTCAGTGCAGCGTGAAGATGTTAAATTGATGCCCAGCTGTGAGCCCTTGCTTCACTGAGCTTAAGCAGAAAAGTCCTTACTGACACCTAATATTTATCTACATAGGCTCTGCATGATACAGAACCAAAACACTCCTGTAGCATTCCCAACATGTTGGATATCTATTAACGCGTGTTAGCATGAGTGCCCAGCATTATGAACAGTTTTACAAACAAACTGAGAGTTCAGCCATGGAACTGGATTGACCATGTGTGTCTGTGAATTGAAGAAAAAATCAAAACAATAATAGGTTACACTTTATTTCAAGTCCACTTTTGACATTCTACTAACTATAGATGGTTTCAACGACAACAACATAAACAAACGTTACTGTGCATGCGCAAATTTGTGGCCCAACCTTAACTTCCGGTAGACGTCCGCAAAGAATCAATAACAGCAGAGGCTGTGTTATCTTTCTTATGCGTTATCATTTTTCATTTTAATTGTGCAACATTAACTTCATTTATATGTTTTTATTGTTTCAGCATGTTTATTACAAATAATCTCCCATTCCCTTTCAGTCGGTCACGTTCGACGTACGTCGGACGTCACCGACGAATTGGGATCACTTCAGGGAGCCCCTATCAGCTTCGAGATTTAGAGAACAGGCCAATGAGAATTGGCGTGCGAGATTTGCATCTCGCGCTCCGCCCGCAGAGCGCGGTATAAACGAAGCGAAATGCAGCGCACCTTTGTCATTCACTTCGGAGCCGAACACGGTGTTGATGAAGAAGACTGTTCCTGCTTCAGCAGAGAGAAAGAGAGAACGACAGAAGAAGCTTCTTTGAGTGCTGAGTGGGATGGCACGATCAGCGGCGGCCGCGAGCTCCTGATACAGTGATAAACTGCTGTTTTCACAGCACTGTTTGGTCTGTTGGTTCGGTGAGGGCGTTCCCAATGGTGAGTGCATACACAGGCTGCACTACTCTCCTGTGTTTTGCCGCTGTCGTTTCCTGGGTGCTTCAGCACATTTAAAAGAGCACATTTTCTTCTAAAGAGCAGCGCGGGTGTGACACTGCGTCTTTTTCAAGACGTCATTCCACCCGTGCGTTTCTGGGTCTTGTTGTTTCCTGTCCTTATTGACGGCCACGAGCCCTCTCGCATAACTATGTTGAGATTGCGTTCGTGGGTGGTCCATGTACTCTCAGGAGAGCGGGATCACGTCGGCGCGCTGTTCGTCTCGCCTTCCCGTGAGGTTTGAGTGTTCAGCGCGCGCGTGTGCCGTCGAGCTGCCGCTGACAGCGCGGGTTGTCACACGGCAACCCAGCGCGCGTCACTCGGCGCTCTAGATGCGTGGTCGAGACTATGAAACCTCAAACGGGTCGAGTCCCTTCGCTTATACCCCGATCTAGTGTCTTTTCTGGTGCACCAGAAAAGGGGCTACTTTGGCTGATAAGCCTGGGTGATCTGAGGATTACAGTGGGGCTTCCCTGCCGAGCACATCTCCGTGGGCCCCCCACTCCTCTAGCGCATCGCAGCATGCTGAGACTGTGTTCGTGGGTGGTTCATGTTCTCTCATGAGAGCATGACCACGTCGGCGCGTTGTTCATTTTACCCTTTTCATAAGTGTTTTAGTGTTCAGCGCGCCGTGTGCCGTCTCACGGCCACGCTCACTATCTTGCATGCCTGCTGGTAGCTTACAAATGGGATTGCTGGTCCAAAAAAAAAAAATTTTTTTTTTTTTAAATTTTTAAAATAAAATAAAAAAATAAAGGGACCTAGCGTCTCATTTGGGGCTCTAGCAGAGGACAGATGTCAATCGCTGCATCGGAGAGAGGACTGTTATGTGTTGAAAATGAAGATTGGGCTGAGATTCCCACTATAATAGTGGATGTCTTATGCTGAATCAGATTCATACTTGACAGTCATGCTTCCCCGGGTGGCTGGGGCATAGCGCAACGCATAAATCGCCTTGCCCGCCCCCTTGCCTTTTTCCCGGATGTGCATTGGAAGGCTTTAGCAGTGTGGAACCGCTGGCACCAGAAAATGGAACGCCAAAGGGGCCATAGCCTGTATAAAGTTTTCTCTCTCTCACTACCCTCATCAGGTGGGGTGGCAGTGCCACTGGCAGGCTGCCTCCGCCCAGCACTCTTCGTGCATAAGGGTAGTTCTGAGCTGAGGTTGAGCTGCGCACAGTGGCTTTTATATTTAAAGTCACAGCGCTGGCCCTCGGCCAGGCGATGTCCAGAAACACCATCGGCGACCCCTCAGTCTGCTCGTCGCCATGGGCACCCGGATTTGGTTAAGAGCTGCTCTTCCCCGGAGGAGGGCCGGGAGGAGATTCATTGGTAAATTCTGTTCCGCCACTGTCAAATACAACCAGTGGTACCCAAATTCTAAAGAGCAGTTCCAATACCCTGGGTGCCAGGAGAGTGTGCTCGGCGGTGTTCGGACGCTTCCATGCCTCGTCACCCTCAGGCGCCTCTCCTATCGCCAGCAGGGGGTGCCGGCTGTGTCTGGGACGCACACAAGTGGCCTCCCCACACTCGTGCACCCCCTCAGCGGAAGCAGGTAAGTGTTGCACAGCACACTCAGACCCCACCTTGGGCCGCTCCCATGTCGTCCGTGTTGGGTCCCTGCATGCCGCTGCGCTGCCCCGCTGCGGGCACGTCTGTGGTGCCGGTGGTCCCGCTTGCACGGTTCTTGGGAGCCTGCCTAGCGCTCCAGCCCGTCTTGCTGACTCATCCGTACCATCAGACTTGGCTATGCGATTCGGTTCGCCCGGCGTCCCCCCAAGTTCAGGGGCATCCACTTCACCTCCGTGTCGAAGGAGAATGCCCCTGTGCTTCAGGCAGAGATCGCGGTCCTACTGGCGAAGGATGCGATAGAGCCGGTCCCTCCAGCCGATATGAAGAACGGCTTCTACAGCCCGTACTTCATTGTGCCCAAGAAGAGCGGCGGGTTACGGCCGATCTTGGTTCTGTGACTTCTGTACCAGTCCCCAGGCTGCTGTTCAGGATGTTAACGCAGAAATGCATCTTCAGGTGCGTCCGTCCCCAAGATTGGTTTGCAGCGATCGACCTGAAGGACGTGTACTTTCATGTCTCGATTCTCCCTCGACACAGACCGTTCCTACGCTTTGCATTCGACGGACGAGCATATCAGTACAAGGTCCTACCCGCCGGGCTGGCCCTGTCGCCCCGTGTCTTCACGAAAGTCGCGGAGGCGGCCATTGCTCCCATGAGAGAGCGTGGTGTTCGCATTCTCAACTACCTCGACGACTGGCTGATCCTTGCCCAGTCGCGAGAGCAGTTGTGCGAACACAGGGACTTGGTGCTCCGTCACCTTTGCCGGTTGGGGCTTCAGGTCAACTGGGAGAAGAGCAAACTCTGCCCCTTGCAGCGGATCTCTTTTCTCGGGATGGAGATAGACTCGGTCGCCCGGACGGCGCACCTCACCGAGGAGCGCGTCCAGTCAGTGTTGAACTGCGTGAACTCGTTCGAACGCAGGATAGCGGTACCACTGAAACATTTTCAGAGGTTCCTGGGGCATATGGCGTCTGCAGCCGCAGTAACGCCGCTGGGATTGCTTCATATGAGACCGCTTCAACGCTGGCTCCACGACCGGGTCCCGAGATGGGCGTGGGCAGCGGAACTCTCCGTGTCCAAGTGACGCCGAGATGCCGCCAAACCTTCAGCCCGTGGTCGGACCCTTCATTTCTACGGGCAGGCGTGCCTCTAGAACAAGTGTCCAGGCATGCTGTTGTCTCCACGGATGCCTCATCCACCGGCTGGGGTGCCACGTACAACGGGCTTGCAGTGTCGGGTCTGTGGACGGGGCCCCAACTGCAATGGCATATCAATTGCCTGGAGTTGTTAGCAGTTCGTCTTGCACTCAGCCGCTTCAAAACGCCGCTCAGAGGCAAGCACGTTCTGGTCCGTACGGACAGCACTGCGGCCGTTGCGTACATCAACAAACAGGGTGGTCTACGCTCCCGTCGCATTTCACAACTCTCCCGCCATCTCCTCCTATGGAGCCAGAAGCATCTGAGGTCGCTTCGTGCCATTCATATTCCGGGCCTGGTCAATCGTGCGGCCGACGAGCTCTCACGTCAGCCAGTGCTCCCGGGAGAGTGGAGACTCCATCCCCAGGTGGTCCAGCTGATCTGGAGTCGCTTCGGGGCCGCGCAGGTAGATCTGTTTGCCGCCCCGGACTCCACCCACTGCCAGCTGTTCCATTCCCTGACTGAGGGGACCCTCGGTTCGGATGCGCTGGCACTCAGCTGGCCCCGGGGCCTACGCAAATATGCGTTTCCCCCAGTGAGCCTTCTTGCACAAACACTGTGCAAGGTCAGGGAGGACGAGGAGCAGGTCCTGTTGGTCGCTCCGTACTGGCCCAACAGGACTTGGTTTTCGGAACTAGTGCTCCTCGCGACAGCACCTCCTTGGCCCATTCCTCTGAGGAAGGACCTCCTGACTCAGAGACGGGGCACCCTCTGGCACCCACGTCCGGACCTCTGGAAACTCCATGTCTGGTCCCTGGACGGGACGCGGAGGTTCTAGGCGGTCTGCCACAAGCTGTGGTAGACACCATTACTTCCGCTAGAGCGCCCTCTACAGGGCACCTCTACGCGTTGAAGTGGAACCTGTTCGTCGAATGGTGCTCTTCTCGCCGAGAAGACCCCCGAAGGTGTTCGGTCAGTTCTGTGCTTTCCTTCCTACAAGACGGGTTGGAGCGAAGGCTGTCTCCCTCCACCCTCAAAGTTTATGTGGCCGCCATCGCCGCCAATCATGACTACGTAGGCGGAAAGTCCTTAGGGAAGCACGATCTGATCGTCAGGTTCCTGAGGGGGGCGAGGAGACTGAATCCGCCTCGCCCTCCCTCTATACCCTCTTGGGTCCTGTCTCTGGTGCTGACCGCACTGCAGAGGCCTCCCTTTGAGCCTTTGCAGTCAGCTGAGTTAAAAATTCTGTCTCTGAAGACAGTACTCCTGACTGCATTGGCCTCCATCAAGAGGGTAGGGGATCTGCAGGCATTTTCGATCGACGAATCGTGCCTGGAATTCGGGCCTGGTAACTCTCACATAATCCTGAGACCCCGGCCTGGATATGTGCCCAAGGTTCCCACCACTCCCTTCCGGGACCAGGTGGTGAGCCTGCAAGCGCTGCCTTTGGAGGAGGCAGACCCAGCCCTAGCTTTTCTCTGTCCCATCCGCGCTTTGCGGACTTACGTGGACAGAGCGCAAAGCTTCAGGACCTCAGAGCAGCTCTTCGTCTGTTATGGAGGACAGCAGAAGGGAAAGGCTGTCTCCAAGCAGAGGATGGCCCACTGGATAGTGGATGCCATCGTCTTGGCGTATGAAACCCAAGACGTGCCCTGCCCGCTCTGGTTAAGAGCCCACTCCACCAGTGGTGTAGCTTCTTCCTGGGCGCTGGCTCGTGGCGCCTCGCTGGCAGACAATTGTAGAGTTGTGGGCTGGGCGACACCCAACACGTTCGCTAGGTTCTATAGCCCTACGTGTAGAGCCGGTATCTTCCTGTGTGCTCACTTCCCATAGTCAGTAACACCGAAGTGCCCGTTCTAAAGTGTCGGCTTGCTGCGCCACTCCCTTCCCATGGAGCGGATATGTGCGCTTATATGCTCCAGTCGAGTTCCCCAGTATGGCGAACCCTGTCGAGTCCTCCGCAACCCTCGGCAGTCGGACGTGGCGGGCGTCCGACGCCAGGCTTAACGCTTCGTATGCATTGGTGGAACTTGTGTTAGGCTGGGTTCCATATGTTGTGACCCCACGGCGGTCCCATATGTGTATTCTCCACGGTAAGTCTCCTTCGCGAGCTTGTGTCTTTCCTCTCTGCCGTCTCAGTGTGGTGTGGACCCCGCCTAAAATTGGCCGGAGCCACCCCTGGGACTTCCGTATGTAGCACTGCCCACGGCCAGTCCATGCGTGTATTCTCCACATGGTAACTCCTCCGGGCATGATGTGGCTTCGCAGCGGCCCCGGGCTGCGCTTTCCCAGCGTTATCCAATAGTTGGCTGAGTGGGTCTTGCGGAACAGCAGCTGACTCTCCCTGCGTGAATTTCCCCGCCCGGAACAGCCGGGGTCTGAGGGGCTTTCCCAGGGCGCTGGAAGTGGTAGCAACTGTGGCGTGTTCCAAAGGATCCCAATTGCGTCGGTGGCGTCCGGCGTCGTCGAACGTGACCGACTGAAAGGGAACGTCTCGGTTACGTATGGTAACCCTCGTTCCCTGAAGGAGGGAACGGAGACGTACGTCCCGTCGCCACAATTGCTGTACCATCACTGCAGGCCGAGTCAATAGTTCGGCTCCTCAGTGAAAAACAAAGGTGCGCTGCATTTCGCTTCCGTTTATACCCGCACTGCGGGGCGGAGCGCGAGATGCAAATCTCGCACGCCAATTCTCATTGGCCTGTTCTCTAAATCTCGAAGCTGATAGGGGCTCCCTGAAGTGATCCCAATTCGTCGGTGACGTCCGACGTACGTCTCCGTTCCCTCCTTCAGGGAACGAGGGTTACCATACGTAACCGAGACGTTTCTGTCTGCAATATAGAGTGGGGGAAACGCCCCGCTTAAAGGGTTAGTTCACCCAAAACTGAAAATTCTGTTATTAATTACTCACCCTCATGTTGATCCCAACCCCTAAGACCGTAGAGAAGAAGAAAAATATCTTAATTTGTGTTCTGAAGATGAGCGAAGGTCTTATGGCTTTGGATCGACATGAGGGTGAGTAATAATGACAGAATTTACATTTTTGGGTGAACTAACCCTTTAAGGACCGTGTAATGCCGTTCTCTGTACAGTAGGCTATATAAATGCTTGCGCGATCGCCTTTCAGTCATGCAATGCATCTGAATAACATGTTTCTTTGTTTCATAATGTTGGGAAACTTAAATTTGTAGATAAAGTACTCTTTTTGAGATTGATTGTATATGAATGCATCACAAAAACCCTGTGCTCTATGGGCACTGCCATTAATAGAGGATAGAGCGAAAGTTGTTTTACACTCCGTGATAAAGCCTCATTACATACCCAATTTAAATATTTTGCGGGAAAATCAAATCTGATCAGTTGTCCAGATGGCGACCACTTAATCTTGTGAACAAATGCAAACGCACCCTGATTGAGCGAAGGTCTTATGTAACCGCAGCCAGAATAAGTTACCTCTAGATTATTTCTGATAACAAGCAAATAAATAACAAGTAAATGACATTAGACATACAGTCTAAATGACATTAGGCGCTGCTTTCGTATGCAGTCAGACTGGATATTTATGACACTTTCAAAGCTTTTTGGTGACACATACACTGTCTTTGCACTGGTTTCATATGCTCTCTACTTGATTGTTAATATTTATATAATTTATATACAAAAATAGTACGTCAAAAATGTGTTTCTACTGAGTAGTGCGCCATATTAGCCAGTAGCCAGACCGATAAACAAACACAGACCGGAAGTTAACTTCAGGCCAGGCGCGTAACCGTGGCAACGCACGTGCGTCCGATGAAACCGTCTATAAGTAACTTTGCAACTACATGTATAGTATTAGTAGACTGTTAGGTTAGGTTTAGGGTTAGTAGAATAAGTTGATTTGTAGTCAGTAGAATGTCTGTTGGGGGAGCATCAAAGTAAAGTGTTAGCAGATATTAAGCAGACAGTCTATAGACCAATTTGGAGTTGACATCACAGTTATGTCACTTGCAGCTGCGCACACATTGTCGTGGCAGAAAAACAGTGGTAACAACTGGAGAAAATGTCTGGTTGTGCCTTTGGATGTCTTCATATTTATAGGATATCACCGAATATTGAGTTTATGGTCAATTAAACAGACAGACTGGACTGGTGAAACCTGCGATGATTAGTCTACTATTAAAGCATGAGTGTGATATAAACAATAGGTCTACATAATATTCACATATGCCATTCACAGGGGGCATAATGTATCAGCCATACAGTTACAGATTGAAATAATTTTTAAAACTATTTTAAACCTATTTTAAACTTATTTAGCAATTTTACTTACACAATTCTGACATGTTCTCTCAATTGTGAGTTTATATCTCCCAGTTCGGACTTTATAACTCGAAATTGTGAGTTTATACCACATTCTGAGGAACAAAAGTCTGAATTGTGGACAGAATTACGAGCTCATATCCCGTAATTCAGATTTTTCTTTGTGAGATATAAACTCGGAATTGCAAGGGAAAAAAAAGGGAGAAGTGTGAGCTATAAACTCGGACTATATAATCGGACAGCCCGTCAGATCCGCGTCATGTTCGACAGCGGCAGATCTTAAAGTCACAGCAGCGACTAATGCTGTCAGTCATTAATGTTTATCAAAGAACAAAGGGAACAGAGAAAATTACTCGCTGCTCTTGACTAAAAACATTGTAGCTTTAATAAAGATTAATCTTAATTCATAATTTATGCAGTGCAGACTGTTTGATAACTTTATTCAATTTCTGTAGCCTATTTTTTCCTACCTGGGAAGGCCACAGGTAAATATGACATTTATTATGGGTTTATGTGAGGATTGTTTTAAGTTCACTTAAATTAAAAGTTATAATATTTTTTGAAGCCTAGCAAATGATATTGTTGAATCATTGGGTCAATTTCATAGAGACATTAGTATTAGTATCAGTGATACTGGCCTTCATTCATAAAAGATTAAATTTAAACAAATATTTAAAATATACTTCATGTTTTTGTACATTAATTAGGAGATTAACTGTGACATTTTTACATTATAAAATATATAAAAATGTATAAAGTCTTTTAATTGCGCTTAACCGTGATTAATCAGAAAAAGTGTGATTTAATCTAGTTAATTTTTAATCGATTTGACAGCTATTATTATTATTATTATTATTATTATTATTATTATTATTATTATTATTCTTTGCATAATCATGTTTCAATCATTCATTCATTCAAAAATGGACCATGGTAACCATAATTTCCTGCACCATAAAATAAAAATAAATTAATTGTGAAATCAAATAAATTATTACTGGATTCTTTTCTTTGTTTTATGATTGGTGGCTCATACCAAGTTACTATATTTTTAGTGTATTCGTAAATATGGTACTTACAAATTTACAAAATCTGCTTCATACAGTATGGTGGGAAATTTGGTAATTGGAACATTTTTAAATACATTGTGCATACACAAAATATAGCAACCACTTGATCTGGGATTTCAGGGCTTTAATTATTACCACTCATTACGCATAGATTTACGCTGTATTGACACTCAGTTAAATGCCTGTGTTGCTGTGCTGTTTCTAAGCCATCAACGCTCCCATAGCTTGACTCTTATCGTGATAATAGTGGTTCTTAATGGCTAATAATTCCAGGTGCAGTGATGTCACCACCTTGCTGCACGGAGGATGAAATGCATTTTGCTCTGTACTTTCTCTGCATAGGGCATCGTTATGGAGCTCTTGTGTTGTTCTCCCTCTGTTGGCGCTCACATGGATGTCAGCTGTGCTGGCCATCACAGACCGCCGATCAACTCTCTTCCAAGTGCTCTTCGCCGTCTTTGACTCAGTCCAGGGATTCGTCATCATCACCGTGCACTGTGCCATGCGCAGAGAGGTCAGTGGGTTGCTTTTTTTATTTATTTATTTATTTTTATTTTTAATTTTTTTTTTTTTTTTTTTTTACAACCCTAATGCTGAATGTGAGATGAGACTGGGGTCCTTTGGGGATCCCGGGCCCCTAGCATCAGAGTTTGAAAGCCCTGGGCTTTGATGGCCTCCTCCTCCATCACAATATTATGCACTATATTTCCAAAAGTATTGGGACACCCCTCCAAATCATTGAATTCAGGTATTCCAATCACTTCCATGGCCAAAGATGTATAAAATCAAGCACCTAGGCATGCAGACTGCTTCTACAAACATTTGTGAAAGAATGGGTCGCTCTCAGGAGCTCAGTGAATTCAACCGTGGTACTGTGATAGGGTGCCATCTGTGCAATAAGTCCATTCGTGAAATTTCCTCACTACTAAATATTCCACGGTCAACTGTTAGTGGTATTATAACAAAGTGTAAGCAATTGGGAACAACAGCAACTTAGCCACGAAGTGGTAGGCCACGTAAAATCACAGAGCGGGGTCAGCACATGCTGAGGCACACAGTGTGCAGAAGTCGCCAACTTTCTGCAGAGTCAATAGCTACAGACCTTAAAACTTTGTGTGGCCTTCAGATTAGCTCTTAAGGACAGTGCGTAGAGAGCTTCACTGAATGGGTTTCCATGGCCAAGCAGCTGCATCCAAGCCTTACATCACCAAGTGCAATGCAAAGCGTTGGATGCAGTGGTGTAAAGCACACCACCACTGGACTCTAGAGCAGTGGAGACGTGTTCTCTGGAGTGACCAATCACGCTTCTCTGTCTGGCAATCCGATGGTCTGGGTTTGGCAGTTGCCAGGAGAACGGTACTTGCCTGACTGCATTGTGCCAAGTGTAAAGTTTGGTGGAGGGGGCATTATGGTGTGGGGTTGTTTTTCAGGGGTTTTGCTTGGCCCCTTAGTTCCAGTGAAAGGAACTCTAAATGCTTCAGCATACCAAGACTTTTGGACAATTTCATGCTCCCAACTTTGTTTGAACATTTTGGGGATGGCCCTTTCCTGTTCCAACATGACTGCGCACCAGTGCACAAAGTAAGGTCCATAAAGACAAAGGCGAGTTTGGTGTGGAGGAACTTGACTATCCTGCACAGAGTCCTGACCTCAACCTGATAGAACACCTTTGGGATGAATTAGAGCAGAGACTGTGAGCCAGGCCACAAATGCACTTCTAGAAGAATGGTCAAAAATTCCCATAAACACACTCCTAAACCTTGTGGAAAGCCTTCCCAGAAGAGTTGAAGCTGTTTTAGCTGCAAAGGGTGGGCCAACTTCATATTAAACCCCACGGATTAAGAATGGGATGTCATTAAAGTTCATGTGCATGTAAAGGCAGACGTCCCAAAACTTTTGGCATTATAGTGTATGTGTGTGATTGGCCATAACAGTTAAAAAAAAATAAAAGTTGCGCTGTTATACTGCCAGTCCTAGAGGACAGTCAGAGGTGTATTTAAATGGGGTTTGCAGGAGAAGTTTTATTTGCGTCCATTATTTTAAGGTCCACTTAGGAATCAAACTTGGCTTAGACCGCTGACACAATCAATTTTTTTTAAATAGCATTCACTAGCGTCCACGTTATAATGGTTTGATCTGAGCGGCCATAAATAAATCATCTAATGGGTCAAACTATAGTCACACTGTAGCCAAAATGTGTCGGTTTCAACTCTCCAGCATGTACTGTGGCAACTTGGATGACTTTCATGTTTTGGGTAAATCAAAATATGCTGCTGGAGTTTGAGATGGGAGAGAAAAAATCAGTTCCAAATTGCTAAGCCATATATGTTAAATCAATATCGCAAAACCGAAGGATTAGAGTAAAATAAATCCTGGTATTATTTTAGTAAATATATGAAAATCCCTTGCAAGGCTTTGATGTAATCCCTAATAGCTTTAGCAAAACAAGAGAGTGGAGTGGAGTTTGTGCACCGGATCCTTGCGCTATATGCAGTTTGATGTGCGAATTACACTTTGAAATGGCTGATCCAACAATGGAAAGGCAGCATTCATGATTAGCACAGGCAAATGAGTCGGGGGTGGTGTGTGGGAATAGTTTGTTCTCATGCATTAGTAAAGATAGAGAGAGTCTTGAAGGCATGCCATCGGCTGTCACTCTGATACGTCTACAGCTTTGACTCAGCAGACAGTCATCCATAAACAAACTCTGAGAATGAGAGCATCTCTTGCTCTGTCTTGCGAAACAGTCTAGTGTTCATGCACATCGTAATTTTAGTTGCGGGGAGGGAGGCAGACTGATTACATATTCCGGTCTAGGCCAGTGAATAGTGTTGCAGCATGATAACTCATGCTCAGTTGAATAGAAAGAGAAGGGATTTACTAAACAGTGCAGAGAATGTGCAGTCAATAAATAAAGTGTTTCAACAGCATATGCTTGATGCTATTCTGAGGACGCAAGTAGATTAATGTGTCATTTGTTCAGCGTGTAACCTTTGCAAGACATAAAGGTCGTGTCAGATCAACCACTTGGGATATGTACAACATGTTGTAGAATTAACATGTTCAAATGTGCCTCCAGTGAAGGGATTTTGTCTAGGGGAGGGTCTGAGAGCAGGCAAACCAAAAAAGTCTGAAAAGTATTGTGCATGTTTTTCTCTTATGTTGACCAAGTCTGCATTTATTTAATTAATAATACAGTTAAAACTGTATATAGATATAATTGCAATTAAAAACAAATGTTTTCTATTTTAATATATTTTTAAATGCAATTAATTAATGTGATGTAAATCTGGGTGATTTTTCAGCATCATTACTGCAGTCTTCAGTGTCACATGATCCTTTGGAAATCATTCTAACATGCTGATTTGCTGCTCGAGAAACATTTCTTCTCATTATTAATGTTGATAACAGTTGTGCTGCTTAATGTTTTTGTGGAAACCATGATACTTTTTTTAAGGATTTTTTTGATGACTAGAAAGTAAAAAACAATCTTTTGTTACATTATAAATGTATGTGTATGGAATTTTTGTCGATGGTTGTCATAATTAAGCAGTATCTTAATTATGTTTGGTTATTCAACATGATCTCAGTAATCATCTGTTGTAAGTTTCAGCGTGTAATCAAATATATACAAATGTATGTGTAAGCGTTACATACCTACAGATACTAATGAGATCAGGCTGGATTATGTGATATGCTCATGTTTCCCAAACCACTTCTCGAATGCGGTTCACTCTCAGAAGAAATGTGTAAAAATTGTACCTTTAGGGGTACAACCCTTTATCATTAGGGCAGTACTCTCAAAGGGATATCTCTGTACCTTATTTACCCTCATAGTACTACCTTAAGGGTACATATTATTAACCAAAGTTACAAATATGCACTTTTTCAGGGTGCAAAGTTGTCCCTTGGGGGGTACTGCTTTCTCTTTCTTAAAAGTAAACTTTTTTTTTGCACGTGACAGTCTATGATCAATCAAATGAGGCCCTGTATTAAGATGCATTTTGATTGATCTGATCACAAGTGGACGACACTAAATACAGGTGTAAACGAGGTCTAAAACATTTTGAGCTTGTCCACTTTTGACCACTTCCAGAGGTCATTTGACATTTGAAAAACACACCAAGCACAAAGTTCTCTCACCATTCCTGATTTCTAACACGCATTCACAGCGTTCGGAATGGCCTGGCGGCTATCAGAGCAGAAACGAAAGCTGCTGCTCTCCGTATGTTTTTACGACGTCTCTGTGCACGTTCATATGTAAATTGAGCTTATGTTGCCCATTAGATCGAAAGATACATTTACCCGCCCATAGACCCTCCCCTCTAAGAAATCAGGACAGAAGTGGTTGAAAGTGGACAAAAGAGATGGCTTAAAACACCAGGTGTAAATGGGTATGTGTCTGCGTCATCTACTTGTAATCTGATCGACCAAAATAGATCTTAATACCAGGTGTAAAGAAATCAGTTTACACCAGTATTTAACTCTGTCCTCTTGTGATTGGATCACCTGAGAGAGGGGCCTTTGTCATGCATCAGATCAGTCTATGAAAAGCTCAGTTATTACCTGTTATGTCTTTGTTGGCAACAAGAGCTCTGATCTTCCCAGTTAGGATACATTATGCTTTCACTTGGTCATTCTGTAGGCGTTGTGGCCATAAATCTGTATGCAAATGAGTGGCATCCCGTTGCTAAGGCTACACTGTCGTCAGGGGAAACAGCCTATCACATTGTCTTTTTTTTTTTTTTTTTTTTTTTTTGCTGATGAAAAAGAGTGTCTCCCTCCCTATTGTTGTAGAGCATATGCATCTGCAGTTATGTAAACCCTTCCTGCAGAAAGGCAAACAGGCTCACTGCAATGTTTGTCACACAGGAATATAAACTAATATCAAAGTTTTATGAGAAATTGCATACGGATGCCCTCTGTAGATTGCTAAAATAACTAGGTTAAACTGATAGAGTCTCCTGAGTGAATAGAAGCTGCTTGCCTTTTGGATATTTACTTTCATCATTAGTTCCATGTTAGCATTTACACATGACTCTGGAAAGATATTCACCCCTCCTATTCATTTAAAGTTGTTTTGTTTTTCTGATAATGATGTAACAATCTTAAGAATCAATGACAGTCTACATGTTATGCAGTGATGGATGAGTATAATGAAAAACAGTTAACAAAAACAATAACACAAATCTTCTTCTCTAACACTGAATGACAAACCAAAATGACAGATATTAATAGTAAAACTTATTTAATTATTTTAAAATGTTTAATCTGCATTGTAGGACATTCTCTCTCTCTCATTACTATTTCAGCCGTATCCGTGTCTTGGTGATTCTGTAGCCATTTTTCACCATGTGTGAGAGACTGTCCATTAATTTTCTTGGCACTGTTTTTTTCCGGGGTTGGTTGCCAGGCCTTTCCCCAACCCTCCGCGTCACATGGCTTGGGACTCACACACTCAGTTACACCTACAGCCAATTTGGCATGTTTGACCCACCTAACCCATAAGTCTTAGGGGGAAACAGGAGCACCCAGAGGAAACCCGGGGAGAACATGCAAACTCAACACAGAAAGGACTCCTGGCTCACTCGGAGCTCAAACCGGGGACCTTCTTGCTGTGAGGCGACAGTTCTACAAACTGAGACACTGTGCCGCCAGGGCATTCTTGCTACTGCTTTTATCCTCACAGATCTATGTTGACAACATTTCGGTTTTCTTTTCTTTGTGTTTCCCCCCTCTGCCGAAAACTTCTTTTCAGAACCTGAGAGAGGCTGACAACCCTAACATTTGTGACTGACACCTGCAAAGCACTCTTGACGGACAACTAGCCGACTGTGGTTCCATTCATGTTGCACATACTAACCAAATTCCCTTTCAAAATTCAATTGTGACTCCTGACATTTTAAGGAGGTCACTATGATTAAAAAAATGCAGTTGACACTCTCTTTCATACCTGAGCTGTTTATGAGAACAAATAGGACTGAGAACCATATTCTGCTGCTCTATGACTGCTGTTATAGAGGTTTGAAATGATGTCTTCATATTTGTTTGGTTGCTTTCTCGTTTTATATGTCATGCTTTTAGATTTACTCTTTGATTTACCCTGGTTGTATCCCATTTCTTCCCACCCCAGGTGCAGGATGCAGTACGCTGCAGGATGGGTGGCTGCAAAGACGACAGTGAAAACTCTCCAGACTCCTGCAAGAACGGCCAGGTGCAGATCATGGTGAATAGCATTCCATTCCATCTCATCTCACATGGGACTCTCACAGGATCGGCTCCTCCTGTCTTAAACAGCATGGGATACTGGGTGATTGTGTTTCAAATGGGATTTGTATTGTACATCAGAGCAGGTGGTTCAGCAAATGCGGAAGACTGAAGGTTGCTGGTTAAAATCCTGGTCAGGTCCCATATATGTCCTGTTTCCTTTAGGGAAGCCCTTTTTGTGCAGTTTCTAGTATTTAGATATAAGCTGTACAATAGTTGTTCAGTTAGAAACATAAGCATAAAACATAAAATCAGAAGCAGAAGAATCATATTGAAATGTTGCAAGGTCGAACTAGCTATAAATAAACTGACCAATAATTATACTCTATACAAGAAAGCAATCAAATACATCAGTAACGTACTTAGCACTTAGAACCTTGTGGGGTATTTTAATATAGTTTTTAAGCCCTTTACCCAGTGCCCTGCAGTGATTTGTTCATGTCAAAGACTAGACTTGCATGTAGCCATGGTAACCACAGCAGGGACTCTCCAGTTGTGTGTATGTGTGTATCTGTTTAGATGAGAGGGATAACTGCCCCTGCAGGTCTGCTCCACCTTTCCGCTTCCTCTCCTCAGCTCACCGCTCACTTTTTCTTTCTCTCTACCTTTCTCTCCATTCTGCCTCTTTGCCGGCAGAGGTGCCCACACCAACCCAGCCTCTACAGTCAGGAGCAGTGTGGCTCACTCCGATATTCACCTGGGTACTGCCAAGGCTGCCACCAAACCTGCCCCTCCCACCCTCCTCTAGCCTTGGCCAATCACAGTCATGGACACAGCCATAACCACACCCACATTCTCCACCAGAACCACACTCAGACTCTGAATCACACCCACCTTCTCAATCACAACCACTCCCACGGCCTCAACCACGTCCATACTCTCAACCACACTCTCGACAAAAACCACACCCACACCATGAACCACAACCACATGCATACACTCAACCACAACCATGCCCACATTCTCCACCAGAGCCAGAGCCAGAGCCAGAGCCTAGTCCTGGAGCAAAATCATATGACCGTACGTCTCTGAAATGAACATGATTGCTCGTGTTTGCTTTAGAGTTAGTGCTGTCAATTTGATAGTATAGCTGACAGCGTACTGTGAGCATATTAGCCAGCTAATTAGAGAAGTGGCTAGCTGTCAGCAGATCTGACTTCAAGTTATGTAGTACAAAGTAACTTAGTTTCTATGGTTGTGCAGTAGAAGTTTTGCATAGTCACAGGTCTCTTTTCTTGCCTTTTCCTTTCAACTTCAACAGGCAGGTATATGCATAAATGCTAAAATTTCTCCACAGTGTAATGCTCTGACTAAAGCTTTGTTTTGAACTCTTTTGAGAGTCAATTCTTTTGGCAGCAATAGCCAACGCTGCATTCCAATGAAGGCCTGGAGTTAAAAAGAGCTGCTCTGGGATGGACATTTTCGGTTCACCCTGAGGGACGCAGTCAGTTTGCGTCCATTGTACTATATCTTTTTTTTTTTTTAAGAGTCCTACCCTCTTTTCATAAAAATAATATCCATTTTGTTTTGTTTTTTTTTGTTTGGAAAGTCAAGCCCAGCTGTGTCAGACTGCAGTATGCTAATTTATTTTCACTTCGGTTCAATGTAATTAGTCCTGCTGCTAAGGGATCTGCTTTTTATTGTAGAGGTGTTGCAGATGTGTTGCATTACACTACACTAGGAATAAACACTGTGCGGTGATTGCTAAAATGAACTTTTTGTTTCTTTTTGATGGACTTTAACCACCACATACTGTCTGTAACTGCACTCAGCTCCACCCTTCACCATGCCAAAGTTGTATGACAGTATGTAAAGTATCAAGAAATGGCATCTATATTTATAGTCCACTTATGGACTACATGTTGTTTGTAACGAGCTAAAATAATATGTCCTCTGTCTTTCATTCACCTGCACAGACGGACTTTGAGAAAGACGTGGACTTGGCATGTCAAACGGGTAAGTATTTCTGGACCCTCCATTTTGCCTTTCACTATCACTGTTGTACCTCTTTGCTTTCTCATTCTTGCACTTTCCTCAGTGGTTCTTTCACATTGCCCTGGTTCTAATGCTGTTTGTTTGGTTAAGTTTGTTAATGTAAAGTTAACCCTGCACATCGTTGTCTTCCCCTCACTTGCAGAGAGAGGACACCCATGTAAGTCTCACTCTTAAGTTGAAACATTCCTGTTTGTATGTCATTTGTGTTAGACTATGGTATTTTTTTTTTTTTTTTTGCATAAATTGACATACAAAATGTGCATGTTTGCTCTCTTTTTTTACCATACCCTTATCATCTGCAGCATACTAAGGAATTAATTTTAGCTTGGATATATTTTTGATGAGTTTTGTGGATGAGTTAGTTTTTAAATCAAATGAAAGGTTTTTTTGTTTGTTTGTTTGTTTGTTTGTTTTTTCCTTTCTTTCATATGATATTTTACACATAAGATTACTAAGATCCCCCCCCCCACCCCTGCCCCCATTTCACTTTTAATCGAGTTATGTTTTCTGTTCAATTTGACCTTATAAATGATGTATAAAATGGTTAGGCCTTTACGGCTGGTGGTTTTTCCCCCGGAGGAGCTGATTTGTGCATGGCTTTCCCTGCCAACCCTGCTTAATTCAACTGAACTCCTGCTGTAGCACCAGTCTTTGCAACTGTCCAACTGTTGCATGCTGACAATCCCAGATACTAACTCACCTGCCTGAAAATGTTTGTCCTTTCTTGCCCTCACTGCCTTCTGCACCCTTTGACCCTTTCTTGCTCTTCTGACCTCTGCTCCATTTCTATGTAACTGAGCTCATTTTCTTTTGCCTCTTTTCCCATCATTCCCTCCACTGAACACATTCTCTCTGCACCCACATTAATCAATCTTACTTACTCTGTCACTGCTTCAACCTCTCTCCAAAACATCTGGGTTCTATACCTTTGGGAACTCATGTGCAACCATCTTCCATCCCTCCCCTTTTCCTTTTTTGTCATGTATCATTTCACCATCCAACTTTATGTTATGATTGGTTTCTCTCTCTGCTCTTTGCCACTCTGTCCACCTATGTGATCTTGTGCATTCGACTTCTGCTCCTGTCTCTTTCTTCTTCCCCACTTCTGTCTCTCTGTTCTCTTTCTCTCTTCCTTTCTCCCCTACCTCAGTCATCTTTAAGGAGGTAAACACCTGTAACCCTGCTACCATAACTGGCACTCTATCCCGCATCTCCCTGGATGACGAAGATGACCCCAAGTTGGCAGCTCATCAGGAAGGCGTTAATTTCAGCAGCCTGCCTGGGAACATCCCACCCCCTAACCTCCTGGTGCAGGTACCTGCTTTGGGTACCCTCAATGAGCTAAGTGAGCAGCCGCTGAAGAAGGAGGTCAATGTGGAGCAACAAGGCCAACATCAGCGATCTGGACCCATCTACCTGTGCACCGAGAGTGGGCTGGGTTGGGCTCGACCAAACCCTTCCACCCAGGACTCAGCTGGAGGAGGAGGGGAAGGGGACTACATGGTGTTGCCACGTCGGACAGTCAGTCTCAAGCCCCCTCCTCCACCCCAGGATGAGGGGAAGCCCTTGAACATTACAGTAGATGACCCTCCCTTTCCTCCACCTCCTTCACCCTTGACTCTGCATCCAGCTGAGAGCGAGGCATACCCTGCAGACTTTGCAGCTATGGACCACCTCAGCATGAACCTAAACCGCTCCTATGGCACACTCAAACAGTTGCCGGCCCACACTGGGCACACACACTCCAACACCCACACCCTGCAAGTCAAGCAGAATCGTCCCTCTGTCCGGCAGATCCTCACCTCGGGAACGGTGGAGCGCACCAGAACCCTTCCCCGCAACCTGGGCAGCACCAACACCAGTCTCTCGGCTGGATCTTTGGAAGTAAGTAGGGGTTAAAGTAGGGCTTCATTCTTTCACAATCTAGAACAACCGTCACTTCTGAATGTCCCAGGGTATTTTGGAAACCACCTGTGGTTTACAATTGTGGCGTACAACCTATGAGCACAATGGTGCTGTAATCTCTTGGCATTCTTGACAGGAAAAAGGGAACCGGGGACCACATAGCACAAAGAATCATGCTGCCAGGAAAATGTCAGGTAGATCAGCACAAAAAAACAGAGATGAACTGAGATGAAACCAAACATGAATGGAGTCATTAGAAACACGGCGACCCAAACACACAAACCGTACAATCTTACCTAGCAGCAGACAAATTATAAATAAAGGTCTAGCTCTCCCAAAAAAAAAAAAAAAAAAAAAAAAAAAAAAAAATTATATATATATATATATATATATATATATATATATATATAAAATAATCATTCGCAACATGTATGACTCTTTGTTCTGTGAAAAATAAAAGAAGATAAGAGTTTATTTGTACTTTTTGTCTACACAATGGAAGTCAATGGGGTCCTAAACAACACTAGACCCCATTGACTTTTTTTCCCCAAAATCTCTTCTTTTGTGTTCCGCAGAAGTCATACAGGTTTGGAATGACATGAAAGTCTCCCTTTAAGGTGTTGTTGCAGGAGAGTATTACCAAGGCTGATTTATCTTATTAGTAGTGTCTCCTTTCATTTCGGGGCTGAATGATGGTACATCATCTGTAGTCCCAGAGATGCCATGCATACTGATCATCTAGCAAATCTTTCATCAGTCCGTCACAGGAATGCATTCAGGTGTGCCTTCTATACCCAGAGTCCCCTGTCAACATGATGTTACACAACTTGGTGACTGCATCGGGCTGAGTGTGTGTTGTTTGTGTGTGTGTGCAGTTGCGCTTCTCTCTATAATTACACTACAGCCCCACAAGGAGAGACAGCAGATGGTGAGAGAGAAACAGCCAGAGGAAGTGCCTGAGAGAGCCTGCATTCCTTCATTAAATGACACAAAACCTTCCCGCTCTGTCTCCTACACATAGTTCTTGGTGCTGGGGCATGAATTTCTAACTAAACTCAGTTGTCAAATTTAAAGTCAGCATCAAATTAGTAGATTCTATTTATTTCTCTTTTTTTGCACTAATAAAACATTGTTCTTCATCAAAATGTAATAACTTGCTCTGCATCTGAAAGCTTTTCAGCTGACGTCACCCTAAAGCCCAAAGTATACTTCGGCCGTCCATGTTCCATGACGGTTCACACACAGTCCGTATGTAGTAATTTTCATCATCAGGAGGGTCTGCTGTCCATGTGCAGCCCAATTTTTGTGACCGCGCAGATGACGTGTACAACAGCGCATGTGTGAGTGACGTGAGAAATAGCGTCTTTCTGCACTCATGGCCAAAGGTCAGGAGTATACTTTGAAAGGCTTGCGCTCTCGACTGTGTGCGAGACAGAGCGGAATGCAGAAAATAGAAGTATACCCAAGCCATCTTGTTTTTCAACCATAGTGCCTGAAACTCCAAATGGAACGAAGTGAATGGAAGTGCTTAAGCTTCACAAAATCTTGGACTCAGAATGTCAAACTAAATATTTTATGAACTTTTATTTTTATAATTTTTGAATGGTGATTTTTGCTGCTTTCTAGAAAATAAACATCAGTACAATTACTAATTTTATAAAAGGAAACACTAAGAATAAAATTATAGTATTAAATATATAATAACGATAACACACCAGAATGGTGTATCATATATTTTAAGTGAGGCACGTTACAGGTGAACAGAAAACATTATGCATATAAGCTTTCGGCCTATATATGTGAGGTCAATATTCATAAGGCCTAGTTATTTTAAGTCCTTACCTGATTCACTATGAAATAAATCACATTACTGAAGTAACATATTAATTTCATGTTGACTTTAAAAAAGCTTTTTTAATGCTTTGGCAGCTGACCACCTATGAAGTACAGTAAATGTTTCTCATTCATTCTCTTTCTGCTTCTGTCTCACACACTTACTGATAAGTGCCTGTACAGCAGCAGGTTGTTGGAGTATACATCATTTAGCATATCATTTTCATATCAATCATCAAGCTGGAAAGGCTGCAATACATCAGTTTTAAAAGTGATTTTAAAACTTTACTTTTCTCTAAAGAACTCACTGACTCAAGTTTGGTGATGTAAGGTTGGGTTCACAAAGGAAAAGGTTCCTTGGTATTGATGTTTTAGTGGGCTTGAACACTGCAGGGTCTGTAGTGCTTTGGCTTGCTGTCACCTAACTCACCCAGTGACACCTTAACTTTGTCAACTAACTTCTAACACTTTAAACAAGGTATACAATGTGAGTAGCAAAGTACCATATACCCAGGTCTTGACTGGTTTGTGTTCTGTGAGTTTGAGCTTGTGACAAATTGCCACAGAATGTGTACAGACACTATTGGTCAACTGCATTTGTGAATGTGTTTTGAATAACTTGAACTATTTTTTTATTATAGACTATTGCATCTCTTATATGTCATTTTAGGCCTCAATTACAGCAGGAAACAGAAATATTCCAGATTGCCTTACAGGGTGCAGATGTAGGAAGCCTCTCAGAAGTCGGTAGCACTTTATTTTACAGTCATGTTCCAATTATACATATATGTACTTATTATGATTTCAAAAACTGGGTTATAACTAGGTACTAACCCTGAACCTAACCTTAAACCATGTAGTTACCTTATATTACCCAATATTTTCTTAGGTAAGTATACTCTAAGTACATGTGCACATACTGTAAAATAAAGTACAAGAGTACCAGGGTCCAAAATAAAGGCTCAAAATTGTAAATAAATGTGTATAACTATCTTTGCCATGTAACATAGCTTTGGTTTAAGAATGATAGTCTTACCCTTGCCAATGTGTGAGCCATTCACTATAAAGTGACACAAATCTACTAAAGAAAACATTTATCTTGATTCACATGTCCTCAGACGTTAAAATTTTATATATTATGTAATTGATATATTACATCAGAAGTTTATAATTTGTTCTACAGAACTCTGTGACGTCACTGGGCCAGATTTACTAACAGCTTGCACCAGTGCAAAACCGTCTTTTGGCGTTAAAAAACTACTGTCAGGATTTACTAAAGACACGCAGTGAAAAATGAGCGCTGAAAAGGTGTGGACAGAATTATTTTTGCAGCTGATCTTATTGCATATGCATTTGTAGGAGTTTCCCTTTCAGACGCTTTCAGATGAGAGTATTTAAATGAATCATGCATTTCATCATCAATTTACTGGTGTCTGTGCCATTTTTTACCGCCCCGTAAAAGCACGTCTTAAACCAGACGCTAATGGTTAGATTGTGCTGGTCATTATGGAAATGATCCGGCTGCGTCTGTGTTCATTAATTTGCGAGTCGTCAGTAGATCTCGCTCAGAACTGTCCACTCCTATCTGCGCTTTTTTGTGAGTTGCGCTCATGTTAATTTGCCCGTTTAGTAAATCTGGCCCACTGTGTCCTATTCCTTGTATTAAGCCATTAAAATGAAAATATAAGGGGGTTCTCATATTTTCTCATAATTTCTCAATATTGTTCCTCACCAACAATTGGTCTATCATAATTTTGTGACATTTTTCAGATCATTGCAAAGTAATTGTAGTATTCTTACAATATAACAAGGACAATAAATAGATAGCTGCGATAGCTATGTGCAGGTAACATGGAGAAAATTATTAATTTTACATATACTACTATACTACAGTTTCACGATAAGAATTATTTATTGCCAGATGGTTTTCTCAACTGACTTCCCAAGTGATGCAAAAAGTTAATTTTGGACCCTGTACATTACTATGCAAATTGCACCATGCAGATGTGCAAACAAAAATTGTTAGAACTGAGCAAGCTCCTGCTGAGCAAGTGGTTTTTGTTGTTTACAGAAGATTAGAGATATTTACAAACTGAGACATTTATAAAATATCATGCTATTTTCCAAACGTATCACAGCTTCTGCTGTTTACAGTATATGCAGACACATACTTTTTTGTAATATCAAAGGCTAAAATCATCATCACTGATGCTGTTTGATGGAGGAAAAAATTGTTTTTAACATCAATGTTTGGCCTATAGAAACGGTGGTCCAACCCGGCCTGTTTGACATTTTCAGTGACCCACATGAGGTTGTCGGTTAAACAGCCTAGAATTATGTAAATGCATTATATTAGATGTAACAAATTTTAGATATGATTTGGGAAGCACACACATTTTTTTTACATGGACATTTTTATTTATGCACATTGTAATGCTGTAACTACAGCACTGCTGTTATGCAGTAAGACGCCGCCCTCATGCTGAAGTTCAGTTTGAAACCCAACATCAAAAAACACCCATTGGAAAAACACAGTTCAGTCAGCTGAGGTGTATTATATGCTCACTGCACCTGCATGAGACAAATGTGTCATGGACGCCAGAGCCGAAGTTTACTCAGGTGCTGAAAGATGTGCACTTGTGATTGATGGTGTCTTCTCTCCCCCTCCCCCTTCCCCCAGAGGAAAAGAGTACGGTACTCTGAGCTGGACTTTGAGGTAAGACCCCGTCCCCATCTGTCCTTAGACTGGTGTTTGTGCTTCTGTCCAACATTAGCTAGAGATTTTTCTATGGACTTACAAAGGAGCCAATGATGGTTGCCGCACTGGTGCTTGTTTCCCCCATCATGCATTTAGTATATTAGCAACAGTCCTATCCATGGCAGAACTGCTCAGTGTTTCACATGCCTTGATTCCTTAGGCTTTTTCAGTGTTATTTCAAAATAGGGTGACTACATAGGGCCTAAAATTAACGCTCGCCAAATGCGAGTAAAAATCAGCATTGGCAAGTATATGAAACTGTGGCACTCACCAGTTGGCTGGTAAAATTGTATGAATTCTAACAATGGATGAACGTGCCTTGACAATTGAAATATTAAAGTTCAAGAACACGCAAAGGGAGCTAATTCCGTTACTCGAATCATGAAAGCCACTTCTGCGTGCGAATACCAAACTGAGCTCTCCTTCACGTCTTCTTGCACTTAAGCGGACCAATTCACAAAATTATGTAAAAAAAATTATTACATTTGTGAGCATCTTAGTAAACATAGTTGGTTATGTAATAAGTGAACATAAACAGTTGAGAAAGTAAACGTGTAGAGTATTAGTATATTAGATCCATGCATTCACTCTTAAAGTGACAGCAGCCTAATATTAATGCTACTGTCTGTCTTTTTAATGTTAATCAAAGGACAGGGGAAAAAATCACTCACTGCTCTTGACTGATTAACTTTTGTACTTTAATAAGGATATTTAATGAAGACTATGCAGTGTTATTTTACGTTTGCTTACTTTATTAAGTTTCTGTATCTGAAAACTACTGTCAGACCTACTTGAAAAGCACTGGTCATTTCATTTGTATCTTTGTTATATTGTATTGATTTGTGATTTTGCTTGATTACTGGTTACTTCTCTTTTATGATGTTTTAAATTTATATTAATAGGCTAGTAGTTCTAGCTGTGGTATCAAAATTGGAAGAAATAATTTTCATTGGTATCTAATATTGTGGTGTCATTACTGCCTGTTTTTGCAAAAACAGTTTCATGGCCGGTAAAAAAAATATTTACAGTACATTTTCCAAAGTCACCAGCCATTGGCAGGTGTGGCAAAAAAGTTAGTTTTAGGCCCTTGTGTCATTAGTTTGAAAGTATTCAATCTAGTCTTTAGAATTCGCACTGGGCAGAATAAAGTTAAATAGGTAAACACATCATTTCTGTAGTCCAAAAAAATAACATTTACTGTGGTTTGCATTTCAGAAATCTGCTCACCTAATTTCAAAATGACATCTTTGATATGTCATCAAAATGTGTGTTGTATAATGACTAAACATGGCACCATATACAAGGTATATGTTTCTGAATTTAGAATGATCAAGGCTGCAGAAACACTGAAACAGTGTAGAGCTTTTTAATTGTGGAGTGAGTGGCATTAGTGTGTGTGTGCGTGTATGTGTGTGTGTGTGTGTGTGTGTGTGTGTGTGTGTGTGTGTGTGTGTGTGTGTGTGTGTGTGTGTGTGTGTGTGTGTGTGTGAGAAAGAGATAAACGGCATAATGAGACGAGTAGAGACTGCACGTGTATGACTGAGGCAGCCTGGAGGGCACCTCCATGGAATGATCAACTGGCAGGATCCAGCAAATCTCCAGTCTAAAGCCTCCCAATCCATTTTTTTTTTTTTTCAGAACACACTTGTGTGCTTTTAAACTAGCTGTGGTTCAATTATATTTGAAAGTTTAAGTTATGACTGGATATTTGCTCTCCAGTATGGAGGCTTCTTCTCAAACAGAGGTATGTCTTGTTACTAACACATTCAGATGCTTCTAGAGCTTCATAACCTTTTCCATGCATGAGATCTCCTCCTGTCCCAATAAATAAATTAGGGTTGTCAGGACTTAAATAAGTTTTTGTTGTTACAGTGAAACATTTCAAAATGTAAATTAGTTGAAAATACCTGTAAATGCATAATATAATCATTTGTGGTGCGTTTAGTTTTAATGCATTAAATGTATTCTTTAAAAAGAGAACAAAATATTCTATAACTACAATCTGTATTGCCCTTATGTAAAAAAATAAATAAATAATAATAAACTAAATAAATGGTTAGTCAGTCTCCCAGCAGGGTTAAACTGCTCTGTTTTGCTGGTTTGGTGCACTTGTTGGCTGGTCAGGCTGGATTATTGTGTGCTGGCGCTCGTATTCTGACTAGCCTTTGGAATTTGCACTGAACAGAATTAATTTAAACAGGTAAATGTGCTAAATGAAATGCCATAAAATGTATAAATGTAAATATTTTCTAAATTATAAACATATTTAACTTTGGTAGCCCTAAAATAAATATATTCCTAGACAGCTGTTTACTAGGGCTTGAACGACGTCAGATTTTTTTAAAGTCGACATTAATGTCAAGTCGATGTCAACTAGTCGCTGATGGACGTCATTAAGCCTGCGACTCAAGCACGGGTTTGCCTTGTGCACAGCTATGGCATATTATGACACAGCGCTGCCCACAAGGCTATCGCTCCTACATAACAGCATATTTTTATTAGTTATTTTTCTTTGGGTCGTTATATTTCTCACAGATTTCTTCTGATCAAATACAGATAAAGTAACACTACAGATTATCTTATACAGATAAACTACTAATAGTGAAGCTCTGGGTTTATATATGTTTATAAGCATTAGGAATAGGAAAAGGAAGTACATTACACTGCCAAAAGTTTTGGGACGCTTGCATTTACATGCACATGCACTTTAATGACATCCCATTCTTAATCTGTAGGGTTTAATATGGAGTTGGCCCACCCTTTGCTGCTATAACAGCTTCAACTCTTCTGGGAAGGCTTTCCACATGGTTTAGGAGTGTGTTTATGGGAATTTTTGACCATTCTTTTAGAAGTGCATTTGTGAGGTCAGGCACTGATATTGGATGAGAAGGCCTGACTCTCCAGACTAATTCATCTCAAAGGTGTTGTATCGGGTTGAGGTCAGGACTCTGTGCAGGCCAGTCAAGTTCCTATACACCAAACTCGCTCATTCATTCTCCTGGCAACAGCCAAACCCAGACTCGTCCATCGGATTACCAGGCAGAGAAGCGATTGGTCACTCCAGAGAACACGTCTCCACTGCTCTAGAGTCCATTGGCGGCGTGCTTTACACCACTGCATCCAATGATTTGCGTTGCACTTATGAAAGGCTTGGATGCAGCTGCTCGGCCATGGAAACCCATTCCATGAAGCTCTCTACGCATTGTTCTTGAGCTAATCTGAAGGCCACACAAAGCTTGGAGATTGTAGCTATTTACTCCGCTCTGATTTTATGTGGCCTACCAATTCGTGGCTGAGTTGCTGTTGTTCCCAATTGCTTCCACTTTGTTATAATACCACTAACAGTTGACCGTGGAATATTTAGTAGTGAGGAAATTTCACAAATGGACTTATTGCACAGGTGGCAGCCTATCACAGTACCACGCTTGAATTCACTGAGCTCCTGAGAGCGACCCATTCTTTCACAAATGTTTGTAGAAGCGTCTGCATGCCTAGGTGCTTGATTTTATACACCTGTGGCCATGTAAGTGATTGGAACACCTGGATTCACTGATTTGGAGGGGTGTCCCAATACTTTTGGCAATATAGTGTATATGCTGTAACTTTTCAGTTTCTACGCTTTTTTATTGATAAATCACAGAACAGTGTTGACTGTCTATGAGTGCGAGTTACAATGCAGCACCATATTAGTTTAGAACGGCGATTAACTTGCGTCTACAATAAGCTGTTTAAAACACGCATTCACCAGATCGATTTTAAGCATCCAGATGGTATAATCAAACATATCTTGTAGAGCACTCTCAAAGTATGCATTTATTTATAATTTTAACTGTTGGAAACAGAGTGTAAAAGTGGACTTCAAAGATTTCTTATCCTGTTGCGCCCTCTATAGGCCATGATCACAGACTAGTCGATGTCGAGCTTAAACCATCATGGCAGAGCATTAAAGTCGACTAGTCTATGCAACCCCAACTGTTTACAGAAATAAAATAAATGGACAAACTTAAAATTCCAGTGCTGATATTCACAGGTTAGAGCAAAGCTCCATTTCAGCTCTGTGTGAAAACCAGCTGTGACTACAAACATAGTCCTTAAGGCAAGTCATTTCACTCAGCGGCCAGCTTTGAAACACCTCTAGGACAACTGTTCCAGACATGCAGTGATTAAATTTCATATTTAAAATCACCAATGAAATCTGACAATAACTGTCTCATAAATTTTGTTTCTAAACACTTAAATCATGACAAAGAAAAATGTATTTTTCAGGCTGGACCAGCCAATGCGCACGTGTAGTCAAAGCACGACTGACTGTTTCTATAGCAAGCGGAGCTTCTAACGGCAGCTACAGTGACGCGATGACTTTACCAATTGGCGACTGGCCCTTTTATTTAGAAGGCGGGACTTATTCCACCCGTCTTTGTATATCTAAAGTCTTTGCAACAAAACAGTCCAGCCAGCTTCCAACCACATCCATTTAACTCTGGGAATTGGTGGAAGTGTCTGTAAGTAGGAAATAATACTGACCAGAGAGCTTTAACATTGCTTGATACCCATCAGTTTTATTAACCAATCAAAACACCACCCTTAGGGAGGATGAGTGTTTATCGTCACCCTAGTCTTGCGGTTTAACTGGATTACCATCGACCCAGCTCCTCCCTGGCCTGCCCTTTCTTATTTTTTTTTTTTTTTTTTTTTTTTTTTTTGTTTGTTTTTCCCCTTCCTTACAGAAAGTGATGCACACTCGCAAAAGACACTCAGAGCTGTACCATGAACTCAACCACTCCACCAAGTTCCACACCATAGACAGGTATAACAGGGACCCTGCCATGTCCTCTTTCAAGGTAAGACCCCTCTAACCTGCAAACCCCACACTTATACCCAACCCAAGGGAAATAATCTTACCCTGTGCTTGCTAAAAATCCTGTATATTTGCGTTACAAAGTCACTAATGTGTCACCATGCTCACACGTGCACCACTGCAGGAGTTTTAAAGCAGTAGTAACTGGAGCACTAAATCATTTACTTAAACCTGAAACACTAATGATTTTTACATAAATAATTTGTTACCTGGGAGGCAGAAAACATCTTGTTTTGAGGACGCATTAATGTCCTTTTAACTTGCTTTAAAATTACAGGAATTAAAATCCATAAACGTTTGATAATAAATATGACTAAAATGCAATATGCATACGCTAATAAACACTGAAAACATTTAGAATTAATATTCTTTATCGATGCAATGTAAGGCAGTGGGGTTCATTGTTGATTTGGACACCTCTAACTTTCATTGTATGGACAAAAACATGTTTCAAAATATCTTCCTTTATGTTTCACAGAAGAAAGTAAAGCATACATGTTTGGAATGACATGAGGGTAAATAAATGATGACAGAAGGTTTAACCTTGGGTGAACTGTCCCTTTAAATTATAGGTAGTGAACAGTTTGTATTCTGGTACTTGGATTTAAAGTATAAAAAAAAAAAAAAAAAAAGAAAGGTAATTGTACATGCACCTGGTGTTTGGAAACATCTTTATCAGAGCATTCTCTGCTTTCTTTTTCCCTGAGCCTTGTGTTTTGTAAGTTAATTAATACAGTATTAATAGTTGGGTCATATTCAGTCTCCCACCATTAAGCTTGTCCAAGTACACATGCCTGCTGCAGCTCTCCTATCTGCTTTCCCTGGAAAGAGCTGACTGTTCATCTTTCCATTAGCTAGACTGCTGAATATTTAATGTTCTATTAGAGGAAGGAGCATTGCAAACATCCATATGCCAGTGTCCAGAGGCTTTTGTCATTAAGATTTAAAAACAAACGCCCTCTGGATAATTACCTGCCCGCAATTTGTGACAAGTGTATACTTTGGTGGCATTTGCCACATGCTCACTCACTTTACATTTGGATAATGCTGTCTGCAGCCTGAGGTTTGGCCCAATTCAGGCCTTTAGATCGTTGTGCTGCATT
Source organism: Paracanthobrama guichenoti (assembly GCA_018749465.1). Taxonomy (NCBI): domain Eukaryota; kingdom Metazoa; phylum Chordata; class Actinopteri; order Cypriniformes; family Gobionidae; genus Paracanthobrama; species Paracanthobrama guichenoti. Next base: position 28,869,301 of record CM031961.1, on the reverse strand, counting down.
ACTTTTTTACCAGAGGCGTGTCCTGGGGCGGCCCTGGCCACTGGAGTGATTTGATTGGCCATTCCAGAATTCTAAACTAGGATTGGCCATGGCTCAAGTCAAGTCTTTGGCTTAAATCAAACAGGAAAGCAATTTCAAAAAAAAAAAAAAAAAAAAGAAAAGAAAAAAAGTCAAAGCAGCATTGAAACATTGAGCAATTTTCACCTAAACTGATGCAGAACATAAAAGTATGGAAGCTTGTTTCCGCCAAATAAAACATTTATAATTGTGACCTTTTATCTCACGATTGCGAGTTTACATCTCACATTTCTGACTTTTGATTTTCACAATTGCAAGATATAAACACAATTGCGAGTTATTAAGTTTATAACTCACTATTTTGACTTTATATGTCACAAAGTCACGTGTTATAAAGTCACAATTGTGTCATAAAGTCAGAACTGCAAATTTATAACATGCAATTGCAACTTTATATCACGCAATTCTGAAGTCAGAATTGCGAGATAAAAAGTTGCGATTACAATTATGCAATTATTGTTTTATTTTTTTATTCTGTGAAGGAAAAAAAAAACTTCCATATAAAAGCATACAGCAGACAAGAAAACATATTTATTTACTGTAATTTGTTATAATTTATATAATGCAATTTTATAAAAAATAAAAAAATTATAATAATTGTCTTCCACATCCACTTTATTACTGTTTTGATGATTACTCAGTTAATTTAAATGGTTTACATATGGCATTATTGTAATTATTATCAGTGAAGGTGGTTTATGTTTCTCGACAATGAGTGCTTTACATGGGCCAGCCCTGTCAAAAACATGGCATCAGAGATTCATGTTCTCACATAACAGGATCAAACTCTTTCTATCTGCTTTTCAAATGTTTCCTTCTGACAGTATTGATGAGTCATGGTGCTTTAAGCATTTGCCAATGTGAAACCACAGCAGCATCAAATTATTTTGATTTCATTCCGCAGGTCTTTGAATATGTTGACAATACTATAATTACAGCCATAATGGTGTTCAAGAGAGTTTGAAAAAACTAAATTGTACATTTGTAATTATTATAATAACCCAGTGCCTATAAGCCGATCAATTAACTGGATTTCTTCTTCAGGTCAGGACTAGTGTGGATGTTGGCATAATTCATTCTTAAAGAAGTGGTTTTCACATTTATGAAGATAACTATGATCTAAAAGGCATAAGTGCACTATTTAACTACCTTTACAGTGGATCCTGCTGGATTCATAGCAATTCAACAAGGCAGAACTTTTCCCTCAAGACCAGTCTACCTCATGAAACCACATCTACCTCATAAACTAAAGCTGTGCCTAAAAGTGCCATGTCAGTAGTCTTTAAACCCCTCTAACAATCCGGCCACCTTCACAGGTTCCTCCTCCACCTCCGCCACGACAATCCGAGCCTTTAACACGGAGAATGAGCTTCGTTTACAAAGAGAGCCAACGTAAGCATGTCAACCAGACCCCGTATTCCCAGCCCCGTGTGAGAGGCCCTTGATTTATAGAGGCTCTCATTGGTGCCGTGTAAATCCTGTAGGTGTAGTCCAAGAGGTGTAGAGGACTAAATGTTGGGTGTTTTCTCAAAGTAGGTCGTGTTTTCCGTGCTAGCTCGGCGTGGAATATTCCCTGCGATGTTGTGATGTACTGCTGTAAATTGTGTTTGTGCTATTTTAAACCCTTTCTTTAACTTTTATTTAAAACAAAACCATGAACATAAATTCAGATAAATCACAAAAGTTTCGGTTATAATTATTCAAAAATTGTTTAAAAAAAATCATAAACACATACGATCTAATTTTGATCAATGTGGCCACAAATCTGCATTAAAACTGAGAATCAACCTGATCGGTATACGGTAAGTACTCTTCCAGCAACAAGGTGATTCAGATGTAGTGCATTTGGTCAGAACCATGTCATGTGTGGGCCGGTAAAGAGATGAGTGCACATTCGGGAAAAATCTAAGCCATTTTTCCCCTCCTGTCTTATTCTAGACTTGACTTTTATCATATTAGATCATTCTAACAGTTGGTGAGGACAGTGAGCTTAGTGGGTCTCTGACACATCCAAAAACGGCACTCACCATTCCATCTAATCGTCTTTCTCTCTATTTTCCTCCTACATACTCTGACTTCCATCTCTCGTTCGTACCACGGGTTCACTTCATCTCATTATTTTTTCTATGGGGACAGTGGAGGTGCCTTAGTCACTTGCAGTCCGTTAAATTGCACGTTAGTGCGAATGGAGCTTGATGCAGTTTGAAAGGCAGTTAACCTCTAAGTGAAGATGCTGGCTGGGCTGATAGCTGTAGCGGAGGCACCCCATATGGTCCCAAATGGATGAAGGACTGGTACCCTGTGTTCAATCTATTCATGCTAATGGGGCTCCTACAAATGAACACAGCGGGAAACTTGAGAGCAGAGGAAGGCAACAGTCTGGCTCTTGAAATATGCATTAACTGAAAACTTCTGCTCTTACTCCCACTGACTGTTGTATGAAAGGGTAAACATCATAAATATATGCGTGGGGTTAGTAATAATAAAAGATTTGAACAAACCCAAGACTAAGTATTAAACTTACTGTACGCACATAACCCGAATTTGTGCTATGGACTCGAGTCACACAACTGATGCTTCAAATGATGCATTTCTAGGCATTTTTTTTTTTAATAATGCAACGGATGATAAAATCTCCAATTTCCTTGAAAGGAAGAGGACTGATGGTAAAATGTATGTTTTTTTGGAAGTAAAAAGTATGAATTTTCATATAATTTACAATTTATTCATATATAATACTCAATAAATGCTGAACTTTCACAGTAAATTATTGAAATTGATAAAAAGAATAAAATATGAGCCACACTGTAATTTAATACTTAAATATTTGATTGCAAATTCTTTTGTCTTCTATCTTGTAATCAGTTTGATTTGATCTGGTTATTGATGCTGCTCTGTTGTACTCCGTTATGACAAAAAGTGTTCAAAGTTAAATTCTTAGGCTCTTCAAAGTCAAGCGCCTAGCGCCGTCAAAGTCAGAATGATTGAGAGGCCAACGTGGTTACGGCTTTGACTAAAATGAATGAATGAATTTGTAAATCATGGCCACGATATATATATTTTTTTGTGCTCATGTCATGTCTACATTTTGTAGAGTCGAGACCTGAATATATTTTTGTTTTTTTGGGGGGGTGAGGTCTTTAGACCCTAGAAACCATCTTGCAACACCCTATAGCAACAATATTTGTTGTTGTTGTTGCAAATTATTCATGGTAAAATACATTATGGCTAACTCATTTATAATCTGGACAACATTGTTGGCTTTTTTTTATAAAAATGTGATTGCAGCTAAAATATGTGTCCTGCTTAAGTTGAGCCGTCTACTTAAATGACTGGTGTTAAAGGCCTTCATCTACAATTAGAAAGTTTGATTCAAAGCATGATTCCATTTTGTGACCCCTATCAACTAGTAGTAATCAAACTGCTTTCTAGTACAAATGGATAATTAAAACTTTCAAAACCCCATAGCACTGATAATGTATAGTAACGGTGCAAGGTGGTCTCATGAATCTAATACTGTAATTGTCTTGCTTTAAAGGTTATGCTCTTAACATTTATCAGTACTCGCACACTGTGGGTGTGATTATAAGCGTGTGTTAGTGTGCATCTGAGTGTTTACCTAATCTTAGCGTGTTTGGTTATGCCTCGGTGAAACTGTTTCCCTGCAGTTGAGTTGAATTATTGGTATCAGAGCCCAACTGTGTAGAAACAATTGCTGTAGTGAGGGCGAGTAGCAGATGTATTCCCCGACATTCACCCTCTCTCTCTAGTTTCCTCATTTGTTGAAGCTTCATCTAGAGACCTTTAAGGCATTAATTGAATAACAGATTTTTTTGCATCTTGTGTTTGCCTTTTGTCCACACAAAATTATCCCCAAAATGATATTTTCTTTACAAAGTATTGTGTTGACCAAACTTGGAGCAGATGCACCATCAAACAGCTTAATGAAGGGGCTTAATGCTGGGATGGGACTTTTACACACTCACACACACACACAGCAAAATGCTAATTTGCAGTCTGTGCCAATTAAGACATAATTAGTGAGATATGTCATGTCTGCAGATTTCGCCTTGCTGGGCTCTGTTCTTGCTGTATTGTAGCTCAGCTCATATCTGGATCATGGCATAGAAGGGATAATATTAATTTTAGTGACAGTTTTGTGTCTATTTTGCCCTTTTGTGGTTCTTTTAACATTGAGCAGAGTAGAATAGATTACAGACTATTAGCCAAGCTGACATAATGCAGTATAACTCAGCAATGGTTGTCGTGACAGAGGGACCAGATAAGGCTTTTAGCGCATTATCCTTAATACATAATGTATGACTTTATAATGGAGGGAACACAGGGGTCATGTATGCAATGAAAGTGACCGTATACGTCAACATTTATTGTGGTTATCCGATCATATTTAATACTGTATAGAGGTTCACTGTATTTCACTGAAACAAATGGTCTAATCTGTACATTATGGCAACATTCTAGCCATTTATTCTGGTTTGGAGACCCCAAAGCTCACTGATATCTCCTTTTTGTCCTGGAATGTATAAATGTAAAGGGGAGAATTCACTAAGCTTGCGATTTGATATGCACATACTGTCTGTGTTGTTTTAGCATCTGTTCATTAAAGAAATCATGCAAATCAGATATAAAATTATGCACATTTTAATTCAAATTCAAAGCAAGCATGCCCCCAAAAATGGCGGTTAACACAATTTGCATGACACTATTGTTCAAGTTTTGTGTGTCAAATTGTCATTTGATCATCTTTTGATAAATTACTGGCAAAAGTGCCGCAACTGTTTAGTGAATTTATTGTGCTTTCAAGTCCTCCCATGAAGTTCATATTTATGAGTTGGGAAGTCGTGTTTACGACATCAGGTGACCCTAGTTCAAGTCACTTTCGCAATACAGCAAGGTTTTTTAACTGTATTTCTAGACAATGAAGAACAAAGATTGTGCATCAGGTGTGTTTTGCTTTTTTATGTTTTTAAATAACTTATGAAGCCACTGTAAACTTTATCGTTACATATTTATTGTTGTTACAATGCTATTATCAGGGTTGCCAGGTTTATATAATAATTCTATTCAAAACCCTCCCAATAATGGCCAAAACTAGCCCAATCGCTCTCCGAGAGGGCTCTCTTGTAAAAATCGCGTTCCGGGGGGGTAAAAATCGAGGCACGAATGTAACGGACGTAGGCCTTGCATGTCACTCCCCTGGCCGATGATAGAGGCCGCGATCTTTAGGAAGGATCTGCGTCCTTGTTAGTGTTCCAGCCTCCCAGGCCGGAGACCCCGGTTCGAATCTTAGTCGGAGAGGGTCTAGTAGGACTGGTAACATTTGGTGCTGTGACCCGGATGGGAGTGAGGTTTAGGGGGGTGAGTGTAATGGATGTGGTCTTTAGCATCCCTGTTAGCACGCCCACCTCCCATGCCAGAGATCCTGGTTCGAATCCCTAACTTATTTTGTTGAAATAAAAAAGCCTGACAATGTCACTGCTAAATACCTATTAGTACTGTGGTATTCCACCATGTTTCTCACTGACACACCCCCAAATCGTATGGGGCTTCAAAGAAAATTTTGAGTTTCCCACTCGTATTTATGACTTTGTGGTGACATTCATGTGCATTCAACTCGTAAATATGATCTTTCTGACATGACTTGAACGCACCTTTACCCCAGACACTCATCTCTGACAGAGGCCTTGTCGTTCTATCCTGCTTCCTCTTCTGTGTTGCACACCCATGTTGTTTTACTCAATCCATTCACTCTAAAAAAAAAGATGGGTTGTTTTTTTTTTGTCTTTTTCTTTAGAGATTTTTACCTACTGCTTATGATTTTGTTTATTGTTGCTGCATCATTGTTTTGTTTTTGTTTTTTCATAATGCACTGCTGCCTGTCTTTCCTTGGTTTGACACTACATGTTTTCTGTCATAGTTTGACTGTAGCCAGGCAGTCAGCAGACCCATGGGCGACAAACAGAGAAAAGGTAACAAAAAAACTCTCATCCTGAGAGCATTGTGTCTGAGCCACAGCATAGTGTTTCTTTTTGTCCTTTCCAACCTATAGTCTCCATAGAAACTTCTAGACCAGTACAGAACTCCCACAGCGACTAAACTTGCTCTCCCCCGCTGCCCTGCTGCTGTAGACACTGCTCCTTTCTCATCTTTCCTTTGCTTCATTGTGCAACAGCCGACTTCTCTGACCTGTGCTTTCTCATTTGTGTGCTGGACACATACTGTAGGTTGTGGTCACTGCTGTGTTTCTGTATCGTCCTTGCTTTCTGCACTCACCTATTAGTAGTCCTTGAATCCAAAGAGTGTCTTTATCTAGAGGAGAGATACAGTTAACTCTGTTGAAACATAAATGGCAAATCTTTCTTGTGTAAAAATAAGGAATTCCTAGATGGAATTATGACTGAATGTTATGCAGGAAAGTATGAGGAAAATCAAAGTATTTATAATAGTACTTTCATTATCTTATGCATCATCAGCACTCTAGACTAGTTCAGACACATTGGCTGCGTCCAAAATCGCATACTTTGAGTAGGTACTAATTTTGAATAAGTAATTACTTTGTGACTGCTAAAAAAGTATGTTCTATATAGTATGAGTGTGTGTAGTATGAATGAAATCTGGATGTACTACATTCGCCATGTTGCCCTTATCACAAATCCTCTCCCGTGGCCTCATGGGATAGTAAAGTGTCCATCGTATGCACACTTCAGCATCACGCCAGAAGTAATATGTCACAAAAGAAGCATGTCCGAATTCACAGTACTCATAAAAGAGTAGGCAAAAAGTACCTGGATGACCTATTGTTTTTCACAGTTTTTACAGTAGTGATTTCGGATGCAGTCACACATGACCACTTTCAGGAGAGAGAAAAGAGAAAGCAAGAGAGGGATATCCATTGTTAAACTCTATAAGCATCCATAATGTTCTCTATAAGGACTTGGTAGAGAATTTGTGAAGACAGAATAGCTATTTTTCAACACATATTTGTACTATATACAATGTTGGGAAGGTTATTTTGGAAATGTAATAGGTTACAGATTACAAGTTACCCAATTTAAAATGTAATGAGTAGAGTAACTATTTCAATTACTTTATTAAAGTAATGTAACTGATTACATTTGATTACCTTTTGATTGCTGTTCTAAATGTCTAATGAATGTTAATCATTTTCAAACATTTAAACCAAGCAGGGCTAACCTCACAGTAGTACGCCACACTGATTACTGTCAGACTTTCAAAAAGATTATGATAATATAATTTTAAAGCACAGCCACCACAAAACCAGGCTTTAGCACCTCTTTTTACTTTGAGGTCGTTCTGAGGTTAAATACAAATTTCAGGATGAAATGATTTTTAAATTTACAGCACAGGAACAGGCTGAAGACTCAGGAGATAATAAGCAAACATAAACTTTAATCCAAACTTCACCAAGAACTGTAGATAGGCAACGGAAACCCAACTGAACACAACAGTGACTAGACAAAGGCCCTGTCCACACAAACACAGGTATTTTCAAAACCGCAGCTCTTTCCATGCGGTTTGGCTGTTCATCCACATGCAAACGCAGTATCCGGTTACTGAAACCAGACTTTTTTGAAAACTCCGGCCAGGTTGAATAACTCTGCTAACAGCGCTTATCACATGTACAGGTGCTGGTCATATAATTAGAATATCATCAAAAAGTTGATGTATTTCACTAATTCCATTCAAAAAGTGAAACTTGTATATCATATTCATTCATTACACACAGACTGATATATTTCAAATGTTTATTTCTTTTAATTTTGATGATTATAACTGACAACTAAGGAAAATCCCAAATTCAGTATCTCAGAAAATTAGAATATTACTTAAGACCAAGACAAAGAAAGGATTTTTAGAAATCTTGGCCAACTGAAAAGTATGAACAACAAAAGTATGAGCATGTACAGCACTCAATACTCAGCTGGGGCTCCTTTTGCCTGAATTACTGCAGCAATGCGGCGTGGCATGAAGTCGATCAGTCTGTGGCACTGCTCAGGTGTTATGAGAGCCCAGGTTGCTCTTATGGTGGCCTTCAGCTCTTGTGCATTGTTGGGTCTGGCATACCGCATCTTCCTCTTCACAATACCCCAAAGATTTTCTCTGGGGTTAAGGTCAGGCGAGTTTGCTGGCATAAGAACAGGGATACCATGGTCCTTAAACCAGGTACTGGTTGCTTTGGCACTGTGTGCAGGTGCCAAGTCCTGTTGGAAAATGAAGTCTGCATCTCCGTAAAGTTGGTCAGCAGCAGGAAGCATGAAGTGCTCTAAAACTTCCTGGTATACGGCTGCGTTGACCTTGGACCTCAGAAAACACAGCGGACCAACACCAGCAGATGACATGGCACCCCAAACCATCACTGACTGTGGAAACTTTACACTGGACCTCAAGCAACGTGGATTGTGTGCCTCTCCTCTCTTCCTCCAGACTCTGGGACCCTGATTTCCAAAGGAAATGCAAAATGTACTTTCATCAGAGAACATAACTTTGGACCACTCAGCAGCAGTCCAGTCCTTTTTGTCTTTAGCCCAGGCGAGACGCTTCTGACGCTGTCTGTTGTTCAAGAGTGGCATGACACAAGGAATGCGACAGCTGAAACCCATGTCTTGCATACGTCTGTGCGTAGTGGTTCTTGAAGCACTGACTCCAGCTTCAGTCCACTCTTTGTGAATCTCCCCCACATTTTTGAATGGGTTTTGTTTCACAATCCTCTCCAGGGTGCGGTTATCCCTATTGCTTGTACACTTTTTTTCTACCACATCTTTTCCTTCCCTTTGCCTCTCTATTAATGTGCTTGGACACAGAGCTCTGTGAACAGCCAGCCTCTTTTGCAATGACCTTTTGTGTCTTGCCCTCCTTGTGCAAGGTGCCGATGGTCGTCTTTTGGACAACTGTCAAGTCATCAGTCTTCCCCATGATTGTGTAGCCTACAGAACTAGACTGAGAGACCATTTAAAGGCCTGTGCAGGTGTTTTGAGTTCATCAGCTGATTAGAGTGTGGCTCCAGGTGTCTTCAATATTCAACCTTTTCACAATATTCTAATTTTCTGAGATACTGAATTTGGGATTTTCCTTAGTTGTCAGTTATAATCATCAAAATTAAAAGAAAGAAACATTTGAAATATATCAGTCCGTGTGTAATGAATGAATATAATATACAAGTTTCACTTTTTGAATGGAATTAGTGAAATAAATCAACTTGTTGATAATATTCTAATTATATGACCAGCACCTGTATAAAGATACATGTTCAGTTATCTAATTGTATTGCAGAACAGAGGCGCCAGAATGCAATAATAATAAACAGTAAGGCAGGTGTGTGAAGCTATTACAGTCCACTTGGGCCCTGCCCCCGTGTATATACAGTTACCTGTCACTGAGTCCAAAGTAAAGGAAATTATAGAAGGGTTTCACCGAGCCCATGGCATCCCTCAGTTAATCGGTGCCGTGGATTTGACCCATGTGGAAATCAGGCAACCAATCATAGTGTATTTTTGCTTTTTCATGTGGACAGAGATTTTTTATTTTTATTTTTATTTAACTGTGCTTGTGTGGATGCGATAGTTTTTTTTTTTTTTTTTTTTTTTTTTTAAATGGCGGCAAAAAAAACTATTATAAAAATACCCGTGTATATGTGGACTAGGCTAAAGACTGAAGGTGAGGGTGTAACTTAAGTAGTTAACAGAAACGAGATGATTAACAAGACATAGCTGGGACAAATTAACTAATGAGGGAAACCATGGTAACAGACAAGTGGCGGGAAACTAAGACAAAGGAACATGTGACAGGATGAAAACAACTGAAAGATCAACTAAACAGACAGACATGTGACAACACCAAGACAGATATTTTGAAATACTGTAATTCTGTGTATATGTGTATATCATGCGCTGTCTGCGGTGTCTTTGTGCGCGCAAAAGACAAGATCCTTTTAAGATCCTTTTCATGGACAATTGAAAGGTACTCCTCTCAGAAAACGTACAAATAAAGATACTTATAGATGTTTGATTGCCATTTGAAGCATTGGGATCGCTAGACAAGGACTTAATGAACTAATTTTTGTGAACCTCAAAATCAACATTTTTCTCAATATGCATTCTTAAACGTGCTTGCGTCATTGTGTTGTCGCACAACGTCATAATCAACCATTGACATTAAATTCCAATACTCAATGCAATAATGCAATTTTTACTATTTTATACTTTTAGTTGCTGCATATAGAGTTTCAACATACTGTGTAGAGCATCCCAAAGGTCACTAATAAGGTTCAGTAAGCATATGCTGCCTTAGAAGTTAAGCAACAGGGTTTTATATCTCCATGCCCCTTTTGCCTCCAAAACATCACAGAATCTCCTTCACTTTAGCGTGCAGTGTTAAGCGTCCTCTTCCTCTACTGCAGTGTTTCAATACAGACATGTCTGACATAGTTCATACATCCTGAAGTTAGCATTCACCTCTCTTGTCGAATGCTGAGCATAGCGCTGTAGACTTTTAAGTCGTCTCTGTCTTTGTGCAAAAGAAATATGGGGGATGGGAGAGCGCAAGCCTCCAATCTTCAAACTATAGACTCCTCCATCAAGGTAACAAAAATTCAAACAAACATCGCTTCCCCTCAGACATGCTGAGTGACTGTGATCCTCCCTCCTTTTCTCTCTCTCTCTCTCTTTCTCTCTCGCTCTGTGCTCTCTGCCTGTCTTTCTCTCTTCCTTTATTTTTCTTTCCTCCCATCCTCATTTTTATTGCAACAGAGGGAAAAGCGATGGAGCATTTCGTCTGCCGGAGGTGAAAAGAATTCTTCGAGTGTAAGTAGAAAAGGCCTGACGAGGAGAGATGGAGAAAGCTAGAGGAAGTGAAGGAAGGTTGTTGCGAGTAGAGCGATTGAGAGGAAGAGAGATGGAGGGGAAAGGAAATACGCAAGAGCAGCACAATCGCGTTAGCATTCTCTTAGGAATAAAGTCGGGCTCCTCTTCAGCATTAACAACACTTCTGCTCGACAAAATGTTCCTTCTTCAGCGTTTAGCATGCAAATTGGCTGCCAGATTATGCTTTTTGTATCCATTTTGCCTACTGTCAGCCTGTTACGTTGGGTGAATAATAATCAGGCTGCTATCGCCCCCTTGTGGATGGAAACTTGCTTATATGAGCCAACAAGCTCAACCAGAGGTTGTGAATGAGATCTCAAAGAGAAGACATTCAGTTTACTCTGCTTGAAAATAGTGTTATAATGTGCATGTGTGAGTTTAGTGTATGTGTGTGTGAGTGCTCATATTTTCATTTCCATGGTGACCGGCAAACCCACCCACACAGCTCAAGTCTATAAGCCTCCCCCCTTCACAAACACTCACAAACAAGAGGGAGGCAGAGAAACTTATTCTCAGTCATACCTCAGACAACTCATTTACGTGGTGTTTTCCAATCTCCCCAATCCGTCACACGCGCAATCAGCGGCCGTTTGAGCTGAGGGGGAGCCGACAGCAACCCTGTAATTGATCGCCTCAAACGTTTCGAGATATGCAGGTTCATACATCTCATTTTCGGGGAAGTTGGGAATACATTCGAGAGGAGGGGAATGGCGAGATGAATTCGTCAGGTCTCAACAGAGTTGTCTTCGAGAGGCCTGGCTCTGGCTGTCTCTCTTTTTTTATTCTGACGATCCTAACCTCATATTTCCTCACTCTCTGTGTGATTAGATTAATCTGCCCCAACTGTATAATGCAATTTAGCTAGCATTAAGAGGCCGTATAGCTGTAGGATACATCATTAGTCTCAATGGGATGGAGAGTACTATATGTGTTCTGGCCATCTGAAGTAATGAACACCTGGAATAGCCGGGCATAAAACGCAGCACAGACCACCACTAATGCAGATGAGCAAGTCACTCCATATGTTGTATAGACAAGTCGTAATGTAGCAAGACTATAACGCCATTTAGCCTTTATGCTTCTGTTGTAACGTGCATTCAGGCGCGTTAAATGCGAATTACAAATGCCTGAGCACATTTCCATTAGCTACGTCCCAGACGAGATAAAATGTAGTTTTTCCAGCCTTATGATCCTCATGGCAGGTCTAAAAATGACCATGGTAGTGATAGTTTCTGCCAGAAAACCATAGTTATGAGTGGTATTGATATAACACTTTACATTTAAAAATGGGATCTGCTTCCTGTCAATTATTATAACTATACATGTTGTTGTTACAGTGGTGGCTAATGTGTATATGGGTATATAGAATTTTTTTATTCGTTATATAGAAATAAACATTTATGTTCATATTGTACATCCATTATGTTATATCTGATAAAAAATACAGTAAAAACTAATGTTGTGAAATATTATTACAATTTAAAATAACTATTTTTCAATTTGAATATATTTTAAATTGGAATTTATTCCTGTGATGCAAAGCTGAAATTTCAGGCATAATTTTCCAGTCTTTAGTGTCACGATACTTCAGAAATCATTCTAATATGTGACCCTGGACCACAAAACCAGTCAAAATGGTCATTTTTTTAAATAAATAAGCTGAATAAATAAGCTTTCCATTGATGTGTGGTTTGTTAGGATGGGACAATATTTGGCGAGATACAACTGTTTGTAATCTGAGGATGCAAAAAAATCTAAATATTGAGAAAATCACGTTTTTCTAGTTGTCCAAATGAAGTCCTTAGAAATGCATAGGTGCATGCAAATGCATTACTACTAATACATTTTTGATATATTTATTGGTAGGGAACATCATGGAACATGATCTTTAGTTAATATCCTAATGATTTCTGACATAAAAGAAAATACAATGTTGTTGGCTATTTCCACAAATATACCCGTGAGACTTATGACTGGTTTTGTGGTCTAGGGTAATATGCTGATTTGCTGCTCAAGAATCATTTCTTATTATTATCCATGTTGAAAACAGATGTGCTGCTTAATATATTTGTGGAAACCAAGATATATTTTTTCAGGATTAGTAGATAAATAGAAAGTTCGAAAGAACACAATTTATTTGAAATAGAAATTATTTGTAACATTATAAATGTCTTTTAATGACATTTAATGCATTCTTGCTGAATACAAATATTAATAAAAAATAAAAAAATTTTTAGTGTGTATACTGTATAACTTTGGATTAGCCACCACTGTAATAACATAATACATTTCTAAAAATATAATCAAATTTGAATCATATTATACACAATAGTTTCCTGGATTTATTTTTAAAAACTATGCTTACTATGATACTTTTTGTAAGTGAATGGTTAAAGAAGGTGAGCAATGTTCATGCACAGGTTTTAATATCTTTTCTTTCTGTTTTTTTTTTTTTTTTGTCCTCTTGAATGTACATATTCAGGACAAGTCCACCACAGATGACCAGCGATCTTGGGACAGCTTTAAGACCATGACCCCTGAGCAGACGTGTGTCTCCAGTGAACATAAGGACAGACTGGAGTTACGCAGTAAACCCTGGGACACATCCTCCGCCAACACCCCGGACACATCCGAAGGAGACTTCCAGACTGAAGTGTGAAGAGAACACACACCTAAAACTAACTGAGAGACAACTAAACCCTCTTACGTACTCACACTGTCAGTGATCTTCAGCAAGACGTCTTCTAAAGGATTCTGTACTTGTTTACAGGTGCGAGGACCGACCAGACTCAGAGATGAAGAGTGCTCTATTCTATATTTTCACACAGAGACATTAAATGACAGAGTGGGGCCTGGAGAGTATGGTAAAACATTTTTAACAAACTGTTTCCTGTCTTGATTTTACTCCAGAAAGGATTCTCTTTCACCTGTTTGATGATTTGGGAATTTAAAAATAATATTTCTGCACCCTACTTTTTATAGAGGAACGAGAGAAAAAAAAAAATCAGTACTGATGATTCGCACACTGTTTAATAACCCCTTAGGGTTTTTCTTTCCTCCTTTCTGTCTTCTCATTCCTTGGATGGTTCGAGTTCCGTTTCCCTTTTTCTTGCTTTGTTTTTCAGGCGAGAGGAAGTTTTGAAAGCGTCCATTAATATGTGCCATCCTCTGCATTTTTGTTTTCTCTGCATCAGGTGTACTGTACTCATATGCTTATTTTAGCTTTGCATTTTTGTGTCCCTTTTTCTTATTTTATTTTCTAAAAGATTTCTTTCTTTTTTTTTTTTTTTTTTTTACATCTAAGTTTCAGGTATTATTTTATGGGTTGAAGTAGGTCTTCATTGTCATTGCTGTGTGATTGACAGAAAATATTGTGCTATACAGTATGTGCGGTTTAATGTCAAATTCACATTCTTCCACACCAGGGAAGCATCTTTGATCCATCCTACACAAAGCTACCAAAAGAATCCACATTCCAGTCATAAAAAGCTTTGGCGTTCCAGAATGGGCTTATCCAGTAAGAGACACACTTCCAGCTGAGAGCGTTTCCATTTTGAACCAACACAAAGGTCTGCTGTCAGGGATGGTGCTAAGTTTCCACACTTCTTCTCTATAGTTAAGTTGGTCTATATTTCTTCTCTTGCGAAAAGTAGCCCTTTGTGATGTTTTCAGTTGAAAACCAATGATCGATTCAGATTTATTTCTGCACTCCGACTGCAGAGTTTGACAGTTGGCTTAATGCTAAGCAGACTGCAGAGGTCATCTTTGCCAACATGCTTCTTTATAACCCGTTAATTAGTTGTGTTGGCTGATGTAACTCCACATGGAGACTCGGAAAGCGAGAAAGAGAGGGGGAACGAGGGAGAGAAAAAGGTGTGGTAATTATCTTGAGGGAATAACGATTTGTCCTGACATTTTCTTTCTTGGCGCAAACTTCATCTCCTCAAAGATCCCTGAAGTCAGCATATCATATAGGCACAGATGGCAAGACTAGAGCATGCCATTTCAACCTTTGGAAGTAATCTGTACTAATGGGGAACATGGGCTGCCTCATCCCCATGAAATATCTCCAAACCACCACGGCAATTAAAACTGGTTTTTCGTCTCCCTTCCCAACCGCAGTCAAGAAAGGCTGAATATTACACTCATATTTGGGATAAGCAATATCACACGAGCCAGACTGCTGTTTGGTGAAAGATGATCACAGTTGTGCTGATATTCAGTACTGCAGAGTGATTGTGATATTACTTTTAACAATTCAATAAACAAGATGTTAATATTGTGTAGGGTTGCAAAGGATTTTCCAGAATGTTTGGAAACTTTCCAGAATTTTTTGGAAACTTTCCATGATTTTTGGAAACTTTCCAGAATTTTTTTAAACCTTCCAGGATTTTTTGGAAAGTTTCTGAAAATTTACCGAACATTTTCAGCCCCTTTGCAACCCTAGTTTCTAACTAAAATCGATCAGTTTGTTTGCATATTTTTCCACCAATGAAAATAGTTCCTAAATACACTAAAGCATCAAGGTTATGTGTTGCAAAAGGTAAAAAGTTCAAATGCGGTTGGACTATACCGCTGTGTCTGAAATCGTATACTTCCCTACTATATAGTATGTGAAAAACAGTATGGCAAAAGAGTAGTATGTCTAAATACATAGTATTTGAAAAACAGTAGGATGACCTTCTACTACCACCAAGATTGTGAAGTGTGCATTTGACGGACACTTTACTATCCCGTGAGGCCACGGGAGAGGATTTATGAATGGTGACGCAACTGCCGCGGTAGGTCATGTGACAGTAACAACATAGTGGATGTAGTGTATCCAAATTTCATTCATACTATCCATAATTATACTATATAGAACACACTTTTTAATGGTCACTAAGTAAATTCAAATGTAGTACCTACTTGGTATACGATTTCGGACGCGGCGTACATTAGCACTGGCCAATCAAAATTGAATTGTTCAATTCGCAATGTTTGGAATTTAGACTAAATCTTTAGTGAAAGGAAGTGAGGTCATTTATCTTTCTGTGCTGAGAAGCGATTTCTAGCCTTTTCTTGAAAAGATCAGTAAGACAAACCAAACAGGTGAGCCAGCTATTTTAGTTCTACGACTTGTTCTCTTCGCAACCACGCAGCTTTACACAAACCCTGCTTCATTTACAGTGCCTGTTTTTGTTGCTATTTTGTCTGATGCAATCATCAACCTTTTCACCATTCCACTCTAATTCTGTCTCTGTATATGAGTGTTGAGTTTTTCATAGACGTTTACAGAGCCCTACTTATTGAAGCTGGAGAATTACACCCCAAAATTCTACTAAACTAACTATGTTTTGAACAAATTTATGTTTTACTCTTTAAAAAAAAAAAGCTAAAAAAAAAAAAAAAAAACTAAAAAAAAAAAAAAACTTGAGAATGGCCTTACAGTCACATAAAATTTATGAGATGTATTTTTGTGAGGAGGATGATCGTCAGAAAATGAATGGTGAACAGCTGAGTGTGGACGTATTGAAGAATGAATATGTTTCCTTGGACTTCCTGATCTGTAGGATGTTTTCTTCATGGCTTGATATGTTTGAAACCTTTGGATCCTCCCCTTGCCAGCACACACAATCCCATTGGCTAAAGAAGATGGCTATCACAGAGAATCCTCCTTGCACCATTTAAGTTTTTTATACATAAGATTGTACAAAGTAGTCCTCTACTGTTTTCATAGAGTGTCTTTTTATATGAAAATAAATTTTCAAACTGGTGAACACCCTTGTAGGGTTTTTCCTCCCCACGGTGTAGGTGGAATAGACCAGCGTTTTCCAACCAAGTCCAATCAGTAAAGCTTAATTAAAAGAGAATAGGGATGCTGTCACACTTTTTTTACTTTGTAATTGAGACACTACAGGCAAAAACACTACTGTATTTTTCATGCATTTTTCAATTTTGAGATTTTTGGGGTTTCAGACTAGTGGAAAGAAAACATACAAAATACACCTTTAAGTGTAGATTTTATAGCACTTTATCTATTCTATGTAGATTTCACAATACATACATCTTCAAAAATATTTTTCTCATCTCCACTTACGTCAAACTTTACAGTTTTATTCCTATCGACAGTATATGTCTATATTATGATGGTTTTTACAGAAAGGTTTGTTCATATATAATTTTATTCTTTAAAAAAAAAAAAATTGTGAAAATGTATTTTTTCTGTCTGTTGACAATATTTAAAAAAAAAAAAAAGATATCCACAATCCCACTGTAAAATCATTTTTGACTAATGTCAAGAATTTTGAACCTGGCTATATCCAATGTTTAGATTAGTTTATGCAAATTAGTGCATATTTAAACAACGTTTCAGAAAACTTTTAACTTTTTTTATATCTATTGTTTTTTTGTTTTGTTTTGTTTTTTTTTTTTTTTACCTATATTGCCTTAAACTTTGATATAAATTTCCCACATTTATATGCTACAAATTAAAGTAATTAATTAATTCAGCTTATCCCTGCATGTCAAGTGGAAGCTGTAAAAGAATGTGGAGTGGAATATAACATTCTGAGTAAATGTTATAGATCAAATTGAATAACATAATTCAGATGATTTCCGTCATTTAACATTAATTAGCCTAGCCTGACTGCAAATAATAACCCACAAGTGAAATGTCGATTTTTCTAAACTTAAAAATAAAGCTTCTTTAATTGCATCTATGACTCCACGAACATTTAACATCCATCGAACCTTTCCATTTGACAAAAGATTTTTTTATAGTGGAAAAAAAAAAAAAGTTCTTCAGATTATTAAAATATTCTTCACACTACAAATGGTTCTTTTAAGAACTGTTCACTGAAAGGTTGAGTATGATCATTCTTACTGCATCACTGCACAACCCCCAATTTTTAAAAAATAACCCTTAAACGCATGCCTCGGGTCTTTATTGACCCGGGACGTCATTCACTACTCTCCTCCTCCTTATATTTTTAAAGTTAGACACCGACCTTCTTAGTATTCCTCTATTAATTCATCATAAATAATATAACAAGAAAAAAAAAAAGAAAATTATAAAAGAATGCCTATTTTCCCATTCATTTTTGTAAAGAATTTTATAGGGTCACTAACAACACGAGGTGCGTAACAGTTTTTTTCTACACAACAATAATTGAATCTTTGATGACTGAATAATTGCAAGGCAGAAAACAAAAGAATTGTAAGTATCATCAGAAAAACTTGAAATCACTCAGCAATTTACTACAGAACAAATTACCCATATGAGTGAGGCCTGAATCCGATCTGAGGATATCGGAATTCATGCGTTTTTTTCCTGCTTACACGTTCACGTCATATCCGATCTGTGCCACAAGAGAGGGAGAAATAGGAATTGGGTCACTTAAAGCAGTAATTCCCAACCACGTTCCTGGAGGCCCACTAACAGTGCACATTTTGTATGTCTCCTCAATCAAATACACCTGTTTCAAGTCATCAGCTCATTAGTAGTGACTCCAAAATCTGATGTGGGTGTGTCAGACAAAGGAGACATGTAACATGTGCACTGTTGGTGGGACTCCAGGAACGTGCCTGGGAACCACTGACTTAAACCATGCAGTGTAAATGGGGCCTTAGTGTCACTGTCACTTGATGGTGGATCTGGGGAAAAAGCTGTCAGCGATCAAAATATTGATTTTGAAGATAGCGAATATGAGCCAGATGCTGAATGTACTGGGAAATGAGTTTTGACGAGGACAGTGATGTTGGTATAAAACATCTGCTCAAACTGAACCCTTCCAAGGTCCAAAAGGTAACAAAATATGCTTTATTTTATTATTCTGTAATTGTTACTCTAATATCAGGAGAGTTTTATATTAGAGATCTATCCATG
The DNA here is from genome assembly GCA_018749465.1 of Paracanthobrama guichenoti. Classification (NCBI taxonomy): domain Eukaryota; kingdom Metazoa; phylum Chordata; class Actinopteri; order Cypriniformes; family Gobionidae; genus Paracanthobrama; species Paracanthobrama guichenoti. The sequence continues at coordinate 28,850,455 of CM031961.1, read as the reverse complement.
TTAGATATAGATCCGGGTCACTAAAGACCCAAATATACAGTAATGATTGCCAAAACGTTCATGCATTTAAGGGTTATTTTTTTTTTAAAGTCCTCTAAATCCTTATTATTATTATTTTGAGTCTTGAAATTCTGCTGTCACCTCAGGAGGGTGGTGCTCATTTATGAATGGTTGTGCAACCGACAACCAAGCTTGTGTCAATGAAGGTCTGTATAACTAGAATATTCTTTTCTTAGATATTAAATATGCAGGTGTCTACTGTGTACTCTGTATACCCATCTCATTATTTGAATTTATACTGGTTTTAATCAAATTATTGTGAAGGGATGTTGTAATCATGATGCTTGATGCTGTAATTTTGCAACCAATTTGTTAGACTGAAAAGAACGTGAAGAAGAGGAACAATCATGGCCTTGGCGATACTGGAAGAATAAATCTGCCTTGGGGTCGCCACGATTTAGCCCAATAATCAAAGCTCTGTTCCAGAACAATGGCAATTAGCCAGCGGTCCATTTCAAACAGCCTGTCTGCTGATCAGTGGTCATCAGACCATTTCGATGCTTGTCATCAGACCAAATTTGTCCCTGATTGTTTCTGGAAGAGGAGAATGATTGTGGATTCTCTGTCTTGCACAAATGCAAATATTCAGAGGCCCTTTGGAAAGCACAAAGATTGCCGGATTGATCCCCTCATCTCTACAGTTGAACTGCAAGAGCCAGTGCATCGTGTATCCACCGAGGGCCGCTTTGGCCGATTGCCTCATCATAAATGCAATTGGCTTACTGTCCAATGGGCTGCCTCTTGAAGCACATCAAGCCTCTGTGCTATCAATCCGATGTGCTGTGCCTGCAGTGGCTTTGAACGTGGCTTTCGGGGCCTCTCCATGACTATGAGAGAGTGGGCCGAGTGGAAAGGTTGCTCTCTTCAGCAGTGGAAGATTTGTGTCCACGTAATGAGATGTTCTACCCAGCCTCCCGCACAGCTGCCTGCTAATAGCAGCCATGGCCTCTCCAAATGAGGCTTCGAGAGCAATCTCCTGTTAGCTTGTTATTCCTAAAAGTTTTGCTCTGCGTCAGTTTTTTTCACATCTAATTTAAGAGAAATCAGGCCTCGAGAGTCATTCTGCTCTTTTGTTATTTAAGAGTTCAACTCCATCAAATGAGATGAATGGAGACATTAACTCAACTGGCACTATTTTCTTTAGAAGGAAGGATCATGTTAAATCATGTTAAAGCTAAGATCAATATAAGACATGCTCTTCTCACAATGCTTTTCTCCATGGCTGCCACGTATATTTGTATTTGTTTTCTTTGTTTCCTTTTAGGTGTCTCCTGTTTGAGTTGAGTTTTCATTACAATGAAATTTACATTTATATTACATTTATTTAGCAGCTGCTTTTATCCAAAGCAACTTACAATTGAAGAAAACCATAAAAGGAATTGTTGGCCTTCAAGAAGTTCTCAGTCAGATAATTAATAAAGGTCAATTTAAATTTATGTTTTCAGTACATGGATATGTATTATTATAAATGTGGATGGGGCAAGTTATTTAAAGTGTTAAGTGTTAAAATGTTAGAAGTGTGTTTAAATGCATACCATTCTTTAATTATTTATCAGCCTATAAGCGATTGTTTGGTATTTTTGTATGTTACCTTTTACCTTTTTTTTTTTTTTTTTTTCTGTTTCTTGAACTGTTTAGTGTTAATTGTTTTCATTTAGAATCAGGGCTTGACATTAACTTTTTTGCCCACCAGCCACTGTGGCTAGTGGTTTGCCAAAGTTACTAGCCACTCAAAATTTTCACTGGCCACAATTAATACCATGGGGAAAATATAGATATTTTTAATAATATCTCATAATTTGGCAGCAGGTATATTAGGCTGCTGTCACTTTAAGACCTGACGCATGGATCTATTTTACTGTTACACGTGTTTTCTTTCTTAACTGTGAACGTTCTCTAAAACATAACCGACTGTGTTTACGTGAATACTCACCAAGACCGGAATTTTGACGTTATTTTGTGTGTATTTGACTGTTTAAGCGCAATAAGCAGCAAAAAAGACATCAAGATGGCTTTATGTGTGCGCATTTTGGGCTGCCGGAATGAGTAAAATTATGCATGCTACGCACATTCCCATGCTGAAATCCAAGCCCTGTAACACCAACAATATTCATCTGGTGCAAATGAAACGAGTGAGTGAGGGGAGGCGGGTTAGAGTGTACACTCACTGTCGGAGAGATGAGAGAGTGCCACTGGTATCCTGTATCTATTCTGCAGAAAATTAGTATTTGAAGCGTTTATGTATCGGAAAAATCAATATTTTTGACAACACTACATTGCACTTAGTTTATTTATTTAGCCCTTTTAACAACAATTGATTACAATTGAAAAATGTCCCCGATGTCTCCGTGAGCATAAATGTCAATCAATGCCAATTGTCGGAAGGGGAGAATTGGGCTCAAAAACGGCCTGTGGTTGCCTTTACTAATGGCAGGTTCTATTCTGACAACTTATCTCATCATTGGGGCAAGTTGTCACATGAACTGTAATAAACTGCACATTTTTCTGCAATAATGGTCAAATGTTCGATAGCTTATTTGTAGTCATGATTTTAAGGTATGCACTTTTAAAGGGGCTTTAAAAAAATATTCACTGGAGTAAAAATGTGACAACTATCCCAGTCTCCTAGACGTATGTATACATAAAGTAATGTGCTCTCTACAGGCATGCAAAATTTCCGATGAGTCCTCGGAAGCAGCATCTCCTCACAGTCTTTTGAAGCAGGTTGGATACGAGGCGTCCCCCAAACATGCAGAAAACGCACGTTTCATGTGCGGAATGGTTTCATCCTGGCATTAACAAGATGATATTCCTCTTCTGGATGCCTGAAGGATGGCCCTGGATGAAAGAATGTGCTTTCAGGACTGCTCGGCCTCAGGCAATGGCACATACCTCACCCAACACAAGGAGCACCAACTCCATCCCAAAGGCAAGACAAAAACACATCCATACTAGTATGCTCACATGCTTTCAACAGGGAAACAGCTTTTTATTATGCATGCATGAATGCGTGTATACTCATCGTAATGGTATGTATATTCTTTGTTGGATCCATACATTTTCCTTTGAGCAGGAATTGTAATGATTTTAAGTATTCAAAGGATCTCTTCTCGAATCACAATGAAAAGTCACAATGTTTTCGAAGCATATTCATTGCAGTTGATTTGCGTTAAAGATTTTCAAAGCGTGTTTGTCATTGTCCAAATAGTCCAGGTTTTAGAGGGATGTTTTTGAGCAAGACAATGAATGTGCATTTTTTTTCTGCTAAAAAAAACTATGATTTTTTAATGATTCTGTCTAGATTCCATGCCTGCCTAAGTGACACAACCATGACTTTAAAAGCCCAAAACAAATGAGCTGTCTTCTTAAATAAGGCCAGGATTTCCCCCCTCGCCTATACCAGAACAACATTTTTTTTTTTTACAGCTCAGCTTTCATACAAGAGAGACAAAGTAAAAGCTTTCTGCTTTTTCAAGAAATGCCCATCTGTATGTTACATTAATAATTATAAATTAAAAGGGGGAAAAAAAGAGAAAGAAAATCGATTTTCCCAAAATAAATGTAAAATGGATTTAGTGTGTTAGAATGTGTTTAGTGTGTCAAATGTTAGATTGAATCCCATTCGGGAGGGTGTGAGTAGAACCGGAGGGGTTAGAATTTAGGGGGGTCAGTGTAGCATAAGCCAGCTAGTAAGAGCTGTGCGAGTAAACCTCACTCCCCTGATCTCTAGAGGAGCACTAGCGACTAAAGGCTGCGGTCATTAGCATCCTTTTTAGCGTGCCTGCCTCCCATACTGAAAACGGCAGGTCAGATTCCACTTGGAGCGGTGCGAGTATAACTGGAAAGGTTACACAAATATTATGAAATATGACATGAAAAAGTATGTAAACCACTCATTTCAGATCTGTTAAAATCGGTTACCCATATGCCATCTGTGTAGTTTACTGAGGATTTGTTTACTAGTTGTCAAAATTTTTTTACTAGTTGTCAAAATTTCAAGCATGCCACACGAGTCCTGAAAAGTGAAGCCAAAGCATTTTGATCACCCCCAGGTGGCTGGATGCGGTATAGGTCATAAACTCGCCCTCCCCATGTAATAGGACATAAACAAACTAAACAATCACATTACACTTCAAATACTTTTTTTTTTCTGAAGATGGTATCTGTCATTTTAGATCACATGCTATAAAAACAGTATTGACAGCTGAGACTGACAGTTTCTCTGAGTGAAGTACTCACTGAGGCACTAATGGACATTTTCAGGAACTTCTGGAAGAGATTGGAGCTGAAACTTTAACTTTTACATTTCCATAACTGTTTATTTCACAAAAAGTTCAGGGGCATGTAATTGATTAGGCAGGAGTGTGGGCGGGACCTTGATATTCCGGCTTTTCAGACCATGAATAATGCAAAGAAAACAAGTCTATATTAATTTTTAAACAACACAATACTGATGTTATAACTTAGGATAAGTTCAGAAATCAGTATTTGGTGGATTTGCAAACACAGCTTTCATGCGTCTTGGCATGCTCCCTATCAGTCGGTCACATTGTTGTTGGGCAACTTTATGCCACTCCTGGTGCAAAAAAACCATGGCCATCGCAATCTCCAGACCTGAACCCCACTGAAAACCTCTGGAATATAAGCAAGAGGGTCACCAGCCATTAAATAAAGCCAAGCTGCTTGAATTTGTTCACCAGGAGTGGCATAAAGTCTCCCAACAGCAATGTGACTGACTGACTGATAGGGAGCATGCCGCATGAAAGCTATTTTTGGAAATCAGGGTTATTCCACCAAATATTGATTATGAACTCTTCCTAAGTTAAACTTTTAGTATTGTGTTGTTTAAAAATGAATATAAACTTTAGACTCTTTTTTTTTCTCGTTATTTTGACCAGTTGTCATTTTCTACAAATATATGTTCTAAATGACAATATTTTTATTTTAAATTTTGTCAGTAGTTTGTTCAGTTTACTCAATACATATATAACATAAATCCAGAGAAACTATACTAATTTTGCAGTGGTAACTTTCAGGTAACGTGCTGTTATGAGTCTGAAATACTGTGACAATTACTGAGGGTATATACCAATATTTTGGATGTAAAACCCCAAAGAGGGGCACTTGAAAAATCCACAACATTCTTTTTAGAAAACATGATATTGTGTACTTGTGACCAAATACACACACACACACACACACACACACACACACACACTTGGGCTACTTTGCCTCTGCTCATCTCTCAGTTCTTTTTTTACCCTCTGTCTTCAAAATCTCCTTCTTTCTGTCTCTCATTTTCACTGAACATTGTGTAGATCTGCCTCTAAGCATTCTACACTGTTATTTTTTTGCATAGAGGAGAAGGGCAAATCTCAGAAATATGATGCATAATTCACAGTGACTTTCAGGCAGTCAGGCAGGGACTCAGAGCCTGAGGGCTTGGCCCATTCAGCGCTATCTTTGGACGCCAAGCAAGCCTCTACCCTGACTGGAGCTAGTGGTGGCAGAAGAAACAACAGCGTGTCAACAGAAGTCTAGCGATGGAACCTGAGCACACTGAAAACACACAAACATGGCTTATGGCTGAACACGAAGAACAATTTTTTAGGCTTGACTGCTCTTGAGAGATGTATGACGTGTGTCTTTGACATAATCACGCTATCATTTCCAGTGGTGTAACCTTTTGTATCTCCTATGCAGATAGATAGCTACCGAAGAGTACTTCAGTAATTGGATCAATTACTCTCTTGTGGCTTCTTCAGTTGTGTCGTGCTGCAGAATGTCACGGTATTTCAGAGTCATAACGGCACGGTGTCTGTTCTCTCTGTCCTTTTATCATAGTGTCACATCGGTGGTCTCGTCGCTCTAGTGTCACCGTCCTCACAAAATCATTCCTCTGGAACGTTAATGTTATTCAGAAGGGCAGCCGTGGTTGATGGTACAGTTGATTCTCTCATCAACTGAAAAAAAAAAACAGAGCAGTGAAGCAGCTTTGCTTTATTAAGCTTAATTTATAAGCACAAATTCAGGCCCTGTGGTTTTGATATATTGAAACACGGCGGCTTGCTCGCTTCCTGACGAAAGTCAAGGTTAAGATATGGAGTGTGAGATCCTAATAAACCTCTGTAGCTTTCCTTTTCCTCATTCATGCAGTCCCATGGCAGCAGGTGTTGCTATGACTATGCCTTTTCCCGTGTTGCCCATGCTGAAAATGAAAACTAATATGGACATGACGAATCCTGAAATGGCTTCCAAAGTCATATAATGGGATTCCAAAGTACATTCTCAAGGCCGCCTGATTTATTTGACACAAGATGGAATTATTATTTTGGAGGCCTCCTTACTTTTTTATGTGACAATGAACAGCTGTCCTTGTACTAATTGTACTTAAAGCCATAACAATGAATAAAAACCTTATTTATTTATTTAGCAGACACTTTTATCCAAGACAACTTTTTTTATCCAAGACAACTACTGCTACTAAGAATTATGGTTTCACTTTATTTTGATGGTCCCTTTAACACATTCTGTTGACTATAAGTAACATTGCACCTACATGTCCACTAACTCTCATTAGAGTTGTAACGAGTTAGCTCAAAGGGAAATATGAATAATTATTCATAACTCATTATGATTATTCATTATGATTAATTATGAATATTTGAATCAGTTAATGAGATTAACTTGATGTAGCTACATTAACATTACAATCAATCAATCAGTTCATCCTGTGAACACTATTGATTACAAAGTATTGATTATTAATTCATTCTAAGAGAAGGTATTTTCATGTCCACAGAAAAATTATTCTTCCTTACCATTTACAGCGCTTAGAGCATGTAGCAAAATCGATCATTTAAGTGACAATTTATTTGCAGGCAGGGAGTCAGAACCAGATATGTACTGTGCACAATTTTTTGTAACTAAATCACAAACACAACTAAACTAACACGAACGCATACACACAAGAGTGGAGCCGGCAGATGCCACAAGAGAGGCAGATCTGTGTGTCTCTCTTTAAGGTCTGGGAGAAGTCACACCTCTTAGGGCCGACCTGACCAATGAGATAGTTGGGATTCCCAAGCAGGAAATTCCTCATGGGGGAGTTTATGGCTCTTGTTTCTGACATGATTAAACTGGGTTTGTGGCCATGTATACTCCAATTAATACAGCAAACTGCAACCTATGGGGAAGTGACATACACAAATGTGTTAGTCGTGAAACGAGCCTTAATTTGATAGGAGACACGACATATATGAAGTTACATGAACTAGTAGTTTGCTCATAATATATTCATAAAATAAAAATAAAAACTAAATAAGACAGTACTAATCATACACACAATGTCCTGCCTGGGGTGCATGTTCATTTATAGATCAATTTGTCTAATCTAATTTGAAGAGGTAACAAGTTCCGACCGAAAAAGCGTGGTCACTAAGTTTTAATCTAGATCTGGGAACTGTTAAAAGTTACTGATCAGAAGACCTCAGGGACCTGGCAGATGTATGACATTTCAGGGCAGAGACAAACAGTAACTGAGCAGCGCAAACAAACAGCAGCAGCCACCTTTTACAGTTTCTCCTGAATCAAAACAACAAGCTTATGCTGTGTTCATGCCATGCAGTAATAACCATAATTAAGAGATGGCAACCCTTGCTATTGATAGCATCTCCGAAATTGCTTACTCTGTCTTTTAAGTTACTACTTAAAGAGCCTCTCTGCCCTGGCGCTGTTTGAATAAAATGATGAGCTAACTGGAAATGATGAGGCTAACAAGATCTATGGTTACAAAAAGCTTTAGTTAAGACATGACCATCACAAGTTATCCCATAAATCAAATTTGCTTATGTGGCCTTTGTTTATATATATATATATATATATATATATATATATATATATATATATATATATATATATATATATATATATATATATATATATATATATATATATATATATATATACACACACACATACTAATGCCCAGTTTTGTAAGTTCCTTAATTTGCTGTACAATATGTATGTATCACAGTATTATTATATAACAGTATTTGGTATTTGGTTGGTGCAGTATTTATTTCATCAAGGCAATCTAAGGTAAAGTCTTCCATCTCTGGAAGTGCACTCTTATTGTTTTTAACATAAGCCATGTGTTTACCAGGAAAAGTGCAGTTGTTCCTATGTTCCTTCAAGAAATCCATTAGTGATCCTCTACTTGCACATAATTTCACTCTGTAACTCAGTCTTAAAAATGGCAGGATGACAGTTATTGGCATTTGGTTTTGAATAATTATGATCATCACCAGGCTTTTAGTGTGTGTGCTTTTATAAGAACTTTCTCAGAAGTCAGCAATGTAGTGATCAAGTGCACTGTAAAGCCATAGTAGATTCCCATTCACAGGAGGCTAACAATGAATTCTCTTGTAAAGTGAGTGCGCCCTCAGGCTATAACCATTTCCTCCACCTAAAATGATGCTATTTCAAAGGCCCCTTTGAGCGCAGCTTCAGTTTTTTCATGCTTCAGAAGACTGTGATATTAATATTGCTCAAAGTTACCACTGCACAAAAAAACGCCAAGGGTACCAGAAAAGGCAAGTGCAAGTTAAGAAAAAAAACATTGCTAGAACCTTCACATCTCCCCTTTGGTATATTACAAGTGTTAAATGAAATTAAATGAAATTAAATTCAGTATTAACATTAAATTATCATCTGAGGTTACAAGGTGACAGTGGTTTGTAGCATTGCCTGCATGGACTGTTTTAACCTTCCCTCTAAGGTTTTCTCATCCTGTCCCAAATTAGTCTTCAAATTAGTCTCACAGCCTTTAGCTGATCGTAAAACTGGTCTTCCTATCTGACCAGTTGGAAGTTGCCCAAATCTTCTCTAAGAACAGCCAATTCCTAGTTTTCACATTACATCACACCCTTATAGGAATGCCCACCTGGAGAGCAACAAGGCTTTCCTCCATTGCCTGCCACTTACCAGATTTGTACTAACTACTAATGTAGTAAGACAGATATTAAAAGACCAAATTCAGTATACACCTTATTGATGATGCATGCTATGTACAGGCAAACAGATAAACCCAGAATATAAATGCAACACACTGTTTCTTGTTAAGAAAACCATTATAAAGAAAATGCTTAACAATTAAGTGTTGCATTTGTATTCTGGGCTCATCTGCTCACTTGTGTATGGTCAACAATAAGGTGTATACAGAATTTGATCTTTTAACTCTTTCCCGCTATTAACATAATTTTCAGGCAATCCATGTTTTCTCTGTTATGCAGTAGGGGAGTAAGAGTAAGAGTACAGAATCTTTGGTCCAAAGGAAAAAAAAAAAAAGAATGTAAAAAGCATATGTAAGCAAATGCTTGTTAGTCAAGCTAGTTATGAAGCCTGGTATGGACACCAGCACACTGGTCTTTCAAACAGGTTTAGCTTAGCCTTCATTGCATTTATTTGTCAGGAATCAGTTGAAGTATATACACTGAATAAAATTATAAACACAACGCTTTTGTTTTTTGCCCCCATTTTTTATGAGCTGAACTAAGATGTTTCTATGTCCACAAAATGCCTATTTCTCTCAAATATTGTTCACAAATCTGTCTAAATCTGTGTTAGTGAGCACTTCTCCTTTGCCAAGATAATCCATCCACCTCACAGGTTTGGTATATCAAGATGCTGATTAGACAGCATGATTATTGCACAGGTGTGCCTTAGGCTGGCCACAAAAAGCCCACTCTAAAATGTGCAGTTTTATTGTATTGGGGGGGGTCCTGGGCGAGGTCCGAAAACTAGTCAGTATTTGGTGTGACCACCATTTGCCTCACACAGTGCAACACATCTCCTTCGCATAGAGTTAATCAGGTTGTTGATTGTGGCCTGTGGAATGTTGGTCCACTCCTCTTCAATGGCTGTGCGAAGTTGCTGGATATTGGCAGGAATTGGAACGCGCTGTTGTATACGCCAATCCAGAGCATCCCCAACACGCTCAGTGGGTGACATGTCCAGTGAGTATGCTGGTCATGCAAGAACTGGGATATTTTTAGCTTCCAGAAATTGTGTGCAGATCCTTGCAACATGAGGCCATGCACTATCATGCTGCAGCATGAGGTGATGGTCGTGGATGAATGGCACAACATTGGGCCTCAGGATCCCGTCACACGGTATCTCTGTGCATTCAAAATGCCATCAATAAAATGCACCTGTGTTTGTTGTCCATAACATACACCTACCCATGCCATAACCCCACCACGACCATGGGTCACTCGATCCATAACGTTGACATTGGCAAACCACTCACCCACACGGTGCCATACACGCTGTCTGCCGTCTGCCCTGTACAGTGAAAACTGGGCCAGACGCCATTGAATGTGAGCATTTGCCCACTAAAGTCGGTTACGGCGATGAACTGCAGTCAGGTCGAGACACTGATGAGGAAGACAAGCATGCAGATGAGCTTCGCTGAGGCGGTTTCTGACAGTTTGTGCAGAAATTCTTTGGTTATGCAAACCGATTGTTGCAGCAGCTGTCCAGGTGGCTGGTCTCAGAAGATCTTGGAGGTGAAGATGCTGAATGTGGAGGTCCTGGGCTGGTGTGGTTACACATAGTCTGTGATTGTGAGGCCGGTTGGATGTACTGCCAAATTCTCCGAAACGCCTTTGGAGACGGCTTATGGTAGAGAAATGAACATTCAATTCACAGGCAACAGCTCTGGTGGACATTCCTGCAGTCAGCATGCCAATTGCACGTTCCTGCAAAACTTGCAACATCTGTGGCATTGTGCTGTGTGATAAAACTGCACATTTTAGAGTGGCATTTCATTGTGGCCAGCCTAAGGCACACCTGTGCAATAATCATGCTGTCTAATCAGCATCTTGATATGCCACACCTGTGAGGTGGATGGATTATCTCAGCAAAGGAGAAGTGCTCACTAATACAGATTTGTGAACAATATTTGAAAGAAATAGGCCTTTTGTGTACATAGAAAAAGTCTTAGATCTTTGAGTTCAGCTCATGAAAAATGGGGGCAAAAACAAAAGTGTTGCATTTATAATTTTGTTCAGTGTAGTACAATACTGAAACCACAGACTGTATAAAACAATGGACGTAGTGTCCGTGACATCACCCGTAGGTTTCTGAAGAGCATTTTTGAAGCCCAAAGTGGGTCGATTCGGCCATCGCCATCTTGGGTGACAAACAGCAGACAAATGGCTAGTAGTGACAGCAGCTGCTGAAGGGCAAAATTAGCTATATAGACCAAAACAGACTTTTTGTACCAGGCTGTAAAAAAAAAAAAAAAATTTTGCTGTAAAGTTGGGCATAGGGGGTCTATGGGATTAACTCCCTTTTGGAGCCTGTCTCTAGCGGCCAGTCAATGAATTTCAGCTTAAGTCAATCCAATTCCGTATTCAAGAGAGAGACCGGAAGGCTGTCACTTGGGTGAAACAAGCAGTTAATGAAGACATTGTGAGCATCTCAGTGAGCTCCTAGTTCAGTAGCCAGGGCACTGATCAGAGAGTCAGCCATTTTAGGCACTGTTTCAATAACCAAATCCTTCCAGTGCACTGAAACCTTCGCTCCCTAAAAAGCCCCACAATGCAGAGTGAAAACCAGGGAGCATCGATGGAACTTAAAGTTCTGAAGCGCAAGACATAAATCACGCAAGCCAACACATGCACATAATGACATGTGGGGGTGGCGGGGAATCTTTAACTATATTTCAGCATAAACATACGTGTACTGATTCATTACCTAGGAAGCTAGAGAGCTGATTGTACAGATATGCACCCATTTCGATATTTGAACCAGTATGATAAAAAAATGTAAATCAATGCACAGTGCTGGTTCTCTGTTACTATACTAAGAGGTCACACATGTTAATAAGTCAAGATGCAAACATCAGGCAAATGGTGTCAATATTCTTGGTATTGTATTGAAATGTGTGTGTTTATATATATGTAACATGGCTGATTGAAACCATTTAGGTGTGTTTATGAAATAGAGTGAGAATAATATGGAGAGAGGGAGTTGAGCTAATGAGCAGATTATAGCGCAACTTTCTCCACTTTTCGGAAAACTCTTCTCGACTTTGACAGATACTGTAGGCTGAATATTATGACATTTTTCGCCTGAAGCGGCCATTGAACTTGAAATGTCAGGCTACCCCTCTCCGCTCCCCTCCCTGTCCATCTCCAATATGTTCTCTATGGGAGAATAAATCACCATGTGGTCAGTATCATATCACACAGCTCCCCCTATGGACCATTGGTTTCAACGCATTTCGCAAGAAATGTTGATTGCTGCAGAATCACACCTGCATACTGATCAATGAGCCAAGAGGTCAAGGTCTACTAAAGGGTTTTTTACTTAAAACACATAACTTATTTGAAAAAGAAAAAGCTATTTTATTTAGTTATCCACCCTGAGAGGAAGGAGGGACATTTTGACCTTTTATAAATGATGACAAATGGCTTGCTTAGGATCATTTATTGGCACAGTTCTCCTCTGCTGACAGAGCTGCAATCCCAGCTGTGGATCAATTAACCTTTGCCTCACCATTAGCTACAGATTGAAGTCCATAGTTATAAGGTGAGGGTTGTGTATTGTGCCGCATTGGTCATGTAGCAGACAGAACGCCCCCTGCCACCTTTTCCCAGTACATGCCTGGAAATGAACAGTGAACTAGAGTGCATCTCAGATCAGTTCAGGGTCAGTGGCCTGTCTGCAGCGAATCTCATCAAAACACCTCGCGACTCAAAGAGCAGCCTGGGCGACCGAGCAAGAGAAGGACAGATTGGCCTATTAGAGAGAAAGAAAAAAAAAAAGAGTAGGAGTGAATGCATCAGTCAATGAAAAAGTATGTGTGAAGAGGAAACGTGGCAGGTTGAAGATGGTCCTATTATCCTTAAAGAGCCCAGGAGAGATCCGTTTCCCACATTCTCGGCAGTCGCACACTATATAAAACATGCTTAAAACTCTCATACGCACCTCACCTTCCCTTTTATCACTCCATTTCAGATTCTTTGTTCCTCTTTTCTGCTCTTTGGTTCGTGTCATTTTCAGGAACGATATAGATGACTGTAAATGAGGCAGATCCCATATAACAGGCTGAGAGAACTGTTAACGCTTTTTTTTTTTTAGCTTCTGGCTGTAGGCTACATGGGAAGTGCTCTTCAGGACCACTGGGAGTCTCCATACGTGCATCAATTAACCCTTTGCCATCCCTGTTTCCCCATCCTGCAAACATCACAAGGCCCCTGTAGACTATTAAAACGGCATTTAACCTCTTTCAAGAGCTAGTGAGCTGCCTCACTATATGCTGCCTACATGAAATGGAACCTCATAAGGGACTGATTTGGAAAATTCTACAGAAGCAGCAAATCAGTGTGCCACTCCTTGACAATACTCTCAATATATCATTCATTCATTAACCATTTCAGTCGTATCCAACTCTTGGTGATTGTACGGGCCATCTCTCGCCATACGCAAGAGACTGTATATGAATTTTCTTGGCAATGATTTTTTCCCCCAGGGTAGTTCGCTAGGTCTTTCCCCAAACATCTCCATTACATGGATTGGGACACACCCATGCATTCACACCATCGGACAACTTTTAGTGTCTGCAATTTACCTATACTGCATGTTTTTGGATTATGGGGGAAACCACAGAGACACAGGGAGAACATGCAAACTCGGCTTTCCGGCTCATTCGAGACTCAAACCGGGGACCTCCTTGCTGTGAAGCGACAGTGCTACCCAATTGAACAATGAAACTGAAACACTAGGTTTTAGACCGCAATCATTTATTAGTATGGTGTAGGACTTCCTTTTGCAGCCAAATCAGTTTGTCTTAGGAATGACAGATACATATCCTGCACAGCAGCCGAAGGGATTTTGAGCCATTTCTCTTGCAGAACAGTGGCCAGGTCATGCTGGTGGAGGAAAACGTGTCCTGGCTTGCTTCTCCAAATCATCCCAAAGTGGTTTGATAATATTCAGATCTGGTGACTGTGCAGGCCATGGGAGATGTTCAACTTCACTTTCTTTATTATCATCCTGATACCCAATACCACCTTCAGGATACAATGTTTAAACCATTGGGTGCACATGATCCTCCAGAATGATTCAGTAGTCCTGCTCATTTAACACAAGTACTGGGCCACTGATATTGCATCCCAAACCATTACTGATCCACCCCCATGTTTCACTCTGGGCGGCAACAGTCTGGGTGTTTAGCCTCTTTGGGGCTTCTCCACAACCTAACTATCTCTCGGATGTGGAAAAGGCAGTGAAGGTGGACTCATCAGAGAATAATACATTTTTCACATTATCCTGAACCCAAGATTTGTGGCTGGCACCATTGAAACCAACATTTGGCAATGGTACAAGTGAAGGTTTGGCTATTGCAGCCCGACCATGTATTTTGACCCTATGGAGCTTTAGACTAACAGTTTTGATGGAAACAGGAGAGTCTAGGTGCGCATTTAATTCTGCAGTGAGTTGGGCAGCTGTGGTTTTATGTTTTTTTTTTTTTTGGATACAATACCCGCACATCCCTTTCAGACAGCTTCCTTTTGTGGTGACAGTTACTCCTGTTGGATGTGTTTTTTTCCTAAATGGTGGTATGCCGATATTACCCTGGATAACATAGCTTTCGATACACCACAAAGACTTGACAGCGAGACGGGCACCAACAGTTTGTCCTCTTTTGAACTCTGATGATGTCTCCAATTATGTTGTGTGGATTGCATTACTTTATGTACAGCTGTGCTATTGCTCTGCTAATTAAACCTTCACACTTTGCTCTTACTGATGGAATGTAAAATCAGTGAAAATTGGCCACAAGGCCACACATATAGACGTGATAGACGTGAATCTGCCAACACTATATTGGTCAGTGTTTCAGATATATAATGTAGAATACAATACGTTTCACATTATATTATAATATAGTCTATTTATATTATCTATATATTAGATATATAAATATGTAGTTTATATAATATTAAATATATTTCTAATAATAATTGCATTTATAGGCAACATTCCTCTCACTTTGTTCACCACCTTTTATTTATTGTATATTAATATATTTTATGTTATATTATATATTTCTATTAAAAATTCACAATTCATTCTGGAATAGCCTTCTTGAAGGATATATGCAATGTTGCCTTACAATTAGGCTAAAACTAAGGCAACATAAGTTAGTTGCCTACATTATTGTTGGGGGCACTGCTATGATGCATTAAAATGCTGCCTACTGAGGGAACGCACCAGCTTTGATGGTCAGGGAGATAATTTATGACTACAGTCTGAATTTATAGCTGTAAAATCTCTTACTGCTAATCACCATATAGGCTCCGTCCCCTCTTTATTTCTGCTTTTGTCTCATTATTTCCAGTGGATACATTTCCAGACAGGCGTCCCACAGTCACACAGTATAGAGCCTTTTCTTTTTCAAATTAATAACATTAACCAAGATGATGATAAGTGATGATGATGGGTTCGATGTGAGACAGTGTGAGAGAACAAGCTGTCAAGCTAAATGTGGATCCATGTCAAGCCTTACCTTAAAGTCTTCTATTTAAATACACAGATTAAGAGTGTCGTTTAGCACCGCTGCCAAATATGGCTGTAGTTTGTGCGTAGCCACCTACACCACACGGGTTCAAGCAGTCGCTGCAAGTGCTGGATGTTGATCAATGTGCGAAACAGGGAGGGAGAGTAAAAACAGATGGTGAAAGGCCACTGCCATTTCTCTTCTCTGACTGCCAGTATCAGTATCCTCTCAGCGCTCTGCTGAATTAAAACAACCACCATCCCATTGATTTCATCTCTGACAGGGGCCATACATCACGAAGAGAAGAGAAGAGAAGAGAAGAGAAGAGAAGAGAAGAGAAGAGAAGAGAAGAGAAGAGAAGAGAAGAGAAGAGAAGAGAAGAGAAGAGAAGAGAAGAGAAGAGAAGAGAAGAGAAGTAAGTCCTGAAACAGGTGAAAGAGCATCCAGAGACACTGCCTTTTCAGTGTGAAAGAGTAAAAAAGAAGTGACATAGAAGGTAAATAGAAATTTGATTAACACTGTGATTAAACGGGGCTGCTGTTTTCTGCTCCTCTTCTTTCCCATCTTTTCTCCCTCTCGGAATAGCCGATGTGGGGCTCCCGTGGGAAAGGAGGCATTTGAGCTGATTGCCTGGCTAATGACTGACTGATTCACTCCAATCACACGGCCCTGCAGCCAGATTCTTTGATTGGACACAATCAAGTCAAATGGACCAGTGCAATATTCCAGAGCTCCGAATCCATCATTATATTTCATCTGGCTACCCAAGAGAATAACCACCCACCTATTAGGAGCGGGAGGCTCAACCGATCTTATGATTCGATTTCGATTCTTGCCTGTGTTTTATTTTAAAACCATTCTTGATTCAAAATGATTCAATTTTAAGTTAACCCTGGTGTATTCGGTGGTACCATTATGATAGTTGGCTTCTAGAGTGATACCATAGTCAGCTGTATCTGGTCCGTATACTGATCAGATAGTGGACCTGCACCTAGACACGTCCACAACACAGCCCTGAATGTCTGCAGAAATCCTGTCAACTAGACAATCCCCTGTGAAGGCCTCATCAACATGACAGCCATCAGCACAGATCCTCAGCAAAGACCACAAGAATCAGACAGGTCCTCGGCACAGACATATGATCTGCTTCGTCTCCAAACTGCCATGATGAATCTGATCTCCAAGCAAAAGGACCTGGATTAAATATTTGGATGCTACCGATCCACAATCTGATTTCTGATTTGTGATGCAGCCTGAATCATAATGACACCGTGTTAGTTCACTGGCCAGAGGAGAACTGGCCTCCTGACTGAGCCTGGTTTGTCCCAAGGTTTTTTCTTTCTCTCCATTGTCATCTGATAGAGTTTGGGTTCCTTGCCACTGTCACTTCTGTCTGTCTTAGTTGGGGACACTTAATATTCAACAATATTAGTGATTTGACTTCACTGACACTATTGGATGAGAAATGAACTGAGCTGGACCATGACATCACTGTTTTTGCAGAACTGCTTTATAGATTAAATAGCTTTTAACTAATTTAATAATTGATGATCTTTACAACGGAACTTGCACCATGGCGGATTTGATTTTTACATGGCGGAATTTGCGAGCTGAAAGACTGAACGCTTCTCCAGAGAGGAATCCTTTAATATTTAAAAATGTTTGTGTGCTGCTGCGCGTCCCTGTGTGTGTAATAAGCAGATTGTATGCGTGTTGTGCATCCACCCATAGGTGGATATACTAATGTGCCCTTTACATAACACAAAAAATTTTAAAGTTTGTCCATTTAGGGCTACTGTAGAAACATTTCCCTGTAAGGGGATCTGCAGTGTATGTAGATAGAAATGACTCATTCTTGGGTAATAAAAACATAACAGTACATATGTAAGGTCTTTATACACCACTGAAAACATAGTTATGTATATTATATTGCATTTCTGTCAATAGATACTCATAAATATTACACACTGCACGTTTAAACAACGTGGCGCTGGACGTGAAAATGATAACTGCGTCGGGCTGAAACTGACAAAAAACACTTGCCTGGCATCGCATTGCGCTGGGTGTATGATAGGTGAAAGCTGCTTTGTATTGTATAAGGCGCTATATAAATAAAGGTGACTTGACTTGACACTTGCTCTAAAAGCAGCCAGGGCCGAGCATATCCGTAAACTAATAGAAAATAACCAAAACAACCCCAGATTAACAAATAAACAGACATCACCTGAACAAAATATTCCAGTACAGTTTGGTAGTAATGACTTTATGAATTTCTTCACCAAAAAAATCGAAAGCATCAGAAATACAATTATAAATATACAACCTTTGACAGCATCTTATGATTCAGCCTCAATTATCACCCCTGAAGAACAACTGCAGTGCTTTACAACAGGAAGAGCTAAATAAACTTATCATTGCTTCGAAACCAACAACGTTTATTAGATCCAATACCCACTAAACTACTGAAAGAGTTGTTACCTGTAGCAGAAAAGCCTCTTCTCAATATTATTAATTCATCTTTATCAGGATGGCAGTTATTAAACCTCTCATTAAGAAACCACAACTAGATCCAAAAGAATTAGCAAATTACAGACACATTTCAAATCTTCCATTTCTGTCTAAAATACTAGAACAAATTGTGTCCGCTCAATTGTAGATAGAAAAGAAAATGATATCTATGAAAAATTTCAGTCTGGATTCAGACCCCATCATAGCACAGAAACTACGCTCGTTAAAATTACAAATGATTTACTCTTAGCTGCTGACCAAGGCTGTATCTCAATATTAGTTTTACTTGAACTTAGTGCCGCATTCGACACCGTAGATCATAAAATACTCTTAGATCGTCTACAAAATTACACTGGTATTCAGGGACACGCATTAAAGTGGTTTAGATCGTATCTATCAGAACGTTACTAATTTGTCTATTTAAACGGGGAAAAAAATCTAAGATAACGTCTGTAAATTATGGAGTGCCGCAAGGATCTGTGCTAGGTCCATTTGCACTGTCCATGGAGCGGACCTGTTTACATTCCACTGCCGGTTGTATATTCTGTATATAACTGTGTATGTGACAAATAAAACTCTTGAATCTCTTGAATCTTGAATCTTGAGGTCCTCTGTTATTCTCAGTATATATGCTGCCACTTGGTAATATTATAAGTAAACATGGAATTAGTTTCCACTGTTATGCTGATGAATTTCTAAATTATCCAAGCTGTCAGAGTGTGTTAAAGATATAAAATATTGGATGACCAGTAATTTTCTCCTATTAAATTCAGATAAAACAGAGGTATTACTTATTGGACCAAAACCCTGTACACAGAATCTCTTAGAATATAATTTGCACTTAGAAGGATGCACTGTTACTTCATCCTCTACAGTTAAAGACCTGGGTGTTATATTAGACAGCAACTTGTCTTTCGAAAATCATATTTCAAATGTTACAAAAACAGCCTTCTTCCACCTCAGAAACATTGCTAAGCTACGGAACATGCTCTCTGTCTTTGATGCAGAAAAGTTAGTTCATGCATTCATGACCTCTAGACTAGATTACAGTAATGCATTACTAGCTGGCTATCCTGCGTCCTCAATAAACAAGCTACATTTAGTCCAAAATGCAGCTGCTAGAGTTCTTACTAGGTCAAGAAAATATGATCATATAACACCAATTTTATCATCTCTGCACTGGTTACCTATTAAGTTCTGTATCAATTTTAAAGTATTGCTACTGACCTATAAGGCCCTAAACGGTTTAGCTCCTGGGTATTTAACTGATCTTCTATCGCCTTATAACCCATCACGATCTTTAAGGTCACAAAACTCTGGGCTTCTGGTAGTACCTAGGATATCTAAGTCCACTAAAGGAGGGAGAGCGTTTTCATATTTGGCACCTAAACTATGGAACAGCCTTCCTGATAATGTTCGGGGCTCAGACTCACTCCCCCAGTTTAAATCGCATCTCTTTAGCCAAGCATTCGTATTATGCATCTCATAACCTTGTACTCCAGTGATATCAGTGCACATGATTGTCTTTGCTTAATGCTTTGAACAGCATCAACGCTAATTATTTTCCTGTTCTGTTTTATCTCAGGATGCCCATCCCGAGGTAATCTAGAGAGTCCGTCAGCCCGGCCTGGATCCAGCCTTTCATGAAGACTTCAGATGACAAACACCTGTGAAGAGACGACTCCAACTCCTGCGAGGACTTCAGATGACGCAGCTCTGCATCAACACGCACCCATGCTCATTTCTATATACCCTAACCATTAACAACAAAACCTTTTTTGTGCCTTACATTAATTATTATATTGATTAATAATACATTGTTAGCTAATATGTGTGATTTGTATATGTACATTTCTGATATACATAACGTGGACAAATCACTTTAAATTGTAATGTAGACGCATGGATTTTCTGTGAAGCTGCTTTGAAACGATATGTATTGTGAAAAGCGCTATACAAATAAATGTGAATTGAATTGAATTTGCATAGATAAAAATCTCTGTACTGAAGGATGTGTCATCAATATTTTTGATCCATTTTTCTGGAAGAGAAAGTTCTTTTTAAATGCATTTATCTGCTTGGTCAACATTTAGAAGTACACAAGCATATACAGTACACTATATTTGAAAAGTTTGGGGTTGGAAAGATTTTTATATGTTTTTGAAAGAAGTCTTTTATGTTCACCAAGGCTGCATTTATTTGATCAAAAATACAGTAAAACTGGAATATTTTAAAATTGTATTACAATTTAAATAACTTTTTCAATTCGATTTGAATATATCTTGTTTAATTTATTTCTGTGATGGCAAAGCTGTGTTGCATCATTACTCCAGTCTTCATTGCCACATGAGCCTACAGAAAAGTTGCTTTGGTGCTCAGGAAACATTACTTATTATTATCATAATTTAATTAAATAATTAATTATTTGAAGAAAATTCAAAAGAACAGCATTTAAAAAAATAAAAAAACTTTTACAACATTATGCATGTCTTTATCACTTTTGATAAATTTAATGCATCCTTGCTTATTTTAAAAATAAAAAAACATCTTCCTGAACCTAAACTTTTGAATGGTAGTTTAGATGACCTCAAAGCTAATAGACGTGAACTAAAAGCCACAAAACTCTGATGTGGATTTAATAGAGCCTTTAAATGGACAATTAATTGTATTTAATCGTTCATAAGAAAAGAATGGACATTTATAAAGTATGCTTGTATGAACACAGAATAGACACTCAGACAATTGCATGTGCCACACACAGATCGTCATTATTACCCACACACACACACATTAAAACAGTGTGTCTTAGGAAAATAGCTTACAAAGGACAGAGCCCTTAAAGGCTGATCCAGGAGAAACTGAGGAACAGAGAGGGTTTGTGGGATTTCTGAGTCCCCACCTCGCATTAATTAAAAGAGGCTGTGGGTTGAGTGGCAGACAGCCTGTAGGCTCAGCCAGGAAGAGAACTCAGATGAATTATGGAGAGGGTCTGTAAGCCAGCCAAACTCAGCATCACACTTTTGTGCACCATCCACCCCCATCTATCCATTGCTTTTGCCCTTTTCTTCTACTCTCTCCTGCTGGTTCTGCCCTCTGCTCTTCCCACCATCTTTCTTTGTCACCACATCTTTCTCCATACTGTTCATTTGTCTGACTGGTTCAGGTTGCACCATTCTGTGTCCTTATCTACCCTTTAAGGAGACCTATTATGCCCCTTTTTACAAGATGTAATATAAGTCTCAGCTGTCCCCAGAATGTGTCTGTGAAGTTTCAGCTCAAAAGACCCCACAGATCATGTATTATATCATGTTGTAAATGCCTTTTTTTTTTTTGTGGAAGGAAAAAGGTTGTTTTGTGCATGTATCTTTAAATGCAAATGAGCTGCTGGTCCCCGCCCGCTTTCCAGAAGAGGGCGGAGCCTTTACAATTTCTGTGGTTTTCAATAATCTTAAACTATCAATTACACACAAGGTTATGTCAAAAAAACACAAAGTTCACATAAACAGTCGGTTATGTCTGTGAATGTAAACTACAGGGGAAAGCAATTGCATGTGTATTAAATCTGTGTATTAAAGGCACAGCAGAGTAATATACAGTACCAACTGCTGTATATGCTGTAAATAAGAATCAAACGACAAAAGAAAAACAGAAAATCACCCATTGCTCTGGCGAGGAGAAAAACATGGCGGACTGTGTACATCTCACTCAGGGGAGGAGCTAAGCTAATAGGGCAGATTCCGTCATGGTTGTGGGCGTGGCCTGTTTCAATGTGACGTTACATTGGAGCACATTCTTAAACGGCACATCAGTTGGTATCTATGGTAACCGAGGTCCTTCTGAGTGGTATGTCGGGGGAAGGCTTTCTTGGGGAAAGCATGTAAAGCATATTTGTTAGATGTAGCAAGTAATTATGTGTCTGATTTGTCTCAGTCGTTACACACCGAGTTGACCACATTCCAATAAATGTCAGAAAACTAGATCCAGGCAAACCTTTGCACTAAAAAACACTATTTTAATACTGTGTGTACTACTGAGGTTATTGAGACACAGACAGACAGAAGTGCTAATAAATATATTATTGTTTGGCTATGGTTGATGCGCTGAGCAGCCATATTGGATTCTGAAGTCGGGGCTAAAATTCACACACACACCCCCCCAGACGCAACTCTGACTTGTGCCTATAGCTAGAAGAAGAAAAAAACTATGAAATAAATGTAAAATAAACAGACACAAATAACGAAGAAGAAAATGGCCTTTTGCTTTGTTAACTTTTCTTGGGCATCGTATGTTTTTTTACATCATCATTTGAACACATGCTCGTTTTAGTCATTCTGTCTGTTGTGTCTTCATTATTCTGCTGCACTTCTGCTCTATCATTTATCATCTGCCACCACTTATTCCATGGGGTCAGACTTCTCCCCACACACGCCAACATTAATGCTTATGAATTATTCCACTTTTAGAGATGAGAGCCTTTCATATGTATTGAGGAATGGCATAAAGTAATTTATTGTTCATAATTGGCAACTGCATTGTTTACATTAATGCTGCGTTCCAGGCAACCCGTAACCCGTGAACTCGTACTAGATCGATGTACTCCCAGTTACGCACTCTGACGTCACATAGCCTGCAAAACAACAATGGCAGCCCCTACGGATGCTGTGTTTATGAAAGTCGTACGGAAAATAAAAGGTATAACTGCTTCTCTTGCCTTATGCACCATTTTATCTCCTCTGTTTCCCTCAAATAAGCAACGAATAAGCACCTTTGGCGATAGAAATTATTGTAAATGAGCATAAGCCCCGTACAGTCCACCATGCTTTGTTTACATCTCGCTAACGTTACCACAATTCCTTGCGCTCAGGCAGTTTGGCGTGACTTTGCCTGGAACGCTACAAAGCTGTGAGTCATGGTTTGAAGTCGTAGCTTACGGGCTCAAAAACCTGCCTGGAACGCAGCATAAGTTAGGCTCAATCCTAGGCATCAAATACTAAAACTCATTTACTCATCTTTGTGTTGTTCAAAATAACAGCCCCTTAGATGTTTACACAGAAAATAAATAGATTTGGAACGAGGGTGAGTAAAGGATGAGAAAAATGAAAATATTTGGACAAACTGACACCTTAATGGCAGTTGCTAAACCCTCATGGTTCTGTTTTCTTTTTTTTTCTTTCTTTTTTTTCAATACTTAGATTACTTTTTCAAAACTCTTCATACAATTCTTCAAACCAACTTTCAGCTTGGCACAGCACATAATTTCACATCCAAATTGCAGTAAAACTACCAGAACACTTTTCTTTCAAACACTAGCAAATGTTGTCACTAAACAAAACACATTTTGTCACTCATAAAACAATGACTTAAAAACACTAACAACAAGTACAGTAGCATTTTATAATATTTTCAGTTACACTATTTTAAGGTGTTTGTGTTACAGTGTAATTATACATTTAAATACTGAGTAATAATAATTATCTAAATGTACTTACTATAGGGTTAGGTAAGGAGTAGGGTTTGGTTTAGGGTTGGTTGTGTGTAATTATGCATAATTTATAATTAATATAGTAAGTACAGGTAACGTGTTGCCAGGAGAACTGGCACCCCGACTGAGCCTGGTTTCTCCCAAAGTTTTTTTTCTCCGTTCTGACACCTGAAGGAGTTTTGGTTCCTTGCCACCGTCAACTATATTACTGATCTGCCCGCATTGACACTATATGATAATTGAAATATTATAACATTACCGGATAACATTACCGTTTTCACTAGAGCGGCTGTACAGCCTAATCAAATTCTGTTGCATTATTTTCCTGTTAACACTGTGAAGCTGCTTTGAAACAATTGGATTTGTTAAAAGCGCTATATAGATAAAGATGACTTGACTTGATTTGACGTGTTACAGAACACTGTTATATAAAGTGTATACCATATTTTCTTTTGTAAAATGACTTTCTTTTGTCAAATTTACAAACAAGAATGACACTACTTTTTTATAATTCACTAATATAAAAAGTTAGTATAATTCACTAATATAACACACTTACATCCACCAGCTGGAGTGCCCATGATACCCACCAGAGGGCACTCCTCTGGACTCCTTTGATTTCCTATCATAAACTATATTTCCCATAACCCATTGCCTGGACTAATCATGTTCTGATTACTTCCACCTGTGTGTTGTTATCTCGTTTATGCTGAGTTCACGCTGCATGATTTCCAAAGTAGTCAGATCACTGTTCTTTTCACACTGCACGACTATCTGGGATAGCATTCAGTTGCTGCAGTGTTCACACTGCACGATGGATCGGTGACAGGGGGTTTCACACTGCATGACTTCAAAAGGAAGAATCACCGACAACTCTGTCCGCTCAGCAAACTATGTTTCACAACCAAACACAAATGTGACAAGGAAATAATGCGTGTGTGTGTGTCAGACCGGAGTTCTCACACGAGACTGGAATTGTTATTTCAAACGATAGCCCGCAAGAAGCTTGAGATCCAAATTGTCTCTGCGCTGATTTGCAGCAAAAAATGATGGAGGAGGAAATGGTTGGGGAGACACACGGAGTAATGATTGTGTTCTGCAAAGGTAAATGTGCTGCTGCTGGTCAAGCAAATGTTTGTGCTTTGTTTCTGTTTGATATAATTGTAAATATATCTATTAAAATACTGTGGTCTATAACTCCTCCCCCACCCTGTAGCTTGCTCTCTTATTGGCTGTAGATCATCACCAATGTAATTTTCAGTCAGAACACATTTCACACAGTAGGAATTTGAATCACTGACAGGTCCAGATATTTAGCATGCCAAATATCACACAGGCATTGGTTATTAGTGTAAGCATTTCACCAAAATGGGCCTCTGTATTGGTTGAATAAATATTTAAAATCTAATTAAATATGGTGCTTCTTTTGATGATGGTGTGCCGAGTACAGTTCTGCAGCCTGGCATTATAGGCTCATTTACCAGGAACATGGAGACACATCCAAATCTCTTTAGCTGCAGTTCTGGGACCATGTGAGAATAGATAATGTCAGTGATAGTGTGAGCTCTGCCAGTTGCCATGGAAAACAGAACTGTCTCCCTCCTGTAACATAAAAATGTAATTCAGCATTTCCACAAATAAACAATTGAAGACATGGGAATGTCAGAACATCTTTAGAAGCATCCTGCTGGTACTTCTTTTTACGCTCACAGTTGCATGATTGAACAAAGAGGTGCACTGATGTGCAAACATGTAAAAGCATCCATAGAAACATCCAACACTTGTACGTGGCAAAAACTTTGTGTGTGTATATATATTATATATATATATATATATATATATATATATATATATATGTGTGTGTGTGTGTATGTATGGACACTTTCACAATTAAAGGGGCAGGGGCTAAAGCCACCCTGCGATTAATAATTTGACTGCACTAAAAACATTATAAAAGAATGAGACTTAATACCTTATGAATTTTTGCTTTTCATAAACAAACAACAGATAACAAAACAAAAAAAAAACCTTTTTGAAAAACCCAAAAAATTGCTAAAAATTTTGGGACGTCTGCCTTTACATGCACTTTAATGACATCCCATTCTTAATCTGTAGGGTTTAATATGGAGTTGGCCCACCCTTTGCAGCTAAAACAGCTTCAACTCTTCTGGGAAGGCTTTCCACAAGGTTTAGGAGTGTGTTTATGGGAATTTTTGACCATTCTTCTAGAAGCGCTTTTGTGAGGTCAGGCACTGATGTTGGATGAGAAGGCCTGGCTCGCAGTGTCCACTCAAATTCATCCCAAAGGTGTTCTATCAGGTTGAGGTCAGGACTTTGTGCAGGCCAGTCAAGTTCCTCCATACCAAACTCGCCTTTGTCTTTATGGACCTTGCTTTGTGCACTGGTGCACAGTCATATTGGAACAGGAAGGGACCATCCTCAAACTGTTCCCACAAAGTTGGGAGCATGAAGTTATCCAAAATGTCTTGGTATGCTGAAGCATTAAGAGTTCCTTTCACTGGAACTAAGGGGCCAAGCCCAACCCCTGAAAAACAACCTCACACCATAATGCCCCCTCCACCAAACTTTACACATGGCACAATGCAGTCAGGCAAGTACCGTTCTCCTGGCAACTGCCAAACCCAGACTCATCCATCAGATTGCCAGACAGAGAAGCGTGATTCGTCACTCCAGAGAACATGTCTCCACTGCTCTAGAGTCCAGTGGTGGTGTGCTTTACACCACTGCATCCAACACTTTGCATTGCACTTGGTGATGTAAGGCTTGGATGCAGCTGCTCGGCCATGGAAACCCATTCAGTGAAGCTCTCTACGCACTGTTCTTGAGCTAATCTGAAGGCCACACGGAGTTTGGATGTTAGTTTGGAGGTCTGTAGCTATTGACACTGCAGAAAGTTGGCGACTTCTGAGCACTGTGCACCTCAGCATGCGCTGACCCCGCTCTGTGATTTTTACGTGGCCTACCACTTAGTGGCTGAGTTGCTGTTGTTCCCAATTGCTTCCACTTTGTTATAATACCACTAACAGTTGACCGTGGAATATTTAGTGGTGAGGAAATTTCACGAATGGACTTATTGCACAGATGGCATGCTTGAATTCACTGAGCTCCTGAGAGCGACCCATTCTTTCACAAATGTTTGTAGAAGCAGTCTGCATGTCTAGGTGCTTGATTTATACACCTGTGGCCATGGAAGTGATTGGAATTCTGAATGATTGAATTCAATGATTTGGAGGGGTGTCCCAATACTTTTGGCAATATAGCATATCTTCTCTGAGGACAAGCGCTTCAAGTGAATGTACTTTTTCAAGGAACTTGAAACTAACTACTTTCACTGGAAGAATATGATTTTTGTCAGTATATTTTATTCAATTTGAGTCCAAATGTGAATTTCTGAGAAATTCCGTTCATGCCAATTATTCACATGAACCCTACCCCAGACCGTATTTGGTGCGCAGCTGAATTCAGAAAATCGCTTTTACACTGATCAAACGAACAGACTTGGTTTTGCACCAAAAGCTGTACTGTGAAAGCACCCTTATAATTGTATTGCATAGGCTATAATTTCCACTCAAAACATTTACACAGTCAGATTGTTTGATGTCAGATTTCTATTAGAAGTTAATATATTCACAGACCACTCTTGTAATTGTTTACATGCTTCTGTAATGTATAGATGTAGAAGGTCTCTTGCCTCGCCATCAAACGACATGAACACCTCCTCCGTCTCTCTAATCCTCTCTCTTTCTTTCTCTTTGGAGATTTGTCATAGAAAAAAAGTGGCACCCAATTTCCAGACACATAAAAGAGCAGCCTTTAAGGGTCCTTCAGTTTGCACAGGGATGCCGGGGGCACTGCCCTTCATCTTGTCTTCCTTTACTTTAATTAGCCAGGAGAAAATTGGGCTTTTCTTCTCCTCTCTCCTGATTGCCTCTTTTGTTCTAATACAGCTCAGATACGGCGACCGGATTGCTTTTTGCGGACAGGAGGAACTAGAGCAAAGCAGACCACAGTGATGCGAGACTCTAATGATAATGAACATGGCCCCTCTAATGTGGCTTCTGGATTTCATCCGTAGACCAAGTATCACTGCTCATCAAGTGCCATTCCATTGATTAAGACTAGAGTGCTTCTTTTATCCTAAAAGTCATGGAGATGAAGAAAATGTCGTTTTAATTACAAAATGAGATGCCGTTATGCTTTATCATATATGATTGTCTGGACATGCTTGATGAGATCAGTTTTATGGATTTAAGGATCTTGAAGAGGATGATCACCTTGTGCTACTTTTTATTGAATAATCGGCTGCGGCCCGGAGGCTTGCTCCAAACTTCATTTCGTTATACTGTACTTGTACATGTGTAATGACGAATAAACTTCAACTTCAACTTCAACTTCAACTTCTATTGGGATACTCACTTCTTCGTAGCACTGAACCAAAGGGAAATGACTGTGGTGCCTGATTTGCACCATTTGGTTTAGCTTGGTTTAGCAGACTAAAAATGATACCAGTTAACTTTGTTTGTATTTTTAACTCTTTCCCTGCCAGTCTTTTTTTAGTTGCCATGCCACAGCCAGCATTTTGGACAATTTTCACACAATTTTAATTGTCCCTAGAGTATTTAGTTTCAGGATTATCTGAACATGCTATATAAAATGAACAGAGCCTCTTTTTTTTTTTTTTTTTTTTTTTGTCAAAGACTACATCCAGATCGGATTCAGAATGATGATCAAAACATAGATGGAGAGTAGATTTAGTCCATCAACACCCCTAATGCTTGCTCAATCCTATAGTTCGTCCTGGGTTTACATTTCATTCAGTAAAGTTAGGCAGTTTTACTGTTTAATGTTGATGATCGTGTTATTTTAAATATGCATCTGCTTGCATATGCTATCGCTTGTGCTGCATTCTGCTTCATTTTAGATTCTGTTCTCTTTCAGAAGATGTGTAATAGCGACCCCTATCGTATAACCATACATTTCCGTCAATGGTGAGGAAAGAGTTATGACCTTTTTTTGTTTTTTTTTTTTTTAGCTACAACATGCCAGTTGTCATAAATCTATAGTGAAAAATACACTCACCTAAAGGATTATTAGGAACACCTGTTCAATTTCTCATTAATGCAGTTATCTAATCAACCAATCACATGACAGTTGCTTCAATGCATTTAGGGGTGTGTTCCTGGTCAAGACAATCTCCTGAACTCCAAACTGAATGTCAGAATGGGAAAGAAAGGTGATTTAAGCAATTTTGAGCGTGGCATGGTTGTTGGTGCCAGAAGGGCCGGTCTGAGTATTTCACAATCTGCTCAGTTACTGGGATTTTCACGCACAACCATTTCTAGGGTTTACAAAGAATGGTGTGAAAAGGGAAAAACATCCAGTATGCGGCAGTCCTGTGGGCGAAAATGCCTTGTTGATGCTAGAGGTCAGAGAATGGGCTGACTGATTCAAGCTGACAGAAGAGCAACTTTGACTGAAATAACTACTCGTTACAACAGAGGTATGCAGCAAAGCATTTGTGAAGCCACAACACGCACAACCTTGAGGCGGATGGGCTACAACAGCATAAGACCCCACCGGGTACCACTCATCTCCACTACAAATAGGAAAAAGAGGCTACAGTTTGCACAAGCTCACCAAAATTGGACAGTTGAAGACTGGAAAAATGTTGCCTGGTCTGATGAGTCTCGATTTCTGTTGTAAACAGTCGTAAACAGAATGAGAACATGGATCCATCATGCCTTGTTACCACTGTGCAGGCTGGTGGTGGTGTAATGGTGTGGGGGATGTTTTCTTGGCACACTTTAGGCCCCTTAGTGCCAATTGGGCATCGTTTTAAATGCCACGGTCTACCTGAGCATTGTTTCTGACCATGTCCATCCCTTTATGACCACCATGTACCCATTCTCTGATGGCTACTTCAAGCAGGATAATGCACCATGTCACAAAGCTCGAATCATTTCAAATTGGTTTCTTGAACATGACAATGAGTTCACTGTACTAAAATGGCCCCCACAGTCACCAGATCTCAACCCAATAGAGCATCTTTGGGATGTGGTGGAACGGGAGATTCATGCCCTGGGTGTGCATCCCACAAATCTCCATCAACTGCAAGATGCTATCCTATCAACATGGGCCAACATTTCTAAAGAATGCTTTCAGCACCTTGTTGAATCAATGACACGTAGAATTAAGGCAGTTCTGAAGGTGAAAGGGGGTAAAACACAGTATTAGTATGGTGTTCCTAATAATCCTTTAGGTGAGTGTATATTCCCTTAACAGATTATCTATTATACATTCTACAACTTTTACCACAATAAATACAATAAAACGTGATCAATTCTAGTATGGATGCTTATGAGTATATTTATATTGAAGCAAGACGTTATATTGGTGCTTTTCATCAGTTCTTTTAGTTTATGTGGCTGTTTTAGATCATGTTTGACTTTCTCCATAGCATTTTAAAATAGTAAATTCTCAATAGAATTCAAATGAGTCGCACATTTTATAATCGGCGTAGCGATAGTAACGGCTCACACAAATCGTATCACACTTTTGGAAAATGTTGGTGAACATGCACAAATAAATAAACCAGGCTTCAGTCATGTTGTGCTCATGGAAACGGTAGACAAAAATTGCTTCCGGAAGTTGCGGAGAAACTGAGACAAAGGGGCCGTTTACACAACACCGTTTTCAACTAAATACTGAAAACTTTTTTGTGCCTTTTGGATGTTCATTTAAGCACGATGTCATGCGTATGCGTTCAGCCTTCAGCCATGTGTTCAGCCTATAGGCACATAGTTTCTTTACAAAGTGGCATCGCCAACTACTGGCCTGGCATGCATAATGCAGCATTTTTAATCCATTTATCGGGTCCATGTAAACAGGTATTGTTTTAACAATGTTGTCATTTGTATGTGAGAAAAACGTTTCTAATAAAAATATTGGGGGTTGTACTTGCTAGTTTTGGTTATAAGTATACAAATTACTACGAAGTTACTGTACGGTGCTTGGCAGGGGTCAAAAAGGGTTACAAAATTACTTTTGGATTGATTCCCTCTTAAAAACTCAGATGGTTTCAAAAATTTAGGTAGGTGAGTAAGTAATTCGGCCAGGTGGTTGGAGAAAAACACAGTAAAAAATCAGTAAATCACAATAAAATTCAACCCCTGTAAATGTTGAAAATATCTTGCGTCCCTAGATACAATTACAGTCCGAATAGGGATTTAGATGTACAAAAAAAAAAAAAAAAAACTGTGATTGGTTGTGCTCCTCATCTACTGTCTCCTCCAGTGATTTTTTTTCTTTTTTTTCTTGAGAAAGCAAAAGTGAGAAGTCATCATGTTTTAGTAGTTCAGACCATCCTGCCCTGATTGAATATGGTTTCAGTCAAAATTATTCAACCCCATTGTTAATCTATTATAGAAAGTTTATTTACACATTGATTCTGTGAACATAAAATTGATGAGAATGAAAAAAATTATATTTGGCTCAAAACAAATAGATCACTTCCACATCACTGATAATCTTTGGTTTTCATGTCACCAACTTATGAATAAGGCTGCCAGCTGTTTCTCTAGAAACTTTGAGAAACTTTCTAGAGTCTTGGAAATCTTCTTGTAGCCATAGACTTTCTAATTTAATAAAACAGTTTCTTCTCTATAGCTTTTGTGAAAGCTCTTTAGACTTGGCCATATTTGCTACTCAACTTTAGCACAAGCATGAGCTAAATGTATGCATGTGTAACAGCACAAGCTAATTCAGTTTTGTTATAGAGTTTCCAAAAGCTTAAAGGGGTCAGGAACGGGCTTTATTTATTTTTTTATACTGTTGTCTGAGGTCAACTTATGACGTTTGCGTGGTTTTTACATTCAAAAACGTCATAATGAATAAGTAACAGGCTATTTACCCTGTTTTTGAGCCTAGCTCCTGAAACGGGGCTACAGAATTAAGCCCCATTCATACCGCCAGCGACATGATCCCATTCATTTCAATGCTGGCGACTTCCGGCAACAGTGATCGTTGGCAACAGAATGTAGGTATGTCATGCAGCGTGTGACGTGACAAAAGTTCAGAAATTTTAACTTTATGCCAATGAGAAGCGAAATTTCGCAAGTGACAACCAATAGGAGTCTAGGGTGCAGGCAAGACAGAACAGAGTTCCGGAGCGATTTCACTGTAACCACATACATGGATATAATAAATAGAGGTCGACCAATTCATCCGTTTTGCCGATTAATCGGCACCGATAGCACATACATAACAAAACTTAACTAAAACACAACATAAAGTCCAGGTCTGGCCCTCTCTCGTCCTTCACTGGTGTCGCTCGTCCTTGTATGCCTCCGGGCTCCCTCATGAGAGGACTCGGTGTGACTCGGAGGTGACGCTCATTCTCAATCACGCACCGGTCTCGCTCGCTCCTCCCACGTCTCTCGCTCGTCTACCTCGCCACAAACATATTTTGATATTTTGATTAGATAATCGTCAAGAGTTCTAAAAAATTTTTATTTTATTTTGATCTGTTAACCTAAGTTAATGCACTATGAACTAACATGAATGATCAAGGTACAATTGTATTGCTCAAATATTAATACATGCTGTAAAATGTATATTGCATAATGCATATCGTTCATGTAAGCTAGCTAATGCATCCATGTTAACAAATGGGAGTTGCAAAGTGTTACCTATAAAATGTACATGTTTCTAGGTTATAGCTAAAGAAACATTTATTTATAATATTATTTTAATGTTTGAATTATTTTCTGTAGAATTGGTTATGTTAGAACATCTCATTTTAATATATTCATTTACATATGTATTTCATTTAGCATGGTTTCAGCACTGTTTTACTTAGTGGTATGGTTTTATTTTTTTATTTATTTTATCCAGTATCCAATTTAAAAAAAAACTGTCGGTTGGTTAATCGGTTATCGGCAAATGCGGTCCACCCTAGTTATCGGTATCGGTAAAATCAACTATCGGTCGACCTCTAATAATAAAATATTGTCAGTCTGTGAGTTTGATTCATATATTGATATTTTGTGTTGTTAATTATATGATTCAGTGAGCAGTTTAGCACTGCTGCAGTTCATATTACAGTTTCCCCTGCATCATGTTGGTTAGGAACAAGAAAACTGATTATTTGTCAAATTCGAATGATGTTTTAGTCATTTTTATAAGTGAGTTCAATTTGTTGATAGATCGACCGTTAATGTAGTTAATGATTTAATGCACAGAGTACTGCTGTGGTTTATAGAACGACACTCTCCAACAGTAGAATGTCACTTTGATATTTTTTTTTTTTATCCTACTTCCTAGTCAAATTAGAAAGATATCTTAGTTTGATATATCACTTGTGATTTGCATTTTCTAAAGAAATGGCCAAACGTGCAGTCTACCAATAACATTAAAGCGGCATCACTGGAATGCCTACAAGTGTCTCTCAGTACAGCCATACAGCGAAAAAGTCACTGGTGGTTTGAACGGGGCTTTAGACGTTGGTCTTCTTCTGTTAAGGCGACATTTTGCTGCTCTCTAACGTCAGGGGGAGGAAAATTCACAGGTATCTCGTTTGATGAGCCAGCTGTCAATAAAAGCTTTTATTTGACTAACAAGGAGGTTTTCAGCTCCAAAACATGCAGGATATTCTTACATTACAATGACCTTTTATATATCAAAAGCTCAAAGGAAAGTTGATTTCTCAATTCATAGCCCCTTTAATTGTGGGTCAGAATTTTGTACTATACCATACAATTAAATGACGTTAAGGGGTTGAATAATTATGTATTACATTGCTGTAAAAAACCTTACACTCACCTAAAGGATTATTAGGAACACCATACTAATACTGTGTTTGACCCCCTTTCGCCTTCAGAACTGCCTTAATTCTACATGGCATTGATTCAACTAGGTGCTGAAAGCAAAACTACGAGAATGGCGCCGCTGTGTTTGGTCGCCGTTCAGGTCGCTCCGCGAAGACTGTGCTTTTATTTACTATTTTACTTTCTTTTACTCTCAGTTTTTACAAACTTATCATCTGCATTGATCTACTACGAAAGCAAAACTCTTTTGGACATTGGTTACCTCTACACTGGACTGTTTCAGGACACTTTCACCGATCCTCTGTGGCCATCTGAGATTCTTCGCAACGCCGAGTTGAACAATGGACAGAGCCGACAGCGAAGAACCAAGAAACACCGTGGGAGACGCGCTGGAATTCGAAACCGACTGAGGAAAAGGGCATTCAGTCCTCCTCTCCCGAGCATTCTTCTAGCAAATGTTCAATCCTTGGATAATAAGATGGACGATCTTAGAGCCAGGATAAGTTTTCAACGGGACATGAGAGACTGTAATATCTACTGTTTGTCCGAAACATGGCTCACGCCCGCGGTCCCGGACACAGCTGTGACGCCGTCGGAGAACTTCTCTGTTTTTCGGATGGACAGAACAGCCGAGGCCGGTAAATCCAAAGGCGGTGGAGTGTGTTTCATGATCAACAAGAAATGGTGCGACCCCAGGAACATCACCATTCTCTCGCGGTCCTGCTCGCCTCATCTGGAACATTTAACAATCATTTGCCGCCCATTCTATCTGCCGAGGGAGTTTTCTGCGGTTGTCGCGACCGCGTTTACATTCCACCGCAGGCAGACACAGCGCTGGCTTTATCTGGCCTTCATGATGTTGCCAGCGGCGTCATAAACCAACATCCCGGACGCGGCATTCATTGTCGCGGCGATTTTAACAAAGCAAACCTAAAGAAAGTCCTGCCAAACTTTCACCAGCATGTCTCCTGTCCTACACGAGGAGCAAACACGCTGGATCATTGCTACTCTCCGCTCAAGAACGCCTATAAAGCGCGGTCACTTCCAGCGCTTGGCAAATCGGATCATGCCGCCATTTTCCTCACTCCCGAATACAAACAAAAGCTCCTCCAGGAACCCCGTGAGGCGGGAAGTTAAGCGTTGGTCACCCCACTCAGAGACCGCGCTACAGGCAGCTCTGGGCGATGTGGATTGGGACATGATTGGGACATGTTCACAGAGCGAGTTCAGCCGACAAACAATAACAATAGCGAGTTCATCAGAAACGTGGGCGCAATTTGCAGTTCATCAACACGCTTACAGAGCAAGCCACGCAAACAATAATAATAACGTCCTGTTATGCCTGCGGCTCAAATCAGAAACCGATATAAAGACCGGTGGAGTCAATTCCAATCAACGCGCGCATGTGGCAAGGTCTGAGGTCCATCTGCTCCTTTGGATCTAAATCCTCTGCAGAGGCAAGCGTTGATCCGTTGCTCGTGAACGAGTTAAACTCTTTCTATGCTCGCTTTGACTGTAACCGTGGCAACGCGACTCCGCCAAGTGGCGCGTTAGAGGAAATTACTCAGAGCAGCAACAATCACGTGATCTCTGTCTCAGAGGATGAAGTTCGGAGAGCACTCAAGCGTGTGGACGTCAGGAAAGCTGCCGGGCCGGATGGTATTTCAGGTCGTGTTCTGCGGTCCTGTGCTGATCAGCTCACCGGGTTGTTTACATCTATCTTTAATGAGTCCCTCGCTACATCTGTGGTCCCCACCTCCTTCAAAAAAATCCACCATCATCCCTGTCCCTAAGAACAGTAAACCCTCTTGCCTAAATGACTATCGTCCAGTGGCTCTCACGTCTATAGTCATGAAGGTCTTTGAGAGACTCATTAAAAACACCATTTGCGCCTTCATTCCTGGCACTTTGGACCCTCTTCAGTTTGCCTATCGTCCCAATAGATCAACTGAAGATGCCATCTCTCATGTCCTCCACTCCTCCCTCACTCACATCGACAGCAAAAAGTGGGAACTACGTAAGACTGCTATTTATTGACTATAGCTCAGCCTTTAACACCATAGTTCCCACCAAGCTAACCTCCAAACTCCTGGATCTCGGCCTGAATCCTTCTCTCTGCCACTGGATTGAGGACTTCCTCACTGGCAGGCCTCAGGTGGTGAGAATAGGCCAGTCCACCTCCACCTCCATCACCCTGAGTGTGGGAGCCCCACAGGGCTGTGTCCTGAGCCCCCTGCTCTACTCTCTACACGCATGACTGTTTGTCCACACACAGCTCCACCTCTATCATCAAATTTGCTGATGATACTGTTGTCCTGGGCCTCATTTCCAACAACGAGACGGCATACTTGGACGAGGTGGAGCATCTAACATCATGGTGCCAGGACAACTGTCTCTCTCTGAATGTTGGCAAGACCAAAGAAATGATTGTGGACTTCAGGAAGAGACAGCAACGGACATACTCCCCCTCATGATCAGCGGGTCACCAGTAGAGAGAGTGAGCAGCTTCAAGTACCTGGGAGTAAACATCTCCGAGGACCTGACCTGGACTGCTCACATTCAGACACAGGTGAAAAAGCCAGGCAAAGACTGTACCACCTGCGCCAGCTGAGGAAATTCAGGGTTTCACCAGCTATCCTGGAAACTTTCTATTTAGGGGCGATAGAAAGTGTTTTAACTCAGTGCATCACAGCGTGGTATGGGAACAGCACCAGTCATGACCGCAAAGCCCTGCAAAGAGTAGTGCGCTTATCCGAGCGTATCTCAGGGTCAGCTCTCCCGTCTCTGCAGGACGTCTACACCAAACGCTGCAAAGGTAGAGCTACCAAGATCATCAAGGACTCTAATCACCCTGCAAACCCTCATTTCACGCTGCTGCTATCTGGTAAGCGCTTCCGAAGCCTGATGGCCAAAACTGAGAGACTCAGGAGAAGCTTCTTCCCCCAGGCCATCAGACTCCTGAACTTAACATCACGTGACTTCACGCCAGGATAAAACATCGATACACTGTCATTGCACTGCACTTTCTGTTCTCGTTGTTACTGTGTAACAACCTGTCATAAACCTGTTTGCACATTATACTCTTATACATTTGTTAACCACATATTTATAAGTCTACAGTTTACTCACTGCAAAGTCTACTTCAATTATTTTATTCCACTTTATCCTTATTTGTTACCTTTTTTTTTCTCTTGACTTGATTATTTATAATTCTACAGATATAGACATATATATATATATATATATATATATATATATATATATATATATATATATATATATATATATATATATATATATATATATATATATATATATATATATATATATAGTACTTTTTTTTATATCCTATTTCTATTATAATTTCTTCCTTGTGTTTTTAACTGTGAATTTGCACTGTCCATGGAGCGGACCTGTTTACATTTCACTGCCGGTTGTATATTCTGTATATAACTGTGTATGTGACAAATAAAACTCTTGAATCTTGAATCTTGAAAGCATTCTTTAGAAATGTTGGTCCATATTGATTGGATAGCATCTTGCCGTGGCATTTAAACTATGCCCAATTGGCACTAGGGGGCCTAAAGTGTGCCAAGAAAACATCCCCCACACCATTACACCACCACCACCAGCCTGCACAGTGGTAACAAGGCATGATGGATCAATGTTCTCATTCTGTTTACGCCAAATTCTGACTCTACCATCTGACTGTCTCAACAGAAATCGAGACTCATCAGACCAGGCAACATTTTTCCAGTCCTCAACTGTCCAATTTTGGTGAGCTTGTGCAAATTGTAGCCTCTTTTTCCTATTTGTAGTGGAGATGAGTGGCACCCGGTGGGGTCTTCTGCTGTTGTAGCCCATCCGCCTCAAGGTTGTGCGTGTTGTGGCTTCACAAATGCTTTGCTGCATACCTTGGTTGTAACGAGTGGTTATTTCAGTCAAAGTTGCTCTTCTATCAGCTTGAATCAGTCTGCCCATTCTCCTCTGACCTCTAGCATCAACAAGGCATTTTCACCCACAGGACTGCCGCATACTGGATGTTTTTCCCTTTTCACACTATTCTTTGTAACCCCTAGAAATGGTTGTGCGTGAAAATCCCAGTAACTGAGCAGATTGTGAAATACTCAGACCGGCCCGTCTGGCACCAACAACCATGCCACGCTCAAAATTGCTTAAATCACCTTTCTTTCCCATTCTGACATTCAGTTTGGAGTTCAGGAGATTGTCTTGACCAGGACCACACCCCTAAATGCATTGACTCAACTGCCATGTGATTGGTTGATTAGATAATTGCATTAATGAGAAATTGAACAAGTGTTCCTAATGATCCTTTAGGTGAGTGTATATTGACATTAACTTTAAATTTGCCACTAAACTGTTATAGATGCAATAAAATAAAATAAAATTTACATTTGTAAACCAGGTTGAATAATTTTGATTACAACTGTATATAATCATTTGCAGATGGATTCAAATCGACTGACTGAAGTGAAGTCGGATCAGTTTCTCTTGACACTGTAGTCAATATCCAGTGTATCTATGGGTTGCTGTAGTAATTATGTAAGCATCAGCCCAATGCCAAGCTGTCAGTGTGGAAAGAGAGAAGGAAAACTGGAAAACTGTGCACTGCTCATATCTATCATCACATCTCTCCACTGTGCTTCAAAAGGCTTGTGAGACAACACAAGTGATTTTACACATTCATGTGGATATATGAACGTACACATTAATTCAGTTGAATTGTTCAATACACTGCCTCTCAAAAAAAAAAAAAAAAAAAAATCAGATACACCAAATAATTGGATTGTTATTGCCTGTCTGTACAAGACTACAGAGACATACTGTGATTTGACCCCATACTCTTGCTTCTTTATGATTCTGACCAACATAATCATAAACATTCAGCCAGTGAATCTTTCAGTCTGTCTACTACAGTACATCCAGATGATGTCTGATAGTGGTGAAAAAGACTATAGTTCATGTCTGAATGTTTTTACTACACATTTTCTCGATTTTCTGCAGATGTATTTTGCTGTTTTTCCTGTGTGAGGTACAGTATGGGATAATGGCCAGTGTCTGCTCCTAATCTGTCAATCATATAAACAGTGACATGGACAAACAACCTTTTATTCCCAGTCTGTAATCACCACTGTCTGAGAGAGTCGAAAGCCAACGATTTAAATGGCTTCAATGGAGTTCAAGAGAGCATATGTGTGTGTCTTTGAATTTGTGAGTATGTTCGTGCTGTTTGACCATGGTCACTGGGCCGGGGCGAAGACATCACTCACAGTCGTTCAGAGACTGAGAGTTAGAAGCTCTCAAAAGAGAGGCTGGGAGTGACCTTTCTCTTTTCTTATTCACTACCGTTCCACTTCAGCAGTCACAAGGACACAGCACACATACACACACTCCACAAACAGACAGGGGTTTCATGTCATTTGGGTGGTCTGTTTCTGATCTGTTTCATCTTTGAGAGAAAAGTACTAGGTCTATTTCCACTAGGTCTAGGTCTCCCAATTAAAGAGTTTTTATAGTGTTTTTGATTTTGTGTTGAAAATTGTTTATTTTTTTATGTCACCATCATGGTGATCAGCGTTTTCTTTAGTTGGGCAGTTTGACGACTTTTTAATTTTAGTGTTTCTCTGGCTACTGTAACTGAGTTTGCTATGGCAAGAAAAGCAAGAGAAAACACAATCAGATGCTGTCGGCTGCTAGTGATGTTCGGTTCTTGAACGAATCGTTCTTTTGAGCCGGTTCATTAATCGAACTGAATCGAACTTTAGTTCCGGGTTGATGACGCAAGACGCAAAAGCTGAAGTAGCACATCCGACTAAAAAATAACGGAAAGAGCCAGTTCAAACATCTGTCAAAGTTTGCCGAGGATTACCAAGGATTCTGATGATTGAGTTGGTGACGCAAGCCTGAGGCACGTCCTGGAAATATGCTTATTATGACTACCGTTATTTAATAACATTTTATTAAAACCTACAGAAACCTTTCTTTCGAGAGATGTAAATACATTTACTGTAGTTTATTGTGCATGCAGATTATATGTTAAGTTGTTAAGCGAAATTTATAAGTTTATAATTCTTTCTATATAGGCTACTTTAGACATGTAACATATCCGCGTTTATGCATGTCTAGGTTACTCACTATTGGTCAGTTGTATCCGACACAAAGAATCCGCGAATGAAACTGTAACCACAAACATCATTAACTTAAGTGAATGAAAGGCAATAATCAGTAAAGTATACTAACACAAATGACTTTCTTCGATTGTTTCAATATGCATTGACACAGATTACTTTATTTTAATGTTTCCTTGATAGAACATGACACTGAAAAATGTATAAAAAAAGCATGAAAGAAATGCATAGTGACATCAGGAACCTATGAATCAGCTTTTTGAACCGGTTCATTCAGCTGAACTGTCCGAAAAGAACCGGTTCACGGAAATGAATCAGACTTTGCATCACTATCGGCTGCTCGATGATAAGAATATAATCATTGTGTAGTGGCTTAATTCTCTGATCTTTTGACTGAGTATGAGCAATATATTTACTTTGTTTTATTGTGATTCTAGAAAAGCATCTAGATCCAGCATGGTTTTAATCAGAAAAGCTGAATAAGGTTTAAAACAGATTGTACACTAAGCACTTTGACCTCCTGTGAGATGTACTCCCACAGACATCAAGAATCAGCCTATGAATCTCAACAATGGTGACATGCTTCATGTCGCAATGCATTCTGGGAGCCATGGATGAGTTTTGCATGATGCACCAAGAATGCATTGTTAACTTGTTGCAACTCGTATGCTTGTTAACTCGCATTTACAAGTAGAATTTACAATTAATACTAGGTTGGTCCAAAGATTGTTGAACCAACTTCTTTTCACTGGTTAAGCCAACTATTTTGCATTTAATTGAATTGTCCAGTTAACTAAAGCATAATCATTAGTCAATTTTTATGAGCTGGATTTTTTACAGGGCTGAATTGTCTACTTAAGTGACACCGGTGTGTAAGCTGCTGTGAAAGAGAGTTATTATCACAATTATGGAAAATGAATTGCTGTCTTTAATCCCGCTGTGTGAATAACTTTTTGCTTCTCGCTAAAACAAGTGCCTGATTAAACACTGATTAAAGCTCAGGAGATGTTAAGCAGGTACTGGGCTGTATCTTATGTTTTAATCACTTAGCATCAATCAAAATGCTACAGTACACTGAAGCGCCTGCTGAACTCTCAGAAAGTTCTATAGTTTCAGCAGAATTTGAACGCCGGTCATTCCTTTCCTATATATATTCTTCTGGAAAATGCATGTAGACTTGGCTGGGGATCACTAATGGCCGCACTTAAAAATTGTTGGTTGCATAACGTGCAATGCTCTGACTTATTGTGCATATTTAACCTTTAAAGGAACACGCCGACCTCAAGATTCAAGATTCAAGAGTTTTATTTGTCACATACACAGTTATATACAGAATATACAACCGGCAGTGAAATGTAAACAGGTCCGCTCCATGGACAGTGCAAATTCACAGTTAAAAACACAAGGGGGAAATTATAATAGAAATAGAATAAAAAGTACTATATATATATATTATAGTATGTATATATATATATATATATTATAGTATGTATATATATATATATATATATATATATATATATATATATATATATATATATATATATATATATATATATATATATCTGTAGAATTATAAATAAATCAAGTCAAGTAGAAAAAAATAAAAATAAAGAAGTGGAATAAAATAAGTGAAGTAAACTGTGCAGTGAGTAAACTGTAGACTTATAAATATGTGTTAACAAATGTACAAAGAGTATAATGTGCAAACAGGTTTATAACAGGTTGTTATACAGTAACAACGAGAACAGAAAGTGCAGTGCAATGTCAGTATATCGATGGTCACGTGATGTTAGGTGACTGAGTTCAGGAGTCTGATGGCCTGGGGGAAGAAGCTCCTCCTGAGTCTCTCAGTTTTGGCCATCAGGCTTCGGAAGCGCTTACCAGATGGCAGCAGCGTGAAATGAGGGTTTGCAGGGTGATTAGAGTCCTTGATGATCTTAGTAGCTCTACCTTTGCAGCGTTTGGTGTAGACGTCCTGCAGAGAGGGGAGAGCTGACCCTGAGATGCGCTCGGATAAGCGCACGACTCTTTGCAGGGCTTTGCGGTCATGACTGGTGCTGTTCCCATACCACGCTGTGATGCACTGAGTTAATACACTTTCTATCGCCCCTAAATAGAAAGTTTTCAGGATAGCTGGTGAAACACTGAATTTCCTCAGCTGGCACAGGTGGTACAGTCTTTGCCTGGCTTTTTTCACCTGTGTCTGAATGTGAGCAGTCCAGGTTGAAGTTGAAGTTTATTTGTCATTACACATGTACAAGTACAGTATAACGAAATGAAGTTTGGAGCAAGCCTCCGGGCCGCAGCCGATTATTCAGGCGCCGCCCCACGCCCCAGGTCAGGTCCTCGGAGATGTTTACACCCAGGTACTTGAAGCTGCTCACTCTCTCTACTGGTGACCCGCTGATCATGAGGGGGGAGTATGTCCGTTGCTGTCTCTTCCTGAAGTCCACAATCATTTATTTGGTCTTGCCAACATTCAGAGAGAGACCGTTGTCCTGGCACCATGATGTTAGATGCTCCACCTCGTCCAAGTATGCCGTCTCGTTGTTGGAAATGAAGCCCAGGACAACAGTATCATCAGCAAATTTGATGATAGAGGTGGAGCTGTGTGTGGACAAACAGTCATGCGTGTAGAGATAGTAGAGCAGGGGACTCAGGACACAGCCCTGTGGAGCTCCCACACTCAGGGTGATGGAGGTGGAGGTGAACCTTTTGGGACTTTGCCTTATTCAACGTATCCCCCAGAGTTCGATAAGTCCCTACATGCCTTTTTCATCTCCGTGCATCCCATAACTCTGTCTGATGCATCCACCACTAGCCTAGCTTAGCACAAAGACTGGAGGTAAACGGCTCCAGCTAGCCTACTGCTCAAAAAGTGACAAAATAACGCCAATATTTTCCTATTTAAATGTTGTGATGTCTATAGTTACATCGTGTACAAATCACAAGGTTACATGAGACACAGCCATCTTATAAACGTATACATACTGGGGACTATATTCTCAGAAGGCGAAGCGCTGCTACTTCTGCGGAGTGATTTGCTCGCGGCACCTGAGAAGCCCCGCGGTGAGGAGCAGCGTTTGCTCAGAG
The DNA here is from genome assembly GCA_018749465.1 of Paracanthobrama guichenoti. Classification (NCBI taxonomy): domain Eukaryota; kingdom Metazoa; phylum Chordata; class Actinopteri; order Cypriniformes; family Gobionidae; genus Paracanthobrama; species Paracanthobrama guichenoti. The sequence continues at coordinate 28,807,744 of CM031961.1, read as the reverse complement.
TTGGAGTAATAGAGTCAGCAATTATATAAACGGGAAAAAAGGGGACTACCATGCTATTTCATGAAATCCCAATCCAAAACGCTGACCTGATGAATCTATGGCTGCTTGCTCTGGATATAGATCCAAACACACCTGTAGCCATCATCGAGTACCATCGCGTTTGCTCAGAACATTTAACCAAAAAAAAAAAAAGGAATTTGCCACACGGACCATGAAACGTGTGCTGAAGGATAAGGACATCCCATCGGTAGTACAGACAAGACTGTAAGTGTTCCGTTATGTTTTTAGATGACTAGCCTACTGTAACAGTGCCATTTGCTAGATCTAATGTCACTACTGTATTGCAGTTGTTCCCGTGCTCCATGTAACTTATCCCCTGTAATGTTAGTATTGTGTTGTCACGAACACGCTCTGTCACAGTGACAAATGAGTGGTGCTAGAGGTAATTTGGCGTCTTGTCTATCAGCTTCCAAAGTTTGTAACTCCTTGTCTGTGTATTCTGGCTCAGAAAATCCAGATATAGTTCTGGATTTTGATTTGATACCAAGTAAAAATCCTCTGACAATTCCTCAAAGTCAGCCATGATTAACAGTCACGTTTGTTACTAGCTACCTAGTCACGCTGGTTTTGTTGACGGAAGTAACAACGGTGCTTCTCAGGTGCTGCGAGCAAATCACTCCGCAGAAGTAGCAGTGCTTCGCCTTCTGAGAATATAGTCCCCAGTATGTAGGGGAGAGCGGGACAGCCTAACGCTTTTTGACTTTCTCAGTTTGTGTAAATCCACTTGGGGTTCAGAGTATTTATTTTTTCCCACATTAATTTCATACATGTCTAGTACAAATATGTGGTTTTGTTTCATTAATACAGTGTATACTTTTTTCTTGATTTCCCCTGAAAGAATGGAAGTGAAATGTGACAACATGCCCCATAGGTGGGGTACACTGTAACATGTGAGGGGCATGATGTAACATGACTAAATGACAGCTTAAAATGTTAATGTTAATCTAATAAAAAAAATTAAAAAAATCCATGACAAACTAAAATATTTTATCAATAAAATACAATTATATATTTTTTAAATAAAAGTGGCATTTTTTAATAATTCAAAATAAACTAATTTTTGAGTTTGACAACAAACACATCGCTAAATACAGTTATACAGCATAGTTCAAAACATAATAATAATGAATAATTTCTGAACATTGACTCTCAGTCTTTATTCACCCTTTTCTCATGCTTTCTCAAAAGACTAAAAGTATAGAATATAATATCATATTTCTAATAGGGGCTCACACACCCCACCTGTACAACTGGGATTTAAACCGCGGCTTTGTGCCTTCAGCTGATTAGATCAGCATTAAAGAACGATCTCAACTGTTAAATAACAGATTTAAGATTAAAATAATATCAGATTTGTCTTATTTTAAATAAACACAAAAACAGAGATGAAAAATAAACTTAAGAAATTAACTTTTGCTATGGTTAAATAAATGTTCAGTGATATCTTCCAAAGATTTCTTAATTTTGGCGCAGTTCTTTTCTCTAAATAATATTGACATGGCAACTAGTAAATACACAAATTTTTGTCATCCTGGCATGTGTGGAAAGTGTTAAACCATGCGTGTAACAACTAACCCCGCGCTAGGTTGTGCCCCGCGCTCCCCTATACGTATATAAGATGGCTGTGTCTCATGTAACCTTGAGACGCTGTGACTATACACATCACAACATGTAAATAGGAAAATGTTCGTTTTTATATTTTTATATATATATATATATATATATATACACACTCACCTAAAGGATTATTAGGAACACCATACTAATACTGTGTTTGACCCCCTTTCGCCTTCAGAACTGCCTTAATTCTTCGTGGCATTGATTCAACAAGGTGCTGAAAGCATTCTTTAGAAATGTTGGCCCATATTGATAGGATAGCATCTTGCAGTTGATGGAGATTTGTGGGATGCACATCCAGGGCACGAAGCTCCTGTTCCACCACATCCCAAAGATGCTCTATTGGGTTGAGATCTGGTGACTGTGGGGGCCATTTTAGTACAGTGAACTCATTGTCATGTTCAAGAAACCCATTTGAAATGATTCGAGCTTTGTGACATGGTGCATTATCCTGCTTGAAGTAGCCATCAGAGAATGGGTACATGGTGGTCATAAAGGGATGGACATGGTCAGAAACAATGCTCAGGTAGACCGTGGCATTTAAAACGATGCCCAATTGGCACTAAGGGGCCTAAAGTGTGCCAAGAAAACATCCCCCACACCATTACACCACCACCACCAGCCTGCACAGTGGTAACAAGGCATGATGGATCCATGTTCTCAATCTGTTTACGTCAAATTCTGAGTCTACTGTCTGAATGTCTCAACAGAAATCGAGACTCATCAGACCAGGCAACATTTTTCCAGTCTTCAACTGTCCAATTTTGGTGAGCTTGTGCAAATTGTAGCCTCTTTTTCCTATTTGTAGTGGAGATGAGTGGTACCCGGTGGGGTCTTCTGCTGTTGTAGCCCATCCGCCTCAAGGTTGTGCGTGTTGTGGGTTCACAAATGCTTTGCTGCATACCTCGGTTGTAACGCGGTTATTTCAGTCAAAGTTGCTCTTCTATCAGCTTGAATCAGTCGGCCCATTGTCCTCTGACCTCTAGCATCAACAAGGCATTTTCGCCCACAGGACTGCCGCATACTGGATGTTTTTCCCTTTTCACACCATTCTTTGTAAATCCTAGAAATGGTTGTGCGTGAAAATCCCAGTAACTGAGCAGATTGTGAAATACTCAGACCGGCCCGTCTGGCACCAACAACCATGCCACGCTCAAAATTGCTTAAATCACCTTTCTTTCCCATTCTGACATTCAGTTTGGAGTTCAGGAGATTGTCTTGACCAGGACCACACCCCTAAATGCATTGAAGCAACTGCCATGTGATTGGTTGATTAGATAATTGCATTAATGAGAAATTGAACAGGTGTTCCTAATAATCCTTTAGGTGAGCATATATATATATATATATATATATATATATATATATATATATATATATATATATATATATATATATATATATATATATATATATATATTTATATTTATATATATACATTTTTTTTTTTTTTTTTTTTTTTTTGAGCAGTAGGCTAGCTGGAGCCGTTTACTTCCAGTCTTTGTGCTAAGCTAGGCTAGCGGTGGGTGCGTCAGACAGCGTTATGGGATGCACAGAGATAAAAATGGTATGTGGACTTATCTAACTCTGGGGGATACGGTGAATAAGCCAAAGTCCCAAAAAGTCGGCATGTTCCTTTAAACGCATACCTCTGGTCTTTAGTGACTTGGGATGTCATTCATTACCCTCCTCCTCATTCTTTTTTTAAAGTTAGACATAGACGGGTATAACAATTTTTCCATTTATTTATTTATTTTTTGTAAAAAACTGTATAGGGTCGCTAACGACCTGAGATGTGTAACAGTGTATTTTATACTGCACAATATTTTTTCTGCATAACAATAATTTAATCTTTTAATGATTGAATAAGTGCTATTCACCAATGTCTGATACACAATAATGAAATGAAGTTTCACTCATAGTTACACACACACACACACACACACACACAAAGTGGTTCTTCAGCAATTCTTTGTGGTGGTTGAGGTGCTATAGCAACGCTACCTAAGCCCAGTATGGTTCTTCAGCAGTTCTTTGTGGTGGTTAAGTTGCTATATAGCCCCACTGCCATACAAAGAACACGTTTAGCCGCCCCTGTACAGTTCTTTAAAGGTTTTCTAACTCTCTCTTAGTCTCTAAAAAAAAAAAAAAATTAATAAAAAAAAAACAACATTAAAATACAGTGTATTTCCTGAAGATAACATAGTTTTCTACCTTTTTGCCCCCATAAGGAAATACTATAAAAATATATTCAGAAAAGCATAAAAGTGATTCAAAACAGCTTTTACCAGTGTAATAAATTTACATTCATATCAAACATATGAGAGTGGAGTAACATATCTAAAATCTGAGGAGAATGGGGTGGTGGTGGGATGCAACAAGACAATTTGGATGCTGTCAGTTGCAGTTTAAATTATGTGGAAGGAGAAATACAATTGGAGGATGAGAGAAAGCTAAGTGGTGATTGGCTGTAGTCTTTGAATGAATGTAAACTGATAAGAGGCTCGACAGTAGGTGTTTGTGAAGTCAGTTATATTCCGAAATTGTCACAAACTTCAATAAAAGGCTATATTCATATATTAATTACTTTGTGTTATTTATGTAGCCAAATAATTAGGCTATATCTTGATATTTTGTGAAGCATTCTGTATGTAAAGTTTTCAGTCATTTACTGTCATCTCAAGGCCCCCCTGTGAGTGCTATATAATGGCACCTCTTATGGTTCTACATAGCACCATTTGGCAAACATGCTGTATAGCACCTGTAATGATGAGGTGCTATATCGTACTTAAAGTGGTTCCCCTGTGATTACCTTCCAATGAACCACTTTTAGTGCTATTTAGCACCATTTTTGAGTGTACCGCAGGCAGAAAACAAAAGAATAGGAAGTATCATCAGTAAAAATGGCTTACCGATTTACTGAACGCAATCAAATATTAGTGTCACTTTGATTTGATGGTGCACTGAAAAAAAGATTTGTACTGCTTGTTCAAATTGCTTAATTAAAATGAGCTAAAGCAACACAATTGCTATATGTTTTGTCCTAACTTAATTTGATTGTGTTCAATTCACTTAAATATAAGTCAAATTGAAGTTTACTTAATCTGTTTGTTTTGAGATTACATTAATGATTTGTTGCATTAACTGAAACTGGGCGGGGCTTGTTAGTTCCCAGCATGCTTTGCATATGGCTAAATCAAGAGAGAGTAAATGTTATTTTATATGTAAAAGTGTTTTATGTATTTTTGAGCAAGATGAGAAAGGGGGAGACTTGATTGTTTAATATTCAATCATGTTGGAATTATTAGAAGAATTTAAATTACAATGGATTACCATTGTGGAGAAGAGTGGGGCATTTTCTTAGGCTGTGGACTGATACAGCTAATGTTATAATGGCTTAGCTCAAAAAGCTTTTAATGCACAGTATTTAGGATGCTAATGTGTGTTGTTGCTAGCTAAAAGTTTGTCAACTAGCTAGTGCAGTATTATAATTCAGTTGTGTAACATTAAAACATATGAAATTGAAGTGGATGAATGAATATATGAAATTGAATGCCTTAATCATGTCACGGAGACAAATAAAATTCACTTTGAGACTACTTAATTGAGTCACTTAAAATGTATTCATTCCATGATGTTGAGGTTACATGAACAAATTGTTTGTTTAACTTGATTCATGTGGGATTGATGTACACAATTACATCATGTAAATCCAACACATTTTTTTTTTTCAGTGTGGATTTGAAGTAGCTGTCAGCAATCAATAATTGATTTTGAAGATGTTGAAAATTATAGTTTTGAGAATATGCTTGACACTGTTAATATGATCCAGATGCTGATTGTTCTGGGAAATGAGCTCTAATGAGGAGAGGTATAAATACATCTGCTCAAACTGAACCCTTCCAAGCTCCAAAAGGTAACAAAATGTGCTTTATTTTATTCTTCTGTAATTGTTACTCTAATATCAGGAGAGTTTTATACTATCGTGACAGGTAGAGATCCATCTGTGTTAAATATCCAGGTTGCTAAAGACCTGAATATGTAATAATGATTGGCAAAACATTCATGCACTCTTTTTCATTGCATTTTGATAGTGATAATGCTTTCTGAGACCACTCAGAACCACAGGGTTTTATAATTACCTTTAGTAGCAGGTCACCACCACAAAATACTCTTTGGTGTTAACGAATCTCTCTGTGTCTCTCTGTAGTCTTCTACACTAGGAATGCCAATGTGCTTGCAATTGTCATCACTCATGGTTAGCAGTGACCAAATGAAATTAGTCTCTCTGTCATAGCTGCGTCTCACTCGGACGACATCCATCTCCCAGAGCTAATGGGTGTTGATGGACAAATCCTCTAGGATAGTCATAGTTTTAACGTCCCCTCCTACTTTATTTGTTTTCTCCATGGCTGACTATTGATATTACTTCTCCATTGCAACAATAGAATCACAAGTAGCTCACTCTCATCGCTGTGATAAATTTTCTAGATTTGTTTTGCTGAGATCTATTGCATTCTTTACCTCTAGTGACACTGGCTAGATTTTCCTATCGGAATAAGTGCTGCTCTCCCGTATCGATGTGCCACAGCTATACTCGTGGCTGCGGCTGCTGTACAAAATTAAGGAGCACTAGAGTGTGTCCTTCACCAGCTGTACTCATGGTGTCAGATTGTCTGCTACCTTAAAACAAACTTTTATTACCATCTTTCTTCTGAGCGGGATATAGCGGGAACATTGTGTCCGTGGCTTAATCCACATTTGGAACAATCTGTCCGATTTGGAATGGCCAGAGAATAAACCTTGATAGTGGATGGTGTCGTGTTCCAACTGCCAAATCTCTTACTATCTGTCATTCTCCTATTTCTCCGGAAGCCTGGATCCCACTCTGTTTTCTTCCTCCAGACGGGATATAAGTCACACTGCAGACATCTCGGCAGAGCCAGAAATTAAAACGCTCGATGTAAGAGTCAAAAATAAACTGAAACAAAATGAGGATTATTTATATCCCACACCCTGTGCTCATTATCCTGTCCGTCCCTTCTCCCTTTTTCTTTCCCAATTACCCCATTCCTTCCTCGCCCATAAGTAGCCAGTTGACGGAGAGTGACAGAAGCTTGTTGTACTCGGTGTCAGAGCTGGTGTTGTGCGCTGAAGGGCGGTGAAGCAAACGGTGATGGTGTCATTCTTGGACACCTATTCATAGCATCTAATTTATCACGGTGCTGATGGTTTACATATGCCTGGGATAATTGCCCCCAACATAAACAACCGTTGCTGGCGAGTGATTTATTTGCACGTCACTGCTTCCTAAGCTCACCCGGTCACGGAGGTGAGAGGGGATTAGTGGGTGACCTGGATTTGAGGTCTTATCTTTTTATGGCATTGTATATGTTCTTATTTGTTTAAAGGGTTATCAGTTGCTCCTTGAGTTGTAAACCTTTAAAAATCTAACATGGGTAATGAACTTCAAGCCAACATCAAGACCCGTTCAAACCAAGGATGATAACTATTACGATAATAATAGAGATTTTGTTTTAAAAAAAATTCTAAATTGAAAAGAATAGCAGAGTCCACACAGCAACTATAATTATAAAGACACCGTTGGATCGTTGGAATCACTGTCAACACGATTTTTTTTTACAGACAATTTTGGACAGAGAATCAGAATCCATCCTGCTTTAAAGAGCTGAAAGCATTTAAAGTGTTACGACAAAACTGCAGCACACTTGTAATAAACAGAACGTTAACGTGTGTTGGTGTGGACACTATTATAGTGATTGCTATAGTTATCTTGATACTTATCGTTCTTGGTGTGAACGGACCTTTATAGACCTCCAGTATCAAGTCGGTATAGAGCGTCACGTACAGTAGCGGCTCCTGGCCGTAAATTTAGGTGGGGCAGATTCTGTGTCTTAGTGCTAGTTTATGTTTAATATTTTGTAAGATTTATATTCTAATCACTGAACATGCTGACACACTTTTGGCAGAGGTCTAGTGTCCTTGCGTTATTCAGCCTGAGGGTGGCAATCTAATGTTGATTGACAGACTTTAAAGGGATAGTTCACCCAAAAATGTTAATTCTGTCATTAATTACTCACCCTCATGTCATTCCAAATCCGTAAGACTTTCGTTCATCTTCGGAACACAAATGAAGATCTTTTTGATGAAATCTGAGAGCTTTCTGACCCTCCAATGACAGCTAAGCAACTAACACTTTGACACTACAAAAAGTTCATAAAGAGATCGTAAAACGAATCGAAATGTATTGAGCGGTTTAGTCCAAAATTTTCTGAAGAGACACAATCGCTTTATATGATGAACAGATTGAATTTAGGATTTTATTCACATAAACATTCATCAGCTCACACATGAGTTGTGGTAAATGGAAGCTTAAACATGTTTGCTCAACATGCAGGAACCAATTATGTTTATTCTTGTATGTTACATTCTTCCCCAAAAACCAATGAGGTTCATTCTCAGGTGTTACGCAACACTTTTAAGCTTCAACAAGAACCAATGAGGTTAATTTTCGTGTTACGCAGCATGTTTGAGCTTCCTCAAAAACCAGTGAGGTTCATTCTTGTGTTATGCAGCACGTTTGAGCTTCCTCAAAAACCAGTGAGGTTCATTCTTGTGTTATGCAGCAAGTTTGAGCTTCAGCAAGAACCAATGAGGTTCATTCTTGTGTTACGCAGCACTTTTGTGCTTCAGCAAGAACCAATGAGGTTCATTCTCGTGTTACGCAGCACGTTTGAGCTTCTGCAAGTAAAAATGAGGTTCATTCTTGTTACGCAGCACGTTTGAGCTTCCTCAAAAACCAACGAGGTTCATTCTCGTGTTACGCAGCACGATTGAGCTTCCTCAAGAACCAATGAGGTTCATTCTCAGGTGTTATGCAGCATGTTTGAGCTTCCGCTAGAACCAATGAGGTTCATTCTCGTGTTACGCAGCACGATTGAACTTCCTCAAGAACCAATGAGGTTCATTCTCAGGTGTTACGCAGCACGTTTGAGCTTCTGCAAGAACCAATGAGGTTCATTCTCGTGTTACGCAGCACGATTGAGCTTCCTCAAGAACCAATGAGGTTCATTCTCAGGTGTTACGCAGCACGTTTGAGCTTCTGCAAGAACCAATGAGGTTCATTCTCGTGTTACGCAGCACGTTTGAGCTTCTGCAAGTAAAAATTAGGTTCATTCTTGTGTTATGCAGCACTTTTGAGCTTCAGCAAGAACCAATGAGGTTAATTTTCGTGTTACGCAGCATGTTTGAGCTTCCACAAGAACCAGTGAGGTTCATTGTTGTGTTACGCAGTATGTTTGAGCTTCCACAAGAGGTTTGTTCTTGCGTGTCAAGCAGGTTCAGTTGAGCTTCTGTTTATGTTTGCTGATCAGTATTTATATGAATAAAAGCCTTAATTAAATCTGTTCATCATATAAAGCGATGTTCATCATCTAATCTCTTCAGAAAATTGGACTAAACCGTCCAATTCATATGGATTAGTTTTATGATTAAGTGGCAAAGTGTTAGTTGCGTAGCTGCCAATGGAGGGACAGAAAGCTCTCAGATTTCATCAAAAAGATCTTCATTTGTGTTCTAAAGATGAACAAAAAACGTACGGGTTTGAAACGACATGAGGGTGAGTAATTTTTGGGTGAACTATCCTGCAGTTGGTCATGCGTATTCCAATGCTATAGGGCTATATGACTTAACTGTGGCTGAGAGCCAGCAATCCAATAATGTTGATGGGGGGGGGAAAGAGAGAGAGACCTGGAAACAAGAGAATAGTGAAGAATAGTGTATGACAATGTATGACAGCTGACAAAGATGAGAGATTGGATGAGAAAGAAAAGGAGAAAATAGCAAAAATGAACAAGGAAAAAAAACAAAGCAATGCCAAGAACTGTCATCTAAGATTATTTGTGCCCAGTTTAGAATTATTTGCACTGGTTTTGTGGCTCAAGCATTCTTCATGAGCTTGTTTTTGTTTCATGTACATTTATAATAATCAAATTGTACCAGGGTACTCTTTAAAGTATGGTATATAATATGTGAATTATATTTATGTATACATGTATATACATTGAACAAAATTATAAATGTGACACACTTGCCCCCATTTTTCAATATAATTTCTCTTATTTTCCCTTTGAATTAGGTAATTAAGTTAATTTTTCTTACCCCATTGGCAATTTGTTTTTGAACATTCTTTCAGAAAACACAACTTAATCTTGACAATTTGCTTCTCAAGTAAATATTAGAATGTTTAGATATTTGTACTGGAAACAAAGACAAAAAAAATAATAATCTTTTCTGCAGTGTAGTATGTCACTTTACACATATTAAAGTATTCAATATCAATTGCCCAGTTATTGACATATATTACCACAACTGTTACTACCACAGTACCCTACTTTCTGTAAAGTTCCTTACATTTTCTGTCCTAGTCAGCATTCTCGTAAGTTATCTTATTATATAAAAAGCATCTTACATTCAGGAAAACTTATCTTATTCAGTAAAGGGACAATTCAAGTAAATAGGCACTCTGCTGCACTGCAGTACTAGCATACGATAACTCCATAATGCCGCACACTCTGACCACAGACCAGTGACAGAGCCGTGCTCAGACAGTGAAGAACACCCATCAGCAGACGGCCTCCCTGGGGCTGTATTCTTTCCTGTCCATTCACAACTAGCCTTGCCCGCAGGGCCCTGCTGTGCTTGTGCTAAAGTCAGCTCTACCTGCAGCAGTTCATCCACATCTGCTCTCCATGATGCCCTGTCACAGAGCCACAGAAGACAACGCTGACAGCTCTAGTCATCACTTTAGCTCCAAAACAGGGTTAAATGTTTATCAGTGCATTTTCATGACATGATACTCAATGAAAAACAGCACAACTATTATGATACCTAGAATCATGACCATATCAAGATGTGGCAGAAATAGTAAGTGCAGCGTGCTATTCCGAATTCAGCCTCATTTTGTGCATTAAGGCCTTGATATAATCATGGCCAAGTTCTTTAATATACTTCGCTTAAGGGTAAAAAGAAGTTTGAAATTCTTTTGCAGTGGTATACTGTTAGCAAACATCTTGACGCTGCCCAATCGGCTGAGAGCGACATTTAGATGAATATGTAAGTATGTGCAGTGTGAAGAAATGAATCAGAGATTTCAAAGAAGGTGGAGCCTCAGGACACACCTACCTATTACTTAATCGCCATGGACCAGTGATAGTTTAAAGGTGTTTACCAGCAGGAGTGTACTTTTCAGGAAAGTTTGCTTTGACAAACCGGTTCAAACACCCAAAACGAACTCCAAACAAACTTCATTTTGACCTGGTTTGGTTTGAAATTTTGAAATTTTTGGTTTGAAATTCATTCCTTTACGAACAGTTCTTCTGTGGATTCGTTTGGAAATGTTGTTGTTGGTGCAAAACAGACAAGGTACCCAGACAGCAACACAGTGTCGGCCCAGATCCAGCCCACATCTGGTATGCATGGAATCCACATGTACCAAATGTGGCCCAGATCTGGGCCAACACTATGTTGCTGTCTGGGTAACTGTAAAATGTAAGTTACTCAATGTTAAAGGTGCTGTATGTAAGGTTTTGACTGTACTAAAGCATAAAAATACCATATGTTTGCAGATATTTAGGACATTTGATCTGTGCGATAATGCACGTTGCCAATTACCCAATAGTATTTCGCAACCACAGGTTGCCAGGCAGAAAACACAGCATATTGCTGCCATGGAAGCCAGCAAACATTAAAATGTGGATAAATCAACTCATAAGCTTACAGTGTGTAAGTCTCCTCACTTTGCGTTGTCAATTGCACTTGTTCCTGTTGCGTGTCCTCAAACTGGCAACCAGCATGAGTGTCAAGTCTGAGGAGGAGGGGGCGGGGCAAACAACATTTAGAATTTTGACTGCAGTACCCATTTCAACCACTAGCTGTCATTTTTACATACAAATTTATGCTTGTATAAAATCGTGGCGTTTGTCTGAATATATTCATGTGACATTAGCCTACTTATCTGAAAACTGAATGACGTGATTTAGTGTTAGAATTAAATATTCTAAATGTGTAATTATAACAAATAATAGATGTTTATAATTGGCCTAAACATATGGTTTTATTTATATTTTATATAAATCAACATTTATTGGGAATATTTAAAAGGAATACACCATATTTGTGAGGTTGTAAAGGATAGAAGTGCCGTATGTTCAATAGATTTATGCTGTTGTTCAATTGTTCAGCTACCAGACATGATCTAGTACCTTTATGCAGTAAATACAAAGACTGCAGTCAATCACTCAAAGACTCGTTTTCATCCACGTAAAATTCATTGTCTGCCCTGACTAAGATCTTTGCTCTTCAGGGTGTTCCATGTTCAAACGAAACCTACGCCACTGCTTTGGAGAAACATTCATGTTGCATTACAGTTTCAAGAGAGTTATTATAAAGGAGTGCATATCAAAACATCTTTCTATGCGTTTCACTTAGGAGAAGCTTCAATTACTAGAAGAGCCAGAGGTCTGAAGATCAGAGCTGCTGCTTGGAACGAGTGGGTGTATGGAAGAACTTGACGGCAGAAGAAAACACATCGAGATTTATGATGGTTTCAGACACCAGGCTTCCTGTTAAATCACGTGCATTCTCAAATATTCCATCACAAATCTCAGCGTAGGATAATGAAAATCAGGTTATTTCGGTTCTCCCTCTTTTTTTCTTTTCTTCGTTTCTTTCCCTATACACACTGCAAATGTGTTGTTTTTATTGAGGATCATCAAATCTGTCTATTTATTTATATATTTTTTTACTTAGCGCTCGTGTCACTCAGTTTTGCACCAAGGCCTGGTAACAGACTAAATAAAGTAAGGATTTTGTTTCACCCTCATCTTTTTTTCCAGAAATATGTCCTCCCCCTCCTTTCTGTCTCTTTGCTCTGACAGCACGGTGAGTTAAAGAGATCTAGTTTGCCTACTCTGACTGTTTTTCTCTTTCACCCTTATGTCTCGTAACCTGCTAGTGTTTTTAATCAATGGAGTTCAGTAAAGGTCCCAGGGGATCAGGGCACTCTGGGTAAGGAGGTTAATGTGCTGGCAGTTTGAGATACACTTGTGACATTTCCATCCAGCATCTGTTTTCATCTGGCCTGATTTAGGGGTGGCTGAATGTGTAGCATGGCCAGCCAAAGAGAGCAGCTGTGGTCGTTCACACGTTCTCCACCATGTAAACGTTGCCTCCAAGTGGTGTACGGGAGAATTGCAGACTATTGAAACACTGGTTCTCATTACAGATCGCTCTTTGTTGGATGGTTTGCTATGGAACATCACAATCATGCAGTCCGGGCACATAAAACACTATGTGTGCCACTCATAATATGAGAGGAAAGAAAGACAGAAAAACAATTAAATGATGAATGTGATGCACCAAAGTTAGACCAGCAAAAGAATCTATGACTGAATAGCAGAAAATGGGGGATAGAAAGGGGGGACACGATAAAAGCTGCAATAGGGAGTGTGTAAAAGGTCAACGATAAGGGTATAAAGAGAATGAAAGCAAGCTTGACTGAGAGAATAACTTACTAAATTAGGAGAATTTCACTGAAGATGAACAGCACGGACATTTCGGCTGCCACTTCAATTTAATCTGATATGAATTCAATGAGCAATGGTGATCTTTTCAACCGCAGTGTAATTACTGGAGGAACAACAGGCGTTTTTTGAATAGACTGCAGTCTAAATGGCCCTATTTCCTTCTTCTGCTGCTGATCTTGTCATAGAATGTCAATTATCATCTTAAACACTGGCTGATAAGGAAGAAGTGCAGAGGAAGGAAAAGAGCAACAGAGAGAAAAGCATATGCTATAGGGGAAAGTAGTCAGTCGGGTGAATGCTAATGCAAAAGTCCACCTCCTAGAGTTTAGCATTATCCAACAAAAGACAAGTCTGCCAATGGTGGGGCATTTTAACACCATTTGCAACAGATAAATCATTATTCACTACAGAACTCAGAAGAGAGGCCATCCAAAGTCCAGACATGCTACTGCAGCTCAGCCTTTTATGTTGTGATTTTACTGAGACTTGAACCAGAAGCTAAGGAGATTTCTGATATTGTATCAGAATATATAATGAAGCTTAAAGACACCTCAGAGGATTGAACTGTTGTTAACTTTGTTAAAGCTAAAGTGATTTTGGTAACACTTTTTTTACAGTGTCATTGTTACATACACTATATTGCCAAAAGTACACCCCTCCAAATCATTGAATTCAGGTGTTCCGATCACTTCCATGGCCACAGGTGTATAAATCAAGCACCTAGGCATGCAGACGCTTCTACAAACATTTGTGAAAGAATGGATCGCTCTCAGGAGTTCAGTGAATTCAAGCGTGGAATAAGCATGGAATACTGTGCAATAAGTCCATTTCTGAAATTTCCTCACTACTAAATATTCTACAGTCAATTGTTAGTGGTATTATAACAAAGTGGAAGCAATTGAGAACAACAACAACTCAGCCACGAAGTGGTAGGCCACGTAAAGTCACAGAGCGGGGTCAGCGCATGCTGAGGCACACAGTGTGCAGAAGTCGCCAACTTCAATAGCTACAGACCACCAAACTGTGTGGCCTTCAGATTAGCTCAAGAACAGTGCGTAGAGAGCTTCATGGAATGGGTTTCCATGGCCGAGCAGCTGCATCCAAGCCTTACATCACCAAGTGCAATGCAAAGCGTCGGATGCAGTGGTGTAAAGCACGCCACCACTGGACTGTGGAGTGGAGCAGTGGAGACGTGTTCTCTGGAGTGACCAATCATGCTTCTCTGTCTGGCAATCCAATGGACGAGTCTGGGTTTGGCAGTTGCCAGGAGAACGGTACTTGCCTGACTGCATTGTGCCATGTGTAAAGTTTGGTAGAGGGGGGGATTATGGAGTGGGGATGTTTTTCAGGAGTTAGGCTTGACCCCTTAGTTCCAGTGAAAGGAACTCTTAATGCTTCAGCATAAAAATACATTTTGGACAGTTTCATGCTCCCAACTTTGTGGGAACAGATTGGGGATGGCCCCTTCCTTTTCCCACATGACTGCACACCAGTGCGCAAAGCAAGGTCCATAAAGACATGGATGAGCTAGTTTGGTGTGGAGGAACTTGACTATCCTGCACAGAGTCCTGACCGCAACCTGATAGAACACCTTTGGGATAAATTAGAGCGGAGACGGCGAGCCAGCCTCGTATCAGTGCCTGACCTCACAAATGCGCTTCTAGAAGAATGGTCAAAAATTCCCATAAACACACTCCTAAACCTTGTGGAAAGCCTTCCCAGAAGAGCTGAAGCTGTTATAGCTGCAAAGGGTGGGCCAACTCCATATTAAACCTACGGATTAAGAATGGGATGTCATTAAAGTTCATGTGCATGTAAAGGCAGACGTCCCAAAACTTTGGCAATATATAGTGTGTTGCATGGAGCTAATATAGTAATGACTAAATTATGCATAATTACATGCAACTAGCATCAGACCAAATCCTAAACCTATAGTAAGTATGTAGTCACTTAATATTACTCAGTACTTAAATGTATAATTACAGTGTAACAAAGACACCTTAAAATAAAGTGTAACCATGATTTCTGTAAAATTTCTGTTACACTGGCAATACCGAACAGAACATGATGATCTGTCATTGGTTGGATAAACAGGTAGCCCCACCCTAAACGCACAGGACTGGTTGAGAAAGTGTGACCGTGTGTGGCTGGTCAGGACTTTTAAGGGAAATCAAATTACTGACTTGTACTGTGGTCTGTCAATCAGTTTACACTATCTCAAACTTTTTTATTATTATTTTATTTTTATTTTTTCCCCAGATTTATTTGCTACAAAATTAAAGTTGTTTATGAGAGCTGTTGGTGAGGGTGAGCAATTAGATTGCAATTTTATACTTGCATTTATTTTGGGTATTTTATTTTGATAAAGCAACTTGTCAACATAATTTTTATACGAAATCCCCAGCAACCACTTCACCCAACTCTGCCATGTTTCATTTGAAGCATTTTAATTATAAAGGAAATAAAAGGAAACATTTTACTCTAAAACAGCAAAAAAATAATAAAAATAAATAAGAAAGAAAGAAAAATTATTGAACAAGAATATAAAACACTGGAAATCAGTTAAAAGTTTGCATGTCAGGTACTCACAATTGTGTTCAATGTTCAGTGTCATTTAACATAATCAAAAATCTAATTATAACCTAGAAATGTTTTAGTTACACTTTATTTTAAGGTGACGTAGTTACATTGTACTTTGTAAGTACTCAGTAATATTAATGAACTACTTAATTATGTACTTACTATAGTTACGGTTAGGGTTTTATTTAGGGTTAATTACTTGTAATTTTGCATAATTTACTGTTATTACTATAGTAAGTACATGTAATGTGTAACTATGTCACCTTAAAATAAAGTATCACCATGTTATTTTACCTTAAAATTTTATCCTTGTACCATTTCTAAGTGGTTAAACTGATATGTTACAAGCATCTCGGTCCCCTACTCACTGGATATCCAGCTGGGATAAGAGGAAGTATTTTAGCATTGGGATAAAAAAATTACATACTTTAGCTTTAAAGCTATGCATACTCTCTAAATTATGCAGAGGACGGAAAAAAGTGATTTTCACTTTATAGAAGCGCACTAACAAGGCAGACGGTGACTTGGGTAACTGACTCAAGTTATATTAACAGCTGAATCAGCTATATCTAAGAGCTTTTAAAAACTATGTATTTCTTAGAGTTGTCCTTTTTTTCGATCCTTCCTCACGCAATACTACACCATAAGGGAGAGACAAAAATTAGGTGATAAATATTTCTATCCTACGACAGGAAGCATCGCCTTGATCTTTCCCTGAAGAACACGGAGCTGTGTAAACATCATGAAAAATTGAAAGGAGGCATCTCAGCTGCCTTGCTAATCCAGAGAGGCAGATCTAGGCTGCTAACAGCTGCACTGAGACTCAAGAATGCCTCGGTTTCAAAGGTCCCCAAACCTCTGTTCCACTGCTACAGTAGCCAAGACACTGTACGCAGAAGTTCGTGACTCTAACCTGCTTTAGATCTTCTTGAGATTCAGATAAATTGGCTCATTTTAAGTGCAGTGTTAGCTATAGGTGAAGTGAGAATCAGAAATGAATTGCATAGCGCGCAAATCATGAAATGTGCATATCCCCAATGCCTCCTTGAGACAGTAATTAGGATGATCTAAATTTGGTCTTTCGTGTGACAATTTAATAAACAACATATTTTAAACCTATTAAAAAGCTAAAAGCTGTTAAAATGAACATTATTAATTGGCCACTTGGTCATTGAGGAATCCCAGGAACCCAATGAAATGGACTAGGACTAAAAGATAAATAAATAAATAAATATTTTAAGTGTAGTAGTACTAATAGTATATTCCCTGATGACATACAATCAAGCCTTCTTAAGAGAGTTTGGTCACATTAGCTATTTATGAGGGTTAACATGGTTCATCGAGTCTGATGATTACAAAGTTTTAGCCTAGAAAGTCTATTGTCTAATTTAGTTTTTGTTCACGACTCCTGAGGGCTCATTAAGGCAAAAAAGAATCTTAAAAAAGAATAAATAAGTGTCACGCATCCCTACACTTCCTTCCTTGGGTAGGTTTAGGGGCAGGGTTAGGGGTAGGTCATTCGTTCAAAATCATACGAATTGACCAACTCGTCGAGTGAAGTCATTTAACTTGAACTACGAATTAACCAGCGGGTAAAATACGTATGAATTGCTGTGAGATTGGGTTGGCACTTCAGTTCATCTCTTCCTTACTAAAAACACTCCCAACTTGTCACATATTGACACTTGGTCAGGACCCCTCGGTGTCAATTTTTAACGCACAGAGTACCCTTTTAGCATAATTTTACGACGTGCCGGGTACTCCATTGATTTCAGTTGTTTGCCCAATGCGTCATATTAAGACGCATTTAATTCTTTGCATTTGTAAAAGTAGACATGGTTTTATAAATATTTATAGGCTACTTTTATATTTTGGAGCAGCTAACCCCACTCCTAAACCTACCCACTTCTAAACAATATAAAACATGTAACAGGCTAATAAAAGTACAGTCACAGGTATTTATTGCAAAAACTGGCCAAAAACTGTATAAAAGTATTAACTCATACTGCATTCCAAGTCTTCTGAAGTCATACAATATCTTTATGTAAAGAACATAGTTGGTCTTAATGTTTTAATCACTGAAATTATGATCCTGCCGCTCCGTGAAACGCACACACTCTCAGTCATTTCTCATTCAAATGATACACCCGACTCTTTAGCATGACGCAATCGGTTATTAGACACACAAGAGCCAATGACATTTTACAATCAAAGCTGTTGTAATGACGCAGTTGGTCACGAGACACACGAGAGGCAATGCAATTTCACTATCAAGACGTAACGCTTCTTCGGGCGGCAGTTTTTGAATGTGTGCATGATCTTCGGCGGATGGAGACGCTGATCGCTTTTGGGGATTTTCTCCACACAAATCAATTGTTTGGGCTCAGAACACTTGGAATATTTGTACTTTTTGAATAAATTGTGCCTGCAGTCATTTCTGCTTGTTATATTCTGTGTTTTATATCACACAAATAGGGTAAATACAATAAAATAAATGTAAATAAAATTCAACTTCAACATGTCATAATGGCAAAATTATAACCAAATATATAATTTCATCATGACGATAACATTTCCGTGCCCAACACGTTTGTATATGACGGCAAAGGTTTCTCATTGAAACAAATGGAGTACCCTGCACATCGAAAAATTACGCTAAAGGGGTATCCTGTGTGTTAAAAAGTGACACCGAATGGTGTGAGAACGAGTTGAAAAACATGAATGAACATCAGAGGGTGTGTTGAAAGATACAGTATTTAATGTACTGAAATGTATCATTTCATGCAATGCCCCAATAAGTGTTTTTAACTGTAGAAAGATGTCACCTGACCTTATATTTATCCCAGGAAAGTTCAGTGTCTGTTTGGTTGTTAAGGAAAAAAACGCTAAAATTGTAAATAATCTGTTTCAGCCTGCATGGTATTGAGTTTGAGATTAGACCCTTGTTAAGCAATAACAGATGATCTTCTCAACTTTTCAGAACTTTTCATTTTAACAGTCATTATTTTTCTCTTTAGTATTGGCACAGAAACACTTTCACTTAACACTGAAGTTCATAGAAGCGTCCATAGAAGTCCATATATGCATTTAACCTCTTGAGAATCATCTTGTCGCCGTATGGATCTCTCATTTCTGAGTCTCTCTGCGCAATTGGCTGAGGGTTAAAGCGTATGTTTGTTTACACACTTGTGCTTGCCATATCCTCCCTCCCCTCGTCTAAACCCACACACTTGCTTTCTCTATGCTTCTTTAGCTTGTTTGGAATACACGCTGAGATCAGAGGACATAAAGTCTTCAGAGGCCCTCTGAGCGCTTGCAGTCCTATTCCTGTACCCACACCCCCTCCAATACAAGAGTGAGAGAGGGATAAAGAAAGAGGGAGGATGTTAAAGCAGGATCACAAAAATAGAGCAATGTGTTACAGAGATAATAAGATCCCCCCGCTGAGCACATGCAACAGCACAAAGTCAAATGTGATCAAGCCTCCACAGAGCAGCATGGCTACAAATGAGCGCAGCTGCAGAAACGCCAATGACTGCGCGTGACAGGTCAAGGATCATGGGAAACAGGCATGTTTGTGTGTTGGAAGTTGCCTTATTATATGTCCTTGCATTTACTGTGAGTGCATGCTGTAAAGCTAAAGAAACCCCTTATTTTTCAAAGAAGACAATTGTTTCTAAACCTCCTACAATGTGCAAGTCTCAGACTGTGCCCTTGACAGCGGGCCACCCACTCTCCCCAATAAAGCTAGTACTCGCTCTCATCTCGAAAGCCACACAGGGGACGACTGCTTAACTATCCACTCAATAGGATCAATGGCTGGGAGACAATCAATAACACCTTGATCCTGTGCGCAGCCGGATTCTATCTAGAGATAAAGTGCATAAATCCGCTCGCGTTGGAACGGATGGTACACCGTAAAAATGAACAGAACAACAGCCTCATAAATCAAAAGGTTCGTTCTCACGGACTGAATGTATTTTCACGAGCGTCTGGGGTAGGCAGACCGGAGTGAAGCAGCGCGGCGGCAGACAGCGTCTTGTGTTTAGATTCTTCTTGCGATAAAAATGATCAGCTGAGTGAAACTATTAGCATGTGGAACACATATGCTCT